>JASDFA010000023.1:53106000-54337500 GCA_035772735.1 Datura wrightii
GTAAGAACGAAGGAGAACATTGGGAAATCATCCAATTACACCGCTAAACGCCGTCCAAATCTAAATTAACTCCGGGTAGTGAAGTATAAGGCTGTAAAGAGCATCGCTGCAGAGTTATTTTCGTAAAATACGAGCGAAAAATTGTCGTCCCGCCGAGCCAAAGTTGGTGGAATTGCTTCAAACTGGTGTCAATATGATCATAGGCTTAAAGTAAGTATTTCTCCCTTCTAGATTCCCGAGAAATTACGAGTGAAGTGTAGTCAGTATATATATATATATATATATATATATATATATATATATATATATAAGTTATTATTTTCTTCGAATTCAATAATGAAGTTGGCCCCATTCTTATATTAATATGATTACAGTAGAGAAGGGGCAGTTGAATACGAGCTGATACTCATCAGTTAGTCAAAAAATGGTGAATGAGGTATGTAAGGCTTAACTCTCGGCAAGTATCCTTATCGTACAGTGTTACGACTTATGTTCTCAAATAGAAATAACGATCTCAGATGTTGCGAACGGTTTCTACCATTAGATTGTAATTTGATATATTGTAATTAGCTATTATTGATATACATATATAAATATCAGATATGTTGCGAGTAACTGCTAATAGGGATTACAGTTACATAAATTCTGGTTAGCTGCTAGAAAAAATATACAGATCGTACTGCAGGACCCCTAGCTGCAAGGGAGCAGGTTAAATGTGATTCGCGTTATGGACGCTATAGAAACTCTTTTAGTTCTCAGATTGTTCTGATGGTAGACTTATATGTTTGTTGCCAGGCCTAGACTTCAGAAGCTCGTAAGAGTTATTGGCCTGAATCAGTTGGTTTAATAGTATGGATGCAGTTAGGCGGTCTAACGACCAGTTGGCGCCTGTATTGGCAGGAAAGCGTCCCTAGAGGTCTTTGACGTTATCGTACATTCTAGAACCAGAAATAGAGACAGAATAGGTATATTCTAGAGTTGGTGACACCAGGGTTGTGTAGTGTATTGAGTGATCGTTTGCCATCCCTTTAGCCTTATCAGTGATTGTCAGTCTTAGTCAACCTAACAGTTATCACGTAGGACGCCAGCAAGCCAGTCCAGTCATTTGAGCCAGATAAACCCATGGGTACGCCAAGGAGGGGTCCACATTAGTAGTCAGTAACGAGCCAGCACCCTAGCCGGTTCTTGTAAGGTATTCAGGTATAGAGTGCCAGGAGAGGGCCATTCTATATAGAATTGCCTAAGATTGGGAATTGCCTAGAACAATAATATAGACTCGAGTGGAATCAGACAAGGCTTAAAGAGTCAGTAGCACTCTGCTAGTACAGTGTTAACCACAAGTTAAGGAGATCGATAAGCTCCCTATGAAGGACCAGGGTGCCGATCGCGTAGAAGCAAGTTCGACCGAGCCCAGCCCTATAGTTGTTTAATTAGAAGAATAAAGTAGTTAGCTATCTGCAACCCCACAGTTATTCATGAGTTATAGATGTCCGAGTAGGACATTCAGAGTATTGTTAGGCCACTTCAGACCT
Source organism: Datura wrightii (assembly GCA_035772735.1). NCBI lineage: Eukaryota > Viridiplantae > Streptophyta > Magnoliopsida > Solanales > Solanaceae > Datura > Datura wrightii. The sequence goes on from JASDFA010000023.1 coordinate 53,107,533, forward strand.
CGCTCTATTCAGCCCATACTATTAGAGATCATGATCACTATCAGGATCCTCTGATCAAATATGAGCGCATGGCGTGCCTGCAGACAGCCATACAGATTTTCCCAAAAGCGAGTAGCATTAGCGTTAGGCATAGTAGGCCAGATACACTCTCTTTATACAGATAGATTGATGTGTCAGTATAGCACCTGGGTTGGGGTTGCCCTCAGTTATAAGCCTTCCATGACTGCCCCAGGGTTAATAGCTATGTCGCCGCCCGCCAGGGGCGAGGATACGTCGCTCTACAGAGCGGCATGTCGTCCACAAGGGACGAAGATGGGGATCCAGATCCTCATATTGCCGTGGTTGGCCTTATACACACCCCCGCCGAGCATTTACGCCCGGGGTGTAGAGATTAGGAGTCCTCCGGATTCATACACAACTACAGTTTAGGGGCCAAGCGGGCCCAGTTATAGACCCAGGGGACCGGCAGGTTGGCTACAGTACCAGTAGAGTTGTAGACACCTGAGTAGGGGTATATAGATTGAGGTGTGCTTTCCAGGACTTTTGGGGGCTTGAACGAGTTATTCTGTGCTGATTGTACCTCCCGGCTTATAGGGGCCAAGTCGGGGTTCTTGTATGAATTCTTGTCTGCTAGCTGTAGTGTATAAATGTGTAAGTATGCAGTCTTAGCTTATGTACATGTAGTGTCAGTTAGCTGCAGATTATGAATCAGCAGGCGTACAGGTTAATCTTTCGGCTCTTCTTTTTTATTTACTTCTTGTCCTATTCAGCTTATCTATTGCCTTACATATTCGGTACATGTTGTACTGACACCCTTCCCGGGGCGTTCATTATTTGCCTGTAGGTACAAATAGACGAGGAGCAGGTCCCTCGTAGTTCCAGTCAGCCATACAAAACCGTCAGCTCCCTTCTTCCGGGGCGGGTGTGATAGAGGTTTATTCCTTTTGTTTGTATAATATGGGTAGGTCGGGGCCCTGTCGCGACCATATTATTACTCCTAGAGGCTTGCAGATTGTGTTAATCCCCTGTGTTTTAGATGATGTGTGTTGGCCTCGTGGGGCCCTGTTTAGTTGTTTATTGGCAGCCTTGTCGGCCAGTATAGAACTCCCTATGATTGTTTGTCTCTGGTTAGCTGTTTACTTCCACAGAGGCTATAGGCCTCTTTGGCCGGGGGTTGTATTTACAGTCGCTATATAGCCCGTTGTTTTCTTGATTCTAGAGATAGAGTCAGCCCTGCACCAGAGGTGCTTAGGCTTAGTCAGCTCAGCAGTTCAGATCCTAGTAGGGGACCAGGTGCCAGTCATGCCTCCCAAGGTGGGGCGAGACATAATTCAACAAAGATGAAACTAAAAATACATAGAGGAAATCTGAATAAGTCTAGTCCTCGGGAGATGAGGACTCGCCAACAACATAGATGCTAACTCCAAAGACTGATTGTAAACGGTTGGCCTGAGAGTTGGATCTTGTATCATGAAACTATACAACATAGAGTATGCAGTCAGTACATGAAATATACTGAGTATGCAAGGTAAGTGAAACCGCTTATATAAGTAAAATCATTTAAAGCATGCATATTATAAATATAAATAAGACAAGAATCGGAGAGTAGGGCTTTGCACGCCATTTTCTGAAATCATGATCCAAGCAAATCCAAACTTTACACTTAAATCAAATGAACCAAAGATGAAATTTAATAATCATAAGAAGATCGAACATTGGGTCAAACCTGCTTTAGAACATAAGTATATATATATATCAAGAATGATAAACATGCATAATTTAAATTATGAGGAACAATGGGAGACTCGTCTTTTAACCGACATACCACGATAGAGCTTACATGGTCTTAATTATTACACTCAAGTAGGTAGAGCCGTCCAAAACCTTGCCAGGGCTAGGGACGATACCATAATATCGATATCAAGCTCGAGGCCTAATCGGGGCCGGGGATAGCTCACAAGGGAGGTCCCAAAGTAGTATATATATATATGTAATAACCTACATTGGTGCATAGTTCTAAGGCATAGGATGATCGACCCTTAGCCTACTTGGTGCTCGACACTACTCCCCAAAACATGCATATGACTCCATTGTCTTTCAACGAAGCACAAAATCGTCTATTGATGAAGCTTAATAGTTAAATACATCTCAAACCTGAAATTTATATATACATATATGAGAAGCTTTATCTCAAAACATATCACAAGCTGAAATAATTGGTAGTCTTAACTCCAAAACCATGTGGTAAGCTTAATTCAAGAAATCATGAGTCATGCTCGAACACATGGAAATTGCCCAATACTTTAACATGGTTAAAAAATACTCAATTCACTTTGGAAACATGATTATAAACATGAATAACTCGAAATCATGCTCTTCATCAATAATATCTCATTATACTAGAACATTCATCATAAATCTCAACTCTCATGTATTTGTCACAAATGGGCATTTTAAACTTGCAAAGCTTGCAACATGATTTTAATTGAAAATAATATAAAACTTGCCCACGAGTCATAATTCAATAGTAGAAATATATTTAAATCATACCCATGTAGAGAATTAGAAATTTCATGCATTGGGTTAAAACCCCATAAGTTACACAGAAAATTCATGATTTAGAGAGATATTGGGCATGGGTGTGAAAGGATTCACCCATTCATAACCCTACGTACCTGATTATAGCTGGTTCATACAGTTTCTTGATTGCCCAAGAAGAAATTGAAGAAAACCTTGAAGGGATTGCCTTGATCACCTCTCTAGACTACCGCTTTTGCATACATGAAAGAATATGGCCTAAAATAAACTTAACCCCTTTAAAAGTCATCATTCATAACTCAAAACGACATAGTTTAGGCCCTAAGAACTTAGAAATTATAGAAAAGCCCTTACTAAATTAGCAGAAAATAACTGCCAGCTGGTCCCAATGAGGGAACAAATGACTCGTCATCATGGGCCACGACTCATGGAATCGTTTGTCAGGTACACTGCTTTTCAGGTCTCCTAGGCTTGTTACGGGTGACATTAGGATCTGTTACTGGTGACCACGACTCGTGGTTACCATCCTTCATATGCACTGACTCATACTTAATAAATTTTACCCTGCTTGGTCACGACTCATCCCGCGAATCGTGGGGACTGACAATGACTCGTGGGGTCCTTCCATTAAGTACACTGCCTCTTCCCTTTCCTTTTCTCAACCATCACATCTAATGAAAAACCTAACGAGTCGTGGGACCTGTCCACGGCTCGTGGTCATGCCCGTGGGGATCTCATTTCCCAAATTTCAAACTTTTCCCCTAGGCCTCCCCATGATTCATGTCACGACTCGTGGGATGCTCTCACGCGTCACCTCACGACCCGTTCTGTGCCTGATGCCAAATTTTTAAGTTTTCTCAGTTTCAACTCCCGGGTTTGATTTTTGGGCTTTCGGGGTATAACAGATACTTGTGACATGAAGTTCAGAGAAATATCAGAGGCAACACTTGAGACCAAGAGATTTAGTACGAGTCGTGGTATGGTCCTACGAGTCATAGGACGAGTCATAGCACTAGACGGAACAGTTTTTGATGTAAAATCTCAAGGTATTTTTGTAATTCCTCATTCTTTTAACTTCTAAACTAGGTTATTTTAGGCTTCCTATGGGATGAATTAAAGGTATTTTTCTAGCCCAATACCTCATTCTACTCCAAATCATCCTCAAGTCGTCTTCTCCCTTCTTCTCTCAAGGCTCAAGAACTAGGGTTACCCTCCAATGTGCTACAAGCTTCAAGTCATTATTGGGGATTCTTCAACTAGGTATGTGGGACTTTCAACAAGGGTTTTCTTACACCCCTGTTTCCCAAATTATTTCATGAACCCCAGACATGAAACCCTAAGACATGAGAGAATTCATACTTAGAATTGAAACCCTAAGACATGATTTTCTAAGGAGTTGAATTCTAAGTATGAATTCTCTCATGTCTTAGGGTTTCAATTCTAAGTATGAATTCTCTCATGTCTTCTATGTTTTCATGATAAATAACATATAATATTCATGCTTTCATGGATCTTATGATCAATAGCTATGTATATTCATGATCCCCCTCTCCAATCCATGATCTATATCCATGATATGATGTTAACATGATTTCTAAGACTCAGCTATGATTTAGCACTGTTTCGAGAATATGGTCCTTTTGAAATATATATGACTTTATCATGATTTCAATATATATGATTTAAACTATGATTTTAGTCTATGATTTTCATGAATTCAGTATGATCAACATGCTTATGATTCTTTAGACTCTCAAGCCTCTAACTAGTAGAAAGTAGCCCTGACTAGTCCTAGAACATCAGTTATGAGCCTCAGTATGAGTATGTCATGGTAATTTAGGCTCTCGAGACTCTTTCTAGATAAAGTGGTTTCGACTAGTCTTAGGACATTAGCTTCAGACTTTCAATTTACATGTATCTTCATTTTCAATTGGGAGTAGTACTTAGTACCGAGTAGGCCAGGGCTCTAGCGCACCCAGGTCTTAGAACTATGTGCCACCGTGGAATAAGGGATTCTCAATAGTAGAGAATGTTTCTCTTAGCCCAAGGAATATGGAATCCTCATTATTTGAGAGTGTCTCCCTTGCCTCAATGGGCGCATGTAAGGGTCATTATTAGTTGAGATTGTCTCCCTGAGTTCATGAGTGATATCACGCTAGTCATGGTTCTTACCCTTGTAAAGGTATGAACACCCTTCCAACTGGGGTTATACGTTGAGCTCCAGCAAGCTTACATTGGAGTTTGTCAGTTAATAAGCTTTCTCACAGTACAGTTTAGTTTCAGTTTTAGTACAGTTATTTAAGTTACATTTTTAAGTTTATGATTTCAGATTCAGTCTTCAGTATATGTATATGACCCTAAAACTAGATTTAATTGTATTTTATTAAATGTTTTCAAATTAGCATCTTATGCCGGTATTCATGCATCTCAGAAAGGAACATTTTACTTTACCTAAGCTTATGCATTCCGCCATGTTATGTACAGTCTTTTCTCAGATTCATAATATGTTCTCATTTTTAGTTACGTTTCCCATATACTCAATACATTCCAAGTACTGACCGCATACTCTATATGCTATGCATTTCTGATATAGATCTAGGTATTCAGACTCAGCCTCAGACACGTTCCAGACTCTATCAGCTGAAAGTGGTGAGTCCTCATCCTTCGCGGATGGGAGTTATGTTTTCTTTATTTTTGTTTATTCTAGTTTAAGATTTTGGAGTTAGCTGGGGACTTATCCCAACAACTCATTAGACTAGTAGAGGCTTCCAGACAATGTAGTGTAGTTTCAACTTATGACTCAGTGTTGTTATCAGATTTTTATTCTTTCCTTTTTACTAGTTTATTTTCAATTAGCTTCTGCTCAAATATATTCTATTAGTTGTTGTTACGTTAGAATTATGCTATGCCATGGGTTAGCTTGGAGCCATTTGTGGTTCTAAGTCCCGTGTCTCGATCCGGTGTCCCAGCTTGGGTCATGAGAAATTTAGTATCAGAGCATTAGATTTTAGAGTGTCCTAAGATATCTGAAAGCCGCGTTAAGTAGAGTCTTTTTCGTCGGTGTGAAGCACTCCACACTTATTTTGAAGAGGCTATGAAATATTTTAGGAATGTTTCCTTTCTTTCATGTTCCGTATCATGTAATAGAGTTTTTCCATAAGGACCTTATACAGATTCGTACCTTGTTCTAATTTCGTTGACTATGACTCATCTTCGAGGTGATAGAAACAACAAAGTTCAAATTCCTTTCAATGAGGTGATCTCAGATAGAGCGAGCAAAAAGTTAAGGGACTGCATGGGGGCTAAAAAGGAGCCCATTATTGTAGTTAAGTGTAATGTATTGCAAGAATGCACCCTTTTTCTCATGAATCGTTTGTTGAGCCTACAATAAGAAATGCTTGCAAAACCCCCTTCTGTAACTTTGATGCGAATGACACCCTTAGTGCAATAGTATGTCTCTAAATGCTTGAGTAGTATTGTTACCTCTGAGATAGTGTGATTTGGCTTGTATGATCCATGAGTAGTAACATGAATCTAGAGCTAGAAATATGAAGCTAAAAGTGTGGAAGTCAAAAGTCGGGATGGTGATTGAAGGAAGTATGCCTCCATAGTCATGTATTTATAAGGTAAGCAATGGACTGATAAGTCCCTTAGGGTTGACCGAAGAGTAATAAATTTTATGTAGATTCCAAGGTAGTATTTAGAGGGAGAGTTATTAGTAAAAATGACTTAGAGCATATTTGAACTACAGTATAAGATCATGAGGACATGAAAATGTGTTAGAAAAATATTAAGTATAGGTAATTGGAGGCTTAAGTTAGTAGGTGAAGTGGAGCCTTGAATGTCAGAAATGAAGATGTCCACCAAGGTAGTAGTTACACTAGATTCTAAGCTCCTAAAGTGCTATGTGTTCTGAGTTATTAAATCTTGAGTTGAAAAGTGTGAAGGATGAGAGGTATGTACTATATGGAGTCCCAAAGAGCCGATGCTATAAAATTTTAAATAAGGCATATAATTTTAAGCATCTTAGTATAAGCTTTATCCGTATTGAGTAGTTAGGGGATTGGATGTGTGAGGTTGATAAGGAAGGGGGGGTATGAAACCCTCATTGATAGTCTTAGAGACTAAAGAGAGACTAGGTGTTACCCAAGAAATAAACCATAACATAAGTTTTAGTATTACAAGTAGAGTTGGCAAGGAAGAGTTTGGCATCCATATGTATAGTAATACTCCGACTCCACAAGGGTTAGTGATCATAGCCTAGCCTAGAGAAGAGGTCCAAAGTCATAGAATGATGATTTTGAGCTAAGGAAGAGATGATAAGTTGAAGGGCCAAGTCAAATCTTGGGTTGTTTAGAGTAGGGGAGTTCCATAAATAGTAGCCTTGGGGTGTTGATCCTTTCCTAATCAGATATTTTTCCTTATGTTTCAGTCGACGTTACGCTTTACTCATGCTTATATTTAGGTTCTCTGATTGATAGATAACCGCTTCAATCTGCGATCCTAGTCTTATTCCATGATTTCATAAATCTCAGCTTCATGTTATGGAACTTGTTATGTATGCAAGCTCAATGCCCAATGTGCTCAACTCTATGAACTCAGTCCTTAGGATCTGCCTTACCGGCTCATACAGTCATGCTATATCATGTATATGCTCAGTTTAGATTTTGTGAATGATTCATGCTCTCGATTTTCTTACTCTCAACCCTAGGTATGTTCATCATAACAGAAATGATGGTTGCAAGAGATATGTCCAGGATTATTGCCTTATTCATGTCTTATGTGCTCGATAGGTAGAAGTTTACGAAATGCAACTGCTAGTCATGGATGGGAGTCTGAGGGGACAAAAGATGATTGTAGTAATAAGCTTGAATGATGTGGTGGTATTCAGGGAAGTTAGTGCAATTAGCAAGGTGCCTCTGAAATCTTCACCCATGAAAGTGGTGAAGAGGTGTTGGAATGACAATCTCTTTTATGAGAAGGTTCTAGTTGAAATCTTGGACCAGTAGGTTCGGAAGTTGAGAAATGAGGAAGTAGTTTCAGTGAAGGTTTTGTGGATAAATCAGCTGGTTGGGGAATCTATGTGGGAAGCTGAAGCAGATATGATGGCTTGATACCTGCATGTTTTCCCTTACGACTCAGTTCCAGCATGAGGTACCAGTTTCCTCCTTAGTACTATATCTAGTTCCATGTCAAGCTCATGTCTCTCAGTTCCTTTTGTTCGGTGTTTTTCACAACTACACGCAAGTGCACGTGGTCGAACAAGTAATAAAGTGGCTTAAGTAAGCCAAGTATCGATCCCACAGGGACTGGGCTAGGGTAACAATCTACTCAAGTGTCAATAAACTTTAACTCTAAAAATGCAGACAACAGTGTGAAGAAGAGTTTGATATTTTGGTTTCTAATTTTATACTAAGTCTAAAACGAATATACAATTTGAGTCTGAATTATAAGTATGAGAATGCTGAGGCTGAATGAACATGTAAAGAAATAAATTATCGATACAATTGGGTTAATCTTTCCTCCGGTTGCTAGTCAAGAGTTATTGCCTATGGATTAAAACTCTCGTATTTAACCCAACTTAAGAATCATGAACCTTCTACCTACATCTCTGTGATAGAAAGAAATTCATGTTCTAGCCATATAAAACCGATTCCTTAATTGACTAATACGACTTTCAAGTATATGTCTATCCTGAAGGTAAATTAATTCTCAATTTTCCCAAACTAAGAAAAGATCATATCCTATTAATTCACAACTTTCCAATTTCTTGCTCTCTCGAGTGAAACCGGACTTTTTAGATGTACATTAACGTTGGCCACACATTAATGCAGTAAGAACAAGAATCAATAGAACAACTATGGAAGAAAAGATGAAAAACCAATTAACCAATAATTACATTTCAATACAATTGTTCTTAACCTCAGCAAGAAGGGAATTTAGCCACTCATTAGTGGATTAAACATCGTTAAATGAGTGTAAATCATACAAGCAATTGAAATAAAGAAGAAGGAGATAGAGAAAAACCCTGAGATTTTCGTCCTCTCAACTGCCTGTAATCTACGTTCTTGCTCCACCAAGTCAGAATTATTAAAAATGAACCTAAGTGTTCTATTTATACTAGTGGGAATTTTTCCCGGGATAACAAGCAACGTGTCACGGAGTGCATCGTGGAGCACTGCCTCCATGACACGCCACCGACGCGGACCCTTACTGGAATTTAGATGTCCAGGTATTAAGGCCAAACGTGGCACGGCCCCAACAGGCACCTTCACTGGAATTTGGCAAAAATTCCATATCCAGGCAGAAGGCATCCGCGATGGCAGCATGACACGACTCCATCGCGGAGCCCCTTTAATTCATGCTGTCCTTGGCCTTTTCCTTGCTTGCTTTCGAGTCCACTTCCGATTTCTCCCGACATGCATTTTAGCTTCCCAAAATTATATTTCTCCTGCAAAACAACGCTAATCATGTCGGTTAGTATAAATTCACATTTTATTACAAATCACATGAGAATGTATAAACATCGATAGATAAACAAGGCAAAATGACACATTTGAGTATCACTTGGGCATATAAATTTGCCCAAGATCACCTTTCATGTCATAGTATGCATATATGCTTCATGAATTAAGTTCAGTCATGTATCTCAGTCCGAAGTCAGTTAGTTTTTAGTTCTGGGATTGCAGCTCTTTCCTATCTTTTCAGCTTTTCTAGCCTCTATTTGAGGATGAATGTTTCCAAGGGGGAGATAATATAACACCCAAATTTTTCTAAGACTAGACTCAGGATTTGGAATTTGACCAGCAGAAAAGTCTGCAATATGCCTCTGTACAACTCGTTGCTGGGTGGTACGAGTCATACTATTGGCTGTAGCATGGTGTCCAGGAATGATTGAGTTAAGCTATGACAGGGACCTACCATTCATACCTATACAGTACCAGTCGTACCAGGGGGTCGTAGGAAGAGATTTAGAGTAGTGTCCTGAGATGATGTGAGGAACCACGAGTCTAGGTACAACCCATGGTAAGGAGGTACAAATCGTGATTTGTACCCATGACATGAAGTTCAAAGAAAGATCAAAGGCAGGACCTGAGACCACGAGATTCCGTACAAGTTGTGTTATGGTCCTACAAGTCATAGGACGAGCCGTAGCACTAGACGAGACAGTTTTTAATGTGAAATCTTAGGGGTATTTTTGTAATTTTTTATGCTTTTAACTCCTAAACTAGGTCATTTTAGGCTTCTTGTGGGACGAATTAAAGGGATTTTTATAGTCTTATCCCTCATTCTACTCAAAACTATCCTCAAGTCATCTTCTACCTTCTTCTCTCAAGGCTCAAGAACTATGGTTTTCCTCCAAGGTGCTGCAAGATTCAAGTCATTGTTGGGGATTCTTCAATCAGGTATGTGGGATTTTAACAAGAGTTTCCTTTTACCCTTGTGTCCTAAATTATTTCATGAACCCTATACTTTTCAATTCCCCAGAAAATCATATCTTAGGGTTTCAATTCTACATCTGAATTCTCTCATGTCTTCCATGTTTTCAAGGTTTTCATGATAAATAACATATAATGTTCATGATTTCAACGCTCTTATGATTAATAACTATGTATGTTCATGATCCCCCCTCTCCAATCCATGATGTATATCCATGATATGATGTTAGAATGATTTCTAAGACTCAACCATGATTTAGCATTGTTTTTGAGAATATGGTCCTTCTGAAATATGTATGACTTTATCATGATTTCAATACATATGATTTAAACTATGATTTGAGTATATGATTTTCATGAATTCAGTATGATCAACATGGTATAGTGTTTTAGACTCTCAAGCCTCTTGCTAGTAGAAAGTAGCCCTGAGTAGTCCTAGAACATCAGTTATACGCCCTCAATATCAGTATGTCATGGTCCTTTAGGCTCTCAGGACTTTTGCTAGATAAAGTGGTTCTGACTAGTCTTAGGACATTAGCTTCAGACTTTCAATTTACATGTATCTTCATGTTCAATTGGGAGTAGTACTTAGCACCGAATAGGCTAGGGTTCTAGCATACCCAGGTCTCAAAACTACGTGCAACCGTGAGATAATGGATTCTCAATAGTATAGAATATTTCACTTAGCCCAAAGAATATGGGATCCTCATTATTTGAGAGTGTCTCCCTTACCTCAATGGGCGCATGCACGGGTTATCGTTAGTAGAGATTGTCTCCCTGAGTTCACTAGTGATATCACACCAGTAATTGTTCTTACCCTTGGCAAGGTACGAGCACCCTTCCAATCGTGTTTATACATTGGGCTCCATGAGGCTCACATTGGATTTTGTCGGTTAATAGGCTCTCCCATAATACAGTTCAGTTTCAATTTCAATACAGTTATTTCAGTTACAAATTTCAGTTTATGATTTCAAATTTAGTTTTTAGTGTATATAAATGACCCTAAAACTATATTTAACTGCATTTCTGATGTCACCAAGGCGCACGTGGTCGTCAAGTAATATAAGACAGTGAAGTCCTAATTATCGATCCCTCAGAGGCTAATAAGATTAATTGCTCAAGGTTAACACTTTATTTCACTATTCTAATAAACACATATAAAAATAGGGAATGGTTTGGAGATTAAACTACTAAACTTGAAAAATAAATTAACTAATGAATTGCATGCTTTTCGCAAATGTTGAAATTCAAATGATGATAGAATCTTGGGTCTTGGCACTTTCACTTCAGGTTGAGTTTTAAGACTTGATATGCTAGACTAATTCTTCCTAAGGTTGGTAGTTGCAACTTACTATCCCATTTCTTGCCATTCTCTCGAGCATCCAAGAACTATCTCATGAACCCTAATGCCTATATCCCTATATTCGCAGAAGAAACATGAAATGACGGTTGTGGCTACTTGTATTCAACTAAACAGGATGGAAGAGTATATTACTATCCTCGACAGTGAAATCTATCTTCAACCCATTGGACAAGAGTCATAGAAACCTGTTCTACACTTTCTTTTAACCCTTTTGGTTCTCTCTCCCGAGTTCAACCAAAAGCCAATAGATTATATTAGTTAGGTGGTCAAGTTAACGAATAAGCAATGAAAATAAGCAAGTATAAACAACCTTTAATGAAGAATTAAGAACTAGAATCAACAAACTTTCAAACTTCAACCATCAGCTATGGCCAAAACCCTAGAACAAAAGTTTAGCCACTCATGTTCAAGCAGAAAACTAAAGATTCATCATTCAAATAAAAAACATAAAGTTAAAGAAGAAAGCTAAAAAATGACTTTGTCTCTTCCTCCAAGAACTGCGTACAAACTGATCAATACGATGAATGATCTTTAACAAAACGCCCTAGATGTTATATTTATAAGCATGGGATCCGATGACTCTTTTGCTCTTGAGAAGTGTATCTTTTAAACTTGAAAATCCATCTCGGATAGCACCCGACATGGCACCATCCACTGCACTAGAATTTTGACTTGAGTTCTTCTGAATTTTGCCCTCTAGCGCGCCACACCAGCCAACACACCATGGTGTTAGTCAAATTTTCTTATGTTTGAGCCTGGTGCGCCACTCCAAAAAACACCCTAAAGTGTTGGAAATATTTTCTAAGTTCAAAGTTCTTCTGGTGCACCACGCCACCTAATGCACCAACTTGAGCACAATTTTCTCTGAAGTTGGGGGTCTGGCGCACAACGCTAGCCATCTCTTCTGGTTAACTTTTGCGAACTCTTCTTCCTTCATACCTTGGATCATTTTTGAGTCCTTTTTCCTTGGTTTTCTACTCAAAACATCTAAAAACACTAGTTAACTCATAAGACACACTAAATATGATTTCATGCATTTCATAAGGATTATACTCTTAAAACAAGGTAAAATATGGGTAAAAACATGGAAAATGGGCATAAGAATATGACCAACATCACCATCCCGCCCTTAAGCCATTATTCGTCCTCAAACAATCCTTACTTATGTGCGTGAACATCTTTTCTCACCACTTGTTACCCCTATCAATCCTCACTCAAGGAGCTAGTATAGAGCATATGTAATCAGTGGTTTGTCAATTCATAACAACTCATATCAAGCACAGACATATCATTTCACATTCAAGACTACATGGCCTCTATAACTGATTCATCTGTTTAAAGTAGGTCCAATATGATTTAGTATGAAAAATACAACACACAGTACACCGAATTTGACCATCTTATGCCCTCACTTATTTAGTGATGTTCCTTCCTTCATATCATCAGTTAAAGCTTGGAACATAATAAGCAAGACACACTCACTCTTAGAAATTATGTATCATACACATGCAATATACCATAAGCTTTCCCCTCATGTATATTTAGACTATTTAGTTGCTTCAACAAGAGTAGGATCATAAAGACTTTTCTTGGTTGTAATGTCGTGTAAGGGACATGTAGGAATGATTTTCTTTAGTAGTGGCTACCAGTCCTAAGCACTTTAAGACATTCTTTCATCTTTCTTGTCCACCACTTTGTCTTAACTGCTCAGCCTTTTCTTCACTAATCCTCTTCTTTTCTCATGCCCTTTTTTCCTACTTGACTGCTAGTTTCTACTTATAAGTTTACAAGAATGATAAAATATTAAAATCTTTTCATTTATGTTCTAACAGTAAGTAAACAACATTTTTTGTGGGCACCCCTCTTCTATTTTCTCTTCTTATCATCCACACATTTTTTCTTTTTCTTTCCTTTCCTTTGACTTTTTTCTACCTCATTGGACTCCTCATTCTTAATTCTCAAAGTGCATCAGACTATCTTTGGATCAAAATTCTGGAGGTCATACAACAAAGGAAAATAGGCTTCTTTTGTGCCTAAGAAGAAAATTAAGGTTTGAATCTCAAAGGTGTTAACTAGGGATAGTGTCAAGGAAGGTACAACAACGATAGACAAAATGGTTTTTCTACACTATGTACAACACACAAAAAATCAAGCTCACCTCTCATGGCATCATGATCTTAGTTGGTTTCCTCTACATATCCATATAATCAAATTGAATAACACTATCATTATTAAGCCCTAAGATTATTTTCCTTGAGTCAAATTAAAGAACCTATGTGTCTCTCATGGATTTTTACTTATGATGCATTCAAGATGACCACTTCATTGTCTCTATCTTAACTCCTAAGTGGAATATCAAAGAGAACACAAGTAGTAGTTTTTATTCCATCCTAAAAATAAAAAAAGATTGTGATTAATTTTCCCTTAAGACGATTTCCATCCATCCATCATCGGGAAGGGTCACTACCTCTATGACAACACTAAAAAAATGACTCTCAATTATCAAAACAAATCTAAGTAGAGATGATCACCATACAAGTAACAAGGCATAATCAGTGTTCAAGTCATCACCATTACTAGCTATTATAGACCATGGTTTTTTCAATCACATATCAGCTACCAACACAGAGAATGATAACTAATGCTACAACCCAATACAAATTTAGCAAAGAAGGAAAAAATAGGAAATCATTTCCTCACCCCAACACTTAAAAAGTGCACTGTCCCTAGTACACATACAAACATATCAAGTAGGGAGAGAAAAAGAACTTCCTGGGCCTCTAAGCACAATTGTCATCATCAAGATTATACTCCTGATCATCATCATCTTATTCTCTCCATAAACCTGCATGGCTCTTATGGTGGCATCCTCCTCCTTATCATCGTCGATATCATCAACACCATCAGTCAACACTATGGCCTCATCATCATCTAGAGGCTCCTCAAAAGCTAGTCCCACTCTGCACATTAGTATTGCACTCTCTGTGAGTGGGTATCGCTCCTCCGTACTAACATCTCATCATTAGTGGAAAGTCTACCTCCAATTTTCAACTACAGCTTTAACATCCCGAACATGCAACCTCGCTAGCTGTCATCCCGAGCCTGATGATCTATGGGAGTGAGAAGTGGAACTGAAGAGTTAGCCGGCTCCTTGCCCTTTTTAATATCCATCATCTTGCCCATAAAGCGCCATGCTAGGTGTAGATGAAGATCGGCCTTTTGTTTCTCAATCTTATGGCCTCAAAAAATTTGGACAATAGACTGCCATAACAATACTTCTATTGGCAGTTGTCTTTAGACCTCCTCATGTTATCTTTGAGCACTGCATCAAATTTGGTTAGCAACCCTTTCATTAGTATGTACACCAAGACAATTCTTTCTCTAGTGATCTAGGTGGTGTATGTCCCGAGCATGAGTACGACACAAATAAGCTTGACCCAGACTCTTGCCTCCTTATTCAAATAGGAGAACGAGAGTGTAGCATGGGTGCCATTATGGTCCCTTGCCCAACAGGCAGATGAATGCTCACCATATAGTGTGTGGAGGATGTTATGATACAGGGGCTTCTCTAGCAATAAGAAGTACATTAACGAGTCCACCACACACGTGCAAAGGAAAGCATTGGATGACCTAGCACTGAAGCAAACCACTTGACCCCGTATCTTGACTTTGGTGATCTATCTAAAGGAAGTATCCCAGTTGGCATAGAATTCTCTCACAAAGTGAGGTTCCACTCCTCAGGCTGAGCAAACACGCATCCTAATCCCAACTCGCGAATAGTGTCGCAGATGATAGGGTACTCAAGTGCAAGGCATCCCTCATCAATCCAGTTTTCCAGAGCATACTTGGCCTTCTTTTGTGTATTAAAACATTTAAGCCCATGCTCCTCTACTACTTTGGCTTCGAACCTCCTAGCAGGGGTGCTTTTACGGCCGATTACTTTGACCTTTTTATTCCCTTCCTGAGCCGTTTGAGACCTTTGTCAGCGACTACCACATCCTTTCCTTTATCAGCTCATGATGCTATAATACCTTCCAAACAAACAAACAAGAAGAAATTTATAAGATTAGTTCATGAATAATATGGCTAGATAATTAGGTGTAAGAGGTACAAAATGACCCCACACTTAATTCGCTGGCATACTTGTGAGAATTTATCAAATAGAGTACTCATTCTTCCCCCATTATCATACCAAATCTCAACAACCCAAATTATTCACTAACTTTTCACTACAAACATGTTCATGTATTTTCTCATATCTCTCCCATATCTTTTTCATTTCAAGAATGCTTCACTTTAGCCATTTCCTTCACTTTCCTACTTTTTGGTCACAAATTCAAACAACCCACATATGGAAGTAGTCACAAAAACTTCAATCAACAATCAACATGAGATTTACTACATTCCATAATGAATTACGTGAATTTTTCAACAACCCAAGATTTTGCACATTCAAGAATTTCAAGAACTAAACACTTTCTGTCTCTACAACCAATGCTTCAACCCACCAATTTCATGAATTCAAATTATCACCCCCTTCACACCCACAACTTGGAATCACTAAATTCAACCAACAACAAGTAACCCAAACAAGTATATAACATTATTATGGAAGAACTTAAGAGATTAATTCTGTAGAAACCCAGATTATGAACTTTGAAATTCTCACCAACAATGGTGAGTTCTTTGGGTCTTTCATCTTGGGGAAGAAGTGTATGGGAGCATGCTTGTAATATTAAATAACAAAGAGAGAAGAAAAATACTTACTTGAGTTAAAGAAATTAGCTTCACCAAGCTCCTTGGAGAAGACAACAATGGAGGGGAAGAGTGGAAGGAGTTACGACTTTGGTGAGGAAGGAGAGAGAATTTTATTGCTTTTTTACTTTTTATTTTTAATAAGAGAGGATGAATGGGGATTTAAAATAAAGGGCCGGGGCATGGTTTTTTGTAATTTTAAGGTCCTTGGGTCAAATATTGACCCATTGACCAAAAAATTTTCATCCAACACATACCTGGCGCGGCGCGCCATCCACCTCGCCAGACACTTAGCAAAAAAATTCTCCCCATGAGCTGAGTTCGGTGCAGCCCGCCCCCAATGCACCAACCTAATTTTTTTTCCTTCTGGAGTTTAACACCTAGCGCCCCATGCCAAGTATTTCTCCCCAGACTTTAGAATTTTTTTAGCTTTTTTCCCTTGCTCTTTCACCTGAAATTACCCTATTCATCTCTACAAAAACAAAAAGTGTTAGAAAGATAAGCTGCCTCCCATCAAGCTCCTTACTTATAGTCATGAAATGACATTCACGGGTTGCCTCCCATGCAGAACTTGATTTAATATCGCGGGACGATGCAAGACTTCTTACTCCTTCACTCGAGGGAGATGGTACATATCCTGACTTGCTAATCTTCCATACAACACAAGCTGTTCAACTGCCTGCTTATACCCTCGAGGCTTCATCAGTTATCTCATTGTAAAGTTCTCATAATGGGGTGGCAACCTTGTCACCCTAAACACATCAAAGACTGTCTCTTGGCCATCCACATTCATTGATATGCTTCGTCAGCTTCATAGTCTAAGATTATAAAGTCCACCAACAAGATAAATGGTTCCACTTTAATTAATTCATCTTCGATCACACTATCAGGACTAGCAAGAGACCTGTCGACTAACTCCAATATCACAGTGGTGGGGCGTGGTTCACATAATTCCAAAGTTCTAAATAAGAATGCAGTCATCAAATTAATGCTTGCACCCAAGTCACACAGTGCGGAACCTACTTCTATGCTCTTAATGACCACTGGAATAGTGAAGCTCCCAGGATCTTTCAGCTTCTTTGGAATCTTATTCTGCACTCGGGAACTGCACTCTTCCATAAGAGATAAAGTCCCAAGCTCCATGAGCCTTCTTTTGTTTGCCACGATATCCTTTAGATACCTGGCGTATTTCAGAACCTCCTACAAAAGCTCCACCAATGGTAGATTCACATGTACCTAGTTCAAAACATCAAGAAACTTCTTATAAGCTTTGTCCTCCTTTTGCTTATTGAATCTTTGTGGGAATGGAGGAGGTGGTATGGTTTCCACTACTTTTGGCTCTGAAGTGCTTGACTTACCAACCTTATGCTTGGACCTCAAAACTTGCTTTTCCTCTACTTTGTCATTCCTGGTATCACCTCACCTAGCTCTTTTTCACTATACAAAGAGATTGCACTTACATTCTCCTTGAGGTTCTTCTTGGTGTTACTCACAAGTGCCCCTTGGGGTCTGTTAGTCTGCTGAAGGGCCAATTGCCCCATCTACTTTTTCAACTCGTGGATGGAATTCTCCATCTCATTAATCATCTGAGTCTGATAAGCCATCCACTGCTTCACCGTATCCTCTAAAGAACTACCCTGCTGTCTTTGGATGTTGTTTTGGTGTTTTTGGAAATTCTGGTTCCCTCCCCATGAGAGATTATCTGCATCCCTGTACCCCTAGTTACAACCATTTCCTACAAAACCTCCACCACGACCTTGTTGACCCACAAAATAAATAGACTTTGGGTTTAGAGGGAAAACTGAATAGGCATGGCTTTCTCCACACACCTCACATGATGGTGGTGGAGTTTGAACTTGCTAAACCTGGTTAACTTGGCTTACAACTGGTGTAACTTGCTGATCACATTCATCAACTGATTGATATTTGCTCAGATTGCTGATACACTATCAATTTCAAGCTTCCCTAGCACTTTGGTTGATATGAAACCTCTGCCTGAATCCTGATAATCTTGACTCCCAGTTGACATAAAATTCAATAGTGCTTCTATCTCATCATAGCTCTTGGACAAGATTTGTCTCTGCACTGTAACGTCAAGTAAAATCTTTGACTCTGGCTTCAACCTTTCTTTGAAGTTGTGCCCAATAATCTCCTTTGGCTTCATATAGTGCGTGCAATCTGTCAAATATCCCTTGTATTATTCCCATGCCTGAGCTAAGGTCTCACCATCTTTTTGCACAAAACCTGAGACTTTTCCTCTCAACTCCTTTGTCCTCCTTGAAGAGAAGAACCTATTGATGAATTTATTAGAAAAACCCTCCCAAGTAGTGATGGAACCTGCTGGCTCATTCTGAAGTTACTCCTTATCTTCACCAATCAACGAGAAAGGGAACAACATGAGCTTAACATACTCATCTGACACGTTTTGATTGTGAAAGTTCTCACTCAGCTCCACAAACGTCATCAGATGTCTGTGGGGATCGTAGTGTCGGTTGCCCTAATATTGACAAGTATTCTGAACCAACCACATAGTTCCTTTATTTAACTCAAGTTTTCTAGTGATTGCCAGCTTGATGATCACTTTAGAAGCGTTCTCCAAGTTTGGCTGGGCAAAGTTAAGCACTGGAATCCTCTCTTGGTTGTTGCCCTGTGCTTGCTCATGGTTCTTTTCCATAGCTAACCTGAAAAGAGTCCTCTCAATCTCAGGATCAAAATGAGCCAAGGTTGGTCCCTGACTTCTTGTAGCAGGCATACACTGAACACAACACCTGCAAACTTCAACAACCAACAAACAAATATAAAATGCAGAATAACGGAATAAAAATACTAACCTACAAAAAATTAATCAATCTTTAAGTCCCCGGAAACGGCTCCAAAAACTTGATGTCTCCCAAGTGCATACAAGAACACATGGTTGTCAAGTAATATAGGACAGTGAAGTACCGATTATCGATTCCTCAGAGACTTGTCAGATTAATTTCTCAAGATTAACTCTTTATTTCATTATTCCAATAAACACATATAAAATTGGGGAATGGTTTGGAGATTTAACTATTACACTTGAAAGTAAATTAATTAATGAATTGAACACTTTTCACAAATGTTGAAATTCAAATGATGATAGAATGTAGGGTTTTGGCACTTTTCCTTCAGGTTGAGTTTTAAGAGTTGAATATGCTAGACTAATTCTTCCTAAGGTTGCTAGTTGTTAGTTTCAAGTTACTATCCCATTTCTTTCCATTCTCCCGAAAACCCAAGAACTATCTCATGAATACTAACGCCTATATCGCTATGGTCGCAGAAAAAACATAAAACGACTATTGCAGCTACTTGTATTCAACTGAACAAGGTTGAAGGGTATATTCCTATCCTCAATAATGAAATCTATATTGAACCCATTGGACAAGAGCCATAAAAACTTGTTCTACACTTACTTTTAACTCTTTTGATTCTCTCTCCCAAGTTCAACCAAAAGCCAACAGATTATATTTGTGAGGTGATCAAGCTAACGAATAAGTAATGAAAATAAGCAAGTATAAACAACCTTTAATGAAGAATTAAGAACTAGCATAAATAAACTTTCAAACTTCAACCATCTACTATGGACAAAACCCTAAAACAAGAGTTTAGCTACTCATGTTCAAGCGGAAAAATAAAAAATTCATCATTCGAATAAAAAACATAAGTTAAAGAAGAAACCTAGAAAATGACTGTAATACCTCGAAAGTGCGTAGGAGTAGACCCGAAAGTGAAAAGTTGAAAACTGCAGAAATTTAGAAAAAAGGTTACAGGACGAGCCAAGGTACGACTCGTGGTATCAAACCACAAGTCGTTGTAACGAGTCGTTGGTTGAGATTTGGATGGGAGACAGTGCAGACAACGGGCTACATGACGACTTATTGTGGGAAACAACGAGTCGTTATTAGAAATCTTCAGAAGAAGCTGGGTTCTTCAGGAGGGCTGTAACGGGTCTCCGAACGACCCGTCAGGAGATACAATGAGTCTTTGGTTGTGGTCGTTGTTAGAGGATAGGGTTTTCAATGGGCTTGACGGAAGAGAAACAATGACTCATTGTTGGTTGTGATGAGTCGTGGTGTGGCCCGTTAGAAGATAAGATGCCAAGGTCCATGATCAAACCACAGACGAAGTAACGGACCGTTGGTCGGTAGGACGAGTCGTCCTGTCCATCCGTTGGTTGATTTCGGAAGTAGGCCTTCAGCAGTGCATATGACTAGGGACATGAAAGGTCGTCGTTTGTTCCAACAACCCGTTAGTGCTGTCCGTTGGTTCCATCCGGCCATATTTCAGGGCAGGTTTATTAAGGGTAATTTCAACTTTTTCACGATAGGAGGCCCTAAACTACATCGTTTTGGCTTGTGAAAGCTGGGTTTTTAAGAAAATGACCTATTCTAAACTCTCATTCATGCATGCAAGAATATTGAAAGGTGATCTAAGGAGATTTTAAGTTCTTCTCTTCAATTCTTCCAATTTCATTCTTGGGGCTTCTAAGGAGAGTTAGAATCTGATAATACCAGGTATGTAAGGTCTTCAATGGGAGAATTCTTCCACACTCATGCTCCTACTCTATGATTTTCCTTAAAATTTATCAAAAACTCATAGGGTTTTGTAATTTATTTATAGAAAACAAATGATTTAATTATGGATTTTTTTGTGATTTTGAAATATTATCATAATATATGGATTTTGATCATCTTTTGAGATTTAAATTGATTATATTATTATTGATTTTGATTTCTAAGCAATTAAACTTAATTATGCATGCCCTATGAATCGATTTATGATCTATTTTTTCATTGATGTTCTTTACAAGCCCAACATGAATTACGTTTTAAGTTATGAATTTATTATGTTGCCCATTATGATTTTATGAAATTCAAGCTATATGCATGATCTACAAGTATGTATGAATCTTATTAATCATGAATTATGTTTTTGGCCGACTCACGGGCCTCATGTCATGGCTAGATCACATATGTTCAAGCATGTTTGAGATTATCATGATTTAACTAGCCCATGAATTCAGGTATGTATTATTATGAGCACTATATATGTTTTAGGAGTAGTATAGAACACCGAGTAGGTTCAGGGCTCAGGTTAAGCCCCGGATCTCATGAACTACGTGCCACCGTAGGTATGTTGGGACCCCTTTCATGTTAGTCCCTGGACAAAATGGCCCTTTTCATGGTGATATCACACTTTCATGGTCCTACCTTTGGCAAGGTACGGACACCCTCCTGACTAGGGTTACAAGTCGGGCTTCATGTGTGCTAATATGGGGTATGTTAGGTTGTCGTTTGTTCCGATGACTCGTTAGTGCTGTTCGTTGGTTCTGACGTGCCCGATTCGCGTGTCCGCAAGTGTACGGGTCGTACAAGTAATATAGTGGCTCTTTTTAAGAACCGGATTGTCGAACCCACAGGGACTGGACCCATTCCTCTAACTATCCATTTCTATTTTGATCTTAAATACCTCAAGTGTTGGTTATAGACATGTTCGATTGAGATTAATTAAGTCTAAGTTTGGGTCAACGAAATATTCTGAAATCACTCTAAGAGCAACATAGAGTTAAAACCAATTAATCATGCGATCCTACGATTTGCAATGGGTTTAGCATGGAACTATCAATTGTTATTTCACATAATTAGAATTGCATGTTTATGGTCTTTCGAGCCTCTAAACACGGCAATCTAGCCTCACTGCATCATTGTGAGCGAGGAGTTTAATTTTCTAGTCGCAGGCAATCAATTATGTTGTGGTTTACGGGGAAATGATTAGGGACTTTCGTACGTCTAACCATTTAACTCAACTTAGCCTCACAACTACTTCTTCGAGTGGTGATGTGACATCCCAAGTTGGTCTTTCATAACCCCCGTGTGTCGACCAAGCAAGGTGTGAGGTATATTTCTATCCTGACACAATATCTCTCCCTAGAGACAAACATGCTCCTTACATTCTCATGTTCTGACCTAGGTAATGCTTTCTCAAGCTATTACTCAAGCAAACAAATATGCTTTCATGGTGATCAATCATAAAAACAACCAACAATCTAGAATGCAAGACGAAAACAACAATCAATAACTTAATTCCAAAACAAATTCATAAAAGCACAATCATAATTCATGGCTTCAACCCTAGAGGAAGGGTTCTTGCCATTCATGTTCGTAAAACTACAATTAACTAATACTAAACTAACATACTTACATGAATTTGGTAGATGAGAAGGGAATTTGATAAACCCTAGATGAGTTCTCCCACTTCTCCCTTCACTCCTAGGTGGTTTTTCAGAATAAAATCGTGACCAAATGATTTTAGGAGCTAAGGGTCCTATTTATAGTAAATGGAAAACGTGCATAATTGTAATGGAACGGCTCCGTGTCACGGAGTGTATCACGGAGCACTGCCTCCGTGACACGGAGGCAACACGAAAGCTCTCTGGAAAGTGCCTCAGGAACCCAAGCTGCCGAGGGTCACCGCTGGCCAACGTGGCACGCTGCTCATGCAGCGCGTTGGCAAGCTGCTGTCGTGCAGCTGGCCTAGCGTGGCACGGCGCTGGCGCGCTAGTTCACTGCCTGCTGCTGCCGTTTGCTGCCTTTTCTCGTGCACTTGGCGAGGGCGTGGCACGGTGCTGGGCGCGACACACGCACAGCGTGGCACGCTACCTGGCGCGGCCAGCCTTGCCAAGGCATGCTCCTTGCCGACTTTCGCCACTTGCTTCCACTCCATTCCTTGCTATTCATCAACTTGTGAATTAGTTCCTCAAATGCATTATTAACCTACAAAACAAGGACTAATCATGTTGGTTAGCACATATATTTACATTTATATAAAATCACATGAAAGTATGGAAAATAACTTAGATAAACAAGACTACATTAAGGTATAAAGCGTATCTCGGGCATGCTATTTTGCCCGTGATCACAAACCCACACTTTAAAGCCTTGTTCGTCCTCGAACAACCTTTTACATATCATACATATGGAGACTCCCACATACTAATTTGGCAAGATAATTCCAGCTACGGCTATAATGATTACGTAAGATAACAAGCTAAAGATAGAGCATACACAATTTAATCACCGAGATGAAATACAACAATGCTAAGACTTCTTAGCCTCAAGAATCGACTCTCAATCTTAGCAAACTCGTGCAAATCAACTAATTAAGAAATCTCACATGAATTATATCCTTCATTCAACATGTGCCCCTCACAGAAATAGAGTTACCCAATCACACGCAAAAATTATTTGTACATCATAACATGTGTGGGTGAATCAATAGAATTTCACTCACTCTCACAAAGAATTCACATGCATCATGTAATGACCCATAAGCTTGCCCTTAGTGTTTTATTCCACTAATTTGAGGATGTGTGAACGTAAGATCAAGTAGGACTTAATGGGTTGTACTGTAGGCTAAGGGACAGGTAGGTACTATTATGGCCAGTAATAGTGACTATCTTTCCTAAGCGCTTTCAATACATTACGCCCTCCTTACGAACTTCCCTTCCCTTACTTTACCTTTTTCTCCTTTCATCTTTCTTGTTCCTCTTATTTTCCCCCATTTCTTTAGGCACTTTTAACTTATTAGTAAGGAGCTCTATAAATAATTTTTCATTAATTTGTTTTCTTGCTCCTTACAAATAATCAACCATTTTCACACAAGTGCACCTTTGTCCTTTTCTCACTTCTACAACTTGCTACTTTTCCTTTCTTTTCATTCTTCTCACTCCTTTACTCCTTCATATTTTTCCCTTAAGCGCTTAGGATTTTTGGATCAAATTCAAGGCTAATGAAAGAAAAAGGATTAAGCTTATGTTGCAGCTGTCAAAGAATAGGCTCAAGGCTCAATGGGGCTAACTAGGATTAATTTCTCAAGGTAGGTAAAATGAGGGATAAAAATTTGGTTCATTCAAAGAAATGCCTAGATCATCTCCTACACTTCACAGCCTTCATTTCATTTTATAAACACACCAGGCAAGTTCTAGACAATCCACAATAGCACAGAATACTCAAAAACCTTACACTCATGGCACATGCTTAATTCAAAACACATTCATCAGACTCTTACTCAGCTAATCACAAGAATTCAGAATTAAGCTTCAATCATATTGAGTCAAATTCAAGAGCCTAAGCGTCTCACACAAAGTTATACACCTGCATGCTTCACACCGAACATACTTGCATCTTACAATAACGTATAGCACATAACAAGAACATCAAGCACCAATTAGTTATGGTTTAAAAAACCCAAAACCTATCGACTAATTTTCCTCAAAACGGTCGTCATCCATCCATCGTTGGAAACAGTCTCTAACTATGACTAAAACATTATATACAGACAAAGAAAAAGAAATTTTTTTTTATTCTTCGGTTCAAAGACCCCCCGTCGGAAAAGAACCGAAAAGAAAAACCAACGGGTGATGAAGTCATGCTTAATTCACAAAAATTTTTAAATTTTTCAAATTCGACAAATTTTAGCATTACATTCACCACAAACTTGTTAAGCACAAATTTTTTTTTGAAATTCCCTTGAAATTTCCCTCACCCCACACTTAAATAATGTTATGTCCTCATAGCATCAAATTAAAATTTAAGAAGGGTGAGAAATACTCCCTGAGGCCTTTAGCCTAGCAAATAGCATGCTTTTCTTCAGTTTTGCACAAGTGTGTGTCGACCCCACACTTTTTATCGTCCATGCTTTTTAGCTTCCTCCTCCACGGGTACTCAGACTTCCCCTCCATCTGTGCTTAACTTTCCACCAAAAACAACACAAGATGAAAAATAAATAAAATCAACATAAATGCAAGAAATTAACATGGTACCTGTGGTACCCTTGGGTTGCCTCCCAAGTAGCGCCTTATTTTACGTCGTGGCCCGACGTGGACTATCCTTTTCAGGACATCCTCATACCTGGGTTCTCTTTCGAGAACCATCTCCTCTTCTTTTGCTGTTTAGAGGAAACAGCCTCCACTCTGTTCCTCTCTTTCTCCAACTTCCTCTCAATTTGAAGCCCTTTATCAGACTTGGGCTGAACACTTGTAATTTCCTTTGGCCCTGCACCTATGGAATCCTCCACCCCACACTTATCCTCTGCCAACACACTAACCTGACAAAGGTTTCTATAGTGTGCAGATGGGTTCATTTCTTGGTAAACGCGGAAGATTTCTTCTTCATCCTCGACCCTCATTTTCAGGGTCCCTTCTTTCAAATCAATCACCGCTCCTCCAGTGGCCAAGAATGGCCGTCCCAAGATCAGGGGTACCTGGTCATCAACCTGAAAATCCAAGACAATAGAATCAGCAGGTATAATGAACTTACCTACTTTGGTGAGAAGGTCCTCTATTATTCCATCAGGTGTCACTCGTGACTTGTCAGCCAGCTGCAGCATCAACCTTGTTGGCCTCGGTTTTCCTAACCCCAGGGTGTTGAATAAGGATAGGGGCATTAGATTGACTGCTGCCCCTAAGTCACACAAAGCTCGTAGCACCTCAGCTTTACCAATTTGTATGGGGAGGGTAAAACTCCCTGGGTCTTTGAGTTTCTTTGGCATTTTGCTCAATACCCTGTGACTGCACTCCTCAGTCAGTGCTACAGTCTGGACATCCACCAATCTCACTTTGTTCGCCATCACGTCCTTTAAGTATTTAGCATACTTGGGCATTTCCTGCAAAACATCAAGAAGAGGCAAATTTATGTGAAGTTCTTTGAAGCTCTCGAAGAACTTTTTGAAACATTCCTCTTCCTTGCTCTTTCTGAATTTCTGAGGGAATGGTGGTGGTGGTCTTTGTGCTGGCTGCAATGGAAGTTGTGCATTTTTTTGCCCAGCACTCTGATTATCTCCCATGTTGATGGATGGTCCTGGTCTAAACAACTCCGGCTGCACCTCCTTGCTCAGCTCTTCTGACACTGCATCAGCTACTTGCTTACCGCTTCTCAGACTGATGGCATTGATCTGCCGGGGGTTAGGATCTGTGTCGCTTGGTAATCCCCCCTGCGATCTCATGTTTTGAGCAGCTGCTCTCTGACCCACTTGTTTTTCAAGATTTCGGGTGGCTACTTGCTGATTCATTAAGTCTGTTGCCATCCTCGCCTGATTTTCCATTAATTGAGTCTGGGTCTCCATGATTTTCTGCAGTGTTTCCTCAATGCTGCTACTCAATTGCCCATCATTCTGCCTATTCTGCTGATACTGCTATTGTTGAGGTTGCATAAAATTCTACTTTTGGTTACCACCCCAAAAACAATTCGGGTGGCCCTGCCAATTTTTGTTGTAACTGGTTTCAAAATTCTGATTGTTGCGCTGCACATTACTAACAAAATTGACTGACTCCAGATTGGCTCCACAAGATTCTGCATAGTGCCCATTATTACCACAAATTTCACACCAACTCGGAGCTTGCTGAACTGCATTAACCTGGCCTTGGCGTTGGTTCATACTCAGTTTATTGAACTGAGTCATCATTTAATGCTGGAACGAAGCTAACTGTGCTGCCAAAGCATTCAAACCATCTATTTCTATCAACCCCAATCTGCTTCCTGCCCCTCTCGATGACTCGCTGTGCCACTCTGGATTTCCTTGTGCAATTCTGTTCAACAAAGTGTACAACTCATCATATGTCTTATCCAAGGCTTGCCCACCCGATGCAGAGTCTAGTAATATTTTTGTGTGTGGGTCTAGACTTTCTACAAAGGTATGAGCCAGCACTTCATTTGATTGCTGGTGATGGGGGCAATCTCTTAACAATGACTTGAATCTTTCCCAAGCCATATATAAGTTCTCATCAGGCCTCTGCTTGAAACTAAGTATTTCACTTCTCAACCTTGCAGTTTTGCCTGAGGGGAAGAATCTGATCAGGAACTTCTTAGCCAAGTCATTCCATGAAGTTATGGAGTTCGGTGGCTCAGCCTTCAGCCACTTTTTCACCTCTCCCAACAGTGAAAATGGGAAAAGGGTCATTCGGACATAATCTGTGGACACGCCGGTGGGGACAAACGTGTCACTAATCTCTAAAAAGCTCTGTAAGTGCTGCTGCGGGTCCTCATGTGCCATCCCAGTGAATTGACCACTAGAATGTAACAGCTGCACCATGTTCTGTTTAAGCTCAAAGTGCCCTCCAGGTTCCGGTTTACGGATGCTAGAGGTCACATTCGTCGCTAGTGGAATTGCCACTTCGCGAACTGGTCTTGCTTCCATTGCTTCGGATGACAATTGTACTTGTCCCGCTGGTGGTTGTTGTTGTACCTTTTCTCGAAGTCTCTTCAGCTTATGCTCTAGAGCTATTCTCCTTCCCAAATGGATTTGACGTTCAGGATCAAGCAACGGTTCCACAAGCTCTCTATTTCTAGCCAGCTCGGCAGGACAACCTGTCACCTGCAATAATCAGACTAAGACCAAGTTTCTCAACACTTTAGAGAATTTAAAAATCACACAAAAATAGATAAATTATCAAAACTTCGCCGAGTCCCCGGCAACGGTGCCAAAAACTTGTTCGGTTGGTTCGGTAGGGGTTAAAAACCGACACGCAAGTGCACGTGGTCAAACAAGTAATAAAGTGGCTAAGTAAGCCAAGTATCGAACCAAGGAGACTCTGGATAAGTAAAATTGCTTAAGTATACTATATTCTAGCTTACTTCTAATTATGCTGACAACAACGTAACCAAAAGTTAAATAATTTTTGTTTATAAATTATATACTAAAACTATTAACAAATATTTACTTTGAATTGAAACTATGGATATAAGCATGCCAAGGTTAAGAACAAGTAATGAACTTGATTATCATCATAATTCGGTTATTCTTCTCTTCTAGTTGCTAGCCAAGAACATTAGCCAAGAGATTAAAACTCTCGTATTTAATCTCACTTAAGAATCATAAACCATCCGTCTACATTTCTGTGATCAAATGCAATTTATGACCTAGCAATACAATTCTGGTTCCTAAATTGACTAATACGGCTTTCAAGTATATTTCTATCAGGAAAGCACATCAAAACCCAATTTTCCCAAATCAAGTTAAGAACAATACCCTATTAATTCACAATTTTCCAATTTCGTGCTCTCTCGAGTGAAATCGGACTTTTTAGATGTACATTAATGTTGGCCACACACCAATGCAGTAGAAACAAGAATTAATAGAACAACATGGAAGAAGAAGATGAAAAATCATATAATTCAATAATTAAAATTCATCACAAATGTTCATAACCTCAGCAAGGAAGGGAATTAGCCACTCATTTGTGGATTAATCATCCTAAAACAAGTGTTAATCATACAAACAATTGATTGAAAGAAGAAAGAAAGAGAGAAAAACCCTGAGCTTTTTCGTCCCTCAACTGCCTGTAACCCACGTCCTTGCTCCACCAAGTCAGAATTCTGAAAAATAAACATAAGTGTGCTATTTATAGTAGTAAGACTCTTTCCCGGAATAACAAGCAACGTGTCACGGAGTGCATCGCGGAGCACGGCCTCCGTGACACGCTACGGACGCGGAAGCCCTCTGGAAATCACCCGAAATTGGCCCGGGCCGCACCCTGCCGCGTTGGCAGCGTGTCACGCTGCTTGGGCAGCGCGTTGGCAGCCCTTGGTCGCAGAGGCTACCTGCCGTGGCACGTTGCCAACGTGCAGGTGGGCTGTTGTGAGCGGCCTGCCTGCCGTGGCATGTTGCCAACGTGCAGGTGGGCTGTTTTGTGCCTCCTCTTCGCCGACGTTCGCGTGTTAATTCCGTTTCCAAGCGTCTACCTCACCAACTCATGGATTAGTTGCTCAAAAGTCCTCAAAACCTACAAAACAAAGGCTAATCATGTTGGTTAGCACATATGTTTACTTCATCTAAAATTACATGAAAATGTATACAATAATCTTAGATAAACAAGACTAATTTAAGTCGTAAAGCGTATCTCGGGCATATATTTTTGCCCGTGATCAAGTATGCATTCGGACAACCATCCCAATGGCCATCTTGACCACCACATATATTGCACATGTTACAGTGTTGCCACAAGTGGGGTCCTCCGCAATTCAGACAAGACTCATCAAAGTAAGAGTATCCACCATTTAACCCATTTATATTCCATGATGTCATGTTAAGAAGGGTATCAGATTAAAAACTAAAAATAAAATAAATCTAAAACTAATAAAGAAAAAAAAATTTCAACACTTAAGGAAATTTAAAAATCACACAAAAACAGACAAATTCACTAAACTTCGCCGAGTCCCCAGCAACGGCGCCAAAAACTTGATGTGCCCCGCAAGTGTACGGGTCGTACAAGTAATATAGTGGCCCTTTTTATGAGCCGGATGTCGAACCCACAGGGACTAGACAAATTCAGCTAACTATCAAGTTCATGTTTGATATTAAATTCCGCAAGTGTTGATTATAGAAGTTTTCGATAGAGTTAATTAAGTCTAGGGGCGGTCAACGAAATACTCTGAATTAATTCAAGGAGCAACTAGAGTTAAAGCTGAATAATCATGCGATACTACGATTTGTAATGGTTAAAATATGAAACTATCAATTGTCATCTCACATAATTAGAATTGCATGTTCATGGTCTTTCGAACCTCTAAACACGACAAACTAGCCTCACTACTACATTGTTGAACGAGGATGTTATTTCTAGTTCGTGGGCAATTCACTACGTGGATGTGGTTTATGGGGTTATGCCATTGATTTGGGTACTTCCGTACCTCTAACCATTTAACCAAACTTAGCTTCACAACTACTCTTACAAGTGGAGGAGTACAATTCTAAGTTGGTGTCTTTCTATCGTCCCATTTTATCAACCAAGCAAGGTATTAGGTATATTCCTATACTAACCACAAAATCTTATCAAAAGACAAGAACTTGCTTCCTACATTTTTATTGTTCTTGCCTAGGTTTGCGTTCTCAAGCATTTACCTACACGTAACGTGTGTGTTTTCATGGTGATCAATCATAAAAACAACCATAATTAAGAATGCAAGACAAAACAACAATCAATAACTTAAACCAAAACAAAATCGCAAAATCACAATCATATCTTGTGGCTTCAACCCTAGAGGGAGGGTTCTAGCCACTCATGTTCGTATAATTACAAGAAAACATAATTAAAGTAACATACTTACAAGATTTGGTAGAAGAAAAGATGAAATTGATGAACCCTACGTGAGTTCTCCCACTTCTCCCTCACTCCTTGGCAGTTTTTCAGAAATAAATCATGACTTTTTTTAGGAGCTAAGCGACTTATTTATAGTAAATGAGAAGTGTGCAAAATTATGCCTATCGTGGAATGGCTCCGTGGCACAAAGTGCATCGCGGAGCACTACCTCCATGACACGGAGTGTATCGCGGAGCGCTGCCTCAGTGACACGGAGTGTATCGTGAAGCACTGCCTCCGTGACACGCAGTGTATCGCCGAGCACTGCCTCCGTGACATGGAGGTATCGCGGAAGCCCTCTGGAAATCGTGCAATTTATCCCTACTTTGGTGTTTCTCTCCCGATATCATTCCTCCACTTCACCAAATCATAGATTGGGTCCTCCAATGCATTATTTCCTTCAAAAACAAAGACTAATCATGTTGGTTAATATTTCTTCTCATTTATATAAAAAGGCATGAAAATGTACATAATTAAATACATAAACAAGGCAAAACTAAATCATAAAGTATCACTTGGGCATGTAATTATGCCCAAGATCACTCAGCATATAATCGGGCATCTACTGGCACAGCTGGCAGACAGTGCAAAAATAGTTGTTATGCTTTAGCATCCCATCAGGAGAAGGAGGTCTCCCCGGATGTGGTCGCTGCTATGTTACAAATTTCCCATATGGAAGTATAGGCTTTGCTATATCTGGGGGCTACCTTGTCTTTTATGACATCTTACGTGGCTAGTAGCTTTGAAGTCAGTCCCAAAGTCCTATCAGAACCCTTCTAAGTTTCTGCTCCAGTAGGTGACTCAGTTATAGCTAGACGGGTGTAAAGAGATTGCCCAGTATCAGTCCTTTATAAGTTCACCTCACTAGATTTGATAGAGTTAGCCATGACCAATTTTGATGTTATTTTTAGCATGGATTGGCTATTTGCATGCTATGCTTTCGTTAATTGTAGAACCTGGGCAGTAGAGTTTAGATTTTTGGGTGATCTAGTTTTAGAATGGAAGGATAGTTCCGTTGTGCTTGTAGATCAATTCATTTCCTATCTTAAGTCCAGGAAGATGATTTCTAAGGGTTGCATGTACCATCTAGTTAGGGTTAAGGATGTTGAGTCTGAAACCTCGACTATTCAATCAGTTCCAATAGTACGTGAGTACCCTGAGGTCTTTCCTGATGATTTTCCATATGTTCCTCCCGAGCGGGAGATTCATTTCGGTATTGACCTTCTGCCCGACACGCAGCCTATATCTATTCCTCCCTACAGAATGCCTCCAGCCGAGCTAAAAGAGTTGAAAGAACAGTTGAAGTACCCGTTAGATAAGGGCTTCATTAGACCGAACAAGTCTCCATGGGGTGTGCCAGTGTTATTTGTTTGGAAGAAGGATGGTTTGCATCAGATGTGCATTGACTATCGACAATTGAACAAGGTCATCGTTTAGAATAGGTATCCTTTACCCAAAATTGATGATTTGTTTGACCAGCTTCAGGGTTCCAAGTATTTATCAAAGATAGATCTAAGGTCCGGGTATCATCAGCTTAGAGTTCGAAAGAGTGATATCCCGAAGACAGCCTTCCAGATGCAGTTTGGCCATTATGAGTTTGTAGTTATGTCTTTTGGACTAACGAATACTCCTACAGCTTTTATGGACTTGATGAACAGGTTGTTTAAGCAATATTTGGACATGTTCGTGATTGTGTTCATTGATGACATTTTTATATACTCTCAGAACGAGGAAGAGCATATCGCTCACTTGAGAATAGTGCTTCAAACTCTTAAGGATCGCCAATTGTATGCCAAGTTCAGCAAGTGTGAGTTTTGGTTGGACTCCGTGGCATTTTTGGGCCATGTGGTATCTAGTGAGGGCATAAAGGTAGATTCTCATAAAATCGAGGCGCTGAAGAATTGGCCCAGACCGATGAATCCTTAAGATATTCAGAGTTTTTTGGCTCAGCAGGCTACTATCGGAGGTTTGTTGAGGGTTTTCCATCAATTGCAACACCATTTACAAAGTTGAATCAGATGAAGGTGAAATTCCAATGGTCAGAGGCTTGTGAAAAGAGATTCCAAGAGTTGAAGACTCGACTCACTTCAGCACTAGTGTTGACCCTACCCGAGGGCCCCGACGGTTTTATGGTGTATTGTGATGATTCGAGAATCGGACTCAGGTGTGTATTGATGCAGTGAGGAAAAGTGACCGCATATGCCTCTAGACAGTTGAAGGTTCATGAGAAGAATTACCCAACCCAAGATCTTGAGTTGGCCACGGTGGTTTTCACATTGAAGATATGGCGGAATTACTTGTATGGGGTCCACGTGGATGTATTTACGGACCACAAGAGCTTGCAATATGTGTTCATGCAGAAAGATCTCAATCTTCGGTAAAGGAGGTGGTTAGAGCTGCTCAAAGACTATGATATGAGTGTTCTTTACCACCCGGGGAAGGCTAATATGGTAGCAGATACACTTAGTAGGCTCTTTATGGAGAGTGTGTCCCATGTGGATGAGGAAAAGAAGGAACTGGTGAGGGATGTCCATAGACTTGCATGGTTGGGAGTTAGCCATGACCAATTTTGATGTTATTTTTAGCATGGATTGGCTATTTGCATGCTATGCTTTCGTTAATTGTAGAACCTGGGCAGTAGAGTTTAGATTTTTGGGTGATCTAGTTTTAGAATGGAAGGATAGTTCCGTTGTGCTTGTAGATCAATTCATTTCCTATCTTAAGTCCAGGAAGATGATTTCTAAGGGTTGCATGTACCATCTAGTTAGGGTTAAGGATGTTGAGTCTGAAACCTCGACTATTCAATCAGTTCCAATAGTACGTGAGTACCCTGAGGTCTTTCCTGATGATTTTCCATATGTTCCTCCCGAGCGGGAGATTCATTTCGGTATTGACCTTCTGCCCGACACGCAGCCTATATCTATTCCTCCCTACAGAATGCCTCCAGCCGAGCTAAAAGAGTTGAAAGAACAGTTGAAGTACCCGTTAGATAAGGGCTTCATTAGACCGAACAAGTCTCCATGGGGTGTGCCAGTGTTATTTGTTTGGAAGAAGGATGGTTTGCATCAGATGTGCATTGACTATCGACAATTGAACAAGGTCATCGTTTAGAATAGGTATCCTTTACCCAAAATTGATGATTTGTTTGACCAGCTTCAGGGTTCCAAGTATTTATCAAAGATAGATCTAAGGTCCGGGTATCATCAGCTTAGAGTTCGAAAGAGTGATATCCCGAAGACAGCCTTCCAGATGCAGTTTGGCCATTATGAGTTTGTAGTTATGTCTTTTGGACTAACGAATACTCCTACAGCTTTTATGGACTTGATGAACAGGTTGTTTAAGCAATATTTGGACATGTTCGTGATTGTGTTCATTGATGACATTTTTATATACTCTCAGAACGAGGAAGAGCATATCGCTCACTTGAGAATAGTGCTTCAAACTCTTAAGGATCGCCAATTGTATGCCAAGTTCAGCAAGTGTGAGTTTTGGTTGGACTCCGTGGCATTTTTGGGCCATGTGGTATCTAGTGAGGGCATAAAGGTAGATTCTCATAAAATCGAGGCGCTGAAGAATTGGCCCAGACCGATGAATCCTTAAGATATTCAGAGTTTTTTGGCTCAGCAGGCTACTATCGGAGGTTTGTTGAGGGTTTTCCATCAATTGCAACACCATTTACAAAGTTGAATCAGATGAAGGTGAAATTCCAATGGTCAGAGGCTTGTGAAAAGAGATTCCAAGAGTTGAAGACTCGACTCACTTCAGCACTAGTGTTGACCCTACCCGAGGGCCCCGACGGTTTTATGGTGTATTGTGATGATTCGAGAATCGGACTCAGGTGTGTATTGATGCAGTGAGGAAAAGTGACCGCATATGCCTCTAGACAGTTGAAGGTTCATGAGAAGAATTACCCAACCCAAGATCTTGAGTTGGCCACGGTGGTTTTCACATTGAAGATATGGCGGAATTACTTGTATGGGGTCCACGTGGATGTATTTACGGACCACAAGAGCTTGCAATATGTGTTCATGCAGAAAGATCTCAATCTTCGGTAAAGGAGGTGGTTAGAGCTGCTCAAAGACTATGATATGAGTGTTCTTTACCACCCGGGGAAGGCTAATATGGTAGCAGATACACTTAGTAGGCTCTTTATGGAGAGTGTGTCCCATGTGGATGAGGAAAAGAAGGAACTGGTGAGGGATGTCCATAGACTTGCATGGTTGGGAGTTAGATTGACTGACTCGACCGATGGAGGTGTAGTTGTGCAAAACGCATCAAAATTGTCCTTGGTGACTGATGTGAAAGCTAGACAAGATGAGGATCCGATGTTGGGAAAGATGAAAGAAGTCGTTCGAAGTCAGAAGGTGGAGGTCTTCTCCCAAGGGGGAGATGGTGTGCTGCAGTACCAGGGTTTCCTTTCTGTTCCGGATGTTGATGATTTGAGGAGTCGGATGCTGCATGAGGCTCATGGATCCTTATACTCTATTCATCCAGGTGCAACCAAGATGTATCATGACTTGCGGGAAATATACTGGTGGAATGGAATGAAGAGGGATATTGTAGAATTCATAGCCAAGTGTTAGCAAGTGAAGATCGAACTATCAGCAAGTGAAGATCGAACATCAAAGGCCGGGAGGCGTACTTCAAAATATCAACACTCCTACTTGGAAGTTGGAAGAGATTAACATGGATTTCATTAGCAGGCCTACCTCATACTCGTCGACACTACGATTCTATTTGGGTGGTGGTAGACAGGTTGACCAAGGCTGCACATTTCCTGCCAGTGAAAACCATAAATTCGGCGGAGGACTATGTCAAGCTATACATTCGGGAGTTAGTTCAGCTACATGGAGTGCCCTTGTCAATTTTTTCGGACCGAGGTACTCAGTTTACCTCCCAATTTTTGCGGTCTTTTTAGAAGGGGCTTTGGACTGGGGTTAAGAACAGCATGGCATTTCATCTGCACACCGATGGTCAAGTAAAACGGACAATCCAAACCCTCGAAGACATGTTGAGAGCATGTGTGATGAAATTCAAAGGTAGTTGGGATGATCACTTGCCACTGATTGAGTTTGGTTATAATAACAGGTATCACTTTAGAATCTAGATGGTGCCGTTCTAGTCTCTTTATGGGAGAAGATGTAGATCTCCTATCGAATGGTTTGATGTTGGTGAGGTAGCTATGATAGGGCCTGATTCAATTGACAAGGCTATGGTGATGGTTCAGTTGATAAGGGACAGGCTGAAAACTGCTCAGAGTTGAAAAAAGTCATATGCTAATGTGAGGAGGAGAGAGTTGGTGTTTGAGGTGGATGATTGGGTATTTCTGAAGGTATATGCCATGAAAGGAGTCATGCGGTTTGGAAGGAAAGGAAAACTCAGTCCCTGCTATGTTGGTCCCTATCGGATTATGAGAAAAGTTGGTAAGGTGGCGTATGAGTTGGACTTTCCCTCAAAGTTATCTTCTGTGCATCCTATGTTTCATGTGTCACTTTTGAAGAAATGTTTGGGAGATCCAGCTCTAGTAGTCCCGGTAGATAGCGTTGGTGTAAAGCATAGCCTTAGCAATGAGGAAGATTCAGTTGAAATACTGGATCATAAGGTTTGTAGGTTGAGGAACAAAGAAGCAACTTCAGTTAAAGTATTATGGAGGAATCAACATGTTGAAGGAGCTACATGGGAAGCCGAAGTGGATATGATGGCTAAATACCCACACTTATTCTCTACCGACTCAGTTTCGACTTAAGGTATCAGTTTTACGCTATGACTCAATTTAGTTTTCATGTTTGATTCATCTGTTCAAGTTTCTTTCATGTGTATGGATGTGTATGTGAAGCATGATATTAGTTCAGTTATTTGATAAGAATCGGAGGTAGTCATTCCATCAGTTTTCAGTTTAAATGATCACTATTTGAATACGATAATTGAATGTTTCTATTTTCTACTTGTTTTCAACATTTGAGGATGAATATTCCCAAAGGGAGATATTGTTATACCCTGAAAACCCAAAGATAGGACCCGGGAGTTACGAGAAAAATGTAAAGTTGATGTTGCAGACTTAGGATGAGTCGTGAGATGACTCGTGAGGACGGCCCACGGGTCATCGGGTGACTTGTGGGGAGGCCGGTGAGGAGTTTGGGAAATTTGAAGAAAAAGGGTCCCTACGGGCGTGGCAATAACTCGTGGTCAGACCCCACAAGTCGTCAGGTCGGTCGTGCGGTGGGGGAGAAGGAAAAGAGAAGGAAGAAGAATAGTGTACCTCACGGGTGGTGACCACGAGTCATGATGTTAACCGTTACGAGCCCAAGAGACATGGTTAGGTAGTGTACTTGATGAGCAGGGTGACGAGTCGTTTTCCTGGACCATGAGTCGTCAAGTCATCCGTTAGGAACACCTGGCAGTAATTTCCTATGAATTTAGTAAGGATCTTTTCATAATTCCTAAGTTCCTAAAGCCTAAACTACGTTGTTTAAGGCTCATTTTAGTGGGTTTAAGGAAGGGGAAAACTTATTCTAAGTTTTTTCCTTCCATGCATGCAACTTGAGAGGTTGAGGAGGTTATCTAGAGCAAGTCTTCAAGGTTTTCATTCAAATCCTTCTTGGGCAATCAAAAAAGTGGTAGAATCAGCCCCTTCCAGGTATGCAGGGTTACGAATGGGTGTTCCTTCCACACCCATGCCCAATTTCTATCCATGTATGAGAATTTCCTATAATCAAGTATGGGTTTTACCAACTGCATGAATCTTCAATTTCCTTACATTGTTATGAATTGATTATGATTTTATTATCGAATTATAAAGCATGGGCTAATTTTATATTGATTTCAATTAAAAATTATGTTTCTAGCCTTATGAATGTTGAAGCCCATTGATGATATGATCATGAAAAGTGAGATTTGTGAAGTAAATGCAATAATGATGAGATATTATTATGAAAAGCATGATTTGAAGCTACCCATATTTATAGTTATGTTTTCAATAAGAATTGAGTATTTCTAAGTATAATAAAGCTTTGGGCGATGTCCACATGTTAAGTTTAAATGAGGATTTTTCTCGAACTAAGCTTACCACATTATTTTGGAGCGAAGACTCCCAAATTTTATATTCTAGCTTGTTGTATATTTTGAGTTAAGTCTTCCTATGCATAGCCTACCACATGGTTTTGGAGCAAATGCTCCCGTGTATATTTTCATCTTGTGGTATGTTTTGAATTAAAAAGCTTCTCATATGCATGATTTTGTATTTGAGATGTATGTTATTATTGAGCTTTGTTAATCGAAGATGTTGAGCTTCGTTATATACGATGTAGAGCATATGTATGTTTTTGGGAGAAGAGTCTAGCACCGAGCGGGCTAAGGGTCGACCACCCTATGCCCTAAAACTATGCGCCAACATAGGATGATACCATTATATTATTGGGACCTCCCTTGTGAGCTATCCCCTACCTTAACGGCCCATGAGCTTGATATCAATATGATGATAGTGTCCTTAGCCCTAGCAAGGTTTTGGAAGGCTCTGCCCACTTAAGTGTAATAGTTGGGACCACATAAGCTCTATTGTGGTATGTCGGCTAAGTGACGAGTCTCCCATTGTTCTGTATGATTCAGATATGCATATTCACTAATCATGGTTATTATATACATAGGCAGATTCTAAAAGCAAGGTTTGAGTCAACGTTCAGCTTTTCTATAAATATCATGTTTCAGCTTTGTGTCATTCGAGTCAGTTTAAGGTTGTAAAGTTTTGTATAGTCATGTATATTAATGTATCTTTGTATATTTTATTAATGTATTTCAGTTTTTAGCTTGTTGAGTTAGTTGGGGTCCTTTCCCATCAGCTCATCATGTTTATAGGCTATTCAAACAGTATGTATTATTCATCTCTTGTGTATGTATAGTACTTCCTAATGTTATAATATGCTATGTTACATTTACGTTTCTCCTATGTTTTATGTTTAGTCTTCCTCTTAATGGGAATGAAGTTAGATATGGTTATGCCATGGGTCGACTTGGGGCCTCTCGAGGTTCCTTGTCCCGTATTATGATCTAGGTCTACGTTTGGATCGTGACAGTTTTTTACCTGAACCAAGTGAAAAATACATCCTTTGGATATCAACTTCTGAGCCTTAAGGTATGAAATAAACTTACCTTTAGGCGTAGCGGCATTACCTTGCCATTCCCGGACTGGCTCGCCGGAAAAATGGAATTTAACAACCTTGGCTCTACAATCAACATTAGCATAACATACCTCCAACCAATTCATACACATAATGACATCAAAGTCAGCCATTTCAAGCTCAATTAGATCATCTAAGGTTGATCTATCACATACCAATACTACACAGTTCCGGTAAACTCGTCTAGCTAACACAGATTCGCCAATTGGCGTACAAACATCAAATGGTATAGATAATAACTCAGGGACTATCTCAAACTATCTTGATACCAATGGTGTAACATAAGAGAGTGTAGAATCAGGATCAAGAAAGACATATACTGCACGAGAATAAATAATCAAAGTACCTGTAACAACACTAGGTGAGGCCTCCTAGTCCTGCCGACGCCCCAAAGCATAAAATTGATTCTGAGCTGGCCTAGAACTAGAAGCCTCTCTCCTTATGCCTCTTCAAAAACTTGCTACCCACTGAGCATCATGTCTGGGAGGTCAAACGGAGGATGATGAAACAACCGTTGATCGCTTTGATCGTGCCTGATCTGCTTCGACCCTATGTGAACAATCCCTCATAAAGTGCTCCAGCTTCTCACAATGATAACATACATTCTTCCCTTGATGGCACTAACCTGAATAAGATCTCCCATACTGAGGACAAGACGGCGATGGTGGTCTCCTCTGCCCCGCCCGCTCCTGTTGTCGAGAGCTAGATGGAGCTGGGCCCTGGTCTCTTCTCTGTCCCTGAAATTGAGGTTGGGCACTCCCTACCAGCGTAACTGATTGCCTGGATGACTGAGCCCTGGGTTACCCTGCGTCCCTCTGTAAGGACCCATGGTCCAAGCTCTCTTCCTTTCCCTACTATCTCCAAGTATCCCACAATTGGTGAACCAAATTCTCCGCCCTCTAGGAAAAATCCTTAATTCGTGCAATGTCCATATGCTCCTGAGTAAATATCTCCAAGACAACTCAAGCAATATTGTAACACCCCAAAACATTCCTATACATACTCAAACACTTTAAGAAAAATCCAGAAGGAAAACCAGAAAAATTCGCCTCAGACGACTCACACAATGTGTCATGGTTAGTACCAACGGATCATTGTATGAGCTGTTAATGCTCAGCTGACCCCTCCCTCCGAGAAACAATAGGTGGAACAGAAGGCCTGTGAAAGCTTCCAACGAGCCATTGTTTGCACTCATTGTCAGAAGCAGTGGCAAAGACGAGAGGACAGAACGGACCGTTGGATCGTTCAACGGGCCGTTGTATCTTCCATTGTTTGGAAGCCCAGTTTCCCTACCCATTTCAACGAGAGGTAACCATGAACTGTTGGTACTTCCAATGAGTCATTGTAACCTCCCGTGGTTTCAGTCCAGTAATTCCATCTTTAGAAACCAGAACCAACGAGAGCTTTCAATGGGCCGTTGTTTGAACCAACGACCCATCTTGAGATCCGTTCAGGGTCAGGCAGTTTTCAGTTCTTTCTTCCAGGGATATTTTAGTATTTTCTGAGCTTTTTAAACTTGAAACCACATCATTTTGGGTTCGTAAAGGAGGGAATTAAAGGGTTAGAAAGACCCTTTCCTTTCATTCCTCTCAACTCCCTCGAGAATAAAACGGAAGAACTTCTTTAAAAGCACAGAGTAGGAGCAAGGGTTTGATATTCTTCTCAGTTTTTCTCAGGGATTTTCACCAGGATTTCTTCTACATGTATGTGGAAATTCAGCAAGGAGATTGTTCTTCCCTTGCGTCCCTAAAACTCCCTCTCTGTTCACTTTCATTCCTAGCCCTGAGTTTGCGAATTTGAAGATATTGTTATTTTCCTTTGATTAATTCATGTGGAATCCTATACTATGTTAATTGTAGCTATTTTCCACCAGTTTGTAACTAAAATGATTCTTGTTCCAGTGAATTAGAAATTTAGGGCTAGCTCTAGAAAAGTCAGAAACTAGAATCCTGCTTAAATATTGAATTCTTGAGAATTGCTTGCATCTTTCAGAGTTAGGTGCTCCTATAGTAATTGTATGTGTTAGAAACTCGGTTACGTGTATGTTAGTCACTTTAGTCAGAAAGTC
This sequence comes from Datura wrightii, assembly GCA_035772735.1. NCBI lineage: Eukaryota > Viridiplantae > Streptophyta > Magnoliopsida > Solanales > Solanaceae > Datura > Datura wrightii. The sequence continues at coordinate 53,148,025 of JASDFA010000023.1, forward strand.
TATATACTCTGTGTTACTCAGAATTTTCGATCTAGCCTCAGCCAAATCTTAGCAAACCTCCGGGTTAACAAGAATAATGTCAACTGATCAATTTGACTATAGAACTTTCCTGAGGTGTCAGTGGTGCCTCTCAGTTATCAGAATTAGACTCAGATTATAGTTTATTGGTCCATTAGGCGGTCATGAAATTTCACTTATATATATTTATAGCTCTGACTAACCCCAGAACCCCAGTTCAGTTTACAGTTTGTTCTTAGATGGTTAGGAAGCTTCCAGATAAGCAGCTTTGACCATTCTAGAACCTAGTCTCAGAATCTGGTCCGATAAGATTCTCAGGGTACTTTCAGTTATATATCCCTGACTAGTCTTGGACCCCAATTTCGAGCTATCAGCCTAGCAGTCCAGCATAGGTTTCCAGTAGGAGTAGGACTTAGAACCGAGGTTCTAGCGCACCCAGGTTCCCATAACTATGTTATCAGTGTAGGTTACAGGTACAAATTATTGTCCTAATTGGCCCTAGACTTTTGTGATCACCTAGTTCATGCCTTTATACCCTGGAAAGGTATATTGGGTCCTACCGGTGGGGTGTATATATCAGACTCCATGTCTAGTTCACGTGGTTATATGTCTGTTATAGACTCTCCTACTAGTCAATCTAGTCCAGTTTCAGAATAAGCAGCTCAGTTTAGTACAGTATCGCAAACTCAGAAGTTTCATACTTAGGGCATGCCTTTGACCGCCAGACAGGGTCATCTTGACCATCTCAATTTACTACAGATTGTTCAGTTCAGTCATCAGTTGGTCATTGCATGTCTTTTCAGTTCAGTCATCTATATATTTATCATTATGCTTTTCTCACTTACTTAGTACGTCCAATGTAATGAAGCATACTTTTATGTTGTATCATTTCATGATACAGCTGCAGGTTCTCAGACCCAGCGTCGTCAGCCGATTCATTTGGAACTCTCTATCAACAGCAACAGTGTGAGTCCTCATATTCATAGGGCATTATTTCATTCATTTCAGTTTTACTTTAGACTTTGAGTTAGCTGGGGGCTTGTCCCAGTAGCTCATCAGTTAGAAGGCTTTCAGACCTAAAGATGTTCAGTTTTCATGATTTAAGTTTTATCTTAATCGTTTGATAAAATGCCTTTATGTTATTATTACAAATTTTCGATGTGCATGTTTTTCTCAGAATACCAGTGTATAATAGACCAGGGGTTGACTTGGGGTCACTTGTGACTTCAAGTACCGTGTTACTTCTAGGGTGTAGGCTCGGGGTGTGAAAAACATGGTATCAGAGTATATGGTTTAGAGTATCCTTGAAAATTCTGAAAGCCGCATCGAGTAGAGTCCTTTTCATGGATGTGAAGCGTGCCACACTTATGATGAGGAGGCTACAAGAAGATATTAGGAAAACTCCCTTTTGTTCATACTCCTTATCGTGTGTTAAAGTTCAATTCAAGAAACGCTCTTCTAACTCGTGTTTTGTTTCATTTTAGTGAACCATGCCTCCCAGAAGCGATAACAAAAGAAGGGACGATAACGCCAACAGACCTGCCCCACCATCCCAGGTAGCTCCTCAAGATGATTCCATATCTACCACTGAATTCAGGGCGGCTATCCAATTGGTGGCCCAAACAGTCACCAACCAGGTGAACCAACAGATGGTGCCGATGAACACCAACGGGTCTGTAGCATCTGCGAGGGTGCGGTATTTCACCCGAATGAACCCTACATCATTTTAGGGATCAAAAGTAGGGGAGGAAACCCAAGAGTTCGTGGATGAAATCAGGAAGATTACCCGTATTATGGGTGTTGGCTCCTCCGAGAGTGCCAACCTGGCTGCCTACCAGCTTAAAAGGGTAGCCCAGGTCTGGTATGAGCAGTGGAAGGAGGGGTAACCAGCGGGAGCAGGACCGGTGGAGTGGGAGGAGTTCAACATAGCCTTTCTAGGCAGATTTTTCCCTCGAGAGCTCAAGGAGGCGAAGATAGCGGAGTTTATGAACTCGAGGCAAGGAAATAGAACAGTGGAGGAGTATGCTTTGAAGTTTACCAGGCTATCAAAGTAAGCTCCAGAGATGGTAGCCGAGCCAAATGCTTACATGTTGAAATTCGTGAACAGAGTGTAAACCTAGTTCTTAAGGAGTGAAGAACAGCAATGCTGATAGAGACATGGATCTCTCCAGTCTGATTGTCTATGCCTAGTAGATTGAGGCCAAAAAGCTGAAGGATATGGAGCGAAAACACAAATGGGCAAGGACTGGACAATTAGATTACGGCCATCAGAGGTCTGGCGATGGTAGCAGCCCACAGAACCAGCACCAGCAGCAGAGGGCCCCAACACCCAGTTTAGCCAGCGCCCCTACCTTTCGGTCCCATTAGGACCAGAGGGGTGGAGCATCTGGGTCTCAGTCTCAAAGTTTCAATGCCGGGAACAGGTATCTAGCTTTTCCCAAGTGCGGCAAGAATCACCCAAGGGAGTTCCTTCAGGGCAAAAAGGGCTATTTTTGGTGTGGAAAGCTTGGACACGGTCTTAGGGAGTGCCCGTCAGTAAGGAGAGGGAGATCACAATCCACCACATCATCAGCTCCAGCAGGACAACACATCAGGTACAGATGGCGGTCAACGCAAGACCCATTTCTATGCTCTATCTTCCTATCAGGATCACGAAAATTCACCTGACATAGTTACTGGTATGTTACGTCTCTTCCATCTAGATGTGTATGCCCTCCTAGATGCAGGAGCCACTCATTTGTTCGTGACTCCCTATATAGTAGTCCAATTCAACATCAGTCCAGAGGTCCTCTCAGAACCATTCTCAGTCTCCACCCTAGTTGGTGAGTCAGTTAGAGCTAGTCAAGTGTACAGAAACTGTCCAGTCTCAGTCTTGAATAAAGTTATTCTAGCTGATCTTGTAGAGTTAGACATGGTCGACTTTGACCTATTCTCAACATGGATTGGCTACACTCCTGCTATGCTTCAGTTGATTGTAGAACTAGAGTTATCAAGTTCCGATTTCCAAATGAACCAGTGTTAGAATGGATGGGCAGCAGTTCAGCGCTTAAGGGTAGGTTTATTTCCTACCTTAAGGCCTAGAAACTCATCTCAAAGTGATGTATATATCACCTTGTTTGGGTCAAAGATTCCAACTCTAAGACCCCGACTATCCAATCAGTCCCTGTGGTCAACGAGTTCCCAAACGTTTTTCCTAAGGATCTTCCCAGAGTTCCCCCTGAACGGGAAATAGACTTTGGAATAGATCTCCCAGATACTCAGCCCATCTTCATCCCTCCTTATGGAATGGCTCCAGCTGAGCTTAAGGAGTTGAAGGAGCAGCTAAAAGGATCATCTTGTCAAGGGTTTTACCAGACCCAACATCTCTCCCTTGGGTGTTCCAGTGCTATTGTTGTGTAAGAAAGATGGTACCCTTAGAATGTGCATAGATTACCGTCAGCTGAACAAGGTCATAGTCAAGAACAAGTATCCCCTACCCAAAATTTACTATATGTTTAACCAACTTTAGGGAGCCAGTTGTTTCTCCAAGATCGATCTCAGGTCAGGGTACCATCAGCTAAGAGTCAGAGTGTGTGACATACTGAAAACATCTTTCAGAACTTGATATGGTCACTACAAGTTTGTAGTGACGTCCTTTGGACTCACAAATGCCCCAGCAACCTTCGTGGATTTAATGAACTGAGTCTTCAAGTAGTATCTAGATATGTTCGTCATTGTATTTATTAACGACACTCTAGTATACTCTAAAAATAAGGAAGAGCATGCCAACCATCTTAGATTAGCATACAGACACTTAGGGACCGCCAGTTATTTTCCAAGTTCAACAAGTGCAAATTTTGGTTAAAGTCTATGACTTTCTTAGTTCATGTGGTCTCGGGTGAAGGAATATAAGTAGACCCTCATAAGATAGCAGCAGTGAAGGATTGGGCCAGACCTACCTCTCCTACTAAAATCAGGAGTTTCCTAGGCTTAGTGGGTTATTATTGACGGTTTGTGGAAGGCTTCTCCTTTATAGCATCTCCTCTAACTAAGTTAATACAGAAAAAGGTGAAGTTTCAGTGGTCAAACGAGTGTGAGAAGAGTTTCCAGGAGTTGAACACTCGACTCACTAGTTGCTCTAGTTCTGACCTTTCCAGAAGGAATAGATGGATTGGTTGTTTATTGTGATACTTCCAGGGTTGGACTTGGTTGTGTTCTGATGTAGTGGGGAAAAGTGATAGACTACGCCTCCAGACAGCTCAAAGTTCATGAGAAGAATTATCCAACTCATGACTTGGAGTTGGCAGCGTGGTGTTTGCGCTAAAAATATGGAGGCATTACTTCTATGGTGCTCATGTAGATGTATTTACGAATCACAAGAGTCTTCATTATGTGTTCAGTCAGAAGGACCTAAATCTTCGTCAGAGAAGGTGGTTGGAACTACTGAAAGACTACGACATGAGTGTGCTATATCACCCGGGCAAAGCCAATATGGTGGTTGATGCCCTAAGCAGAGTGTCTATACGTAGCGTGGCCCATCTAGAAGAAGGAAAAAATGAGTTGGCGAAGGTTATTCACAGGCTAGCCCATTTAGGGGTGCAGCTGGTGGATTCAGCCAAAGGTGGGGTAGTAATATAAAGTGGGTTGGATTCATCCTTGGTAGTTGATGTTAAGTCCAGAAAAAATGAAGATCCAGTTCTACTTAAACTTAAAGAAGCAGTTCTCAAAAAGGAGGTTAAGGCTTTCTCCAAAGGGGGAGATGGTGTGCTCCGTTACCAGGAAAGGTTGTGTGTACTAGATGTTGGTGAGTTGAGATAGTAGATGCTAGCTGAGGCACACAACTCGAGATACTCCATTCACCCCGGTGCTACAAAAATGTACCGCGATCTGCGAGATATTTACTAGTGGAACGACATGAAAAGAGACATGTTGAATTTGTAGCCAAGTGCCCGAACTGCCAGCAAGTTAAGGTGGAGCACCAGAGACCAGGAGGTATGTCACAGGATATCAGTATACCCACATGGAAGTAGGAAGAAGTAAACATGGACTTCATTACGGGTCTACCTTTGACTCATCGGCAACATGATTCAATCTGGTGATAGTAGATCGGATGACTAAGTCAGCACATTTTCTCCCAGTCAAAACCACAAATTCAGCTGAGGACTATGTTAGGCTTTATATCCGGGAACTAGTTAGACTTCATGGGGTGCCATTAACCATTATCTGAGACAGAGGTACCCAATTCACCTCTAACTTCTGGAAGTCTTTTCAGGAAGGATTAGGTACCCAGGTCAGGCTCAGCACAACCTTTCACCCGCAGACCGAAGGCAAGATGAGTGGACCATTCAGAACCTAGAAAATATGTTAAGGGATTTCGTGATCGATTTCAAGGGAAGTTGGGATGACCACTTGCCTCTCATCGAGTTCGCATACAACAACAGCTACCACTCTAGCATTTAGATGGCCCCATTTGAGGCATTATATGGTAGGAGGTGCAGATCTCCCATAGGGTTGTTTGAGGTTGGTGAAGCTACTCTAATAGGGCCAGAATCAGTTCACGAGGCAAAGAAAAAGGTTCAACTCATTCGATAAAGATTGAAAACAACATAGAGTCATCAGAAATCATATGCCGATGTGAGGAGAAGAGAATTAGAGTTTGCAGCTGATGGCTGGGTTTATTTAAGAATATCACCCATGAAAGGGGTGATGAGATTTGCGAAGAAGGGAAAGCTCAGTCCAAGATATGTTGGACCCTACAGGATTCTGAGGTGGATTGATAAGGTAGCTTACGAGTTATAGTTACCTTCAGAGTTAGCAGTCGTGCACCTAGTCTTCCATGTGTCGCTATTGAAAAAATGCATTGGTGATCCAACTTCAATGGTGCCATTGGATAGTGTGGAGATAAAGGATATTCTCTCTTATGAAGAAGTTCCAGTTCAGATCCTTGACTGTCAGGTTTGTAAGCTAAGAAACAAAGAAATTTCTTTGGTGAAAGTTTTGTGGAGGAATCAGCTAGTTGAGGGAGCCACATGGGAAGCAGAAGAATACATGATAGCCAGATACCTTCACTTGTTCTCTCCCATTTAAGTTCCAGAATCAGGTACTAAATACCTTCTCAGTACTCTACTCAGTTCCATACTCATAAGCTCTATTTAAATTTCCTATGTGCATCCTAATTGTATCAGCTCTATTAGTGCGGTTAGATCAGTTTGGAGTCAGTTACTACTCCAGAAATGAGTTCACAGTATCAGTTTTGGAATTTCAGCTCCTTTCCTAGTTTTAGCCTTCATTCGAGGACGAATGATTCCAAGGGAAGATATTACAACACCCCAAAACTTTCCTAGACCAGACTCAGACACTTTAAGAGAAATCCAGAAAGAAAACCAGAAAAGTTTGCCTCAAACGACTCACACAACGGGTCGTGGTTAGTACAAACGGTAATGGTTGGCCAAACCCTCCCTCTGAGAAACAACGGGCGGAACAGACGACCTGTGAAAGCTTCAAATGAGCCATTGTTCACACTCATTGTCAGAAATAGTGGCCAAGAGGGGAGGACAGAACGGACCGTTGGATCGTCTAATGGGCCGTTATATCTTCCTTTGTTTGGAGGCCCAGTTTCCCTACCCATTTCAGCGGGAGGTACCAATGACCCATTGGTACTTCTAATGAGTCATTGTAACCTCCCATGGTTTTAATGCAGTAAGTCCATCTTAAGAAACTAGAACCAACGACAATTTTCAATGGGCCATTGTTTGAACCAACGACCTGTCCTGAGATCCGTTGTTCAAGGTCGGGCAGTTTTCAGTTCTTTCTGCCAGGGGTATTCTAGTATTTTCCCAGCTATTTTGTCATGACCCAAACATACACCCGAATCGTAGACACAAAATGTGGAGCCCCGAGAGACCCCAAGCCAACCCATGGCACGAGCATATGACTAATTTAATCACACGAGCGGAAGACATAACATAAAGAACGTAATTATAACATAACATAAGGGAAGAATAGTATGATACTTATATAATATGGTGGAATACAACTTTTGTTTGATAAGCCTCTAAACATGACAGGTGGATTGATGGCACAACTCCCCAATTAATCCAACATCCAGAAACTGAAAGAAATGACATAGAGTGTGAACATGTAGGCGTCGGAACATGAGGACTCACTAAGTATGCTGAGAGCAAGGCTGAAACTAGCTACTGGTGGGATAAGCCTGAGAACCGAGACCTGTATCATGAAAGGATACGTCATAGAAAGTATGCGGTCAGTACATGAAATTTACCGAATATGCAAGGAAAAAAATTGACATTTAAAACATGTATAAAAATCCATAAGTAATCATAAGAGTAGGACAACATGCTTTTATTGTAAATCATCATAACATATCATACCACTTAAGGTTTTCAAAACATTCGTAGCATAACATTGTTATAGTCATAATAGAAGAGATTTAATTAACATAACTTGAGTCAATATACATAATCATAACATGCATAAATCATGATGAACAGTGGGAGATTCTCTTAACCGACATACCTCACATGAGCAAACATGAAGCCCGACTTGTGACCCTAGTTGGGAGGGTGTTCGTACCTTGCCAAGGGTATGAACCGTGAAGGGCGTTATCACACATGAGAAAGGGACGTTTGCGCTAGGGAAAAACATGAAAGGGGTCCCAACATACCTACGGTGGCAAGCAGTTCATGAGATCCGACGCTTAAACGTGAGCCCCAAACCTACTCAGTATTCGATACTACTCCTAAAACATTTATATATATATATATATATATATATATATCATGCATGGAAATCATGATAATTAGAAGCATGCATGTAGATAAGTCAATTAGCCATGAGGTAAGGCCCGTGAGTCGAACAAAACATGATACATGCTTAATAAAATACTTACATACTTGTAATTCATGCATATAGTTTAAATATCATAATATCATAACAGATAACATAATAAAATTCATAATTTAAATCATAAATCATGCTGGGCTTATCAAAACATCAACGGATCAATGGAGCATAAAACGATTCATCATGGGCATGCATAATCAAGCTTGATTGTTTAGAAATTCAAAATAAACAATATTAATATCTATGTAAAACTCAAAAGATGATCAAAATCAGTAGATAATGATAAGGTTTCAAGATCAGAAGACCCATAATTAAATCATTGAATTTTATACAAATCAAATACAAAACCCCATGAGATTTAAATAAATTTTAAGTAAAATAGTAGAGTAGGAGTATGGGTGTGGAAGAATCCGCCCATTGAAGACCTTTTATACCTGGGATTATCAAATTTTAACCCTTCTCTAAAGCCCAAGAATGAGTTTTGGAAGAATTGAGAAGGAACATCTTGAATCACCTCCTAATCTTCTCTCTATACTCTTCCATGCATGAATGAGGGTTTAGGAAGCTTTATTTTCTTAAAACCCAGCTTTCCTAAGCCAAAACGAAGTAGTTTAGGGCCTTATATCGTGAAAAATTCAAAATACCCTTAATGAACTTGCCTTGAAAATTGGCCAAATTGAACCCACGGATGGGACTAATGGGTCGTTGGAACCAATGACGACCTGTCATGTCCCTCGTTGTATCAACTGCTGATGACCCCTTCCTGCAACCAAACAACGACTCGTCAGGATGACCCGTACCTTCAACCAATGACTTGTCACATCGCCCGTGGTTAGCCCCCTGAACTTTTGCATCTCATCTTCTAACGGGTCTCATAACGACTCATCACTGCAAACAACGAGTTGTTGTTTCCTTCTTTCAAACCCACTGGAAAAACCACATCTCTAACAACGACTACAAACCACGACTCGTGGTCTCTTCTAACAGATCATTGAGTTGCCTATCGTAAGCCATTTGAAGAATCTAATTCCTTCCCACGACTGCTAACAACAACTCGTTGTTTCCCACAACGAGTCATCCTTTCTTCCGTGGTTCACGCTGTCACCCATCTCAGACTTGACCATTAACTCGTTACAATGACTCGTGGTATGTCACCACGAGTCGTACCTTGACCTGTTTTGAGATATTTTCCCCCATTTCCTGCAGTTTTCAATTTTTCACTTTCAGTTCTATTCCTACGCACTTCTGGGGTATTACAATATCTCCCCCTTGGGAAAATTCATCCTCAAATGTTAGAAAAAAGCAGAAATCAGAGACATACAGTTATCATAGTCAAATACTAATCATTTAAACCTAAATTTTCACGGAATGACTACCTCTGAATAGAACCACATAGTTGAACTGACCTCATACTTCACATACACATTTATACACAAAAAAGAAACTTACACACATGAACTGAACATGAAAACTAGATAGAATCATAGAGTAAACCAATACCTCAAATCGGGACCGAGTCGGTAGAGAATAACTGTGGGTATTTAGTCATCATGTCTGCTTCAGCTTCCCACTTAACTTCCTCAACATGTTGATTTCTCCATAAAACCTTAACTGAGGCTACTTCCTTGTTCCCTATCTTACAAACTTGACGATCTAATACTTCCACCGGAACTTCTTCGTAGCTGAGGCTGTCTTTTACACCAACACTATCAACGGGAACCACTAAAGCTGGTTCTCCCAAAAATTTCTTCAAAAGCGACACATGAAACATAGGATGTATTGAAGATATCTCTAATGGCAAATCAAACTCATACGCCACCTTACCAACCCTTCTCACAACTCAGAAGGGGCCAACATATCAGGGGATTAATTTCCCTTTCTTTCCAAACCGCATAACTCCCTTCATGGGAGATACCTTGAGAAATACCGAGTTGTCCACATCAAACTCCAAATCCCTTCTCCTCAAGATCGGATCCTCATCCTGCTTAGATTTGACATAACCACCAAGCATGATTCTGACCCATTCTTCACAACAACGCCGCCATCGGTCGAGTCGATCAATCTAACTCCTAGCCTTGTACCAACTCCCTCTTTCCCTCATCCACGTGGGACACACTCCCCATAGAGATCCTAGTAAGTGCATCCGCAACCACTTTAGCCTTTTCCAGATGGTAAAGAACACTGATATTGTAGTCCTTCAGTAACTCCAACCACCTCAGTTGCTAAAGATTGAGATCTTTCTGCGTGAACACATATTGCAAGCTCTTGTGATCCATGAACACATCCACGTGAACCCCATAAGAGTGATGCCGCCATATCTTCATTGCAACCACTACCCCGCCAACTCAAGATCATGAGTCAAGTAATTCTTTTCATGAACTTTCAGCTATCTTGAGGCATATGTTATCACTTTCCCACGCTGCATCACACACATCCAGTCCAACTCCCAAAGCATCACAATGTACAACAAAACTATTAGTACCCTCGGGTAAAGTCAATACTGGTGCTGAAGTGAGTCGGATCTTCGATTCCTGAAAGCTTTTCTCACAAGCCTCCTACCACTGGAACAATGGGGCTTCTATTGATGAAAAACTCCTAACAATTCTCCAGTGATACCCAATTACGCCTCCCAATTTTAATTCCCCATCGCGACTTGTCGAAACCATCAAATTGTCCACATAGGGTTATTCTACACCCAACTGTCCATGGTTATGCCTAGCTTCCTCAAGGCTCACAATTTCCATGCAAGGTTGAAATCAGTTTTGAATCACCACGCAATCCCTACAACCTACCCATGGACCAATAGCTCACCATGAAGAACCAACCAAGCTTTCGGAACCCAAATTTCAAGCTGACAACCTGGATCGTTGACTTGGGTCAACCCCTAACACTTCGAGCCGTTCAAAATCGAAATCTCACCCAAACTTTATTATGTTACCTCAAAAAAAATATTATCCACTTCCTCAAGTCAGGAACAACAGAGTAATGATACAAAAAGGTTCAACCTAGGAAAACGGATTGAAAATCACAATAATAACCATGTGGTTTGCCACACTTCTGGGTTAGTTACAAATTGGGCTTCCTGTACCATATCCGGCGTTTAAGGCGGGGATAGGGAGTTGTTCTGAACGTACACATTTTACCTTCCTTCCCATCACAAGGAACAACCATAGGGTTTTAGCATAAGGAGATTATGAGCATGAATCACATAGGAAGTCTAAGCTGGCATATATCTGACATGGTACCATCTTATAAGATGATAGAACGAATCTTGGGGGGACTGAGTTCATAGGGCTAGGCATGTTAAGAGACATGTGTTGACATACATAACAAGGGTCATGACATGACACTGAACAGGTGACCTTGAGATCGGTGACGGGCGGGTTGACTATAATCTTAGGATCCTGAACATAAACATGAATCAAGCGTGGTGTCTAGTGATAACTAAGGAAACATCTAAAAAAGAAGGGAAGGATTGCTCCCTTACTAAGATACTCAAGACATGATTGGCCTTCATTTACTGCTTCCTTTCCTTTTATGGGATAAATCTCATCTCAAAGTACAAGAAAGATCTTACACCTTATACAGAGGTTCTCAGGCTAGCAATCATGATAGGTTTGGTAGGAGAATTTATAGCATACCTGGAACTACGTATGGAGCTGCCTGCCACTTGCCCTGCCTGACCAATGGGCATTCCCTACACACATGCTCAGTCTCCCTACACCTGTAGCAGATGCCTGAATCTGCCAAACTGACCTGCATGTGATCTACCACACTCCGACCATATCAACTGGCTAAATAAGACTACTGGAGGGGTGGTTAGCGCGTGAACCTTTTGCTCATCGCATTTCGCTGAGGCAATCCCTGTGTTTATGACCCCGCTGACCGTAATAAAAGCAAACCTTTGAACCTGCCAAGCACTCCCTTCGGTGATGGTTTCCGTAGCGCCCGTAAATTGGGTAAGTAATCTCTCTCACGCGGGGCTTGTCCTTTCAAACTTGAGTTAGAGATTTCTAATAGACTCAAGAGCGACCTCAACTACTCGATCCTTGTTCAAATTTCCAGAGTTTTCGACTCTAAGCCTCTTGCTTCTCTTCCTACTCCCCCTACACTTTTTTACCACACTCAAGTCACCAACCTCCGGTGGGCTCTCCTTCATGAATCCCTAAGTCCCAATAACTGCTACCTCCCTTGTAGGGCTCATTGGTGCGATAGCCTGCTGATTAGGCTGGGTGATCATAGCTCGCATTAACACACTGAGAGCAGCTCCGAGCTCTGCGTCAGTAACTTGCATGGAACCCATTGAAGCTGGTGGCACCGACTGACTCCCATCATTATTTTGAGAAGACATGTTTCTGCATATGCGCATAGCACGAGTTAGAAGGGCAAAGGACGTTCATCGCACGACATGGATCATGAAGGAAGGGAACATTTCCTAAACGTCTAGTAGCCAGTTCTTCATAAGAGTGGCGCGCTTCACACCCATGAAAAAGACTCCACTTGATGCGGCTTTCAGACTCCCTAGGACACATAAAACCTATGTCTCTGATACCCATGACCCAAATGTACACCCGGATCGTAGACATGGGACAGAGCCCCAAGAGACCCCAAGCCAACCCATGACATGAGCATACGTCTAATTTAATCACATGACGACTTAACATAAAGAACATAATTATAACATAACATAAGGGAAGAATAATATGATACTTATATAATACAGCGGAATACAAATTTTAGTCTGATAAGCCTCTAAACATGACAGGCGGATTGATGGGATAACTCCCCAACTAATCCAACATCCATAAACTGAAAGAAATGACATAGAGTGTGAACATGTAGCCCTCGGAACATGAGGACTCACCAAGTATGCTGAGAGAAAGGCTGAAACTAGCTACTGGTGGGGATGAGCCTGAGAACTAGGACCTGTATCATGAAATGATACGACATAGAAAGTATGCGGTCAGTACGTGGAATGTACCGAGTATGCAAGGTAAGAAAAATGGACATTTAAAACATGTATAAAAATCCATAAGTAATCATAAGAGTAGGACAACATGCTCTTATTGTAAATCATCATATCATATGATACCGCTTAAGTTTTTCAAAATGTTCGTAGAATAACATAGTCATAGTCGTAATAGAAGAGATTTAATTAACATAACTTGAGTCAATATACATAATCATAACATGCATAAATGATGATGAACAGTGGGAGATTCTCTTAACCGACATACCTCATATAAGCACACATGAAGCTCGACTTGTGACCCTAGTCGGGAGGATGTTCGTACCTTGCTGAGGGTAGAACCGTGAAGGGCATGATCAAACATGATAAAGGGCCATTTGGGCAAGGGACAAATATGAAATGGGTCCCAACATACCTACGGTGGCACGTAGTTAATGAGATCCAGAGCTTAAACATGAGCCCCGAACCTACTCGATGTTCGATACTACTACCAAAACATATATATAGTGCTCATAGTATATCATGCATTAGTTTATTGCAAGTTAAATCATGATAATTAGAATCATGCGTGTAGATAAGTCAATTAGCCATGAGGTAAGGCCCGTGAGTCGGCCAAAATATGATTCATGCTTAGTAAAATACTTACATACTTGTAATTCATTCACATAGTTTAAATATCATAAGATCATAATAGATAACATAATAAAATTCATAATTTAAATCATAAATCATGTTAGGCTTATTAAAACATCAACGGATCAATGGATCATAAATCGATTCATCTTGGGGCATTCATAATCAAGCTTGATTGTTTAGAAATTAAAAATCAGCAATATTAATATCAATTTAAAATTCAAAAGATGATCAGAATCCGTATATAATGATAAGGTTTCAAAATCACAAGACCCATAACTAAATCATTGAATTTTATACAAGTCAAATACAAAACCCCATGAGATTTAAATAAATTTTAAGTACAATAGTAGAGTAGGACCATGGGTGTGGAAGAATCCGCCCATTGAAGACCTTTCATACCTGGGATTATCAAATTTTAACCCTTCTCTAAAGCCCAAGAACGAATTTGGAAGAATTGAGAAAGAACACCTTAAATCACCTCCTAATCTTCTCTATATACTCTTCCATGTATGAACGAGGGTTTAGGAAGCTTTATTTTCTTAAAACCCAGCTTTCCTAAGCCAAAATGAAGTAGTTTAGGGCCTTATATCATGAAGAAGTTGAAAATACCCTTAATGAACCTGCCTTGAAAATTGGCCGGATTGAACCCACGGATGGGACTAACGGGTCGTTGGAACCAACGACGACCCGTCATGTCCCTCATTGTATCAACTGCTGATGACCCCTTCCTGGAACCAAACAATAGCTCTTCAGGATGACCAGTACCTTCAACCAATAACTCGTCACATCACCCGTGGTTAGCCCCCTGAACTTTGGAATCTCATCTTCTAATGAGTCTCACAACGAATCATCACTGCAAACAACGAGTCATTGTTTCCTTCCGTCAAACCCACTGGAAAAACCATATCTCTAACAATGACTAGAAAACATGACTTGTGGTCTCTTCTAACAAATCATTGAGTCACCAGTCGTAAGCCATCTGAAGAATCTAACTCCTTCGCACGACTGCTAACAACGAGTAATCCTATCTTCCGTGGTTTACACTGTCACCCATCTCAGACTTGACCAATGACTCATTACAAGAACTCGTGGTATGTCACCATGAGTCGTACCTTGACCCGTTCTGAGATATTTTCCCCATTTCCTACAGTTTTTAATTTTTCACTTCCGGGTCTACTCCTACAAACTTTTGGGGTATTACATTTTTAAACTTTAAACCACGTCATTTTGGGTTCGTAAGGGAGGGAATTAAAGGGTTAGAACGACTCTTTCCATTCATTCCTCTCAACTCCCTCAAGAACAAAATGTAAGAACTTCTCTAAAAGCACAGAGCAGGAGCAAGGGTTTGATATTGTTCTCAGTTTTTCTCAGGGATTTTCACCGGGGTTTCTTCTACAAGTATGTGGAAATTCAGCAAGGAGATTGTTCTCCCCTTGCGTCCCCCAAAACTCTCTCTCTGTTCACTTTCAGTCCTAGCCTTGAGTTTGCGAATTTGACGATATTGTTATCGTCCTTTGATTAATTAATGTTGAATCCTATCCTTTGTTAATTGTATCTATTTTACACCAATTTTTAACTAAAATGATGCTTGTTCCAATGAATTAGAAATTTATCCCTAGCTCTTGAGAAGTCAAAAACTAGAATCCTATTTAAGTATTGAATTCTTGAGAATTGCTTGCATCTTTCAGAGTTAGGGGCTCATATAATAATTCTATGTGTTAGAAACTCAGTTACATGTATGTTAGTCACATTCAGTCAGAAATTCTATATACTCTGTGTTACTCAGAATTTTCGTTCTAGCCTCAGCCAGATCTTAGCAAACCTCTGGGTTAACAAGAATAATGTCAGCTGATCAGTTTGAGTATAGAATTTTCTCAAGGTGTCAGTGGTGCCTCTCAGTTATCAGAATGAGACTCAAATTATAGTTTATTGGTCCATTAGGTGGTCATGACATTTCAGTTATATACATTTATAGCTCTGACCATCCCCAAGACCCCAGTTCAGTTTATAGTTTGTTCTTAGACAGTTACGACGCTTCCAGATAAGCAGCTGTGATAAGTCTAGAACATAGTCTAAGAATCTGGTCCGATAAGACTCGCAGGGTATTTTTAGTTATATGTTCCTGACTAGTCTTGGACCCCAGTTTCGAGCAATCAGCCTAGCAGTTCAGCATAAGTTTCCAGTAGGAGTAGGACTTAGCACCAAGAGGACTAGAGTTCTGGCGCACCCAGGTTCCCAGAACTATGTTGCCAGTGTAGGTTACAGTTACAGATTATTGGCCTAATTGGCCCCGGACTTTTGTGATCACCCAGTTCATTCCTTTATACCCTGGCAAGGTATATTGGGTCCTACCGGTGGGGTGTATACATCGGACTCCACATCTAGCTCACGTGGTTATATGTCGGTTATAGACTCTCCCACTAGTCAGTCCAGTCTAGTTTCAAAATAAGCAACTCAGTTCAGTTTCATCCCTAGCGGCTCAGCTCAGTTTAGTACAGTATCTCAGACTTAGAACTTTCATACTTAGGGCATGTCTTTGACCACCAGATAGGGTCATCTTGATCATCTGAATTTACTACGGATTGTTCAGTTCAGTTATCAGTTGGACATTGCATGTCTTTTCAGTTCAGTCATCTATATATTTATATATGCTTCTCTCACTTACTCAGTACATTCAAAGTACTAACGCATACTTTTATGTTGTATCATTTCATGATACAGCCATAGGTTCTTAGATCGAGTGTCGTTAGTCGATTCATTCTAAACTTTCTATCAGCAGCAGCAGTGTGAGTCCTCATATTCCAAAGGTTTTATTTCATTCATTTTAGTTTTACTTTAGACATAGAGTTAGCTAGGGGCTTGTCACAGTAGCTCATCAGTTAGAAGGCTTTTAGACCTACAGATGTTCAGTTTTCATGATTTAAGTTTTATCTTAATGTTTTGATAAAAAGCCTTTCTGTTATTATTTCAAATTTCTATTGTTCTTGTTTTACTCAGAATACCAATGTATAATAGACCAAGTGTTTACTTGGGGTCACTTGTGACTTCAAGTACCATGTTACATCCAGGGTGTAGGCTCAGGGGGTGACATATATGAAGCCCCAACCCCCACACGAACTGATGAACTCTATCCTCCATCGTTTGAACCATGTGCAGAGCATACCTGGAAAGAGCATTAAACCGAAGACAATACTCATGCACATTCATACTACCCTGCTCTAGGTGCAAAAACTGCTCAGCTTGAGCCTGTTAAAGCTCTCGAGGTGCATAAAGGCCTCGGAGAACTTTTCCCACTCAGCTGGCGGTGCATCAGCTCCTCTAGAACTAGCCCAAGCCTTATATCATAATATAGCCACATCACGTTGTATGAAGGCCTGATAACGCTCAAACCACACCTCTTACTAAAGTATGAAGAGGATGTTGTCAATAAAGAACCCAACTAGAGGCTGGGGTCGAACCCATAGGGAATATTGGAGAACTAGATTACAACCAGTAAGTGAACTTGTGAGGTAGTTACTTCTAAATAGGGGGATTCTGAAAAAAATCAATAATAAAAACAACTGTTAAAAATCTTGTGTTGAGTCAATATCAAAGGATAACTAGGGTTTGTTCACCCCATGGGTTTATAACTACTTTTGGTATACAATCATGATTATCACCAATACTTACTTATAGAACTGATAACTTAGGTTCATTCAAACGACCAACCAGTCCCTATTGGATGACTATAGTCAATCACTCAACTAAGTCTCATGAGCGGTTTCAAACTATTCGTTATCACTAAGTTTCAAATTTAACTATCATGCAACCACAGCTCAAGTTAATACAATGATTATCAAAATCAAGGCTCAATTGTAATTCTCTTTTCCTAATCTTTACCTCTTAGTCCTAAGCAAGTAAAGAATTCGAGCATGTCCTAATGTTGCGCACCATTAAGAAACATTTAAGCATGGAGATAATACAATATAAATATTTTGTATTGGTTTTAAAATCACTTTGTGTAACCCTAACTTGTTAATCCACCATGGTTCCCACAACCCTAGCTATGGAGGTTTTAGCCTGTCATAGTAGTAAGATTGTGAACTGCATTCATGATTAAAAACATAAATCAATACTTACAAGTATAAATGAGAAAATAACTTCCTTTAATCATTCAGAAAAATATTCAAGAACAAATAGCAAGAATCGGAAGAATTCAAGAAAAGGTTGATCACAAGTCAAATCAACTCAATTCTCTCTTTCTCTCCTATAAATCTCTTATCTGATCGATTCTCCTAAAAAATAAAACCTAAAAAGTATTTATACAGACACAAGAATCCTTTTCCTAGGCTGATAGGGTGAATTTCCATATATGGTTCCTCCTTCAACACGAGTCAACCTATGACCCGTAGTACTATCCTACTGCCCGTGCCATCCTTTTGTACCTTGCATGACTGGATGGATATTGGCTAAGTGTTGGATCCTCATACGACTGGTACCTCCATCCAACGATCTGTACTGAACTCCCCTGGCTTGACTATGAAAGTTTGAAATTCTTCTGAAGTTTATCACGACCGCCATGGTACGACTAGTACCTTCATTCCATGGTTCGTACTTTCTTTCTGTAGCAAGAGTCAGCCTCTTATGCAAATTTTCTTATTCATTTCACAACTTCATCACCACAACTTGTACAAGCTTGGTACGACTCATACTGAGACTCGTACATTGCATCTCTTCAACCTTAGCCATCTGCAACTTTTCACGGCCATCAGTATGACTCGTAGGACCTTCCTACAGCTCGTACTGTGGACTGCACTTTGAGCCTATTTTGCATACTTCAGGCTTTTTTTTTGCATATTTTTAGCTTCAACACTAATTCCATATGCTCTAGTTCAACTGGTAAGTGGCATGCTTTTCCATAAACTAGCTTGTATGGAGATGAACCAATGGGAGTCTTATAAGTTGTTCTGTAAGTCCACAGTGCATCATCGAGCTTCCTTGACCAATCCGTCTGGCTAGTATTCACTGTCCGGACAGTATGGTCTTGATTTCCCTATTTGAAACTTCCACTTGTCCAATAACATTTTGAAGAGTCTATTGCAGAAGTGAGATCTACCATCACTGATAATAGCTCTGAGCGTGCCAAACCTGGCAAAGATATGTTTCCGAAGGAATGCTGTAACACTCTTGCCTTCATTGTTTGGTAGGGAAATTGCCTCCACCCATTTGGAGACATAATCCATATGAGCTGATGAAAGGGCCCATGAAATCAATCCTCCACACATCAAACAACTCTACTTCCTAGATGGGGGCTAGTGGCAACTCATGTCTATGGGTAATATTGCCTTGCATTTGGCATTGGTCACAAGACTTAGCAAAGTCATATGCATCTTGGTGAAAAAATGGCCAGAAATATCTGCATTGTAAAATCTTATGTGTCATTCTAATATCACTGTGATGACCCCAACAGTAGATGAGTGACATGCCTCCAGAATGCTCAACATCTCTACTTCTAGGACACACCTATGAATGATACCGTCTACACAAATGAGGAATAAATATGGATTATCCCAGTAATATCTGCGGGCATCAAATAAGAACTTCTTCTTCTACTGAGGAGTTAGGTCTGCTAGTATCACATCGCTAACCAAGTAATATGCAGAATCGGCAAACTAAGGAATCAAATCCTGCGATGCAGCTAGTACCTGTTCATCTGGAAGGCATCATTGATCTCAAACTCCATCCTCTCATTCACTTCAGACTCAAGCCTATATAGATGATCTGCCACCTGATTTTCTATTCCCTTTCGATCCTTCACCTCAAACTCAAATTCTTGAAGCAAGAGCACCCACGGAATCAATCTGGGCTTGGCATCCTTCTTGGACATCAGGTACCTCAACCTAGCATGGTCTATATGAATAATCACCCTGGTTCCAAGCAAATATGCTTGAAATTTTTCTAATGCAAAGACTACCACCCGTAGTTCCTGCTTTGTGACTGTATAATTCTTCTGGACTGTAGTGAGTGTTCTGCTGGCGTAATAGATTAGATGAAACATCTTTTCTCTCCTTTGGCCTAAAACAGCACCAAGAGCAACACCACTAGCATCACATATTATCTCAAAGGGAAGAGACCAATCTAGAGCTATAATGATAGGAGTAGTGGTGAGCTTTTCCTTTGGACACTCAAAGGCCTTTAGACATGCCTTATCAAACACGAACTTTACCTCTTTCTCCAGTCGTTTTCACAACGGATGTGAAATTTTTGAAAAATTCTTGATAAAGTGTCGGTAGAATCCTGCATGCCCTAAAAATCTTCTGACCCCTTTTACAGAAATAGGGGTGGCAATCCTGCTATAACCTCAATTTTTGCCTTGTCCACCTCGATCACCTTTCCTGAAATTTTATGGCCCAACACTATCCCCTTTTTAACCATGAAATGACATTTTTCCCAATTTAGGACCAGATTGGTTTCTTTGCATCTTTTCAATACTCTGCCCAGATGATTAAGACATGATTCAATTGCATCGTCTACAAAAGAAAAATCATCCATAAACACTTCAATGGTGTCCTCCACCATGTGTGAGAATATGGACATCATACAACGGTGGAAGGTGGATGGTGTATTACACAATCCAAATAGCATTCTTCTGAAGGCAAAAGTTCCATATGGACAAGTGAAGGTTGTCTTCTCCCGATATTCTAGAGAAATTGTGATCTGATTATACCCGAAATATCCATCAAGGAAATAGTACCATCCTCTACCTGCAAATCCATCAAGCATCTAGTCCAAAAATGGCATTGGAAAATGGTCTTTCTGGGTACAACGGTTGAGTTTCATGTAATCCATGCATACACGCCATCATGTGACTGGTCGCATTGGTATCAACTCATTCTTTTGTTTGGGCACCACTATAATCCCTCCTTTTTCTGATACGCACTGGACAGGACTTACCGACTGACTATCTTCTATGGGATATATCACCCTAGCATCCAGCCACTTGATAATCTCCTTTGAAGACTTCTTGCATTGGATGGTTCAAGCGACACTGATGCTCTATACTCGGCTGTTCAAGCTAGATATTATGAGTACATATGCCTGGTGGAATTCTGATGATATCAGTTATGGTCCAACCAATTACCTTTTTGTATCTTTTCAAGATGTTAACCAAAGCTTCCACCTGCTCATCTGACAGATATGCTGCAATTATGATCGGCAAAGTGTTTTCCTTCCCAAGGAATGCATACATGTGATAAAGAGGTAATGCTTTTAGTTGAAGGATTTGTGGTACCTCCACAAATGGCTTGGCCGGCGGTGTTGAACAGTTCTTTAAGTCCGGGTCTAACTTCTTTAGGCTGAAGTTATAAGACCCTGTCCCATTTAAAGCATTAACCATTTTTGTATATTCTGGGTTCCCATCTTCTTCATAATTCATTATCACAGCTGCCAATGCATCATCAATCACAATTTCTTCCACAGGTGTTGGCAGCTTATTATGTTCCATTTAAATGTTCAAGATAAAGCTTGTTCCGTTGATGTAGCCTGAGAGTCACTAAAGAAAAACAAATAAAAACAAAGAAAAAGCGTAAAAAGTAATGTAACTACCATCAAGTCAAATACATGCTAATAACCTAGTTTCAGCCGTATTCCCCGGCAACGGTGCCACTTTTTTATAACGTCAAACCACACCTCTTACTGAATTATAAAGCGGACGTTGTTAATAAAGAACCCAACTAGAGGTTGGGGTCGAACCCACAGGGAATATGGGAGAACTAGATTACAGTCAGTAAGTGAACTTGTGAGGCAGTTACTTCAAAATAGGGAGATTTTGAAGAAAATCAATAATAAAAACAATTATTAAGAATCTGGTGTTGACCCAATACTAAAGGATAACTAGGGTTTGTGTTCCCCATGGGTTCATAACTGCTTTTGGTATACAATCGTGATTATCACAATAACTTACTTATAGAACTGATAACTTTGGTTCATTCAAATGGCCGACCGGTCCCTATTGAATGACTATACTCAATCACTTGACTAAGTCTCATGAGCGGTTTCAAACTATCTGTTATCACTAAGTTCTAGATTTAACTATCCTGCTACAACAGCTCAAGTTAATACAATGATTATCAAAATCAAGGCTCTATTGTAATTTTTTCCTAAACTCTACCTCTTAGTCCTAAGCAAGTAAAGAATTCGGGCATGTCCTAATGATGGGCACCATTAAGAAACATTTAAGCATGAAGAGAATATAATATAAATATTTTGTATTAGTTTCAAAATCACTTTGTGCAATCCTAACTTGTTAATCCACCATGGTTCCCACAACCCTAGCTATGGAGATTTTAGCCTCTCATAGTTGTAAGATTGTGAATTGCATTCATGATTAAAAACATAAATCAATACTTACAAGAATGAATGAGAAAAACACTTTTTTCAATTATTCAGCAAAATCTTCAAGAACAAATAGCAAGAACTAGAAGAATTGAAGAAAAGGTTGATCACAAGTCAAATCAACTCAATTCTCTCTTTCTCTCCTAAAAATCTCTTCTCTGACCGATTCTCCTAAAAAATAAAACCTCAAAAGTATTTATACAGACACAAGAATCCTTTTCCTAGGCTGACAGGGTGAATTTCCATATTTGGTTCCGCCTTCATCACGAGTCAACCTATGACCCATAGTAGCATCCTACGGCCCGTACCATCCTTTCGTAACTTGCATGACTGGATGGATTTTGGCTAAGTGTTGGATCCTGGTACGACTGGTACCTCCATCTTACGATCCATACTGAGCTCCTGTGGCTTGACTCTATAAGTTTGAAATTCTTCTGAAGTTTATCACGACCACTACGGTATGACTCGTACCTTGATTCCACGGTTCATACTTTCTTTCCGCAGCAAGAGTCAGTCTCTTATGAAAATTTTCTAATTCTTTTCACGACTTCATCACCACGACTCGTACAAGCTTGGTACGACTCGTACTAAGACTCTTACATTGCATCTCTTCAATCTTAGCCTTCTAAAACTTTTCACGACCATTCAGTACGACTCATAGGACCTTCCTACGGCTCGTACTATGGACTGTACTTTGAGCCTATTTTGCATACTTCAAGCTTTCGTTTTGCATTGTTTTAGCTCCAACACCAATTTATCATGCAACCAAGGAAAAATGCCTCATATCCATATAAACACACCTAAGTCCATGCTATATTCTTTTTTTAAAGCGTCAAAAGTGTTGTAAATCCATAACACATCAAGGCCGCCAACTCTACTTCCTCAGTCACTGTAGTTTGCATCACCATCAACACCTGATACATCTGATCAATAAAGTCCTGAGGATACTTGCTCGAGTCTGTTCTAGTGAATATGGGAGGGCTCAAACTCAAGAACTCGCAGGCCCTATAACTCTTAGTTGCCTGGCCTCTATGTCTCTCTATCGCCTCCAATCGTCGCTCCTGACCTGTGGCTATACGAGAAATCAACTGAACAGCTCCCTCAAGATCCTGTCCTTTCGGAACAACCAGAGGTACCACAGGCGCAGGAGGGTCTGCCACTCTACCACCTTCACGTACTACTAGTGCAGGAGGAGCCTGAGGTCTATCTGCCATTGCTCTAACCGGTGCTAGAGGAACTGTAATACCTGCGGCAGGAGACTCACTCTGAGCCTCTAACCTGTCTCCCTATTCCACTGGAGGACGACTAGTACCCTCTCCTATGGCTGTGCTAATCAACCTCGAAGTCATCTTTCTTGTTGCAGGCATACTCTGAAATAATAACACGATTTAGATATTTTAGTACTTATAACCTCGCTCTATTGCACGAACTATTAGTAAAAGAAGTGAAACGATTCCTAGACGTCATGTAGCCTCCTGATTATAAGTATGGTGCACAACGTACCCATAAGGAAGAATCTTCTAGACACCGCTTTATGGACTCCCTAGGACACGATTTCGCTCTTATACCAAGTCTATCACGCCTCAAAACTGGGGTAGGATGCAATTTGAACTTGATTCATAATTTATTGAGAAGTTGACTATATAGCGTATAAAAATGTAACACTAAGACTGACCAAGCCACCTGTCACGAGCAACTAAAATAAATACTAGACCCATATGATCTCGATAATGATGAATAAGAAACCTAGAAAGCTGACAAGGCATCAATAAAGCTAAACAGAGTAATGGAAAACCAACACGACTAAACAACCAAAACTACTATACAAACTAGCCCACATCAACCTCTACAGAGTAAACAAAGTAAAATGCACGGGATAGGGCCCCGTCCTACCCATGCTGTACACAAAACTCAAAATAGTCAAAACTAGGACATGGCTCCTGGAAGAAAGGAGCATACCACTATTTCACTAAAATTTGGCTCCTACTGCGTCTGTTGATCTAAGCCTCGGTCTGTACCTACAACACAATTACAGGAGGGGTCCCAGATGTAGGGATGTCAGTACAAATAAAATGTACAGGTATGAAATGCTAAAAATTATAAACATATAAGATAACAATGATAATTGAACCAGAAATAAGGAATATTAACAACCCAAAATCTTGAAAATCAAAACCTAACAATAAATCTATATTGAAGTGTAAATGCAACCATCTAATGCACAATAAAAACTATAAATGAAATGTTGGTGGTCAGCGGACCATAAAATTCATATAAAATTTGTCTAGCCAGTGTACCACACTAGATAAAAAAAATGTCTCCAGCCAGTAAACCACACCAGGGTAAAATTTGTCCAGCCGGTGTACCACACTAGGATAAAATAAAAAATACTTCCATTCGGCGTACCACACCAAGGTAAAATAATTAAATATTAATCATAATCATAAACGGAGTTGATATGGCCTATATTGGGTTAATTTAACATGTATAGTATAGAAATGACGAATACTGATTATGTGGCCTGCATAGGCCTTCTTCAAAATGCATAACTACAAGTGAGCACATATAACATGTAAATCTAGAAAATAGTACTTAAATGCATGTATTCAAAACTTGTATAAATCATAAGGGATTACGGATGACCTAAGAGTTTCAGCAAGATTTGTAGATCGTGTTCAAAGGGACATTAGAGCTCAAAGACTCGCTAGCTTATCGTTCGACTAAAGGAAAAGGGATTATGAAATCCCCCCTTGGCCTGACATATTTCATAACATACACATAAGATAAAGGACAACCATAATAAGGCAATCCTAATTCAATAAGCTCATTTACCCTTAATAGCTTGCGACGTCTTTACTTGGCTTAAAATCGTTTATACATTATCATCTTGGCTCTCTCACCAATTTCAGTTAGCAACCAGACCTTTAAGCACATTTAACACCATATATATATATATATATAACATATAGTAAGGACCAGCTAACAATGTCACGCTGAGGGGTCTCCAACTCGATGTACAACCACGACAATAATCAACACGATATCCCACTTTAAATGCCTCACTTGGGCTAGACGTAATCTCAACATTTAACCTCAATAAAACATGAAACTTTAAATACATAAATGAATCTAAACATACTTCCTCAAGACTTGTAAAGAGGTTGCTGGCTCATTCAATTCACAATGCATTAATCGTTCTTAAAAGAATGATTGGCAGGGCGCCTTACATACCTTCCTTTCCGATGAACTTTTCTTACTTCAATAATCAGCCCTTAACCTTCTCAATCACTTGAATTTATAGGAAAGTATTAACCCTAATCTGTAACACAAAATGCAACCCAAAATAACTCACCAAAGGTAGTCACAATAGCAACAACAACACAATGCAACATCAACAATATTTAGTTATTTTCTCTACTAGTGTTCACTAACTTTTAAGGGAGAAAACAGTGGAGAAATTTACCTCACTTATGCTGTAATTTTTTTCCTTAAATCATAGTGTATTTCAAGCCAAAGATACTACCAAAAAATCTAAGAAAAATGAGCAAAAACGCAGCTTAAAAATAGTTTATCGAAAGCTTACTTGGATGCCAATTTTCAGTTTTTCGCTTTGAAATTTGAGAGGTTTAAAGGGGGGAAAAATCCTTACCTTTCCTCTTGGTTTCAATCCCTATTCAAATATGGATATATAGGCAGTCCAAACAGATTTTGAAACGCAGAAAGCCACCTTCAAAACCTTGTCAGAACAAACTCAAAAACAGCCCCTAGAACATTTGGCAAAGAATTCTCAACTTGTCTTGTGATTTTCTTGAACTTTGCTTGATGTTTCCTCCTTGATTTTCTTTGTTCTAGCTACTGGATTGAGAGAGAAATGGAATCTTTAGAAAGCGGGTCAATTTAGATTAGGGTGAAAATACTTTTTATAAGTGAAAAATCTGATTTTAAATAAATAGGGCGGTGGAAGCGCTAGGGCGTCATGCCTACGTCACCGCTCGGGGTGCCTCGGTAAAATATCCATAACTTCTTACTTCAAACTCCGATTAATAAAAATTTTAATGTTCTAAAAACTAAACTCAAATACCTTTAATTTGATAGGTCGTGGCACTTCTAACTCATTATAGATTGGGAGATATGGTCATTTATTTACTTCACATACTCTTTGCTTTTTTGTTCGTACATATTTCCTTTGTCATCTACGACCAATATACAACTTGTACTTCTCTTAACATAGCATACAAACATCAAATAATCATCAAAAAAAAATTGGGATATAACACTAGGGGCAAGACCGAAATTTGAAGATGTCCAGAAACGGAGTTCCATATATTGATCGATGGATTATTGTACTTATCTAGATAACAATTTACATGTACATGATTCATTGAAAATATGTATTTATTTATGTACACTAAATTCTTTTTCAGTATGCTTCTTCTTAAAGAAAATGTTTAAAATAGTAGAGTACTTTTGTACTGATAACGTATTGTGAAATAATAATAAAATACCAAGATAACAAGAGATATAGTCAAAGAAGTTGTGGAAGAGAGATTTTTATTTTCTCTTCAAACTAATATACAAATAAATTGAATTAACTTTCTATTTTATAAAAGAATAGAAGTTGTTGTGTAAGATGCTTGTTGCAAGCTTATCTGATTGCAAGTTAATCCAATTATAAACTTATCTGATGGCAAGCCTATCCAGTTACATGCTAATCTGATTATAAATTTATCCGATTGACTGTGTATATAAATAGATATCTATAATAGCATATTTATAACAATAATTAATTTTTAATGTTGATTTATGCACAGCTATAAAAACTAATTGTGCTTAATTAGCTGGAGATTAACCAAATGAACAAAATGAGAGAATGAGTAAAACTAATGGAACGATGATTTTGATCTCTATATTTAATGTTCCTTTTGAGTTACATTTTAATGTTCATTTTTACACGTTATGATTTAACCTAAATTTTAATTTTCGTTCTACTATTTGAAGTTTCTTTATATTTTTATTAATTTGTGAGGTTAAAAATATTTATTTTTTTATAAAATTATTTATTTTTTAAAAATAAAGCGTTTGGTTAAGCTTCTGAGAAAAAAATGTGTTTTTGGGGAGTAGCATAAAAACTTATAGGAAAAATATATTTATTAGAAACACTTTTAAAAAGTTTGACCAAATACGAATTTCTACTGAAAAGTATTTTTTAAATTTATTGGTCAAACAAAAATTATTTCTCACAAAAAATACTTTTTTGAAAAGCATTTAAAAAAAAATATTTTTCAAAATAAGTTGATTTTACAAATTTGATCAAACAGACTGTGAGTGATCAAAGTTTGTATTAGAAAAAATAATACTTCCTCCATCCCATTTTTATAGTTGTTTGGCCAAGTTCTTGGATGGTTAAAAATACTTTTTTTAGAAAAATAAGGTGTTTGGCCAAATTTTGGGAGTAAATAAGTACTTCTGGGTAGGTTTTTTTTTCCTAAAAGCACTTCTGAGAAAAATACATTTAAGCATTTTAAAATTTTTAATCACATACTAATTACTGCTCAAAAGTTTTTTTTTTAAAAAAAATTTATTGGTAAAACATAAATTATTTTCATAAAACATTCCCATTTTAATATAGCTTGAAAAAAATAAATTTAAATAAACTAACTTTAAAAGTTTGTTCGAATAAACTATAAGTCTGATTTAGTGTTTTAGCAAGTCCATTAAAATAGATTTTTTCAAACATGAAAGTAATTGCCATTATAATATTTTAATTTTCGTGTTGTTTTTGAGTATTTAAGTTTTAATTTTAAAATATTGAGTTAATTTAATTTAATTTTAAAAATTAATTAAATAAATTTTATTAAATAAAAAAAATCACTTCAATTAATTTCTATCTTAATTGTTAAAAGTTTGGAATATTTGTTTGGGGTAAAACGATACCTGAAATGGACCGAAGAGAGTAGAATTAAAAAGTAGTAACTCCAAATTGTATTTTTATTTTATTTAGCTTTGTAGAGAGCGAGTCCCAAGGGATGCAATCAAAATCGGTTAAGCAAGAAGTGTGCCATTCCAAGTCAGCATCTCCCCAAGAAACCGTACTCTCCACGTGGCACACTTCCATAAATACCAATATGATTCTTCACTCAAAACTTTTCTGAAGGTGGCACAACTCCAATTATTATATCAAATAGAAAACAAAACTTACATTCCTGTGGATTCTTTTTCCCTTTCATATTTAGTTCATCATAACATATATTATGTGTCTATGTCGTACTTTTGAGACGGTTGATCTTCTTGATTCTGATCAAATCATAAGAGAATTCGATCGTCTAATCTATTTTCTATAGTTAAGGTGAAGAACTGCACTAAGAATTTTCTTTCTTCTATTTAATCTTTGTTTAAACATTCGGCCAAATAAATAAAAGAATTTCAAGAATAAGATAAATAAATAAGAATAAACTAGGTGGTAATCGAGTTGTGGAGGAAAAGGTTGAATGGATCCTGTATGTGATTTATGTGGGGTGGTGAGGGCAGAGGTGTATTGTAAATCAGATTCAGCAAGGCTTTGTTTGCAATGTGATGGATTTGTGCACTCAGCAAATCCTCTATCCCGAAGGCATTCACGTTCTCTCATTTGTGACAAATGCACTTCACAGCCAGCAGTTGTGAGATGCATGGATGAGGCAATGTGCTTGTGTGAAGGCTGTGATTGGAATGAAAATGGCTGCATCGCGTCAGAGCATCGACTCCAGAAGTTGAATCCTTACACTGGATGTCCATCTCCTGATGAGTTTACCACAATGTTGTCACTTCCTCTTGAAATGCCTATTAGTAATGACACTAATTTTGGCAGCTTTGACACTCCTTGTAGCTCATTGAGTATCAATGAGAATAATAGCAGTTTGGAGAGTAAAGGGAATGAAGGTTCATTGGTTGCTAGTAAACTCAATGAGTTAGCTTCTAATTATAAGTTTGAACCATGGGCCTTGCCGCCTGATCCTAATTACATGACTTCCTACAACAGAGATCCCGCACCCTTCTCAGAGGGATTTGGCCTTTCTAAGGTTATATGTTGTTCTTTCTTTTCTCGTATTTACTTTGTTGTTTGTTTGAGTTGTTCTGATATAATTAGCAATGTCGTTGGACTAGATCAGGTGCGTCACTGAGTGTGACCTGTCTTAAGTCATGACTTTACAATTAGAAGCGAATTCAGGATTTAGAGTCAGTGAGTTAACAATGAACATGATCTCATTATATGTATACACGTTGAATTATTTTTCGATTTGTATACATAGTTCGAGCAAAAGTAACTGTTTCATTTGAATTGCAGAACCTTTCCTAGATCCTCCCCTGCTACATCTATAAAAACATTAGATAAGTCTTGCTGTTAAATGTGTTGTATGCACTAATGGTACTTCGTTTGTTTACTTCAAATGCAGCAAGATTGTCCAATTAAGGATCTCAGATTACAGGAAGGTTATGATCTCTCCAAAGGTGTTGATTTTGAAGACGTCACATTGAATTTCGACTGTGGTTATGAGATTTTGGGTGGTTCACAACAGATTCATCCAAGATACTCTAATGAAGATAAGGAATTGGATTGCATAGTTATGGAGAAAAATTCATCCGTCACAGGATCTAATAACGTGGAAACTTCTCACGAGGTTCGTGTTATTTCTTTCTTAATTTACTCTCTTTCGTTGAGTTTTAAAGGTAGTATACCAAATGCATTACAAACCAAATTATACTGTTGACACTATTAAGGCAACTTGCTTAGAGCTTTTTGTTCCAAGTATGATTCAGTTTTGGTGACTTGTTTTAGTTTGTAAATAATTGTTACTTACTATAGATGTGCCTTTTTGTTTTTGTTTTTGTTTTGTTTTTTGGGTGTAGCTTTAGTTATTCCATTTGAACTTTTTGTTAGGCAACATCTTCAATGCAGCAAGAGTATATGGGATTGCAGTCCTCACAAATGGCTGCAGCTGCAAGTTCAACAAATCTGTTGCAGTCAATGAGTGCCACTACTAATGGCATGCTTATGAATCCCACTTGCAACGGAAGCATTGGCGTCTTACCCTTTTTACCAGCACCAATTCATTCAAGCATGTCATTATCACTCTCCAACATCACTGGAGAAAGTAGTGCAACAACTGACTATCAAGATTGTGGGTTGTCACCAGGGTTTCTAAATGAAGCACCATGGGATTTGAGTTTAGAAAATTGTCCACAAAAAAGGCAAGAAGCCAAGATGAGATATAACGAGAAAAAGAAAACTAGAACGTAAGTTGATCCATACTCCTACATTTGATCTTTCCTAGCTTTTTTATTGTTGTTGTTAACTTCATTTCGTTGTCTCACTAAAATTGCAACTTTGTTTCCAGAAGTATCTATGTTCAAATAGGGGGAGCTTTCCCTTTATTGATATTTTTTTTTGTGACATGAAGGTTTGGTAAGCAAATAAGATATGCTTCACGTAAGGCTAGAGCAGATACCAGAAGACGAGTTAAAGGTAGATTTGTTAAGGCTGGGGAAGCTTATGATTATGATCCATCAGAAACAAGAGATTTCTGAGATAAGACGGCTGATTTGGTCTCCCTTCTACTATGTCAACACTTACCAAACTATTAAGGTATCTTACCACAATAATAGTCAAAATAATCAAATAATTTGTGATGTTGTTTCTACATCTCTATTTGTCTTAGATATGATGACTAGACTAAATGAGCTTGAACTCACTTTCTAAGTAGCCAGTAAACTGCTAAGGAGGCCCGGAAAGACCTTCCAGTAGCTCAGAAGTCATATCAGAGAATTAAATCATATCTTAGTATATTCTCCATAATAGAAAATGTGGAACATCCAAATGAAAAGATGCTAAAGACTTGAAATACTTTTTTGCTACTATCATTCTGGATGATGAAATATTCAAATTTTTCTCAAAACAATTTTCTTTGCTCGACTCTGATTTATCAACCCAAGGGACCTTATATGGTAGTTTCTAAACACAAATGCTTGTGTTCCCTTATAATCCTATCTTAACTTATGCTATGGCACAATACTATATTGAACTTTAAGCTGCTACTAATAAGTTACTGTAAACTAACAATGAAGGGGATTAATGCAGTGATGAACTATGAAATATTTAGAATGACTGCACTGCTGCATCATATTAACATCTTTACTATCTGTGTATGCAGGCCTTTAATCAACACTCTCCGCAACAAGAGAGTGTCATGATTTCCAATGGCCTAACCGGTAGTTTCAACTAGGCTGTTGCTTTCTCATAGGTAATTATAGAAAGCATGTAATCTCATTATAATTCGCGTTTGTGTTGATGATTTCTTTTCTTATTCTGATTTCTCTCTTGAAGGATCACACAGTCAAAGGATACAATTGCTTAAGGACTCTACCTTCCCTTCGCATTCTGAACTCAGAAAACCTCTTACAAGTTACCCTATAATCTGGTGTATACAAATTATATCGATTGCCGAGGTTCTACCAATGTCTTCCACATCCATGCCATCTAATAAGCCTCAAATTATTAGCAGTTACATCATTAGCTTTCACTTTTTCCTTCTCATTTAATTCATCTCATTGAATTGGCTTTAACAATTTTTTAAATAAGGTATTATGAAGGACACAACGACAACAGGGGTTTGTGGCCAAAGTGGTCACCTTTATTTTTCTTAGCTTATTAATATATGAATGGATCATACATACGGTTAGATACTTGTAGCACTGAATGTGCATTCTTGGTTTCCCATATTCTTGGATGCTTGAAAATACATCCCTATTCATTGTGACTTATATGATACCCAAACAATCTGTATGCATCAGAAGTTGGTATGTTACTAACATACAGAGACTATATTAAACTTGATGCTAGGTAAAGAAAGAGGAAAAATTATAAGTCTAATCCAATGGTAAGAGTATAAGTAGCCCAGCCAATTAATAATAAGATGAACTTATCCATAATAGATTGTAGAGTAGAAGCTTAACCTTCATTAATGTTTTTGTTCCTACCAAAGTTGGACAAGTGCAGTAATGAACACTTTCAAGTATTTGAGCAATGGAGGAGGACTAATATTGTTATTGTAGCTATCATTTACTGTGCTGAAGAATTGGATTCTTTGGATACAAAACAAAAAATAAATTGAGAAGTATAAAAATACAAGGAATTTTACTGCGAAAAACTCGTTATTCAAGAGAGAGAAAAAATCACAATCTACCATCATAGAATTTACCTCTAAAAAATCATGAAATTTGAGCGATTTTCAAGTTACATTTCTAATCAAAGGGAGTAAAAAATCATGATCTACCATCATAGGATTTACCTAAAAAAATCACTACATTTGTGTAATCAAGGTTACAACTCTAATCAAAGGGACTAACTCTAACACCTTTCTCCTCTACAATCACCGATTTTAGCAAGCCTTTTCAAGACTATAATCCTATAATAGAAACCTGGAAACTTCCATACTTTGATCACTTATTACAAAGCTTTTATAAAGTAAATAAATTACAATTTAAAGAGAAAAATACTCAAGTCTAATCAACTCAAGAACTAAAGCAACAACTTCCTTTGGAATAGGTTCTTTCTTTGATCAAGTTGAATCTCACAAAGCATTCTCTCACCATTTCTAATATGTCCATGTATGAGTCTCAACTCGGCTAATAGTGTCCAAGATAATAGTATCAATGTGGTATTTTATACAGGAGGGATGATGATTGAATTTCCCTTGACTTCCTTCCCCAAATTACACTAGAATTTGGTTAAGGAATTCAATCCTACTTGGAGTTGGTTTCCTTATTTGTTTCGACCTCCACATGATTTCTCATTATTTTAAAACTCTTTCCTTTGTTGAAAGTGTAGCAATATTTCCATGTTGAACTCGTATTTCTTATTCCATATGTTTAACTCATAAACCCAATCTCTCAAAAAATCCTTCTTGCACTTGAAATCTGTTTCGAAACTTCTGATTAGCAGTCGTCATGCAAAGAATCTGGTTCTTTTATTGTGTACATAAAATTTCTACAACTCTACTGTCAGCAATCAGTTTGTCCAAAAGACCTATTAAGGATCTTGTTCTTCTATAGTTGTTTTCAATCATCAGACTACCAATTTTTATTAAAATCTGCTAAGGATTTGTTTGTAGTTATTTGTCAATCATTAATATTAGTTTTAGCTCAGCTTAACAAATATCATGCTTGGCATATATTTGCATGTGTTATCGGTTAGCTCAAATGTATTTTATAGCATATATTTGCATACTATAGTAGTAACTTATGAAACATAAACGCTGAGAAGGCCTCAAAGTATGCGGGAAGAAGCAGATATGCAAGGAGCCATCTTTTCTAAAGGTAGGTTAGAGATTAGCATTTCATTAAAGTACAAACCTTCAAATATTTACTTCTTCTGTTCTAATTTATATGATACAATTCAAATTTTGAGAGTTATTTTTTTTTTAAATTATGATCGTGAATTTGAACATATAATTTTTAAGATTTTTGAAAAATAATTTACATATTAAGAAACTACATTAAAATTATTATAAGTCATAAGAATTAACATTTTAAATTATTTGAAGGGCATATGAATTGTATTGGGGAAATATTATTTTCCGCACATGGTGGAAGGCAAACAGTGCCACGTATCATCGAGGATAAAGTCATGACTAGTCTACTAAGGAAAAAGTAATGAGGTCTAAGTGGACGAGTTTGGAACCACTCCTCAAGCACCGGGAAGAGATCATTGAGAATGATTATGAAGGAAACAATGACTCCGGGTCCAGTGTCAGCATCTCAAACCCGAAGGCATGATACAAAAGGACAGCAACATGTAGGAAAGATCATATAAGAGATCTACTAATAACGAAAAATTGATAGCTAATAATGCTCGAACTCACACTTCCTGATAAAGTATGAAGCGTTCGTTGTCAATAAAGAACCCAATTAAGAGGTTGGGGTCGAACCCACAGGGAATAGGATAAGATCTAGACTAATACCGGTAATTGAACTTGTTGGTTAGTTGTCTCCAGATTAGGGGTTTAAAAGAAAACAATATTTAAACAAAGATAATAGTTGTGATTTAAATCAACATTTGCAAACAACTAGGGTAAGTGTTCTCCATGGGTTCATAACTACTTCAGATGTACGCACGTGATCAATCCCAATGCTTAATTGTAGAACTGATAACTAGGGTTCATCCAAATGGCTGGTTCGTCCCTATTGGATGACTATACTCAATTACTGGGTCAGGTCTCATGAGTGATTTCAAACTAACCGTTATCAATATGTTCCAAATTTAACTATCCTGCGACCACAACTCAAGTTAATACAATGATCGTAAAGATCAAAGCTTTGTTATAATTGTCTTTTCCTAATCTCTACCTCTCTAGGTTTAAGAAAGTAAATAATTCGGGCAAGTCCTAACG
Organism: Datura wrightii; assembly: GCA_035772735.1. Taxonomy (NCBI): domain Eukaryota; kingdom Viridiplantae; phylum Streptophyta; class Magnoliopsida; order Solanales; family Solanaceae; genus Datura; species Datura wrightii. The sequence goes on from JASDFA010000023.1 coordinate 53,182,288, forward strand.
TTGTACACCATTATGAAACGTTTAAACATGAAGAGAATACAATACAAGATTTTTGCATTGGTTTTGAATCATTTTGTGCAACCCTAATTTGTTAATCCACCATGGTTCCCACAACACCTATTTGTGGAGGTTTTAGCCTCTCATGGTTGTAAGATTATAATTTATATTCATAGACAACCACATAATAAGATACTTACAACAATAATTGGAGGGAAACCGAATTGGTATATCAAAGAATAATCTCAAGAACAATGTAGGAAATCAAGAAGTTGATCCCAAGAATTTCTCCTCAAAACTTGATAAAAATTCACAAAAATAATTCTTCACACGTCTACTAAATCAATTCTATCCTTCTCTAACTAAAATAAAACATAAAGGCTATTTATACAGACATAAATCTTTTCCTAAGTTAACAAGGAGTTTTCTATATCTAGTGCCGACTATGTCACGACTGGACCTATGATCCATAACAGGATTGTACAGGTCGTGCCTACTTTCCATAAGTCCTTGGCAGCTGAAGATTTGGTTAAGTGTTGGCAGGATGGTATGAATTGTTCCTTCATCCTACGAGTTGTACAATGCTATCGTAGTTTGGCCCTGGGAACTCAGACATCTTCTGAAATTTTTCACGAGTGTTATAGTACGACTCGTACCTTCTTGCTACAACTCATAACGTCTGTAGTGTCTGAAGTTCTGCCAAGTACTAAAGAATCTTCTGAAGTTCACCAAGGCTCCTGATACGGTTCGTACATTGATACCACGATTCGTAATTCCATCTGTACCAAGAGTCTGCCTTTGTGCAATTTCCTTTGAAAATTTCCACGACTCTAGTTACAGCTCATACCATCTTGGTACGACTGAAGTTGTATGTTTCCTTCTCTCACTTCATACTTATGACTTTCATCACGGTTCTCAGTGCGGCTCGTACAATCAAGGTACAGCTCGTACTGAGACTGATACTTTGGCTGATTTTCTGCATTTTAAGGTTCCTTTTGCACATCTTTGCTCCAACACTTATTTTCCCTAAAATCAAAGTAAAAGTGCCTCATATCCATATAAACATACCTAAGTCCATGCTATTTTCTCAGTTTTAAACGTCGAAAATGATGAAAACACAAAGCGCGTCGAAAGCATATAATGGCTTAGTATGAATGTCGGGGATCTACTAATAACAACAAATAGATAGCTGGTATATGTAATGGCTTAGTACGAATGCCATGATTACCACTATGTACTGGAGGGCTTAGTTGGAGCTATTTGATTGATCATAGTGCTATAGCAAAAACAATAAATAGGTGTTCCCTTAACTTGTAAAAAAATGCATAGTTACACTCTGCTATCTTTTGCTCTCATCTACTCTATAGTATTCTGTTTACTCACTGGTAGCTTGCTAATAATAATGAGGATGTGTTGGAAACTTAGCATGCCAACACCGCACAAGAACAAGAGGTTTACATCCTATTTCTGATGACGATGAAGAAGTGGATCTAGAGTCTATGAATCTGACGAATGTAAACATGCAAAGAGGCATGTAGAATAGAGCTCATGAGGAAGCAGTCCACCAAATTGGTTTTGAAGACATCAAAGAACCTCTTGAGATCTTAACCACTCAGCATAGATCCATGATGTAACACATAGTAGCAAACGATGACAAGGTTGTAGAATTGTAAAAAAACTGATTACAATGGCATCCAATGGTGTCATAATAGGTGAACAGGTGTTACTGACGGTGCCCCATGCCCTACGAAAAAAGACTTAGATATTGGGAGTAGATTTGAGATAAGCTTGTCGATGATAGACTCTTTAAGGGAAGAAATCAAAATACACTTGAAAGAGGGTTTGAAGGAAGTTTCACGCCCGCATGGACTAGATACTGAGGGAACCCCTATCCTGAAGGGGATAGATTCCCAAAGATACGCTCAACAATCGTACAAGTCAACTGTGGTGCCCAAACTGATGCCTAAGTGGTTTCGTATGTACGCTATTTTAAAGGATGATGGGGCCAAGATTCATAATGAATATATTGATCTTTTAGTACCATTGTTAAAGGAATGACCTAACTAAGAACAAGATCGAATAATCCTAATCAAGAAGTTCTAAGAGACTTTGTTAGGAGGACCTCTCACTTGAGATTCTTTATTACCTGAAAATTTATCAATTCATTTATCATGTTAGTAGATAGATTCATTAAAGCACATGCTGGATCAAGGAAGGTGCAAGCCCAAAAGCTGAAATTTTCAAAATCAAACAAAATTTTAACGCCCTAAACCTGAGGAGGCGCAACTAGCACCCGGTGCCCTACTTGATTGAGCTACCCAAAGAAATTCAATTGAGGGAAAGCAGTTGGGCCTACAAGGACACTACACAATGCTATTATAAATAGGTAACTCTAGACAGAAAGGTCACAAAATAATATGGAGGGAGAGAATGAGGTTGGCAAGGCCACGACATATCTGACAAAAAATGACAATGAGCCAACAAAACAATAACTGAACATATAAAAAAAGGCTGACACGACCATATACAAAATGCTAATACAACCCACATAGTATGTATATCCAAAAAGCTTCTAAGAGTACTAGTGACTGATGGTAGGGATAGGGCCTTATACCCATCAACTGTACACAAAACCCAGAATAATACAAAACTAAACGGTTGGCCAACAACTCCAAAAAGAAAGGAGCATACTACCAAAGCTGAAACTGGCTAACTCGTACTGTAGAGGTCGATCTTGACCTCTATCTGTACTTGCAGCACGAAATGCAGCATTCCCAAGCAAAGGACCGTCAGTATGAATAATATGTAGTGGTATGTAAGGCTGGAAAAAAAAATAATCCTGAGAACAACTGCAATAGAGAGTAAGAGAGAGATACAACCTGAAAATCTGAGTGCCATTGGGGTGAATAAGTTACACCTCAACTAAAACTAACACAACTCTGAAATAGCATGACTAACAATTACATGGAACTCGACTATGTATGCTCACACATGCATGCACTGCCAATCGACTCAAACTTGATGGTAATAAGATAATAAACTGCCCAACCATTGGTAATCTTCCAAACCAAAATTAGGCTCAGTGGTAAATTATAATAGTAGCCACATAAGCCCCTTAATCTGTCCATTCGAAACTAGGTTTGATGGTAAAAATGGCATGCCATGAAACTGTGTGCCAAACTCATAAACTTGGGACTCTCCAACTTGACCATCAATCACTAACCTCTTAGGTAAGAACTCAAGAATTTCTTATTCAACAATGGAACATCAATCAATCTTTTGTATATACTCTTATAAAATTGAACAAGATTTAGCTACTTTAGAGGTTAACAACAACTAGAACTTTCACGACTATCTCTAGAATGACTCGAGTGAAGGCACGAGACTTCTAACTCAATATGGATTCCTTTTCATATGAATTCTAGGTAATAGTACAAGCTCCAACTAGATTAATTCTACACAAATAAGGTAGTTCACACAACAAGAGTAACTTAATTCAACAAGTGAACAATACTACAACATGATGAATTCCAAAGATTAGCAATACAAGGACTAGAGTTCTCATATATAGCAACATTACAAGTCATGGAAATAAAAAGGATAGCAACACCTTACTCAGAGTTGATGTAGACAAAGCCAGAACTAATAATGTAACTACCACAACTTGAGTCAACAATAGATAATATGGATTAGGATTCGTGTGACCTGAAGAGAAGGGTTATGCCTTTACATACCTTCGTTGCTCTAGAGAAAGAGAAGAACACAATGTTAAGATTAGTGAAGAAGGATTCTATGACTCCTTGAGCTAGAAATGGGTTTTCCTTGAAACTCTAGGAGGGGAGAAGCTAGAAATTAAGCAATCTAACCTTGCATGCTAGAAAATTGTAATGCCCCGAAAACTCAAAAACCAGACCTGGGAGTTGAAATGGAGAAATAAGGAATATTTGCACCAGGTCACAGAAAGAGTCATTTTGTGACCCGTGGATAGTGACCACGAGTTGTTAAGTGACTCGTGGTAAGGACTAGAAGCTTATTTGAATAATTGGATTTTTGGGTGACCGCGGGTGAGACCACGAGTCGTGGTCAGCACCCACGAGTTGTGACATGACCCATGGCAAGGAATAATTGAATACCAGGAAGAAATTAGCATTGTACACCACGATTAGACATCACGAGTCTTGGTAGATTTGTGGGATAAGTTGTGGTCAAGGACTTATCAAAATGGTGAACTTGACAGTGCACTCAACGAGTGCTCACCACGAAGGAACACCAGAGTCATGGTGTTGACCGTGGCTTAGAGTAGATGGGAGAGAAGGAATTTTGGGCAGTGTTATCAACAAGTGTGACCATGAGTCATGGTCATTGACCACGACCCCTTAGGTCACCGTGAGGATTGACAACCAGCTTTTCCCTGCGATTTTCCAAGGGTCATTTGGAAATTTCCTACCATCCTAAACTTTAAACTATGTTGTTTTAGTATTAAATCAGACTTATTAGTGGGGGTAAACGGTTCCTTTCCTCATTCCCACTCAAACCTTCAAGAAGCAGAACGTAGCATTTTCTCTCAGAGCATTTCAGAGCAAGAACTAGGGCAGACCTTTCCTCCTCAATTCTCAAGGAAATTCTTTGGGTTTCTTCATCAGGTATGTGGGAATTCTAAAAGGAGATTGTTCTTCCCTTGTGTCCCCTAAAACTCTTCTTCAGTTCACTCTCAGTTCTAGCCCTGAATTTTCAATTGTGAAGATATTGCTATCAGATCTTGTTTAATTCTTGAGGAGTACTATTCTATGCTAATTGTTTATGTTTTCCACCAATTTGTAATTAGAATGATATTTGCTCGGTTGAATGTGAATTTTCTCCTTAACTCTTGAAAACATATACTAGAATCCTGCATAAGTATTGAATTCTCGAAATTTCTTGAATCTTTCAAAGTTAAAGGTTTCTATAATAGTTGTATGTGCTAGAAACACAGTCAAATATATGTTAGACAATTTTAGTCAAGAATTTTGTATACTAAAAAATGTCAGCTAGTCTCAGTTAGATTTTTAGCAACCTCTAGGTTGACTAGAATAATGTCAGCTAATCAATTTGACTACAGAAATCCCCGAGGTGTCAGTATCACCTCCCAGTTATCAGAATCAGATTCTGGACTCAGTGTATAGGTACACAAGGTGGTCATAACACTTAAAAAGATAGCTCTGACTAGCCCTAGGACCCCCGTCACATTACAGTTTGTTCTTAGACGGTTACAATACTTCTAGATAATAAGCTCTGACCAGTATAGAACCCAGTTTTAGAATCTAGTTTTATAAGACTCTCAGGGTAACTTCAGTTATATATCACTGACTAGTCTTGGACCTTAGTTTTGATCTATCAGCTTAGTATTCAATTTAGGTATTCTAGTAGGAGCAGGACTTAGCACCAAACGGACCGGGGTTCCAGCACACCCAGATTCCTAGAACTATGTTTCTAGCGTAGGTTATAGTATTTATTAGCCTGATTGGCCCTAGACTTTTGTGATCACCATGTTCATGCCTCTATAGCTTAGCAAGGTATATTGGGTCCTACCAGTGGGGTGTATACATCGGACTCCACTTTTAGCTCACGTGGTTACATATCAGTTATAGACTCTCCCACTAGTCAGCTGAGTCCAGTCTTAGAATAAGCAGTGCAGTTCAGTTTCAGCTCCATCAGTTTAGATCAGTTCAATACAGTATTTCAGACTTAGGTCATGTCTTTGATTATTAGATAGGGTCATCTTGACCATCTCAGTTTATTACAATTATTCAGCTCCATATATTAGTTGGTCATTGCATGTCATGTTCAGTTTAGTCTTTTATATTCAGTTATGTTTTCTTCTACTTATTCAGTACATTCAAAGTATTGATTCATGCTTTTATGTTATATCGTTTCATGATATAGTCGCAGGTTTTTAGACCTAGCGCTGTTAGCCGACTTTGTTCAGATCTCCCTCTCTCAGTAGCAGAAGTGTGAGTCCTCATCTTTCGAGGACATTATTTCATTTATCTCAATTATGTTTATTACACTTAGTTGGACTTAGAGTTAGCTGGGGACTTGTCCCAGCAACTCATCAGTTAAATGGCTTTTAGACATAGACTTGGTTTTTTAGACTATCAATGTAGCTGAAACTATTTGATGTTTATGATTCAATTTTAAATTCTCTCACAAATGCTTTATGTTATTATTCCAAGCTTCCGCTGTATGTATTTATATTACTTAGAATACTAGTGTATGATAGACTAGGGGTTGACTTGGGGTCACTCGTGACTCCAAGTACAGTGTCCCGTCCAGGGTGTAGACTCGGGGCGTGACAAAAATCCATGGAAAGAGCTTGGAGAAGCTTACCTTGAATATGAAGGGTTTGAAGAAGATGGAGTGCTGTAATGTCTTAGTCGGAGGTTAAAAAGGGGGTAAAATGTCAGGGTTCTGACTATTTATAGATTTCAGAGGAGAAATCACCACTTACAATACTTGGGCACTGTTACGAACTGTGAAATCGATCTGCGGTCTATAATTACAATCATAGATTGCCCCTAAGAATGCACTCCCACACTTATGGTTCTCAGATGGGAACTATAGAATGAATCTGCACTCCGCAGATTGGTTCATATGTTCTACTATGGAAAATCAATCCTCTCAAGTTTCATTTACAGTGGCAAGGTACGAACCATAAAAGTATTCTACTGTTTGTATGTTGATCAAGGAGAAATAAAGTCTCTGAAGTCCATTTACAGTTCCCAGGTATAGACTGTAAATGGCTTCATCTGTTAAGTTGGTCCTTGCTCACTTTTTGAACTCTTATTTGGGAAGCAAAAGTACAGCTCTTGTAATCAATTTACTCTTCGTAGTTGGTTTCATAGATCTAAACCGAAGATTAGGAAAATAGACTTCCACTTACGGTGTGACTTGCGCCTCGTAGATTTTATGTACACTCCGTAGATTGGGTCGCATATCCTTAAACAGTAGCTCAAACATAAAGCGCTCATATGTCCTTCAACTTGTGGCTTGTAGATTGAATCTACGACCTGTATGTCATCTACGATCCCTGAACAGTAGAGTTTTCTAAAATTTCTTACTTCCACTATTTCAATTATTGGGTATTTTTATACTTGGCTAAAGGCTCCATATACCCTAAATACTCTGTATATCACATGTAAGGTTATGAACTAAGGATGAGAGTTCCTTCTGAATGTATGAGGTGTAAGATTTAATTGTTGGTCTGAGATAATTGATCAATACCATAAGAAACATAAAAGAGGCCCATTTCCCAAAACTGATAAGATCAAATCCTAAATTTTTGGCTAATAGTGTGAATTTCATAAGACACATGGGCACAACACTAGGGACTGCAAACATCATTGAGAAGAAGTGGCCATATCGATGACTTGGTAGTTTACCAACTCATTAGGCTTTTAAGCAGGAACTTTTGCTTTATTTTCAACTCATCTAGGAAGGTTTAATTCCTTTTTCCTTTGATTATTTAGGTGCTCAAATAAAGAAAGCAAAGGAATTGAACAAAGAGCAACTGTTGGAAATAGAAGACCTGCATTTTGCAGGTTTGACTTTGATGAAACGCAAGTGAGTCACAGTGTTGCACTGGCTTGAAGCTAGAAGAGAACTGCGAAACACATCTTGGCACATGAGAAACACAGGTGCAGATGCAGAAGCCAAATTGAACAATCTGAGATAATCGGCGAAGCACTCGCATCTCATGGATAGGCACCTGCAAAACGCACGCGCTGCGCAATTAATCCCCTGCTGAGAAGGATAAAGTTGTCCAAATCCGACACTAGAATAATTTGAAAGTTTTCCAGGGTAAAATGGGAATCCGTGCAATATAAAGAAGAGAAGAATTTTCCTATTTTGGACACACTTTCATTTTAGAAGAAAAAGTACTTTTTGAATAGCTAATTTTTAGAGAGAGAAATATAGAGTGAAGTAAGAGCTAGTCTTCTTCTTCTTCAATATTGTAGGGTGAGACTTCTCCATTGAAGTATAAATTGATTCTCAAATTTACTATTCAATTATGAATGTAAATGAATCTCTTGTTGATTTAATTCTCTTGTTTATATTCATAAGTAGTTAATTTGATTGCTAGGGGTGTGTGCTTGATGTGGGTTTAGATTTGATTAGGTGGTATTGATTTAGTCTTAGAATCACTTATTATGCATGAATCTAATGCTTTCTCTAAGTTTTAATGAAAATATTTATGGTTGCAAACATAAATTATGTTTACTTATCTTGTTTTTGCTTGAAAAAGGGAAGTAGGATATGGATGAGAAAACATTAGTGGTGATTTAAGTTTTGTAAATGTGGGATTAGGATAGAAATAGCCAAAATCTATTTTCATAACCCACTTTAAGGATTAATGCTAGGAATAGCTTAATTCTTCTCCAAGCCAATATGGATAATTTGTTATTTGAGCTTGGGGTTTGAAAGAACCCAAGTAGAATATGCCCAAGTGGTCGAAAGACATCGGGTATAACCCTGTCAATGGCTATTCATGTTAGTAGTTAATTCTTGAGACTTATTGATTAAGCCCAATCCTATCGATGCCCCATCAATAGCACATCCCTAGTACTCTCTCTCATTGTTACTTCAACTTGGATTACCTCATTTTGATATTGCATAGAATCGTACAGTATTCTGATTCCCCCCCCCCCAACACTTAATTTATAAATTGTTAGCTATCTAGTTTAGATTGATATACGACTTTAGTAGAGATCTCTCCCTATTCCCTGTAGATTCGACCCCAACTCATAAAGTTGGGTAAATTATATTGCAAACGACCGTGTACACTCTCTCCTAGCGAGGAGTGGATTTGGACGTTATCACATACTCCTCAAGAATGGTCACTTAAAAGAATTTCAGAGTGAAAGAGCAAGAATGAACTGCGGGTAGGAGAAAGAGAATAATAATGCCAAGCCCCCTCCCAGCATATGGTCAACGTGATAATTGAAGGAGGAAAAGTCAGCGGAATAGCCTAGACATTATCTAAAATTCAAAACCATCAATAGACAACAGAAAGTGGCAATATCTATTACTTGGTCCCTTCATGTTTACACCACCGCCCCTTGAGCATAATAGGAAATTGGAAAACAAACTAGGGATGAAATTTATAAGCTAAAAGTGGAAGTAAGGGTGATGAAACTTGATGGCATCATGCCGCGATGTTAAATCAGGCACTTGTTGGGAGGCAACCCAATTTGTAATAGTGTAGTTTTTCTTATTTTTTTGTATAGTGCCACTTTTGTGTTTTTTGTTTTGTGTGTAGAGAAGGGGAAGTATGAGTACCCGAAGTTGAAGATAAGGAGCATGTCTTGAGCTTAAGTGTGGGGTCGTACGACCCATTGATCAAAGAGACATGCTGCTAGCTAGGCCATAGAGGGCCTCAGGGAGTAATTTCTTACTCTAATCTAATCTTTAATTTGAGTTGCTCTGAGGACAGAGAAAGACTTTAAGTGTGGGGCGAGGGTATGTCTTCCTGAATTTTGTTAGTTAAAGGTGAGTATGCCATCAAGTTTTTTTTGAAAATATTTTGAAAATGGTATATCTCATCCACCCTTCGGTTTTTCTTATGGCCTTGGTTCTTTTCCAAAGGGGAAACTTTTCAATCGGGTAAATTTTTACATTTTTAGGAGTCATTTTTGTCTTAGAGTAGTAACCCTTCCCTATGATATATGGATGATGACTGTCATAAGGAAAACTTTTCACTCTTTTTTTAAGATTAAGTCATAGATCATTCACTTGTGTGCTTGTTGATATTCTACTTAGCGGTGAGTCAATAAAGTGGTCATCTTGAATGCATAAGTGAGGAATCCATGAGAGAGTTACATATCACTTTAATTTGACTCAAAATGATTCCAAGGGCTTAATAATGAAAAATGTCATTAAATATGATTGTTTGAATGTGTATCTATGATGAAGGGCGAACTTACGCACTTCATAGACATATTTTGCCCATACTTTACTACATTTTAAGAACTAATTTATGTGTGTTTCATGTATTTATGTTATATATTGGTGAAAAGAGCTAACGTGTGTGATTAGATGATTTCAAGGCTAAAAATGATGGATTTGAATGTATTTGAGGCTTATGGAATGAAGATGAGGACGTTGGAATAAATAATGCACAGAGAAAGGCATATCGCACTACACAGCACTGCTACGCGACCAGATGCGAGAGGCACTAGCCTTGCTGCGTGACCAGATGCAGGAGGCACTAGCCTTGCTGTGCTACCAGATGCGCAACGCGACCCTTGTGTTGCGCGTTCCATGCGTGAGGCGCCGGTCTCCCTTCGAGACTGAGTGCGCGATGCGGCTCAGAAGCTGAGCAATGACATGCGCGACGCGGCACTAGGACAAGGCTTTGACAAGGGCGACGCGGCTAAGGTGTTTCACATGGCTAGAAACTATTCCCTCTTCAACTAGGAAAAGGAAATTTAAATCCCAAGTCAAAATCATCAAGGAACAAGGAAAACATGAATCTACTACTATAAATACCCTTTTATTTTCATGTAATAGCTATGATGTTTTAAGTTTGAAGTATAATTAGAATCCGAGTTTTAGACAAGTTTTGTACTTAGAAGTTTTACCACATACTTTGAGATGATTTTTGAGTTGTTCTTCTTTATTGTTGCACTAATCAAGTGAGTTTCTTCGTATCAATGTTGTAAGTATTAATTTTCGCTTTTGTCTATGAATGCTATGAATTTACTTATAAAAATTATAGGCTAAAACCACCACAACTAGGATTGTGGGAACCATGAAAAATTAACACACATAGGAAAAATACTTAGTGATTCTTGAATGAAGTTTATGCATGTATTGTTTCTTCCTTTGTTTTAATTGATTTTTAACGGTTGCAAACGTTAGAACTTGCCTTATTCTTAATTACCGGACCAAGGAGGTAGTGAATGGGAAAAGGGATTAACAACGGAGACTTGAGGCTATCAACCCTCATCTAATAGCTTGACCTTGTCTGGGAATAGCTAATCCGATATCAAGGGTAAGGGTTAGTAAAGCATACACCCGTAGATGGACCAAGTTGCGTGGTGATAAACATCTAAATAGGGGACCAACCATTTAGGTGAAATTAACTTACCGATATTGCATGCTAAGCACCGAAATAGATCACTGGTATAAAATGCCTTGTGGTTACGAAGTCATGGGGAACACTTACCCTAGTTAATTGCATTAATTTGGAAACAAACAATTTCTCAATATTGTTATTTATTACTTTTAAAAGTTTCCCCCCTCTCAGGAAATAATTAACCAAAAATATTAAGCACTAGTGTTCTTATATATACTTCCGTATTCTCTGTGGGATCGACCCCAACCTCTAGTTGGATTCTTTATTGACAATGTCCGCTTCATACTTCATAAGGAGGTATGGTTTGAGCGTTATCAAAAAGTGGCACCGTTGCTGGGGAATACGGTTTAGGATTAGATTAATTGCTTGTGTTTAACATTTAGTCTTTATTTCCTATGTTTTTTTTTCTTTTATTTTCTGACATGTCATAGGGCGGCGTGGTAAAACAAGCGGCTAAGAAGAGACCACGGTCTCAACAGGTATCTTGATGAAGTCTGAGTAATCAAGATACTTGTATCGTGCCGCGACGTTAAATCAAAAGCTACTTGGGAGGCAACTCAAGATAAGTTTTTTGTTCATATTTATGTGTTTGTTCAAATGTGCAGGTGATAGGTCATAATTTTCAATAAAGATTGAGCTTAAATATTGAAGACAAGGAGTAGAGTCCTAGGGAGTTCTTCTTGCACTCTATTACTTTATGCTTATTTGTTTTAGCACTAGGGATAGTGTAACCAATTAAGTGTGGGGTGGGAGATGTGAACTTCATATTACCATGCATGCCTTAATTGCCAAACTTGCACATGGTAGGCCTAGTTTTTTTTTTAGATTTATGATTTGTCATGCATGCTTGTTGGTTTGTAGTATTTTTTAGTTTTATTTTATTTTTGTTCCTTCGATTTTTGTTTTTGATACTTTTCCGGTGGGTAGTCCCTTAGAACCAGAGTCTAGATTTTTTAAATTTTATTTTAGTCATTGAGTCATGACTTTGCTCGATGATGGATGGATGACGACCGTCTTAAGGGTAAATTAGTCATTAGGAAGAAAAAAGCTTGAACCTTACGAATGCTAGGTTCTTCACTTTAGGTATCATTGAGACTTTATTAAATTCACTCAAAAATGCATGAAAAAGGTAGAAACACTTAGTCTTTTGGGAACTTGACTCTTGTACTTGAAAAAATGGGCTTAATTATGTTATGCATGCAATATGAATATATGTGTTTATGTGATCTTGATTTCCATTATTAAACCACTTTGTGCCATTGTGTGAGTAAGGAATTTTTGATATACTTCATGCTTGTAAATTGACGTCTAGAACTTTCCCTGTGTGTGTGCAAAGCGAAATAAGAATGATGGATTTAGGAAGTGATATATATATTTCTTTGGCAACCATATTTTAATCCTATTTTACCTACCTTGATTTTAATTATCTTAGTTAGCTATGTTTGATCCTTAGCCTATTCTTTTGATAGCCATATTACAAGCTTAATCCCTTTTGTTCTATTGACTTGTATTTGATCCAAATGACTCCTAGAGCATTTTAATGAAAAATTTTTGTAGGAAAGGAGCATAATTAGAAAAGTGAAGGGAAAAACTAAAAAGTGTGGTGAATTGGAAGAAAAGAAAAAGGTGAAATTTTGCTAAACAAGGAGGGTGAATTTTTAGAGGGAAAACAAAAAGAAGAAAGAGCTTTGAAAATTTGAAGATGAAAAAAAAATTATGATTTACCGATTAACCGTACCTATTTGTTTACAATGAACCTGTTTTGGCCCTGATCCTTCCTCAGATATTGTGAACCTCAACATAAGAAAAATGCTTTAGTTGAGGGTGGCTAGAGTAGGGGTGCGTAAAGGGTGGGAATGGAAGAAAGGAAAAGAAAAGAGGAAAAAATGTGTGTGAATAAGCTCAATGATGAAAATAAAACCCCCACTAGTCACCTAAGTTGAAAAAAATTGAAAAATAAAAGGAGGTATAAGGAGAAAATTTGGAAATTGAAGAATGTTCTTGAAAATCAAAGTCTTGTGAAGCATTAAAGTGCTTAGGGAGATTAGTCACTATCTTGGTCAAATAGTTCCTGCCCGTCCCTTAGCCTACATTACAACCAAATTTAAGTCCTAATTGATCCTTGATTCAAAATTCTATATTAGCGGAGTATTACACTAAGGGCAAGCCTATGGGTCGTCTTTTGCATGTATGTTGAGTTCTTTGGGAGAGTGAGCGGATATTGTTTCATTTGTGCCTAAGTTTATATTTACTTATATCTTGTGTGAGAAAAGAGCATCTCACCAAATTGTGAGGGGCACAATGGTAAGACTTTGGTTTAATCTTGATTGCTAATGTCACGCCCCGCCTTGGAGGGTATGACTGGCACCTGGTGCCCTACTGGGACCTGAACTGCTAGACTACTGAGCCTAAGCACTTCTGGTGCCTGGCTGGCTCTAACTCTGGATTCAAGGAAACGACGGGCTATATAACGGCTGTAAATACAGCCTCCGGCCAACTAGGCCTACAGCTACCTATACTATAACATCAGCTAGCCAGAATCACATTCATATAGGGGAACCTATGCGGGCCGACAAGGCCACCATGCTGTCTAGTTAACTCTAAATCAATATAACAAATGCTGAACAGCTACGTGACCGGCAAGGTCACCACTACTGACTTGATAAGGCCTCACACGACCAACCAAATAACTAAACATACGCACGGCCCCACACGACCGACACAACTAACCACAAGAAAATATATATAGACTGCAAGCCTCTAAGAATACTGATAAGATGGTCGGAACAGGGCCCCGGCCTACCCATACTGTACAACAAAAGAAAAGGGATAAACCTCTAGCTATTTAGCTCTGGATGACTGGAGATGATGACTCTGTGTGCTGGCTGGAATCACGAGGTATTGGCTCCTCGTCTATGAGTACCTGCAGACAAGTAATGCAGCGCCACCAACGGGCGTCAGTACCGTTGGTACTGAGTATGTAACACAACAACTGAAAAATATCTGAAAATAACAATACAACTGATGGAACCGAAATAGAAAGGAATAGACTAAACTGACTGAAACTGTAAAGCTAAGCCTACTCTCAACTATGTTGGAAGGAGTAGGAGTCATACCTGGAAATGTATCGCTCTATTGTAGATCTACTCGTATCTAGCGTAACATGGCATAACATAACATAACATAGCATAGCACACACAAACCTTACCTGGTCCCCATAAGCCGGGAGGTACAATCAACACGCAATCTAGACCCCTACCCCGGTCGTCCCATCTCCTATAATAACTATAAGCATCCTGCCGATCCCCTGGGTATGCACTTGGGCTCTTTGAGCCCCTGACTATAACTATACTTGAGTCCGGAGGACTCTTGAATCAACACCTGGGAGTACCCGCTCGATGGGGTGGTATAAAGGCCGACCAAGGCACAATATGGGGAAACCGGCATTCCATCTTTGTCCCCTGTGGGACGGCATGCCACTCCGTAGAGTGACGTATCCTTGCCCTCTGGCGGATGAGTCGATACAGCTATTAACCCTGGGGCGGTCACAAATGCTAGGTAATCCAACCCAAAACAATACAACCAAGTCTCAACTAATAATACTAGCCGCATATACCACATGCTGAAGCTAGTAATGATAATGTATCTGTACATACTATATACTGAACTAGTGATAGTGATATGTATGTATTTAATACATGTTGGGACTGATAATGCTATATATATATATATATAATCTTTTGTCATACTATGCTGAGTCTAATGTTGAACAAGATATAGTTTTTCTGTTGGGAGTCATGTTGTATAACTGAGTTTCATAGTAACATGATTTACTATTTCTAACATGCTTTCTAAACTTCATTTTAGTATACCATTCTATTCCTGAGATACCTTACAGAGACTTATATTGCTTTACTAAGTTTCAACTAAACAGGATAATATCCTAACATACTTTACTAAATCACATACTGGGCACGCTGTACAGTTCCTAACTCTTTGTATTAGAATTTATATCGTGCTAGCAAGTTTCACGCTATACATAACATGATGCTTCCAATATCATACTAAGATTCATGCTAAACATAACACACGACTTCTAAAATATTCTACTGGCCTTTGAACTATTTTACTATACCGAGACTACTAACTTGCCAAGGAAACTAGCTTTACATACCTTCGCTTCTGATTTCCCGACTAACTAGCGTAGCTCGGTTAGTATTTTCGCTATTTCTCCCAAATGCATCTATATATATATATATATATATATATATATATATATATCAATTAGGACTAAATACACTAATATTCTGGAAGAAGATAACATTTTTAATATATATATAGCCAAAACTTTGGCTTATCAAAAAATAGTCGAAAACTTGCTATTTCTCGGAAGTCCAGAAGGGAGAAATACTCACTTTAAGGCTAGGAGTATATTGATACTAATTTGGAGCAATTCCACTTACCTTAGTTTGGTAGCACGACAATTCGCTGGCCGAATTTCACGAAACTAAATACGTAGGAATGCTCCTTGCTACTTAATATCTCGGTATCTAGAGTTAATTTGAGTTTGGACCGCATTCCCGGCGTAATCGGATGAATATATATCATAAACCTTCGTTCCTTTCTGTTCTCTATCGTGTTCTTTGGAAATTATGACTTAGTTAAAGCAAAAAACGAAGTTTGGAGGCTTTTATACTTGGGGCTGCACCTCAACTCCGTGACACGCTGTGTATCGCGGAGCCTAGCCTCCGTGAAACGCTGTGTATCGTGGAGGTGAGCCTCCGTGACACTCTGGCCATCGCAGAGGGGGTCTGCCAGCCTTCTCTTGCGATGGTTCGACGTTTCACTTATCCGATCTTTCCCCGGGCCTTTTCCTAGCATGTATGGCATTCAAAAACTCTTAACCAAAATGCGAATAGGCCATCTACATGTCGAGAATTTACGGGGTGTAACAGCTAAATTGCATATAATCATGTTGGCCCAAAATATGTCTTGATGAGTTAGTTTTCAAAAGTAATTGATTTCGAACTTTGACATTTTAATGTTTATCCTAGTTGCATGCGAGTGAATTGTTTGAGCTTCATTGATTTGTCTCATGATCCGAAGTATAAGTAGACCTATTCGTAGGATGAATGTTTTGCTTAAATGAGAGAAGGGAAGTAGTAGATTTTTTGAGGACGAACAATAGTTTAAGTGTGGCGTGTTGATGAAGGGCGTACCTACGCACTTCATAGACATATTTTGCCCGTACTTTACTATGTTTTGAGAACAAATTTATGTGTGTTTGCATGTATTTATGTTATATATTGGTGAAAAGAGCTAACGTATGTGATTAGATTCTTTCAGGGTTAAAAATGATGGATTTGAATGTATTTGAGGCTTATGGAATGAAGATGAGGAAGTGGGAATGAATAATGCAAAGAGCAAGGCATATCGCACTACACAGCACTGTTACGTGCCCAGATGCACGAGGCACTGGCCTTGCTACGCTACCAGATGTGCGACGCGGCCCTTGTGCTGCGCAATTCCATGCGCAAGGTGTCGGTCTCCCTGCGCGACGTGACGGAAAAGCTGCACGATGACATGCTCTAGGACACGGCTTTGACAAGGGCGACGCGACTAAGGTGTTTCACACGACCAGAAACCAATTCCCTCTTCAACTAGAAAACGGAAATTTAAATCCCAAATCAAATTCATCAAGGAACAAGGAAAACATAAATCTACTACCATAAATACCCTTTTATTTTCATGTAATAGCTATGATGTTTTAAGTTTGAAGTAGAATTAGAAGCCGACTTTTAAACATGTCTTGTGCTTAAAAGTTTTACGACATACTTTGAGATGATTTTTGAGTTGTTCTTCTTTATTGTTTCATTAATCAAGTGAGTTTTTTCCTATCAACTTTATAAGTATTAATTTTTGCTTTTGTCTATGAATGCTATGAATTTACTTATAAACACGATAGGCTAAAACCACCACAACTAGGGTTGTGGAAACCATGACAAATTAACACATATAGGAAAAATACTTAGTGATTCTTGAACAGATTTTATGCATGTATTGTTTCGTTTTAATTGATTTTTTTAACGGTTGCAAACGTTAGAACTTGCCTTATTGTTACTTACTGGACCAAGGAGGTAGTGAATGGGAAAATGGATTAACAACAGATATTTAAGGCTATCAGCCCTTATCTAATAGCTTGATCTTGTCCGGGAATAGTTAATCCAGTATCAAGGGTAAGGGTTAGTAAAGCATACACCCGTAGACGGACCAAGTTGCATGGTGATAAACATCTAAATTGGGGACCAACCATTTAGGTGAAATTAACTTACCGATATTGCATGCTAAGCATTAGAATAGATCACTAGTATAAAACTACTTGTGGTTATGAAGTTATGGGGAACACTTACCCTAGTTAGTTGCATTAATTTGGAAAAAACTAACAATTTCTCAATATTGTTATTTATTACTTTTACAAATTCTCCTCTCTAAGAAAATAATTAACTAAAAAGCTTAAGCACTAGCGTTCTTCTACATCCTTCTGTATTCTCTGCGGGATCGACCCCAACCTCTAGTTGGGTTCTTTATTGAAACGTCCTCTTCATACTTCGTAAGGAGGTGCGGTTTGAGCGTTATCAAGCTTTAGGAAACTGACTAGGTTCTTGATTTCCATGATAAGTGAGCTAAATTGTCTTGTTTATGCATATTGTAGCATCTATAACTTGCCTTAGTATCCATAGGATATCTAGTTGTTAGGGAGTTGGGATATGATCAAGGAGTTTCTTTGAAAAAGCCATGTTTTCCCATATTTGTGTTACCTTCCTGAAAGTTATCCCTCGTTAACCCCTTTAAGCCTTAAGCCTTATTCTTTCTAAGACACGAAAGTAGCTTAATTCCTCTTTTTTTGAGACCGCAAACTTATTGTGGTAAGTTTGAGACTTGAAAGTAAAGGTCCACCGAGGTATAATGTTAAGGGAGAAAGAAAAAAATTGTGGTAAGAGGAGATAAATAGGAAAAAAGGGTACCGACAGAATTGTGTTGTTTACTTGCTGCTAGGACAATGAAAGATAGAGCTATAATTGCAAAATTCTTATTGATTCTATAAGCAGATACTAGCAGTCAAGTACTGAAAAAGGGGCATGAAAAGAAACAAAAAAGGGTGAGTTAGATGAAGGGTGAACAAACAAGGAAAAGGTGATGGACAACAAAGATGAGAAATGTCATAAAAGTGCTTAAGATAGTAGTCACTATAAAAGAAATATCATTCCTACCTGTCCCTTAGCCGAAATTACAACCAAGAAAAGTCCTTGTGAACCAAATCTCTTGAAACAACTAAGTAGTCTAAATGTATATGAAGGACATGGTTATAGTATGTGACATACATGCATTACATCGTTTGTGAGCATGAGGATTCCTTGCTTTCTATGTTCCATATATTTGCATTGATAATCTGAGAGAGGAACATCACTATAAGTGAGGGGCACAAGATGTCTAAGTCGATGTACTATTTGTTTCACGTGTCACACTTAATCATGTTGGCCCTATGTTTTGAAAGACTGAATCGATTTTATAGGTTGTGTGGTCTTGATTGTGAAACCTTTATATGCGTTTGATGAGAATTATTGTATGTTGATGAACCACTTGATTTATGCTCTATGCTAGTTGGTTGAGTATGAATTGTTAGAGGTACCAAGTGTGATGGTAAAATATGAGTTTATGTATGGAATTAAGGATTGTTCGAGGACGGATAATGGTTTAAGTGTGGGTTGGTGATGTTGGGCATATTTCTATACTCATTTGCCTTGTTTTTGCCCATCTTTTACATTGTTTTGAGCTCATAATCCTTAAGAAATGCATAAATTCATATGTTGTGTGTTTTGTAAGATAACAAATGTTTGAGGTGTTTTGAGAAGGAAACCAAGGAAAAAGGACCCAAAATGATCCAAGGTTGAAGATTTTAGAAGGTGAGAAGAAGGTTCGGGGGCTACGGCTGGCGCCCAACACCCAGTCCTTAACTTCATGAGATAATTCCTTCATTTATGGGGCTATGGCTGGCGCACGCACCAAGTTTTTAACTTCAGAGGATGTTCATTCAACACCTTGGAGAGATGGAGGGCATGGAGCCCCAGAGCATTTTAGACATAGAGAAAATTCCCAAAATTCTAGTGAGATGGAGGGGGATGCGTGCCAAAAGGGTTCTAATGTTCATGAATTTGAAAAAAACTCTGGTGCTATGGTGGGCGTGGCATGTCAGAGGTGTTAGAATGTAGAAAATTGGCTAAGTCATTGGTGAGATAGATGGGGCGGCGCACCAGGCCTATCCCGGAGCTACTCTTCAAAGGAAATTTGACTAATTTTGTGGTGAGATAGGTGGAGCGGCATGCCAGAACCATTCCAAAGCTGAAATTGCTAATTTTAAAGAAAAATGTTGGAAGGAAGAAGCGTCATTTGAAGGCTTAACTATAAATACGTCCTCTAGGGAGTTTGTTAGGAATCATTGGATCAAATTTATATTCCGTATTTCATTTGTGGAGGCTTCTAAGCCGTTTGGAAGAAAGGCAAGTTCTATACTAGGTTTCTTCTCTTCTTTACTACTTTACTTTTGAATGATGATAATTAAGTATTCATTTTTCCACTTTCCTATGAGTGGCTAAACTCATACTCTACGGGTTTTGGCCATGGTTGATGGTTGATGTTTGAAAGACTATTTATCTAGATTTGATTCTTCTTTAATGGTTCTCTATATTTACTTATTTTAAGTTCTTTTATTATGAAATTGATCACCTTATAAGTAAATATGTTGGATTTCGATTGAACTTGAGAAAGAGAATCAAAAGGGTTAAAGGTAAATACAGAACATGAATTCAAAGACTCTTGAACCCATTGGTGAGAGGATAGAAGTTGTTCTTGAGGATAGAGATCTACACTTCAACCTTGTTTAGTTGAAATACAAGTAGGCATGATCGTCATTTCATTATAAGTATTAGGATTCATGAAATAGTTCTTTAATGCTAGGGATAGTGGCAAGGAATGAGATAGTAACTTGCAACTAGCAACCATAAGAAGAATTGTTCTAGTGTAATAACGTCTTGAAAACTCAACTTGAAACCAAACAAGTATCATTTTCCTAGATTTTCATCATCATAGAAGTAAAACCAAGCTTTCAATAATCTTTAGTTAGTTTTATATTTAAATTTTTAGTAGTTAATTTTTCAAATCTTTCCCCAATTAAACTGTTTTGCTAGAATAGCAAAATAAAATAATAACCTTATAACGATTAAACTGACAAGTTTCTGTGGGTATGATAATCGGGGCTTTCAGTCCTATATTACTTGACGACTACGAGCACTTGGGAAACATCATAGTGTGTTGGTAATCTCTTTAAATATTCATGATTTTTTAGTTAAACATGTGCCCATTGAACCAGGAAACTTAGCTGATGTTGTCAATATGGCGGTCCTCAAACAAATAAAGCTAGTCGATAAGGTAGTCCTAACGATGAAGCTTTTGGCTAACTTTAACATGTCCAATAAAATTGTCACACCCCAAACCCGGAGAGGAATGACTAGCACCCTATGCCGCACCTGATCAAGCACATCTTGCCATAAATATAACTACAACTGGCTAGAAGCTGTGAGGTTCAGCATCACAACACAATCTAAATCAAAGTAAATGATAGATTATACCGGAAGATGGCTCATAAACCAACCAACAGATATAAAACATACCATCTAAGATAAATAATAGAAAACAATCTATATAATAAAGGCCACCTGGTCTTCAACAACAACACTATACCCACAGCAGATGTCTGTGAACCTCTATAAATACAACATAAATCAACTGTTTGAGACAGGGCCCCGAACTACCCATAATCCAAACATCTGGCAACTCCAAAAGACTTGGAGCCTTGCTAAATCAACTGGAACTCCACTCAGTGACCAGCTCAATCTACGTGTTGATCATTTCCTGCTAGCATGAATACAACACCCCCAACTAAGGTATTAGAATAGATATGTACTGAGTATGTAATGAAAAATGACAATCAGATTCAGATTTCAAATCAACAGATATACCGAATAACAACAGAAAGTTTAGGAGGTACCAGTAGAAGAACAGAAATCACAAATCAAGTAAAGCAGAAAGAACCTACCTAGCCCATATAAGCCTGGAAAGTCCAACATAACAAGATAAATGAATGAACAAACAATTAGTTAGCACCTAGCCGATATAACTCACCTGTGACTTCTTGTACCATACAGGGTCTATCCAATCATCTTACCTAATTCAACTCTAGGCCCCTCAACAACCTCAACAATCACTGAGTCATATCTAGCATCCACAACTATCAGACAACAAATAATATAAAGCAACAACCACAATATAAAACAACATAATATATACAGATACATCAGTTTACAATCCAACCTTGTTGAGGACATGCCTTCAAACCTTATAGTTCTAACGCCATGCACTAGCTAGGTGCATCAGAAACTCTCAATGGCCTTACACTTGCAGTACGATCACAAATGTGCTGGAAACACTCAACAACCATACATTAACCTCACAACCACTTGAATAAGACTCAAGTGTTCTAGAACAACTCAAAAATCATTACACCCGTATGTACCATTACAACCATCATGGAGCCGACTACCGCAGCCACTCTAGTTGGCTACGCCTCAGGCTCGACCTCTATGTTGGAAGGAAATAAACAGCCGTGGGTACCGTTAAGCCCTCGGAGGCAACCAGGTTAGCAAGTAATCACAACACATATTATATAACATCAACTAAAATGCAATCCAAATTCAGTCAAGAAAATCTATACACAAAGGTTACAATATAAGTCAAGGTCAACACCACTAGCCACCCAATAATATACCAAGGAAAAAATCTGAACTACTCTGAGACCAAGTCTACACACCCTAAACCCAAGGAGGCTTGACTGGCACCTTATGTCGCACCTGATCGAGTACATCCTACCATAAATGTAACTACAACAAGCCATAACTGATGAGGTTCGGCATCACAACACAATCTAAATCAGAGTAGACGGTAGACTATAATGAAAGCTGGCTCACAAACCAACCAACAGATATACAACAGGCCATCAATACCATAAAATAGAAAATAATCTATACAATAAAGCCCACCTTGCCTGCAACAACAATGTTATACCCACATCAGATGTCTACGAGCCTCAATGAATACAACAAAAATCAATTGTTTGGGACAGGGTCCTAAACTACCCATAATACAAACATCTAGAAACTCTAGAAGACTTGGAGCCTTAACGATTTAGCTGGAACTCCACTAAGTGACCAAGAACTTAATTTACCTCTTGATCAGCACCTACAAGCATGAATAAAGCGCCCCCAACTAGGGCATCAGAATGGAAATGTTCCAAGTATATAAGGCGGAAAATGACAATAAGATTCAGATTTCAAAGCAACAGATATACTGGATAATAGCGGGTAGTTCATGACGTACCAATAGAAAGGAAAGCACAAATCATGTAAAGTAGACATAACCAACCTAGCCCCCATAAGCCTGGCAAGTCCAACAGAACAAGATAAATGAATAAACATACAATCAATTGACACTTAGCCAATACAACTCACCTGTAATCTCCAGTACCATACAGGGTCCATCCAACTGTCTTACCTAATTCAACTCTAGGCCCCTCAACGACCTCAACTATCATTGAGTCACATACATCCACAAATATAAAAAACAAATAATACAAAGAAACAGCCATAGTATAACACAACACAATATTTGAGATATATCAGTTCACAATCCAACCTTGCAGGGGACACGCCTAGGGGCCTTATAGGTCTAATGGCACATACTATCTAGGTGCATCAGAAACTCTCAATGGCCCTACACTCGCAGTATGATCACTAATATGCTAGAAACACTTAACAACCTTACACTAGCCTCACAATAAGTTGTATAAGACTCAAGTGTGCCGGAACAACTTAACAATCATTACACTCGCATGCACAATCTCAACACAAGTCTAACCATCATGGAGACGGCTACCACAGCCACTCTGGTTGGCTATGCCTCAGGCTCAACCCCTATGCTGGAAGGAATTCAACAGTTGTGGGTACTATTAAGCCCTCAGAAACTACCAGGTTAGCAAGTAATCACAACATACTTTATATAATATCAACAAAAATGCAACCCAAATTCAGTCAAACAAATCTATACACAAAGGTTACAACATGAGTTAAGGTCGACACCACTAGCCACCCAATAGGGAATAACAACCGCCCAAGTTGAAGACTCCCACAATGAAGGAAATATCTACCATCCAACAACCTCCAAGGAACAATATAATATACCAAGGCTCTATATGCAATTCCGACCCAACAGCCTATAGCCAAAATAGAACAAGCTTAACCAAACCACGACACAACTCAATTCGACGCCTATTAATGCTCTATCAACGTACAACAATCGACATGCATAGCCTTAATTTATGAGGGAAAAAGTACAACCCAGAAGCCCCAAAAATAAGTTCTCAACACAAATATACATCCACAAGACAACAAACTCACATGACAATGACGAAAGCTCAATTTCAACGAAAATTATGCCAAAAAGAGAAAATGAAAGTCATAGCATACCTCAAATCTAGTGAACCCAAACTAGGCCAAATCTCCACCTTTACAATATTCAAGATACTATCTAATAGAATCCCAAGTTTCTGCAAAAAATGCATCTAACACAAATTAAATAAAAACAACGCAAACGAAGCTTATTCGAGGCAGTTTTTACAAATTCGATAGTAGAATTTCCAAAATGGAAACCGACAAATATCTACAGATTCATAACAACCATGATTAACTAGGAATAAATAAAAGAAGAAGTTTACCAAACATTCCAAAAGGAGGCATCTACCAATTATCCAAAGAATGCCATTAAAATATGAATTATGCGTAGATTCCAACTCCCCAACCTTAAAAATCATGTTGGGACATGATTTCTAACCTCCTAATCGAAGGAATGTGAAGAGCAGAGTTGGAGAGAGCTTTCCTTCGTGGGAGGTTTTTTAGAAATAAGATTAACATAAGCAAACTGACCAACTAACAAATATATAGGTTGGACCAATAGAAAGGCAACATGGCACACTGCCCATCGCACCATTGGAGTGGCATGACACGCTGCCATCACAGACCACCTCTGATCCTCATCGTTCACTCCCTCGGTCGCTCATTCAAGCATTCATTCTGTGACCTTCACTTGATGTACGACATGAGGCCAAAAAACTAGGCTCGTACATCTAAAACCTACCAAGAAATCGCTCTAGACGCACAGTGTGTTACAAAAATGACCCAAGGGAAGATAATATTGAGCACAAGTGCGGAAGAGGTGATCAGATATGCCCGATTTGATATAATGAATGAATAGATGAGGTAAAATATTATCCTTAGAAGGCCATGGATCCATGCAATAACAGCAATACCCTCTGTTTTCCACCAACTGATAAAGTTTCTAACTTTTAAAAGGGTCAAACAGATAAAAGGGAATCTGCATGCAGTAAAGAAGATATCTTTGATTGTCTTAGCCAACGGATGGTTGAAACTGATCAGGAGAAAAGACAGATCCAAGACCAAGCAACAACAAAGAATATGAGCTTAAAGATATGGATAGTATAGACCAAGACCATGATCAGGTGCCAGGATACTTTCAATGTCTAGATGACATGGACACAACCAAATCCACAGTCGAGGAACTCGAGTAAGTGATCTTATTCATAAACTTCTAAAATGAAAGGAATATTTGGGCACGGGATTAAGCCCGAAACTTAGAACAAAACTTATTAAA
This sequence comes from Datura wrightii, assembly GCA_035772735.1. NCBI lineage: Eukaryota > Viridiplantae > Streptophyta > Magnoliopsida > Solanales > Solanaceae > Datura > Datura wrightii. The sequence continues at coordinate 53,207,234 of JASDFA010000023.1, forward strand.
TTCTTAAAAGCTAATGTAGATTGTTTTTCTTCATCCCATCTAGACATTACAGGTATTTCACTAGATGTAGAAACTCACGAGCTAAAAAGAGAGGCATATCCAAGTAGAAGAATAGGTTTTTCAAAGAGGAGGTGATAAGACTACCTAACACCAGATCCATTCGGGAGGTAAGGTACTCAGAATGTCTATCAAATGTAGTAGTAGTGCCAAAGAAACTCAACAAGTTAATGTTCATTGAATTTAAGGATTTGAATAAATTATTTCCAAAAGATTCATTTTCGATGCCAAACATTGATCAGATGACTGATGCTATGGTAGGAAATTGGAGAATGAGCTTTCTTGATGCGTACTTTGGATATAACTAAATACTAATGGGTTCGGAGGATCAAAAAAATATTTCTTTAATCATTAACTTTAGCACATATTTTTATAATGTAATACCGTTTGGATTAAAAAAGACATGTGCCACATATCAAAGACTCGTGAACGAAATGTTCAAAGAGCAAATTCGTAAAACCATGGAAGTTTATATTGATAATATGCTTGTAAAGTATTTTAACGTAAGGGATCACATAAGACATTTACAAGAGACATTCAACATCTTTAGGAAGAACAATATGAATCTCAACTCAGAAAAATGTGCTTTTGATTTCGGATCCAGCAAGTTCCTCGAGTTTCTCATGTCAAACAAAGGCATCAAGATAAATCTTGATAAGATAAAGGCCACGAAAGAGATTTCGAATATGCTTGATGGTATAAAGGTAGTGCAAAGACTCACTGGTCCTATAGCATCTCTCAATAGGTTCATCTCGAGATCATCAAAAAAATATCACTATTTCTTCTCTTTGCTAAAGAAGAAGAATCAGTTCGAATGGATACCAGAGTGCAAGATGGCGCCATGAGATTCAAAGGCATATTTGACCAGACCACTTTTGTTGACTAAGCCACTCAAGGGCGAACAGTTTCTCCTTTACCTATCAATGGCAGAAGCCACGGTAAGTGCAATTCTAGTGCGAAAAAAGAAAAGGTAAACAATGTCATATTTATTATGTTAGCAAAGTCTTGGTAAATGTTGAGTCTCGATACTTGCATTTGAAAAAAATAGATTTAGCCCTTATAATGGCTGCTCGAAAGCTAAGACCTCATTTCAAAAGTCACAAAATAGCTATAGTGACAACGTATCCTTTACAAACATCCTTCATAAGCCTGGACCATTGAGAAGGATGGCAAAGTGGTGAGGGAGTTGAAAAAGTTAGATATTGAGTATCGATATCTGATCACCATCAAATGTCAAGTCCTAGATGAATTGGTTGATGACTTTAGTCCTAAAATGGTTTCACAAGCCGAGAAGGAAATGTTATCGTCTCTAAAGGCTTGCATGGACCATGGGCTTTATTCACGGATAGAGTATCTAATGTAAAAGGAATCGTAATTAGCATAGTGTTGATACCCCAATAGGGGAAACTATCAAACAATCCATCAATTATGTACCACTCACTAACAATGAGGTCGAGTATGAGGCCATTCTTGTAAGTATTGAATTAGCTCGAGGACTCGGTTATGACACTATGAAAGTTAAGAGTGATTCTCATTGGTGGTAAAATAGATATATCAGGACTACGAGGTTAAAGATGAGAGGATGCAAAGGTACTTGTAAAAGGTTTGGAACACTGTCTCATTTTGAGTAATGGAAGGTAATTCAAATACCTCGAGAGCAAAACATGGAAGCAGATGCACTATCCAATCTCAGATCATCAGCTGAACCAGATAACCCCGATGCCAGTTTCATAATCACTTTATTACATTCAACATTAGGAGCACCCAATCACAGAGAGGTTAATTCAACAAGCTTGATTTGGGATTGGCAAAATGATTTGTCAAGTATTTTAAAGATGGTGTAGCACCGATTAATCTGAATGTAGGAAAGATGAATCCAAGTTGGAAGGTCCATACAGAATTATGGATGTGGCCCCCAAAGTAGCATATCGATTAACCATCTTGGATAGGGTTGTATTACAAAGTCGTTGGAATGTGAATCACCTGCAGCAGTATAATATCTAAGGAAAGATGACTGTGGGAAACTAAGTTCAAGAAAAACGCATTGCATTCTTTTCTTTAGCACATTCTTTATCCTAATTGGGTCTTATTGATAAGGTTTTTAATGAGGTAGCAACAAATATATTATGAACTTGAGAGAACCCATGTCTTCTCTTTCAAAAAAGACAACAAAGAACATTGTTATAAAAAGAAATGATCTTATATGACAAGAACTCTGAAATCCCGATGCGTACCCAGTCACCGAGAACTAGCAGGATCTAGAAATCTGGAATCCCGAAGAATGCCCACATATAGGGGATTAACAAGAGTTAAAACTCTGGAGTCCCAAAGCATGCCTAGACATCGGGGACTCATAAAAGTCAGAACTCCGAAACCCCAAAGTGTGCCCAGACACTGGGGACTAACATGAGTCATAACTCTATATTTCCAAGATGCGACGCCATTTGGAATTTTTAAGAGGGAAACCACCCTAAATCATCTCAACCTAAGGACAAAGGACTGCATTATTAAGTCCCAAAAGGAGCAAGAATGCCGACTGAACTGCTCAAAAGGCAATATGGACACATCTCATAGCATATTATTTTTGCACTATGTAAAATCCTTTGGTTGACCTAAAAAGGAAATACGGGAATAACTAATGTAGTTTAATCTCTTTATTTATGGTTATTAAAAATGTATGAGTTCATGAGAAGCTCTTTGGTATATTTTTTCCTAATTTATCTAAGTTCTGCTTTAAAGTTGATTTGATCTATTATGTTCCTAAGAATGAGTGGGAAACGTCCTATTTATAAGCATCCTTTTAACAAGGGCCCTAACTCATGAAGTCACATGAATGTTGATTAACTCCGAAATTGGTCGAGCTAAGCTCCCAAACAAAAGTCAAGTCCAAAATCTTAATTATTTATATTAGTTAGCCTCGACTCAGTGAAGTTGGATGACCATAAATCTTGAATGAGTTGCACCAAATATGATCCAAACAAGCTTCAAATAGGCAAACACTCGCAACAAAACATTCAAAAGAAAAATATATCCGAGAAATAATCGTATAAAGATACGGGTTTGAAAAATTAAATGCCCAAGAGCTAAATAAAAACTTCAAACTTATGTCGAGTATTAGAAACTAAAAATTTCTTTCTCATTAATATGGTCTCTAGAAGGCCAAAAATATACAAAGTTACAAGTTTAGCAAAAAAAAACCAAGTGTCTCTAGATACTTGTGAAACTCATGGATTTCAGAAGATAGGAAGGAAGGTTCTAATCATCGGGAGCAGCAAAAGCTAATAGGTAAATTGGGTCCTTGACGTGAAATACTAGTATGGTCTCAAGGCAGGCCTCCACTTCTTCTTCATCCTCTCCTCCATCCCTGAGATCCTCATCAGAGGAAAAGGACAAATCCTCCAGTCTTAGTTTTGGGAGCCCACTCCCTGTAAGCTCCACCAAAGAGCGGTTCTTGGAAATATGCTCATCAACACCGATGGAACCATCTTTGATCTCTTCTAGAGTCTTTTGCCTCATGACCCAAGTGTCATGAATAACCTATAACTTATGCCGAACCCAAAGAGAGGCAGTCTTAACCTTTTTATCCTCGAGTGATTATTCAATCTCCAATTATTGTCCATAAGAATGGACATCTTTTTAGTGTTAGCGAGGTTGATTGATTATTCTTGTTGTACTTTTTCGAGTGGAACTCAATCCGGCCTTCTAATCTAGTTATCTCAGGCTGCAAATATCTCACCCTTGACCTAAAGACTCTCTTCGACCAAAGACTCCCTCTGAGCAGCAGCCTCGATTGCCTCTAAATAGATGACCTTCTCCCTTCTAAGTTCCACAACCTCTAAACTCAGACAACTAGCCTCATTGCTAAAAATCATTCTCTCCTCCTCCACTTGGGCCAGCTTGATCTTTATTTCTTTGTCCTTATAGAGTTTCAATTTGAGGGCTTCCATCTTCACATTCAGTAGCCAATTGCTTCTACTTGTGAAGAACCTATTGTAGCACCTCAGAGATCAGCACATTGACCTATGTTTAACAAGGGTAAAACTTTTTAGCAACAAAACAGTGTACAAATATATAAAAGGCATCTTAAAAGCAGATTTACCTTGGCACAAGCTTGAGCCACTTCGTTCATAAGGCAAGTTGAAGAGACCTTATCCATCTTCTCTTGGTCCTTGACTATGACTAGAGGATAAAGGTAATTCACCACAAAAACTGGATTAGATAGCATGTTCATCTCCTCACAGATGTTGATGGAGATTGGTTTTTATTCTCTGGAACGTTCACCGGAGCTAAAAAGACATTATTCAGTCTAAATTTAGAAGAAGAGGGATTGGAAGAATGGCTAAATCCAATCCTCAAAGACCGGGCCTGAGCTATTGCACGCAGGGAAGAAATCTTTGGAGGGCCTATTGAATTAGTCTTAGCTCCACATTTCTAGACAGAGGCACCAACAATGGAAGGATCATATGGTATTGGGTTGCGGGAGTCAACCATTTCCACCAAGTTGGACTCCGCAAACAAGCGACTAACCTCTCATAAGGCTTGAGATTAAAGAGCCGACCTTTTCTTCTGGAGCTGAGGCAACTTTTCATCACTCCTCTCTTCATCCGGGTCTATGGACACTTAGATGGCTCCTTCTACTACTGTTGTATCCAAACACACACGTAAGTGTATGCGATCGTATAAGTAATACAATGGCTCTTTTGAGCCGGATGTCGAAACCACAAGGATATGTGACTTAATGATTTCTCAATTCTAGTAACACTATGAAATTTAACAAGTATGACAATAACCAAGAAGATGATGTTGATTTTAATCTAAATATTTTGGTTGAACAACAAAAACAGAGATGAAATAAAATGGGTGCAGGTAATATGGGAGAGGATTCCAAGGTCAAGGCCTAATAATCATGCATAGCAATATTTCCCTTTGGTCAAGTTGATTACGAGGTTGTTGATTTATGGGGTTAATAGCAGGACTATGGTCTTTAGAGCTTCTAATCATCTAGCCAAATTGACCTCACAACTACATCATTGAGTGATGATGTGATAACCCAATTTTAGCACAGTTAAATATGTCACCTCCTTTCATAACCAAGTGAGGTGTATTAGGTATATTTCTATCCTAAACACAGATTGAGTCTGAAGACAAAATCTCACTCCTTACATTCTTCATTATATTCTAGTGTTCCTCCTTTCAAGTTTGCACAAGTATTCAAGATTTATTCTAATGGTGATCAATCATTAAAATAGTAAAGCAAGAACTCGAGAACCACTAAATGATAACCAACTCACACCAAATTAAGAATATGCTAGAACAATCATGTTTGTGGCCTCAACCCTAAAATAAGGGTTCTTAGCCATTCACAATCTTACAAAAACTTACAAAAAAAGTAATGGTTCATGTAAAAATAAATAATGGAAAAAAACAGAGAAAGAACCCTAGTTCCAAGCCTCTTGTACAGTGCTCTGTGCTTCAAAATCATGTGTATCCCTTAAAATAAAAGATAAGTATTCTATTTATAGTGTGAAAGCTTTTTGGCCGAATTTACCACCCAACATGGCACTCTATTCAACGCGCAATCCAGCTCCATGGCATGCTCGCCATCGCAGAGATACAACTCCTTGGAGACGACACTGTTTCGGATGCTCACTATTTTGTAGCCCTTACTCATATAAATTAATTCTTTGCTCCATGGCACGTTGTTGAATTCCCCAATGCTTCTATGTGGCACGGAGTTGAATCCAAATGTTGTTTTTAGCTTGTCTCACTATCCATGATATGTCCCTTAGCATTTATCTTCAAGATTAGGATCATTATCTTCACATTGAGCTCCATCCATTGGCAATTTCAACCTACAAAAAGGCCTAATCACACATGTTAGTTCATGGATACAATTTAATCAAAACATATGAGATCATAATCGAATTAGATCATAATCTAGGCTAAAACATGGGCATAAAATGGCACTTGGATGTATAAATACACCCAAAATCACCACCCCACACTTGGAGCCTTGTTCGTCCTCGAATAAGTTTTTCATATCTCATGCTACAAGGGAAGCATTTAAGCTCAGCAATAGAAGTAGGATAACTCAAGCTAAGGATAAATCAACTCACATTGATGACAAGTTCACATCACGCCTATTTTAATTCAACACAATTAAGCTTGTGAAAAACTACTTCAAGACCTCCTAACCTCAAAAACCGTCTCAACGATATTAGCAAACTCATGCAAGTCACCTAACCAAGAAATCAAATACATCACCTATCCTTCATCAATCATGTGCCCTCATAGCAAGAGAGTTACCCATATTCACTCATGAATATACAGGCTATCAGAAAAATAGGTGTAATAACAAAATACGCTCACTCTCCCTAAGAAGTTCACATGCACATACGATGAACAATAAGCTTTCCCTTAGTATACTGCTCCACTAATATAAGAACATCACAATGTAAGATCAAGTAGGACTTTTCAGGTTATAATGTAGGTAGAAACTAATTTATCCTATAATATTGACTAGCTTCCTGAAGCAGTTTAATACAACACACTTTCTTATTAAGAACTATTTTTTATAAACTAATTCATCCCCGACTCTTCTCATCTATAATTTTCCTTTGTTTTTCCCATTTCTTTTAGCAAGTTGTCACACCATTAGTAGGGAGTACTCAAGTATCAAAAACTTTTTCAATTCTTTTGTTCCTTTTCTACTCCCCACTAACAACATAAACAATGCCAAACATGCACCCTTAGTCTTCTCTTCATACTTTCACATCCAACTATCACTCCTTTTTTCAATGCTCACTCCTTAACACTTATAACTCTTTTACTTTGAGCATTGCGGAGTTTTGGATCAAATTCAAGGTTAATTGAAAGAAAAGGATTAAGCTAATTGTGTGGCTATCAAAGAATAAGCTAAATGCTCAATTGGGCTAACTAGGATCATACATCATGGGTAGGTAAAGCAATAAAAAGTACATTTAATCAAAGAAATGCCTATATCATTTCTTAAATTTGACATTCTTCATTTCATTTTGCAAACACACTAGGTAAGCTCTAGACATCAATATGAAAGCATGGACTAAATCAAAGGCCTCACACTTACGACACATGTTCAACTCAAGAAAGACCCATACCACCTCTCAGTCAGGTAAACAACATGAATCCAAATTTAATCTTAAATCATGTAAGAGACAAGTTAATGACCCTAAGTATTTCAGATGAAGTCATTCAATTTTCACCTCATGTTTTTAAATTTTTAAAACCAACTTTTATTATTGAGTCATGTGTAGCACCTAATAAGAGCACCTAACATTCAATCAGTGAAGGATTCTTAAACTCCTAAAGACTAATTTTCCCTCAAGATAGTCTTCATTCATCCATCATCTAATAAAAGTCCCTACTATGACTTAAAACCAAAATTTTCACAAAAATTAAAAATTTATTCTCGATTAAAAGAGCCCCTCTTTGGAAAATAACCAAAAAACCAAAGGGTGGGTGAAGTCTACTATACTTCAAATTTTAAATAGAACAATCAAACTCCTCACAGACTTCACCCTTACCAAACATTGGAAGACTCCCACACCATACTTAAAAATCATGCTATGTTAACAATCCGCTCGGCCGTTATACCATTCCAACCACCTGAAAATTGGCAAACTTAAATTTTTAAGATCTCAAAATAAATCCTTGAGAGACAAAGTAAGCACGGCGAGTAAATTCAAATGGACTTGGTCACACTTGCGGCGGTCCGTGTCTGCCATGACGGGACATCTTCTGTCATAGTGGAGCCGCTGCAGCGGGAAGGGTGTCCGCTGCAACAGATGACACGGACTAGAAATCTGCAATTCTATTCCGATTAGGATTTTGAAAATCTAGTCTCTAAGGAGGGCTTAATAAAAATGCCTAAAAATAGAAAATAGATTTTTCTTTTGGGGAAAAATAAGAAGGTCTAGAGGTAGAGATTCAACCTCCACAACTAGGAACTCTCACAAGAAAATCAAGAAAATAATGTAGCCCAACAATCGAAAATGTTTGGATGATAGCTTGGCATCCAGGTAAGGTATGGCTTACAAGATCTTGCGTTAGACTTTGATTAGCTAAACATATATGTGCATATGGTTGATATGTTTATGATAAATAGAGTTGTAACTTAATGTTGTTATTGTCTGTTAATCGAAACTAGTGAGATTTTAAGACTGAGTGGATTTAAAAATAGGGTAATAATATCCCATAATGAGAAAACTCCTAGTGAAGAGATTGTAAAGGAATATTTGGTCCATGTTTAAGGGGGTATGTTGAACCAAACCAATGGTGAGTAGATTAACTTGCAGGTGTTATTTTTCAGAAATACATCCAGTGTATAAATTATGGAATCACCTCCTTTTTAATTGAAATCTTGGATGAGTAATCATGTAGACCATTTTTAGAAGATGCAAATAACAGACTGGTTAATAAACTATAACTAAGAACAGAGCATGAGTTGAAGCAGTGAATTAGGATAGTTATATGCTGGGTAATGACTTGTATGTGTTGTGGTTAAGATTTTATTGTTGGATTGATAAATGTTGTTCGTGTTTATGGTTGTACTATGGAAAGTAATTGTTGAAATATACTTGAGATGATGCTTCTTTCACTATAGTGGGTATGGTAGAGAACGAGAGCCTAGTTGGGGAAGAAATAAAACGTGAAAGTAACCGGGATGAAGACTGGTCATAGTACTGTCAGCAGTACGCTGCAGCAGATATTATACCGCTGCAGCAAGACCGTTGTAACAGCAGTAATGCCGCTATAGTGGAGCCCAAACCAGTGAGTGGGCCAAGTCGTAATTCTTGTAATATGCTAAAATAACTATTATTACTATAGTGGGGATACGATCTTGGAATTAAAATCATGCATGTGATCATATTTTTTGATGTGAATATATTAATTATTGTCGTATGACGATTTATTACTTGTTGTACTACGATGTGCATCTTGGGATTGAGGGGAGAGTCGATATCGTATGAGTGGATGACTGAGATGCCGGATAACATAAAAGGGAAGTCATTGATATGATGGTAAATGAGAGGCCCAGGGCCAAAGGTAAGGAAATCAAATGAAACGGGTTAATACGATCAGATTTCGAATAAGGATTGGATACATGAGTGGCTCGTGCCTGAGGTGAGTATTTGAGCGAGCAGTATGAGTGAGTACACAGACAGGTATGGCTTAAATACCATGTGGCTTGGTGTATGAGTGGAGTACACAGATAGGTATGATGAATGTTTCGTATGGCTAGGTCTACAATACATGGATTTCTAGAGTCCCTTGCAGGTCATGACTGGAAAGGCAAGCATAAGATCCTCTAGAATGTGTGCACAGTGACATGACGGAGGCATGTTCTGGGCTTATCATCGATGGAATGATTGTGAGACAGAGATTGTATGGTATGGTTGTATATATGGTTGTAGACATAGAAAGGTACAGGTATACAAGTGTAACACAGAATATACCGACTTGATTCAGGTTTGAGGTGAGAAACTTGTTGGGAGTACCGCATACGACTGTACGGTCTAGGTATGATACTTCATGGCATTTTTGTAGTATGAAGATAGGTATGAGCATGTACTTTAGTATTTTAAAAGTTGATTATCTTGGCAGATATTGATGATTTCTTATGTGTTCTTGAATTCCTTAATTTGTGTTTGTAAATTATATGTTGTTTTAAATAGTTTGGTGGGGTATAGAAGATGGTATAATGGGTTTAAACAAAAATAGTGAGTTATCGGGAATGGTGAGTAGATTTATTTATCTTATTTACCTCACTACGAAGAGTCGGAAATACTGTGCCTAATTAAGTAAGTAACAAATTATAATGGAAAGACTTAGTCGACCATAGGGAAGTGGTAAAGGAGGTAAATGTGTTACAAAACTGTATAGCGGAATAGAACATGACTGGACTAGGAAAATTGCCTAATGACCGAATAGAATAGCGCTGCAGTGGACACATCGCCACGACAGTGGGACCACTGTAGTGGTCGAAGCCTGCGCTGCAGCGGAAATGGAGGGAGACAGATTGAAGGATTTAATAATGAATAGGTTTGTATAGTAATTGCATAAACTTTGGTAAGGCTTAACAATGAGAATGTAGTAGTTTCACCTAGTGTGATGTTTTCAGAGTGAAGTAATCGTTAATTTAATGAAATTGATTGCATGTTGATTATTATGTTGTTGTGTTAACAAACCTTAGTCGATCAATGATGCCTACCAGTATATGTGGTGTATTGATACTACCTTGTTGCACCTTTTGTGTTACACCCCATAAGTTTCTATTGTTTAACAGATGTGCGCGTACATATGTTGAGAGTTTTAGAGTACGACGCATCCAAGGAAGGGATCGAGGGACGAATATACGAGCATGGCATTAAGCAAGCAGGAGGCCGGGGCCGGAGGCTAGGTGCCTTTGGCGCCGCTCTGCATCACCTAGCCTGGCGCTATGGCCGGCACATCATGCCCCTTGGCTGGCGCTATGGGCGGTGCGCCGCGCCCCTAGGCCACCGGCCCCCACTTATATAAATATTTTTATGTGTTGGAACTTTATTTCAAAATATTCCCTCAGCTTAGAAGTGGGAGGAGCGAAGGGTTTCTTTTATTTTTCATCAAATTATGCCACTAAACTTCGTCCAAACACAAATTGACCTTGGATAACGAGTTCTAGGCCTACGAGAAGCATCTCTGCGGAATTATTTCTTGAAAATTCGCTCGGTGTACCCAAATCTCGTGGAGTAAAAGTTGTCAAAATTACATCAAATTGAGTCCCAAGCGGCTAGAGGCAATAGGTAAGCATTTCTCCCTTCTAAACTCTCGAGAAATTGTGAGTTTTCGGACGAATAAAATGGAGTTCAATTATAGTTATTATTATTGAAAGATATAGTGTTTGCCGAGTGTTAGTATTGAAAATAGCCTTATTCTCTCAGCGTAGAAGCTACAATAGAGTGGAATTTCCAGCTGCAGGTTGGAGCTAATTGGATAGACGAGAATTGGCATTCGAGATATGTTAAGGCTAATCCCTCTCGGCAAGTTACTCCTATTGTTTAGCCTATATAGTCAATACGTTGTAGCATTTTGTGCCTATAGAGTCGTGGTTAGCAGCTACAAGATGAATTGAGGTTAAAATATAGTATTCCTCGTTAGAAGGTTTATACCCAGCTTTAATTATCGCCAGAAGCGATGTAGGAATTTCCTGTTCAATTGTTTGCCAGTTAGAAGGATTAGTAGGTTCCTTCTTACCACATTAAGGCCATGGAGGCCTGAGGGTGGCTGTTAATGTACCTTGCTAAATTAGGTAGCATAAGGAGTAGCTTGGCAACAAAGTATATAGTTCTACGCCTATACATAGATAGGAGCCTAGACGACTCAAATATAGTTATCGGAGCCCAGATGACTCAGATACAGTTATAGGAGCCCGGATGGCTCAAATACAGTTATAGGAGCCCAGACAGCTCAAATATAGTTACAGGAGCCCAGATGGCTCAGATACAATTACGAAAGCCCAAATGGCTCAAATGCAGTTACAGGAGCCCAACCAACTCAGATACAGTTACAGGAGCCCAGATGGCTTAGGCACGACTATAGGAGCCCAGACGGCTCAAACACAGCTACAAGAGCCCAGACGGCTCAAACACAGCTGCAGGAGCCTACCAGGCTCAGATACGGTTTCAGAGATCGAGTATACCTTAGTCCCAGCATCCCTGTGAGCCAATAGTAGTTCGGATAGAAGGAGTGTGCATTGCTTGTACTTGTCGGGGCTTATGGGGGCCCAGGTAGGTTATTCTGTATTAGTTGTACCTTCCAGGCTTATAGGGGCCCAGCTAGGTTCTTGTTTGTATATATACTTGCTAGTTATATTCTAGATTGTGAGATTATTCAGGTTGCATTCTTATCCTCCTTATTGATAACTTTTAATTGTTCTATTGGTTTTATTCAGATCTCTTTATTGCCTTACATATTTGGTACATATTGTACTGACGCCCATCGTTGGGGCTGTGCACTACTTGTTTGCATGTACGAATAGACGTGGTTTAGGACATTCTTAGCTATCATCCAGAGTTAGTTGTGTTGTCAGCTACTTTACCATGGAGTTGGTAGTTAGTAAGGTTTGTTCTTGTTGTTTTACAGTTTAGGGTAGGTTGGGGCCCTGTCCCAACCATTATTCCACTACTTAGAGGCTTGCAGGCTACAGTTTCTCAATTGTTAGTTATTATTGGCCATGTGGGGCCCATGTATATTATATTTTGCATGTTGTTCGTGTGTAGCCTAGTTTAGCTAGTTAGTTAGCAGCCTTGTCAGCTTTAGTGTAAATGTGATTGCCTGTTTTCATTCTGTTATAACTAGATAGCATGGTGATCTTGTTAGCCCGCATAGGATCCCTCATATCACCTTGTTTGTTGGGTTAGTTGTTTTCCTTTACAGGTGTTGTGTGGCCTTTTCAGTCAGAGGTTGTGTTTACAACCGAGATATAGTTCATTATTTTCTTAAGTTTGAGTTACTGGCAAGCACTAGAGGTACCAATGCCCAACCAGGTCAACCCAGGTCCCAATGTGGAACAAGGTGCTAGTCATGCCACCCAAGGTGACGTGACAAACTTGGTATCAGAGCAATGTCGTATCCCAGGGAGGCAGGGATTCTTCAAGCCGTGTTAAGTAGAGTCTTGTCTATGGGTGTGTTGTGCACCACATTTTATAGGCAGGAGGCTACGAGGCATAATAGTGTGGTTACCCTCCTTCCTCCTCCAGTCGTGCTATAAAGCCATGTTGTATGGGGTATCTCCCTAAGATTACACTATTCTGCTTATCTACATAGAAGATGTCTGATGCACGATAGACCACCATTGGTCAGAAGTTGGACACTACAGTGGGAGAGGGAACAAACAGGGGGCCCCAGTTAGAGCGGGCCCAATCTGAGGGCGATAGCGAGACTTCATCCTGGTCTCCCCAGCATTCTCCGCCATGCTAGAAGCCCTCTAGGGAGGCTGATGTACTAGTACCACCCTCAGCCATCCCGGTGTTATTGGATCAGGAGAATAGGAGTGTAGTTACATGTTGGTTTAGATGATGGCTACCCAGCGTCAGCCTCAGCTAGTAGTACCAGTTGTTGTCGAGCCCACTGAGGAGCCCGGGAGTTTGAGAGTCCGCGAGTTCCTTGCTTTGAGTCCTCTGCAGTTTATAGGAATAGATCATAGAGGGGAACCTCAGAATTTTATAGACCAGCTACAGAGGATATTTAGGGTTATGCATGCTTCCTTGATAGAATTAGTTGAATTATCAATGTTCCAATTGTGAGATATAGCAGTTTTGTTTTATGAAAGTTGGGAAAGGACCCGAGGTGGAGATGCACCTCCACCTACATGGCCTATCTTCTCTAAGCCTTCATAGACCACTATTTTCCCTGAGAGATCCGGCAGGCCAGCGTAGAGCAGTTTTTACATCTGGGGAAGGGTAGAATGAGTGTCAGAGAATATGCGTTGAGGTTTGATTCCTTTGCCAAATATGCTCAACATTTTTTTATACTATGCTAGCCAGGGTACATCGGTTTATTATCGACTTGCCAGAATGTGTGGATTCTTGTATCACAGCCACACTATGAGAGGATATGGACATCAAACAGATTCAGGCCTTTGCTTAGAATATAGAGGAAATCAGGCAGCGTCAGTATGCGATTGATAGGGTATGCCAGGAGCAGTGTAGGAGGGCTAAACCTGTAGACGTTTAGGCAGATTTTTAGGGCGGACCCAGGCCTCGTTTGTCAGGTAGCCCACCTAGGCTCCAGTTCAGAAGTAGCAGGGCAGCAGATCAGATCAACGTAGATAGTCAAGTCCAGGCGAAAGTTCATGAGCGTCAGGCTCACAACAGCAAAGGGGTCCGGATGATATGGGATCAGCTATACCACATTGCAGTACCTGTAATAGGCGACATTCAGGAAGATGTAGATATGGCTCCACCTTCTTCTATTCCTGTGGACAGGAGGGACACATGATGAGGGATTGTCTGACTAGACAACGGGGTGATCGGGACTAGTAGAATAGGTCCTCAGCAGGTTCATATGCTCCAGCACCTTCTGCAGGGTGCAGGCCCTCAGCTCTAGCAGGCAGAGCCCGGGGTAGATCAGGGGCATCCGATTCTTGAAGTGGTCTGGACCGCACTTATGCTTTACAAGGGCGACAGGAGCCAGAGTCATCACCAGATGTTGTGACAGGTATGCTGGATGTTTTCTCTCACTCAGTTTATGCTCTGATAGATCCAGGTTCCACTTTGTCTTTTGTTACTCCATTAGCAGCCCGAAAGTTTGGTATAACACCAACATTGCTTCAGTGACCCTTCTCGGTGTCTACACCCATCGGTGACTCTATGTTGCTAATAGAATTTATCGGGGTTGTACAGTAGAGATTTTCGGTCTCCAAACTTTAGCAGATTTAGTGGAGCTAGAAATAATTGATTTTGATGTAATTATGGGTATGGATTGGCTAGCACCATATTATGCCAATGTGGAGTGTTGGACCAGGACCGTCCGATTTCACTTTCCTGGGAAGGTAGTGCGAGAATGAAAAGGCAATGCACTAACACCAAAAGGTAGGTTCATGTCCTATCTTTGGGCGAGAAATTTGATAGTGAAGGGTTGTATTTACCATATTGTTAGGGTTCAGGATATGCAAGAAGAATCCCCGACTCTTCAATCCATCCCAATGGTTAGTGAGTTTCCAGATGTGTTCCTAGACGAGCTCCTTGGTATTCCCCCAGAGTGTGACATTGATTTTTCTATCGACTTGTTACCAGGTACACAACCTATATCCATCTCTCCGTACAAAATGGCTCCCGCCAAGTTGAAAGAGTTGAAAGAACGGTTGAAAGACCTGTTAGATAAGGGTTTTATCAGACCTAGTACTTTACCGCGGGGTGCGCCAGTTCTATATGTGAGAAAGAAAGATGGCTACCTATGAATGTGTACAGATTATTGGTAGTTGGATAAAGTTACTATTAAGAATAAATACCCTCTTCCAAGGATAGATGGTTTGTTTGATCATCTTCAAGGGGAAAAATATTTTTCCAAGATTGATTTAAGGACCGGGTACCACTATGTACGAGTCAGGAAAAAGGTATCTCGAAAATAGCTTTTAGGACCAGATGAGGTCATTTTGAATTCTTGGTTATGTGCTTCAGGAAATGAATGCCCCAATAATGTTCATGGATTTGATGAATAGTATCTTCAGTCTATACTTAGATATGTTTATGATAGTGTTCATTAATGATATTCTGGTATATTCCTGCTTAGAAGCTAAACACAGAAATCACTTGTGAACGGTACTTCAGATCCTCAGAGACCACCAGTTATATGTGAAGTTCTCGAAATGTGAGTTCTGATTGAATTCCATAGCCTTGGGCCATATTATATCAGATGCAGGCATCCAGGTTGACTCACATAAGATCGCAGCAGTCAAGACATGGCCTAGACCTATAACTCCGACTGACGTTCATAGTTTGTTGGGGTTAGCCGAGTATTACAGAAAGTTCATGGATGAATTTTCTACCCTATCAGAACCTTTGACTAAATTGACTTATAATCAACCAAATTTCACTAGACTGAGGCCTGTGAGTAGAGTTTCCAGGAACTGAAAAATTGGTTGACATCCGCACCAGTATTGGCCTTACCGAAGGTTTAGAGGGCTATATTGTATACTGTGAGGCTTCGGGCATTGGGCTAGGGTGTGTTATGATGCAACACGGCAAGGTGATTTCTTATGCTTCGAGGAAGCTAAGAAAATACGAAAAGAACTACCCTACCCATGTTTCAGAATTAGCTGCAGTGGTTCATGCCTTAAAAATATGGAGGCATTATTTGTATGGCGTGCATGTGGATATTTTTACTGATCATAAAAGCCTCCAGTACATCTTTATGCATAACGAGTTGAATTTATGGCAGCATCGTTGGCTAGAATTGCTGAGAGACTACGACGTGAACATCCTGGATCACCCAGGGAATGCTAATATTGTACTCGATGCCCTTAGCTGCAGATACATGGAAAATTTAGCATATCTGACGCCAGAGTAGTGAGAAATCGCTCGAGAGTTGCACCGGTTAGCCAGTCTAGTAGTTGAAGTAGTAGATTCAGAGGATAATGGGGTTTTAATTCAGAATACAATGATATCATCTTTGGTGGTAAAGGTAAAGGAGTGACAGTACGAGGTCCCTAGTCTGTACATCTCAGAGACAATGTTCAGCAAGGAGAGATATCAGCCTTTGAGTTGACAAATGACGGGGTCTTGAGATCTAGTGGTCAACTCTACATCCCAGACATGGCAAGGCTTCGCCAGCAGATCGTGGAAGAGGTACATTACTCTTGTTACTCCCTTCATCCGAGTTTGATGAAGATGTACCATGATATCAAAGAGATATATTTGTCGCCTAGAATGAAGAAAAATATAGTTGAGTTTGTGGTACATTGTCTTAATTGCCAGCAGGTAAAAGCTAAACAACAGAAACCTAGCGGATTGACTCTGGAGATAGCTGTACTTATGTGGAAATGGGAGGCAGTTAATATGGATTTTGTGATAGGACTACCCACACCAGGTGAAAATTTGACTCTATTTGGGTTATTGTTGATAGGTTGACAAAATCAGCCCACTTCTTGCCAGTTCGAATTACATTCTCAGCCGAAGATTATGTCGAGTTATACATTAAGGAGATAGTCCAACTGCTTGGTGTCCCAGCATCTATTATTTTTGATAGAGGGGCATAGTTTACAGCTATATTTTGGAAATCATTTCTAAAAGGTTTGGGAATGCAGGTTAATTTGAGAACAACCTTCCATCCTTAGATAGATGGTAAGGCAGAGCGCACCATTCAGATGCTCGAGGACATGCTACGGGCATGTGTTCTAGACTTTGGAGGGAGTTGGTACGATCATCTACCCCTTATCAAATTGGCATACCATAACAGTTATTATTCTGATATTCAGATGGCCCCTTATGAAGCTTTATATGGGTGGAAATGTAGGTCCCCCATAGGATAGTTTGAAGTAGGGGAGGCAGGGTTGATCGGACCTGATATGATCCACCAGTCAGAAGAAAAAGTGAAACTTATCAGAGAACGCTTTCTAACAGCCCAGATTCATCAGAAGTCCTATTCCAATGTTCGGCGTAGAGACTCGGAATTTAATGTAGATGATTGGGTGTTTCTTAAGATTTCGCCTATGAAGGGCATGATGAGATTTGGCAAGAAGGGAAAGCTTGGCCCTAGGTTCATTAGTCCGTATCGAATCCTTCGGAGGATAGGCCGAGTGGCATATGAGTTAGAACTTCTTGCAGGGCTAGAATTTGTTCATCCAGTCTTTCACGTGTCAATGCTACGAAAATGTATAAGAGGCCCAATCTCGAGTTGTTCTAGTTGAGGATGTTCAAGTTAATGAAGAATTATCCTACGAAGAGACTCCAATTTTCATTCTAAATCAGCAGATTCGTAGATGTAGAACTAAAGATGTAGCCTCTGTTAAAGTCTTGTGGAGGAACATAAATATAGAAGAGATGACTTGGAAAGTTGAGGATGACATGATGTCTAGATATCCTCACTTTGTATCATACCTAACCCAGACAGTACAATTGAGGTGAGATTGTTGTTCAGATGTTACTCTATTGCGTATATTACTAGTACTATTTAATTGTTCACTTCTATGTTATGGAGCAGTTGTTTATAGCGTCCTGTGAGACGCCTATATTGGACATTCCTGCATTTCAGGTTTCTGGATAGTCCATATTAAAGAGAAGACTTTGCCAAAATTTTTCAAGCAATAGTTAAAGGAGTTAAGTCTTTAAAGTCTAAATATTACATTCGAGGATGAATGTTCCTAAAGGGGGGAGGTGATGTTACACCCTGTAAGTTTCTATTTTTTATCGGACGCGTTCGTACGTATGTTGAGAGTTTTGGAGTATGATGCATGTGAGGAAGGGATCGGGGGACGAATATACGAGCATGGCATTGAGCGAGCAGGAGGCCGGGGCCGGCGCCTTGGGCGCCACAACACGCCACCCAGCTTGGCACTATGGTCGGTGCGTCGCGCCCCCAGGCCACCGACCCTACTTATATATATCTGTTTAAGTGTTGGAACTTCATCTCAAAATATTCCCTCGGAAGAGAAGTGAGAGGAGCGAAGGGTTTCTTCCATTTTTCATCAAATTATGCCGCTAAACTCCGTCCAAACTAAAATTCACCTTGGATAACTAGTTTTAGGCCTACGAGAAGCATCTCTGTGGAGTTATTTCTTGAGAATTCACTCGATGTACTAGAACCCCACCGAGTAAAGGTTGTCAGAATTACTTCAAATTGAGTCCTAAGCGACTATAGGCAATATGTAAGCATTTCTTCCTTCTAAACTCTTGAGAAATTGTGAGTTTTCGGATGAATTAAATGTAGTTGAATTATAATTATTATTATCGAAATACATTGTTGTTTGCCGAGTCTTAGTATTGAAAATAGCCTTATTCTCTCAGCATAGAAGCTACAATAGAGTGGAATTGCCAGCTAAAGGTTGGAACTATGAGACTCAGCATTCGAGGTATGTTAAGGCTAATCCCTCTCAGCAAGTTACTCCTATTGTTTAGCTGTCAATACCTCGTAGTAACTTGTGCCTATAGCGTTGTGGTTAGCAACTACGAGATGAATTAAGGTTACAATATAGTATTCCTCATTGGAAGGTTTATACCTAGCTTTGATTATCGCTAGAGGTAACGTAGGAATTTCTTATTCAGTTGTTTACCTGTTAGAAGGAATTTCTTATTTAGTTGTTTACTTGTTAGAAGGATTAGTAGGTGAATTGTTACCACATTAAGTCCACAGAGGCCTAAGGGTGGCTATTAGCATACCTTGCTAAATTAGGCAGCATAAGGCATTGTTTGGTGACACAGTATATCGTTCTATGCCTTTACATAGACAGGAGCCCAGATGGCTCAGATATAGTTATAGGAGCCCATACGACTCAGATACAGTTACAGGAGCCCAGACAACTCAGATACATTTACAGGAGCCCAGACGGCTCAGGCACGACTACAGGAGCCCAGATGACTCAGACACAGCAATAGGAGCCCAGACAGCTCAGACATAGCTACAGGAGCCTACCAGACTCGGATACAGCTTCAGAGATCGAGTATACCTTAGTCACAACATGCCTACGGTCCTATAGTTGATCGAATAGGAGGAGTGTGCATTTCTTGTACTTGCTAGGGTTTATGGGGTCCTAGGTGGGTTATTCTATATTGGTTGTACCTTCCAGGATTATGGAGGCTCGTCTAGGTTCTTGTTTTTATATATACTTGCTACTTATATTCTAGATTGTGAGACCATTCAGGTTAAATTCTTATCCTCCTTATTGATTACTTTTAGTTCATCTACTAGCTTTATTAAGCTTTCAGTATTGCCTTACATATTCAGTACATATTGTGCTGACACCTATCTTTGGGGTGCTACACTACTTGCCTGCAAGTACGCATAGACGTGGTTCAGGACCATCTTAGCTATCTTCTAGATTTAGCTGTACAGTCAGCTCTTTTTCCCCAGAGTTGATAGTTAGTAAGGTTTTTTTTATTGTTGTACAGTTTCGGGTAGGTCGGGGCCCTATCTCAATCATTATTCCACTCTTAGAAGCTTGTAGGCTGCAGTTTCTCAGTTGTTAGTTGTTGTTAGCCGTGTGGAACCCATGTATGTTATATTTTGTGTGTTGGCCATGTGGGGCCTAGTTTAGCTGGTTAGTTAGCAGCCTTGTCGACTTTAGTGTGCATGTGATCGCCTATTTTCATTCTGTTATAACTAGACAACATGGTGGTCTTGTCAGCCCTCATAGCATCCCTCTTATCACCTTGTTTGTTAGGTTAGCTATTTTCCTTTACAGGTGTTGTGTGGCCTTGTCGGTCTGAGGCTATGTTTATAGCCAAGATATAGGTCGTTGTTTTCTTGATTTTGAGTTACTGGCAAGCACTAGAGGTGCCGATGCCCAGCCAGGTTAGCCTAGGTGCTAGTGTGGCACTAAGTGCCAGTCATGCCCCCCAAGGTGGGATGTGACATTATGGGCGTAGGTTGTGGTAGGTTTGAAGTTCTTTGATTGGCGTGGAGTACTCGGCACTAGCTTCCATTTTCTTCTTCTCAAACGAAGTTGTGTCTTTTTGGCTTATCAAGTATTCAATTAGATCTCTTGTACCTGTCTAGACTAAATCTTGGAAGAGTCATGTTTTTGGGGGAATCTCATGTTTTTGTTTTGATATTCTCATTGATTAATGAGAAGTAACGGAAATTTCTTTTTTTCTATTAACTGTAATGTTTTGTAAGGGTTATCCTATCGAGTAGAGGCTATATGGGTGCCCGCACGTGTAATGCCCCGGACACTCAAGGACTAGACCTGGGACTTAAATCAAAGAAAACTGAAAAAAATCTGCACCAGGTCATAGAACGAGTCATTTTGTAACCCGTGAGGAGTGACCATGAGTCGTTAAGTGACTCGTGGTGAGACCTGGGGGCTTATTTTGAAATTTTGGGTGGTTGAGGTATCGACGGGTGTGACCACGAGTCATGGTGCACCCCATGAGTCGTGAGATGAACCGTGGTCAAGGATAATATGAAGACCAGGAGAATATGAGTAGTGAACTTCACGATTAGTCACCACGATTCGTGGTCCAACCCACGATTCGTTAGGTGACCCGTGGTTTAAAATAGATGGGATAGTATGGGTGTTGGCAGTGTAGTTGATGAGTAGGTCACCACGAGTCGTAGGGTACACCATGAGTCGTGGTATCCCTCGTGGTGAACATTAGGGGATTCTGGGTAGTGGACCCAACGACCATGATCACGTGTCCTGGTTACTAGGAACGAGTAGTAGAGTCCCCGTGGGGACTAATAGTAAGTTTTCCCTGCGAATTTCCTAGGGTCTTTCAGTAATTTCCTACCTCCTAAACTTTAAACTACATCAATTTAGACATAATTTCAGACCTATCAGTGGGGTTAAATGGTTTTCCCCCTCATTCCCACCCATCTTCAGAAAAAAAAATATCGTAAACTTTCATCTTCAGAAGCTCTCAAGAAAGACTAGGGTTTCCTCCATTGCAGCAGTACAAGCTTCCTTCTTCGGGGAAATTATTTATCAGGTATGTGAAAATTCAATAAGGGGATAGTTCTTCCCTTGTGTCCCCCAAAAGTCTCCTCAATTTTCTTTATGAATTTTAGCCCAGAGCTTTAGAATGCAAAGAGATTATATGTACATTTTCTTTTAATTCTCATAGAATGATACCCATGATTACTTGTACACATAATTTCCATCGTTCATGACTGAATTGATATTATTTCCACAAAAGTGATTCCTAGCCCTGCAAATTCTCGAATGTTGGGAAATCCTTGATAATGTCTTGTTTAATCCATGTAGAATCATCTTGTATATTAATTATGGGTAATTTCCCACCAGCTAATGGTAGTATTGGTGTTTATCTTTGTGCATTGACATCCCTATTTCTTAAGGGTAGAACAAACTAGAAATTCATGATTGAAATGATAAACCTTGGAATTTTCTTGACTATACCAGTGAAGTGAACTCCCTTACTATTTTACATGCTAAATTCTCAGTCAGCCACACGATTTTCTAGCCTTAGTCAACATATGAATTTCTCAGTGTTAGTCAGAAATGTCAGCTAATCAGTTTGACTACAGAACTTCCTGAGGTATCAGTATCACCTCCTAGTTATCAAAATCAGATTTAGAATCTAGTCTATTCATCCACTAGGCGGTCATGACCCTTTAGACATATAATTCTGACTAGCCTTAGTACCTTATTTCAGATTTTAGTTTGTTCTAAAATGGTTACAACACTTCTGGATAAGCATCTCTGACCAGTCTAGAACCCAGTTTTAGAATCTGGTCCATTAAGACTTTCGAGGTACTTTCAGACACGTATCCCTGACTATTCTTGGGCCCTAGTTTTGAGCTATCAGCCTAGTATTCAGTTTAGGATTATCCATTGGGAGTAGGACTTAGCACCGAGCAGACCAGGATTCTAGCACACCCAGGTTCTCAAAACTATGTTGCCAGTGTAAGTATCAATATTTGTTGGCCTAATTGGCCCCAGACTTTTTTGTGATCACCCATTTCATGCCTTTATACCCTGGCAAGGTATATTGGGTCCTAACAGTGGGGTGTATACATCGGACTCTACGTCTAGCTCACGTGGTTACATGTCGGTTATAGACTCTCCCACTAGTCAATTCAGTCTAGTCTCAGTCTACTCAGTTTAGATCAGTGATCCAAACTTAGAACATGATTTGACCATCATACGGGGTCTTTTAGACCACCTCCATATTGTAGTTATTCAGTTCAGTAGCTTTAGTTGGTCATTGCATGTCTTCCAGTTCGGCATTTCCTTTATTATTTATTCTATCGTATTATGTTCCTCTCTCTTACTCAGTACATTTAAAGTAATAATGCATGCTTTTATGCTATATCATTTTATGATACAGTTGCAGGATCACAGTCCCAACCCCGTTAGCAGACCGTATACCGAAGAACTCAGCCCTCCAGTTGGTGAGTCCTCATCCTTCAAGGACAAAGATTTCTTGCTCGTGTTATGATTTCATTTATTTAATTTTGATTTGGAGTTAGCCGGGGGTTTGTCCCAGTAGCTCATCAGACATAGTGGCTTTCAGCCTTAGATTCAAATTTTCTTCAGATTAAGATTCATTTATCTAACTATGCAGTTTGTTCATTTAATTCAGATATGTATACTTTTGCTCTTAAATTCCATTGTATGTATTCCTATGTTACTCAGAATGCCATTGTATAATAGACCAGAGATTGACTTGATGTCACTTGTGGTTTCAAGTACAGTGTCTCTCCAGGGTGTAAACTGGGGGCGTTACAGCACGACCCTTTCAATTTGGGTCGTGACAGTATATCACTAAAGCATTAATCAAAATATAAAATATAGGTCAGGAAACACTCCCTAAGGCCTCTAGGCCTAGCTAGCAACATGTTACCATCCAATTTCCATCAGAAAGGCCAGCGACCCCACACTCATGCTTCTCCGTGCTCCTTAGCTTCATTTTTTTGGGTACTCAGAATTCCTCTCAATCTGCATGTACAAACAAAAATGAAACACAAAGGTGATACTAAAAAAAACAAAGCCTCCCTCTAGTGCAACTTGGGTTGCCTCTCTAGCAGCGCCTGATTTAACGTCGTTGCATGGTGCGTCAAGTTTCACCACTTTTCCTTCCACTTTGAGGATATGAATTTCACCCCAAAATATTTTTTTCCAATTTCCTAATATGCTCCAATGGTGGTGGTGAAAAAAATAAAGGGACAAAGCAGTAGATGTCACATCTTATCCTTCTTGGCCCTTAAGTGAGGAATGTCATTCTGTCTCTTCGGTATAGAAAATTTAAGAATATATGGGCATTGTTCCTCATCTATACCTTTCTCCATATACTATAAAGAGTCTATTTCTAGGTTTTCAACCAAACATAATATCAAGAAGTGCTTAGAATGAGGACCAATACACCCCAACTCCAAAATTGCACATCTTCACTTTTGTTTACCTTCTCCGCATCAACATCAAACCACACAGAATGGTCAAATGGTTGGAATTCGTCTTCCTGTTCCATACATTGGCTACTATTCATAACACTTCATAGTTGGGCTGCAGACATAACAACCTTTCCATTTAAATGAGAATGCAGGTCCCAGATAGTTGATCCATATTGATATGTCGCTTGTCTGAGCTCTATTCTCCCTTCCATAAATTAATTGGCCGTGTAGGTAAGACTATCATGGAGAAACTCATGAGATTCTATTTGTTGATCTTGTTCCAAGAACTCACTCTTTTCTTCTTCTTGAGATTCATCTTGAGTATTGGTTAAGATCGTGACTTGTAAATCATTGCAAGACTTTAGTAAACAAGCAAGAAAGGCTCTTTCTATCTTATTAGTCAAGCACTGGATTAGATACCCTGGTAGTCCATGCCGTAAAAAATGAGTGTTTGCCCTTGGTCTACGTGGATCATGGGCCCAGCTAACGCGTGAAACACTCCGCCTAGGGAGTACGCTCACCTCAACCTTCATCTCCGTAAACTTGGCACTCATCCTTACTATGGCCTCTCCTTGTTCCTTAGACTGCGCCCTAATTACCTCCATCTGCTGAAGGACCTATTTTACCATATCACATATCTGAGCATGACGTTCTAAATCCTCCTCTTTATTATTCATGTAAGCATAAAAAAAACAGGAGGATCATAGTAGGGACTTGGGGAAGGGGAATACGAATTTGGACAACCATTCCAATGGCCATTTTTACCATCACATATACTACAAGTATGATAGTTTTCCACAACTGGGATCCTACACAATTTAGACAAGAATCACTAGAACATGAGTATTCACTATTCAACTTATCTGTATTCCATGATGTCATGTCAAGAAGGGTATCAAACTACAACCAATAAATAAATAAAAAATCTAACACTATTTGTCAACATTTAGGGAATAAACTAGTAAGACTAAAACTAGATACTTGCTAATTCCTAAGTCCCAGAAAACAATGCCAATAACATATTGCATCCAAACATAGATATAACTGTGCGCAATCGTACAAGTAATACAATGGCTCTTTTGAGTAGGATGTCGAACCCATAGGGATTTGTGACTTAGCGATATCTCAATTCTAGTAACACTATGAAATTTAACAAGTGTGACAATAACCAAGAAGATTTTGATTTTTATCTAAATATTTGAATTGAACAACAAAAACAGAGATGAAATGAAATGGGTGTAGGTAATATGGGAGAGGTTTCTAAGGTCAAGGCCTAAAATCATGCATAGCAATATTTCCCTTTGGTCAAGTTCATTACGAGATTGTTGATTTATGGGGCTAATAGCATGACTATGGTCTTTCGAGCTTCTAATCATCTAGCCAAATTGACCTCAAAACTACATCATTGAGTGATGATGTGATAATCCATTTTTAGCACATTTAAATATGTCATCCCTTTCATAACCAAGTGAGGTGTATTAAGTATATTTCTATCCTAAACGTGGCTTAAGTCCGAAGACAAGATCTCACTCCTTACATCTTCATTCTATTCTAGTGTTCCTCCTTTCAGTTTTGCACAAGAATTAAAAATTTATTCTAATGGTGATCAATCATTAAAATAGTAAAACAAGAATGCAACAACCACCAAATGATAACCAACTGATGTTCTATGAGCTTACAACACTTTCGACACTTAAAACTGAGAAAATAGCATGGACTTAGGTATGTTTATACGGATATGAGGCGCTTTTACTTTGTTTTCAGGGAAAATAGGTGTGGGAGAAAAACTATGCAAAAAATGCATAAAAGTGCAAAAAATTAGCCAAATACCAATCTTAGTACGAGCCGTACCTAGATTGTACTAGTTGTACTATCACTGTTGGAAAACCTCAGAAGGCTAAAATAATATTAAGACAAAGTACGACT
Source organism: Datura wrightii (assembly GCA_035772735.1). NCBI lineage: Eukaryota > Viridiplantae > Streptophyta > Magnoliopsida > Solanales > Solanaceae > Datura > Datura wrightii. The sequence continues at coordinate 53,232,800 of JASDFA010000023.1, forward strand.
CTCAGTAGGAGCTGTAACACGATGGTACCATCCATAACTGGAGTCATGGAAAACTTTAGAGATAATTTACATAAGCAGTCTCTTGGTACGGGTGGAACCCACAGATCGTAACATATACTTATGACCCGTACCATGAGCAATGAGGAGCTTCAGTAATTCTTAAATACTTGGAAGAACTTCAATGCAACAAGCAAGTACAAGTCGTAGGAGCAAGGTATGAGGTGTACCACAATAGTCGTAGAAAAATTCAGAAGATGTCAAAGTTCTCATAGTCAAGCCATGGATGGATTATACAACTCGTAGGAACATGGTACGAGTCGTAACAGTTGCCAACACTTAGTCAATTTTGTAGTAGACAAGAAACGTACGAGAGCCAGGTACGACCCGTACAATCCTGTTACGGTTTGTATGATCAGTCATAGGATGAGTCGGCGCCAGATATGAAAATTTTCCTATTAGCTTAGGAAAAGGTTTCTAATGTCTGTATAAGTACCTTTTATGCTTTGTTTTTGTAGGATAGAGAGCAGTAGATGTGTGATTACATTGATAGAAGATTTATTTGTGCATTATTATCAAGTTTTGGAGAGTAATTCTTTGGATCAATACTTGGTTTTATCAATTGCTCTTGATTTTGTTCATCAATATTCAACAGGTTTTCCTCCAATTATTATTGTAAGTATTGTTGCGCCCCAGCGCATGCAGTCGTACAAGTAATACAGTGGCTCTTTTAAGAGCCGGATGTCGAACCCACAGGGACTGGACTATTTCAGCGAATATTCAAGTTCAAATGTTAATTTAACCTTCACAAGTGTTTATTGTAAATATTTTGGAAAATTGTAATTAAATCTAGGGGTGATCATAATGTAGTCGGGAAACAATAACAAGAAGCAACTGGAGTTAAGGACTGACAATCATGCAATGCTACAATTCACGATGGTTTGAGTATTAAAACGTCAGTTGTTGTCTCACAAAGCTAAAATGTGGCGTTCATGGTCTTTCGAACCTCTAAACACAACAAACTAGTCTCACACCTACATCGTTGAGCGGGGATGTGACGTCCTAATTCGTGAGCAATTTAACACTATGGATATGGTTTACGTGGTTTATGCCCTTGATTATGAACTTTCATACCTCTAATCATTTAACCTGACTTAGCTTCACAACTACGTCTACGAGCGGTGATGTGATAATTCTAAGTCAGTGTCTAGCTATCATCGTATTTAATTAACCAAGCAAGGCAAATTAGGTATAGTTTCTACCCTAACTGCGAATCTTATCGTAAAGACAAGAACTTGCTCCCTGCATTCTTATGTCCTAACCTAGGGTTACTCTTTTAAGCTTTTGCCTAATCTTAACAAGTTTTTTTCATGATGATCAAGTATAAAAACAACAATAATTAAGAATACAAGACAAAACAACAACCAAAAACTCAAACCAAAGGTGAAAATCGAGCAATTACATTCTTATCATGTAACCTCAACCCTATAGGAAGGGTTATATCGACTCATATTTGTACAATTACTAAAAAATATAATTAAAGTAATATACGTACAGGAATGATTAAAAGAGAATGACAAACTTTGAACCCTAGGTGAAGTTCTTCGCTTCTCCCTTTGCTCCTCTCTACTTTCCCAAAATATTTACTTGATAAATAATTTTAGGAGCTAAGTGTTTAGTTTATACTAAATTGAAATTTGCAAATTTTTGCCGGACATGGAACAGCCTCGCGCCACGCTATCCATCATGCAGCAGCAGCTCCGTGGCACAGAGGCATCACGTAGGGCCACCGAATTGTACCTTCTCGGGTTGTCTTGCACTGCACTGGTGCGCGTCGCTCGGCGTGGCACGCCACTATTCGCACCTTGCGCCTGCCGTGGCACATTTTCATTGCACAGGGCACCTTCCTTGACATCTTCCACGCGCGCAGAAAGGGTGTGGCACGGCACTGGGTGCGGCACGCTGCCTGGCGCAGCCAGCTTGCTTTTTGTGCTTCCTCGTGCGACTCTTTTGCAATTTGTTTCGATCTTCCTCCTTGAGCTTTAATCTTCATATTTAGTCCCTCCTAGGCATTTTACACCTACAAAACAAAGACTAATCATATTGATTAGTTCATGCACAAAAATATTCAAAATCACATGAGAATATAATCAATTAAATTAACAAACATGACTAAGATTAAGTTGTAAAATAGCACTTGGGCACGTAAATATTCCCAAGATCAAGTATTTAATTATGTGTTTGTCTATGAATACTAATTACGATCTTACAATTATGAGAGGCTAAAACCTCCACAAGTAGGATTGTCGGAACCATGGTGAATTAATGAAATAGGGTTACACAAAGTTATTCAAAACCCATACTAAACGCTTGTATTGTATTTTCTTCATCTTTAAACGTTTCTTAGTGGTGCGCAACATTAGGACTTGCCCGAATTCTTTAATTTCTTGAACTTGCAGAAGTAGAGATCAGGAAAGGAGAATTACAACAAAGCCTTGATTTTTATAATCATTGTATGACTTGAGCTGCAGCCGCAGGAAAGTTAATTTGGAACATATTGATAACGGTTAGTTTGAAATTTCTCATAAGACTTGATCCGGTGATTGAGTATAGTAATAGGGACGAACTAGTCATTTGGAGGAACCCTAGTTATCAGTTCTACAAGTAATCATTGGGATTGATCACGTGTGTATAGCCGAAGTAGTTATGAACCAATGGGGAACACTTAGCCTAGTTATTTTCAAATCTTGATAACAACCACAATTATGATCTTGTTTATTATTGTTTTTCTTTAAACCCCCCAATTTGGAGATAACTTAGCAACAAATTTAAGTACCGTCATTAGTCTAGATCTTACATTATTCCCTGTGGTTCGACCCTAACCTTTTTGTTGGGTTCTTTATTGAAACGTCCACTTCATACTTTGCCAAGAAGTGTGAGTTTGAGCGTTATCAAAAAGTGGCATCATTTTCGAGGAATACGACTTAAGATTAGATTATTTGATGTATTTAACTTTTGGTTGTTATTTCCTCTTTTAGGTTTTTGTTTGTTTTGTTTTGACTCATCCAGGGAACCTCTTGGCAAAGCCAAGCATTTAAGACAGTGGAGGATGAGTCCAAGTTTCTTGATGAAGTTTGAGTAATCAAGAGATCTGCATCATGTCGCGACATTAAATCAAGCACTGCATGGGAGGAAACTCATGGAAGGTGAAGTTTTAGTAGCCACAAGTATGTTCCCTTCCTTCTATTTTACATTCTATGCTTCAGGGACGAAGCATGCTTTTAAAAAGGGGAGAGCATGCACTTGTATTTTTAGGATTTTTTTTTGATTCATCCGAGGGTTTTTCTTGCCTTGTTTCTTTTCCCTCGGGCATGCTATCTAGTAGAACCAGCATGTTTAGGATGTTCTTGTTTAATTAGAAAGTAGCTTAGGATTACTCAGCCAATAAATTGCACTAGTTTTGAAGTTTTGAGATATTGACCTTGTTTAAAAGTTTTGATGTTTAGCTATGTACTTGCTAATTTCAAAGCATGATTTTTGTGGATCTTATTGTGTTATTTAGTGTATTAGAATGAGTAATTCTAGTTATCCATGTATAAACCGGACAGGTAGAATGAATACAAAACATGTACCATGAGTGAGTGAGGTCTATACCTAGTTCAATACTGCGTAGAGGATCTAGAACTTGCCCGATTGGTCTTTACATAGGTTTTAGGATGGTTGGTTAGGAGAGGATCATAGTTCATTTTTGCTTAGTCCATTTTAGCTTAAAGTACCCTACCAGAATAATATGATTCCCTTGATCTCGATTTTAAGCCTTAAATGAACCATTTTTCTTTGATTAACCGATTAACCATACCCATTTTTTTTAATAATGAACCTGTTTTGATCCTGGTCCCTCTTTGGACATTGTGATCCTCAACATAGGAAAAATGCGTAAGTTGAGGGTGGCTTGAGTAGGGTGCATAAATCTTGGTGAGGTGAAAAAGAAAGAGAAAAGAAAAAGGGTTAAAAATGAGGTGTGGTGTGAAAAAATAAAAGAAAAAGAAAAATTGAAAAGAAGATACAAAAAGAGAAAAATGAATGAAAATTTGAAAACACACCACACCCAACAATTGCATAAAAATGGTGAAAAGGGAGGAAAAAGTTGAAAAAGCAAAAAAAGTGAAAAGTGGAGCCACGTGTATGAAGTGCCAAGGAGGGTTTAGTCACTAAAAAGATTCCATATCTACCATACCCAGCCTGAAAGTCTACACTACAAGATGAATTAAGTCCTATAGTGATCCTAGCCTGACCATTTGAAGAGCCGAGTAGAGAAATAAGGGCAAGCCTATGCTATCCGATGTGCAGTATTTGGAACTTCCTTGTGAGGATGAGAGTCTTACTTGATCAGTCCCATGTTTCATATTTTTTTATATCTGTGAGTGGGGACTTCATTTGATGTGAGGGCACATGGTTTGTATTTTATTCTACCAGTTGTCCGTGTGTAAACCATTGGTAATGACTTGACTATCTGCTAATAGCTAAATGCCATATCTTGATCCCTGTTTATCATGGTTTTTGGTTGCTTGATGTGCATATGCTGATTTGATTTACTGGAAAAGGTTCAAAAGCTATTTAAGTTTATGGTACAAATTTTGATTGATGGTTGGCTGTAGTAACCTAGGTTTATTTTCTAGTTAAGCGTCGTTCTTATTTTTTTGTTTTGTTTGGCTGAGGACATGAAAAAGTCTTAAGTTGAGGGTGTTGATATGTTGTGAGTTTACAGCACTTTCGATGCTTAAAACAGAGAAAATAGCATGGACTTAGGTATGTTTATACAGATATGAGGTCCTTTTACTTTGTTTTCAGAGAAAATAGGTGTTGGAGAAGAAATATGCAAAAGATGCATAAAAAGTTAAGAAAATCAGCCAAGTACCAGTCTCAGTATGAACCGTACCTAGATTTTACGAGTCGTACTAAGACTCGTGGAAAACCTCAGAAGGCTAAAACAACATGAAGAAAAAGTACAACTCTCAGTACGAGCCCTACTAAGATGGTACGAGCCATAACTGGAGTTTTGGAAAACTTTAGAGAAAATTTGCACAAACAGTCTTTTGGTACGAGTTGAACCCACAGATCGTAACATCTACTTACGACCCATACAATGAGCCATGGGGAGCTTCCGTAATTCTTAAAGACTTGGTAGAACTCCAGATGCAACAAGCAAGTATGAGTTGTAGGAGCAAGGTGCAAGGCATACCACAACACTCGTAGAAAAATTCAGAAGATATCAAAATTCTTAAAGTCAAGCCATGGATCGATTCTATGACTCATAGGACCATGGTATGAGTCGTACCAGTTGCCAACACTTAGTCTATTCTGCAGCAGCCAGGGAACATATGAGATCCAGGTACGGCCCGTACAATCCTATTACGGGTCGTATGATCTGTCGTAGGACGAGTTGGCGGCAGATATGAAAATTTCCCTGTTAGCTTAGGAAAAGGTTTCTGATATCTGTATAAATACCTTTTATGTTTTATTTTAGTAGGATAGAGAGCAGTATACATGTTATTACATTGAGAGAAATTTTATTTGTGAATTATTTATCAAGTTTTGGAGAGCAATTCTTGAAATCAATACTTGGTTTTATCAATTGCTCTTGATTTTGTTCATCAATATTCCAAGAAGGTTTTCTTTCAATTATTGTTGTAAGTATTTAATTATGTGTTTGTCTCTGGATACTAATTACAATCTTACAATCATGAGAGGTCGAAACCTCCACAACTAGGATTGTGGGAACCATGGTGAATTAACGAAATAGGGTTACACCACGTGATTCAAACCTATGCTAAACGTTTGTATTGTATTCTCTTCACCTTTAAACATTTCTTAATAATGCGCAACGTTAGGACTTGCCCAAATTCTTTACTTGCTTGAACCTACAGAAGTAGAGATTAGGAAAAGAAAATTACAGCAAAGCCTTGATTCTTATGATCAATGTATGACTTGACCTACGGTTGCAGGAAAGTTAATTTGGAACATATTAATAACAGTTAGTTTGAAATCACTCATAATACCTAACCTGGTGATTGAGTACAATCATCCAATAGGGACGAACCAGCCGTTTGGATGAACCCTAATTATCAATTCTACAAGTAAGCATTGGGATTGATCACGGGTGTATACTCAAAGTAGTTATAAACCCATGGGGAACACTTACCCTAGTTATTTGAAAATATTGATAACAACCACAATTACGATCTTATTTTATTATTGTTTTTCTTTAAACCCCCCAATTTTGAGATAACTTACCAACAAGTTTAAGTACCGACATTAGTCTAGATTTTACCTTATTCCTTTTGGGTTCGACCCCAACCTCTTTGTTGGGTTATTTATTGACAATGTTCGCTTCATACTTTGCTAGAAAGTGTGAGTTTGAGCCTTATCACCAACTCACACCAAATTAAGAATATGCTAACACAATCATATTTGTGGCCTCGACCCTACAATAAAGGTTCTTAGTCACTCATGATCTTACAAGAACTTATGAAAAATATAATGGTTCATGTAAAAATAAACATGAATTCATAGATGAGATTGTCAAGATCACCCAAGTCATGGGTGTGAATGAGGTTGAGTGCGCAGAGTTGGCCTCTTACCAGTTGAAAGGGGTCGTGCATATCTTATTTCACCAATGGAAGGATAGCAGGGTTGCCGGAGCAGGTCGTGTCACTTGGGAAGAGTTCCATGTTGTATTTCTCGACCGGTTCTTCCCTTGTGAGATGAGGGAGCTAAAGGCAGCTGAGTTCATTAATCTGAAGCAAGGAAGGATGAGGGTGCAAGAGTATGCTCTCAAGTTCACTCTCTTGTCAAAATATGCCCTAGATTTAGTGGTTGATTAGAGGGCGTGGGTGAGCACAGATCGTAACATCTACTTACGACCCATACAATGAGCCATGGGGAGCTTCCGTAATTCTTAAAGACTTGGTAGAACTCCAGATGCAACAAGCAAGTATGAGTTGTAGGAGCAAGGTGCAAGGCATACCACAACACTCGTAGAAAAATTCAGAAGATATCAAAATTCTTAAAGTCAAGCCATGGATCGATTCTATGACTCATAGGACCATGGTATGAGTCGTACCAGTTGCCAACACTTAGTCTATTCTGCAGCAGCCAGGGAACATATGAGATCCAGGTACGGCCCGTACAATCCTATTACGGGTCGTATGATCTGTCGTAGGACGAGTTGGCGGCAGATATGAAAATTTCCCTGTTAGCTTAGGAAAAGGTTTCTGATATCTGTATAAATACCTTTTATGTTTTATTTTAGTAGGATAGAGAGCAGTATACATGTTATTACATTGAGAGAAATTTTATTTGTGAATTATTTATCAAGTTTTGGAGAGCAATTCTTGAAATCAATACTTGGTTTTATCAATTGCTCTTGATTTTGTTCATCAATATTCCAAGAAGGTTTTCTTTCAATTATTGTTGTAAGTATTTAATTATGTGTTTGTCTCTGGATACTAATTACAATCTTACAATCATGAGAGGTCGAAACCTCCACAACTAGGATTGTGGGAACCATGGTGAATTAACGAAATAGGGTTACACCACGTGATTCAAACCTATGCTAAACGTTTGTATTGTATTCTCTTCACCTTTAAACATTTCTTAATAATGCGCAACGTTAGGACTTGCCCAAATTCTTTACTTGCTTGAACCTACAGAAGTAGAGATTAGGAAAAGAAAATTACAGCAAAGCCTTGATTCTTATGATCAATGTATGACTTGACCTACGGTTGCAGGAAAGTTAATTTGGAACATATTAATAACAGTTAGTTTGAAATCACTCATAATACCTAACCTGGTGATTGAGTACAATCATCCAATAGGGACGAACCAGCCGTTTGGATGAACCCTAATTATCAATTCTACAAGTAAGCATTGGGATTGATCACGGGTGTATACTCAAAGTAGTTATAAACCCATGGGGAACACTTACCCTAGTTATTTGAAAATATTGATAACAACCACAATTACGATCTTATTTTATTATTGTTTTTCTTTAAACCCCCCAATTTTGAGATAACTTACCAACAAGTTTAAGTACCGACATTAGTCTAGATTTTACCTTATTCCTTTTGGGTTCGACCCCAACCTCTTTGTTGGGTTATTTATTGACAATGTTCGCTTCATACTTTGCTAGAAAGTGTGAGTTTGAGCCTTATCACCAACTCACACCAAATTAAGAATATGCTAACACAATCATATTTGTGGCCTCGACCCTACAATAAAGGTTCTTAGTCACTCATGATCTTACAAGAACTTATGAAAAATATAATGGTTCATGTAAAAATAAACATGAATTCATAGATGAGATTGTCAAGATCACCCAAGTCATGGGTGTGAATGAGGTTGAGTGCGCAGAGTTGGCCTCTTACCAGTTGAAAGGGGTTGTGCATATCTTATTTCACCAATGGAAGGATAGCAGGGTTGCCGGAGCAGGTCGTGTCACTTGGGAAGAGTTCCATGTTGTATTTCTCGACCGGTTCTTCCCTTGTGAGATGAGGGAGCTAAAGGCAGCTGAGTTCATTAATCTGAAGCAAGGAAGGATGAGGGTGCAAGAGTATGCTCTCAAGTTCACTCTCTTGTCAAAATATGCCCTAGATTTAGTGGTTGATTAGAGGGCGTGGGTGAGCACAGATCGTAACATCTACTTACGACCCATACAATGAGCCATGGGGAGCTTCCGTAATTCTTAAAGACTTGGTAGAACTCCAGATGCAACAAGCAAGTATGAGTTGTAGGAGCAAGGTGCAAGGCATACCACAACACTCGTAGAAAAATTCAGAAGATATCAAAATTCTTAAAGTCAAGCCATGGATCGATTCTATGACTCATAGGACCATGGTATGAGTCGTACCAGTTGCCAACACTTAGTCTATTCTGCAGCAGCCAGGGAACATATGAGATCCAGGTACGGCCCGTACAATCCTATTACGGGTCGTATGATCTGTCGTAGGACGAGTTGGCGGCAGATATGAAAATTTCCCTGTTAGCTTAGGAAAAGGTTTCTGATATTTGTATAAATACCTTTTATGTTTTATTTTAGTAGGATAGAGAGCAGTATACATGTTATTACATTGAGAGAAATTTTATTTGTGAATTATTTATCAAGTTTTGGAGAGCAATTCTTGAAATCAATACTTGGTTTTATCAATTGCTCTTGATTTTGTTCATCAATATTCCAAGAAGGTTTTCTTTCAATTATTGTTGTAAGTATTTAATTATGTGTTTGTCTCTGGATACTAATTACAATCTTACAATCATGAGAGGTCGAAACCTCCACAACTAGGATTGTGGGAACCATGGTGAATTAACGAAATAGGGTTACACCACGTGATTCAAACCTATGCTAAACGTTTGTATTGTATTCTCTTCACCTTTAAACATTTCTTAATAATGCGCAACGTTAGGACTTGCCCAAATTCTTTACTTGCTTGAACCTACAGAAGTAGAGATTAGGAAAAGAAAATTACAGCAAAGCCTTGATTCTTATGATCAATGTATGACTTGACCTACGGTTGCAGGAAAGTTAATTTGGAACATATTAATAACAGTTAGTTTGAAATCACTCATAATACCTAACCTGGTGATTGAGTACAATCATCCAATAGGGACGAACCAGCCGTTTGGATGAACCCTAATTATCAATTCTACAAGTAAGCATTGGGATTGATCACGGGTGTATACTCAAAGTAGTTATAAACCCATGGGGAACACTTACCCTAGTTATTTGAAAATATTGATAACAACCACAATTACGATCTTATTTTATTATTGTTTTTCTTTAAACCCCCCAATTTTGAGATAACTTACCAACAAGTTTAAGTACCGACATTAGTCTAGATTTTACCTTATTCCTTTTGGGTTCGACCCCAACCTCTTTGTTGGGTTATTTATTGACAATGTTCGCTTCATACTTTGCTAGAAAGTGTGAGTTTGAGCCTTATCACCAACTCACACCAAATTAAGAATATGCTAACACAATCATATTTGTGGCCTCGACCCTACAATAAAGGTTCTTAGTCACTCATGATCTTACAAGAACTTATGAAAAATATAATGGTTCATGTAAAAATAAACATGAATTCATAGATGAGATTGTCAAGATCACCCAAGTCATGGGGGTGAATGAGGTTGAGTGCGCAGAGTTGGCCTCTTACCAGTTGAAATGGGTCGTGCATATCTTATTTCACCAATGGAAGGATAGCAGGGTTGCCGGAGCAGGTCGTGTCACTTGGGAAGAGTTCCATGTTGTATTTCTCGACCGGTTCTTCCCTTGTGAGATGAGGGAGCTAAAGGCAGCTGAGTTCATTAATCTGAAGCAAGGAAGGATGAGGGTGCAAGAGTATGCTCTCAAGTTCACTCTCTTGTCAAAATATGCCCTAGATTTAGTGGTTGATTAGAGGGCGTGGGTGAGCCGATTTGTTCATGGCGTGGCAGGCTACTTGGAAAAGATTGCAAGACTGCCATGCTTCATCAGGATATGGACTTTCCTCGTATAGTGTTGTACCCCAGTAGATGGAGGCAGCACATCTAAGATAGAGGGAGGCCAAGAGGGCCAGGACCGATGACTACAAATTCTCTTAGCCGAGGTCCGAAGGTGGGCACCAATAGCAGACTCACCAGAGATTATCAACCCCGGAATCTTCAGCATTGAGTGTGCCATTCAGGCCTAGACATGATCAGAAAGGGCAAGAATCAGGCTTGAGGGTCAGAGCAGTAGACCCGCAGATTTTAGCATCCCAGCTTGTTGCAGATGTGGTCGGGGGCACACATGCCAGTGCTTGGCAGGTTCAGGTGCTTGTTTCAGGTGTGGGCAGCCCGGACACATGCTTAGAGATTGTCCATCTACGAGACATGATCAGGTTGGGGGCCGAGGCCCATATTCTAGTTCAGAGTCCCCTCCCGCACGCTCAGCACATCAAGGAGCATCTACTAGCATAGCTGGCGGTCAGCGCCAGAACAAATTCCATGCTTTAGCATCCCGTTAGGAGCAGGAGGTCTCCTCGGATGTGGTCACTGGTTTGTTACGACTTTTCCATATTGATATTTGTGCTTCATTATATCGAAGGGCTGCCTTGTCCTTTGTGACACCTTATGTGGTCAATAGCTTCAGAGTCATTCCCGAAATCTTATTAGAATCCTTCTCAGTTTCTACACTAGTAGGTGACTCAATTATAGTTAGACGAGTGTATAGATGTTTCCTAGTCTTAGTTCTTTAGAAGGTCACCCCAGCGGATTTGATAGAGTTATCCATGACCAATTTTGATGTGATTCTCAGCATGGATTGGCTATTTGCATGCTATGGTTTAGTTAATTGTAGAACCCGAGCAGTAGAATTCAGATTTCTGGGTAAGCCAATCTTAGAATGGAAGGGTAGTTCAGTTGTGCCTTTAGGTCGTTTTATTTCCTACCTTAAGGCCAGGAAGATGATTTATAAGGGTAGTGTGTACCATCTAGTAGGGTTAAGGATGTTAACTCTGAGACCCCGACTATCCGGTCAGTTCCAGTAGTATGTGAGTATCCCGAGGTCTTTCCTGATGATTTGCCAAGTGTTCCTCCTGAGTGAGAGATTGACTTTGTTATTGACCTTCTTCCCAACACGCAGCCTATATCTATTCCTCCCTACAGAATGGCTACAGCCGAGCTAAAAGAGTTGAAAGAGCAGTTGAAGGACTTGTTAGATAACGGTTTCAATAGACCGAGCAAGTCTCCATAGGGTGCACCGGTTCTCTTTGTTTGAAAGAAAGATGGTTCTCTTTGCATGTGTATTGATTATCGGTAATTGAACAAAGTCACCGTCAAGAACAGGTATCCTCTACCAGGATTGATGATTTGTTTGACCAACTTCAGGGTGCCAAGTGTTTCTCAAAGATAGATCTCAGGTCCGGGTATCACCAGCTCAGAGTTCCTGAGAGTGACATCCCAAAGACAGCCTTCAGGACGCGGTATGGTCAGTATGAGTTTGTAGTTATGTCTTTTGGACTAACGAATGCTCCTGCAGCTTTTATGGACCTGATGAACAGGGTGTTCAAGACATACCTAGACATGTTCGTGTTTGTTTTAATTGATGACGCCTTGATATACTCTTAGAGCGAGGAGGAGCATACCACTCATTTAAGAGTAGTTCTTCAGACTCTCAAGGATCGTCAATTATACGCTAAATTCAGCAAGTGCGAGTTTTGGTTGAACTCTGTAGCATTTTTGGGCCATGTGGTATCGAGCGAGGCTATAAAGATGGATTTTCAGAAAATCAAGGCAGTGAAAAATTGGCCCAGACCGGTGAATCCTTCAGATATCCGAAGTTTCCTGGGTTTAGCTTGCTACTATTGGAGGTTTGTTGAGGGTTTCTCTTATATTGCGGCACCTTTGACCAAGCTGACTCAAAAAAAGGTGAAATTTCAATGGTTGGAGGCTTGTGAGAAGAGCTTCCAAGAGTTGAAGACTCGACTTACTTCAGCACCGGTGTTGACCCTACCTGAGGGTACCGATGGGTTTGTGGTGTATTGTGATGCTTCAAGGATCGGACTGGGGTATATGTTGATGCAGCATGGGAAAATGATAGCATATGCCTCTAGACAGTTGAAAGTCCATGAGAAGAATTACCCGACTCATGATCTTGAGTTGGCCGCTGTGGTATTCGCCTTGAAGATATGGAGAAATTACTTGTATGGGGTTCAGGTGGATGTATTTACGGACCACAAGTCGTACAATATATGTTCACACAAAAAGATCTCAATCTTCGAAAAAGGGGGTGGTTGGAACTACTCAAGGACTACGATATGAGTGTTCTTTATCATCCGAGTAAGGCTAATGTTGTAGTGGACACATTTAATAAACTCTTTATGGAGAGTGTATCCCATGTGTATTAAGGGAAAAAGGAGTGGGTAAGGGAAGTGCATCGACTCATAAGGTTGGGAGTTAGGTTGGTTGACTCGACCAATGGCGGTGTGGTGGTTCAAAATGGATCAGAATCGTCCTTGGTGACTAATGTGAAAGCTAGACAAGATGAGGACCCGATTTTGGTAAAGTTGAAGAAAGCCATTTAAAGTCATAAGGTGGAGGTCTTCTCCCAAGGGGGAGATGGTGTGCTTCAATACTAGGGTCGCCTATGTGTTTCGAATGTTGATGATTTGAGGAGCCAGATGTTGCATGAGGCCCATCTAGCAAGGATCCAGGTATTCTATCCATCCAGGTGCGACCAAGATATACCGTGACCTATGGGAAATCTATTGGTGGAATGGCATGAAGAAAGATATTGCAGAATTCGTAGCCAAGTGTCTGAATTGTCAGCAAATAAAGGTAGATCATCAGAGACCAGGAGGTGTACTTCAGGATATCAGCATTCCCACTTGGAAGTGGGAAGAGATTAATATGGATATCATAACAAGTTTGCCTCGTACTCGTTGACAATACAATTTTATTTGGGTGGTGATAGACAGGTTGAGCAAGGCTGCTCATTTTCTACTAGTTAAAACCATGGATTCGGTGGAGGATTATGCCAAGCTACATATCCGGGAGTTGATTCGATTGCATGGGGTGCCCTTATCCATCATTTCAAATCTGGGTACTCAATTTACCTCTCAATTTTGGAAGTCATTTCAAAAAGGATTGGGTACTCAGATTAAGCGCAACACAACATTCCACCCGTAAATGGATGGTCAAGAAGAGCGGACAATCCAGACCCTCGAGGACATGCTAAGGGCATGCGTAATTGACTTTAGAGGTAGTTGGGATGAGCATTTTCCACTGATCAAGTTTTCTTACAATAACAGCTATCACTCTAGTATTAAGATGGCGCCATTCGAGGCTCTTTATGAGTGGAGATGTAGATCGCCCATCGGATGGTTTGAGGTTGGTGAGGCAGCTATGATAGGGCCAGACTTAGTTTAGGAGGCTATGGAGAAGGTTCATGTGATAAGGGACAGGCTGAAAACTGCCCAGAGTCGTCAAAAGTCCTACGCCGATGTAAGGAGGAAAGAACTTGAGTTCAAGGTGGATGATTGGGTGTTTTTGAAGGTATCTCCCATAAAGGAGTGATGTAGTTTGGAAAGAAAGGCAAACTCAGCCCTTGTTATGTTGGCCTTTATCGGATTGTGAGAAGAGTATTTCCCTCAGAGTTATCTTCCGTGCATCTAGTGTTTCACGTATCACTTTTGAAGAAGTATTTGGGTGATCCATCTCTAGTTGTCCCAATGGATAGTGTTGGTGTAAAAGACAACCTTAGCTATGAGGAGGCTTCGGTGGAAATATTGGATCGACAGGTTTGAAGGCTAAGTAACAAGGAAGTAGCTTCAGTTAAAGTGTTACGGAGGAATCAGCATGTTGAAGGAGCTACATGGGAAGCCGAAGCAGATATGATGGCTAGATACCCACATTTATTCTCTACCGGCTCAGTTTCAGCTTAAGGTATCAGTTTTTCCCTAAAACTCTATTTAGTTTCATATTAAGTTCATATGCACAAGTTTCTTTTTGTATGTGGATGTATGTATGATTCGTGAATTCAGTTCAGTTGTGCAGTTTGAATCGGAGGTAGTCATTCTATCAGCTTTCGATTTAAATGATCAGTATTTGAATATGATAAATGCATATCTCTATTTTTCTGTGTGTTTTCCAATATTCGGGGATGAATGTTCCCATGGTGGAGATATTGTTATACCTCAGAAGCCCAAGCTCAGACCCGGGAGTTGAAATGGGGAAAACGTAGAAATTTTGTAGTAGACTCAGAACAAGTCATGAGGAGACTCATGAGACCAACCAACGAGTCGTGAGGTGACTCGTGGGGAAGGAAAAGGGATGGAATTTAGGGTTGGAGAAGAGGATACCCCACGGACATGACCACGACTCGTGGACAGGCCCCACGAGTTGTTGGGTCGGTCCTGGGGAGGGAGATTAAGAAAAGAAATAGAAGGAGGCAGTGTACCTCACAGGTGGTGACCACAAGTCCTGCTCACCAATAACGAGTCATTGGGTTGCTCGTTGCGAACCCATAAGATTAGGTGAAGCAGTGCACTTCACGGACGACATAACAACAATCGTGCCCCAGAGCGACGAGTCGTCAGGTCACCCTTAGGGCCACCTGGTAGATATTTTTTGAAAATTTAGTAAGAGTTTTTCCATAATTCCTAAGTTCCTACAGCCTAAACTACGACGTTTTGGGTTATGAATAGTGACTTTTAAAGGGGTTAAGTTCATTTTACGCCTCATTCCTTCATGCATGCAAGGTTGAAAAGTTTGAGAGGGTGATCAAGTTATTGTTCCTCAATTTCCTTCAATTCTGTATTAAGTATTCAAAGAAGTGTTAGAATCAGTTATCAACAAGTATGTAGGGTTATGGATGGGTGATTTCTTTCACACCCATGCCCAATCCCTCTCTAAAGTATGAAATTCTATGTTTAATCTTTGGGGTTTTGATCCAAATGCATGAATCTTCTATTTCTATACATGGGTATGATTTTATTACGATTCTACTATTGAATTATGAAGCATGGGCAAATTTTATAATGTTTTCAATTAAAAATCATGTTTCTAGTTTATTGAATTTAAAAGCCCATTATTGAGAAGTTTATGAAAGATGAGATTAATGATGAATATATGATGATGATATGATATTATGATGAAAAGCATGTTTTAAACCTACCCATGTTTACAATTATGTCTTCGATGAGAATTGAGTATTCCTAAGTATGATAAAGCTTTAGGCTATGCCTACATATTAAGTATGAATGATGATTTTCTCAAACTAAACTTACCACATTGTTTTGGAGTGAAGACTCCCAATTATATTTCAGCTTGTGGTATGTTTGAGTTAAAATTTTCCTATGTATAGCTTACCACATGGTTTTGGAGCGAAGGCTCCCAATTATGTTTTCAGCTTGTGGTATGTCTTGAGCTAAAGCTTCTCATATGCATGATATCGTATTTGAGATGTATTTGATCATTGAGTTTCATCAATTGACGATGTTGAGCTTTGTTATAAAATGAGGTAGAGCATATGCATGTTTTGGAAGTAACATCTAGCACCGAGTAGGATAAGGGTCGATCACCCTATGCCTTAGAACTACGCGCCAATGTTGGTTTATACATTATGACCTTGAGACCTCCCTTGTGAGCTTCCCCTGCCCAGATGGGCCTTTACCTTGACATCAATATCATGGTATCATCCCTAGCCTTGGCAAGGCTTTGGACAGCTCTACCCACTTGAGTGTGATAGTTGGGACCACGTAAGCTCTATCGTGGTATGTCGATTAAAAGACGAGTCTCCCATTGTTCCTTATAATTCCATATATGCATGTTTCATTACTTATGAGATTTGTGTAAATGCATGTTCTAAAGCAGGTTTGACTCAATGTTTTGTTTTTCTTATAAATGTGACAATTCAGCTTGAGTCAATCAATTCAGTTATAATGTTATGAAGTTATGTTATGTCATGTTATTAAGAGATCATGATTTCAGAAAGAATGCATGTAAGCCCTACTCTCATATTTTTATGCTTATGTTTTACTTAATGCATTGTTTTTAAATGATTTTTTTACTTTAGCAATTTTACTTACCCTGCATACTCGGTATATTCCACATATTGACCGCATACTCTATGTTGTATCGTTTCATGATAAAGGACCCAACTCTCAGATTCAGCCCTGCTCATCGTCAGCTTATCAGAGTTAGCACTCTTATTGTGGGGGAGTCCTCATTTCCTGAGGACTAGACTATTCAGCTTTTCTTTATGTATTTCAGTTTCAGTTTTGTTGAGTTAGTTGAGGTCTTGTCCCATCAACTCATCATGTTTAGGGGCTTTTTATACATTTATATTTATTCAGCTTCGGATTTCATATTCTGATGCTATTTTCAAGTTAGACTTCCGCTATGCTTATTTTATCGACTATTTAGTTTCTTGATCGAGATTAGGTGTATGCTTATGCCACGGGTCAACTTGGGATCTCTCGGGGCTCCTTGTCCCATGTTACGATCCAGGCCCCTGATTGGGTCATGACATAGGGTTAGACTCAGTTCATGAGGCTATGTAGAAGGTGCAACTTATTAGGGAGAGATTGAAAATAGCGCAAAGCCATCAGAAATTCTATGCTGATGTGAGGAGAAGAGAGTTAGAGTTTGCAGTGGATGATTAGGTTTATCTAAAAATTTCACCCATGAAAAGGGTGATGAGGTTTGGGAAGAAAGGAAAAATCAGTCTGAGATATGTGGGACCCTACATAATTCAGAAGCGAATTGGCAATGTGGCATATGAGTTAGAACTATCTCTAGAGTTAGCATCTGTGCACCCAGTCTTCCATGTGTCACTATTGAAGAAGTGCATCAGTGATCCAACTTCAGTTGTGCCACTAGACAATGTGGGAATAAAAGATAGTCTCTCTTACGAAGATGTCCCAGTTCAGATCCTTAACCGTTTGGTTTGTAAGCTGAGGAATAAGGAAGTCGCTTCAGTGAAAGTTTTGTGGAGGAATCTGCTAGTTGAGGGAGCCACATGGGAAGCAGAAGCGGACATGACGGCCAGATACCCTCACTTATTCCCTTCCAGTTCAGTTTCAACGTCAAGTACTAAATCCCTCCTCAATACTCTATTCAGTTCCGTACTCATCAGCTCTATTCAAATTTTGTGTGTGCATTCTAATTGCATCAGCTATGTTAGCATGGTTAAGTTAGTTCACAGTCAGTTACTCTTTCATAAACCATCTCATAGTCTCAGTCTGGGAATTGCAGCTCTTTTCCTAGTTTTTTTAGTAATTTTAGTCTTTATTCAAGGACGAATGATCCCAAGGGGGAGATATTGTAACACCCCGAAACATTCCTAGACCAGACACATACCTTGCAAGAAAAATCTAGAAGAAACTAGAACAGTTGCCTCAGAACGTCTGAGACAACGAGTCGTGATCAGTTCCAATGACTCGTTGTGTCAGTTGTGATTGGTAGTGTTTGGTCCCTCGGGAACCGATGGGACAAGGAATGACCCATTGTGAGAAACAATGAGTTGTCCTATCACTCATTGGTCCCCAGATCAGAAGTCCCTCTTTTAGGACTCCACGACTCAACCAACGAGTCGTCGCAAGAAACAACGACTCATTGTGTGAGTCATTGGGTGAGAACCCCAGAAACCCCCTTCAGTGATGATGAGTGGAAACAATTACCCATTGTATCTCACAACGAGTCATTGTGACCACCCGTGGGGTCAAGTTCAGTAATATTTAGACTTTTTCCATTGAAGGTAACGACTAGACACACCAACCCATTTGGTCCACCAATGAGTCGTTGTGTTGCCCGTCGTCAAGCCTCCCAAGTTTTCTCCTCTAGTGACCACAGGAGGAACCAACTACCCCTTGGTTCATCCAATAAGTCATGGTATCCCTCGTTGCCAGACCCAGAGAACCTAGAACCCAGGTAGTAGGACCAACGATTGGTCCTAACGAGTCGTGGTGTCAACCAACGACTCATTGAGTGATCCATTGGTCCCCTGTTGGGCATTTTTTCTAATTTTTTTCAGGGATATTTTTGTAATTGTTCACCTATTTAGTCCCTTAACTACATCGTTTTAAGCATATTTTCAAAGAATTTAGAGGGGTTAAACGGTTTCCTCCCTCATTCCGCACTTAACTTTCAAAAGAACAACCGTAGAACCCAGGTCATTCCTCTCAAGAAAGAACTAGCGCTCTTTGTCAGTTGAAGAAATTCAAGTTTTCTTCTCTAGGGATTTCTTATTCAGGTATGTGGGAATTCAACAAGGAAATTTTTCTTCCCTTGTGTCCCCAAAACCTTTCTCTATTTCCTCTATCAGTTACAGTCCTATGAATTCGAAATGTAGAAAATTTTCAGAAAAATTTCTTTAAGATTTCAAGTGGAATATTTCATGATATTAACTGCTTATTTACTCCCTATCTCTAGAAATTTTGTAAAACTAGTATCTAGAAGAATGATTTAGCCCTAGTTCTCAGTTCATAAAAAGTAGAATCTTGCGTGTTGGACTAGTTTCCCTATAGCTTGATTCTATCAGTTTTGAGATCCCCATATTGTTAGTACATGTTGAAATCTCAGTCAGATGCATGTTAGTCTAGTCTGAATCAGATTATTAGCATACTCAGTATTGTTCAGAAATGTCAGCTGGTCAGTTTGACTACAGTAAATTCTTGAGGTGTCAGTGGTGCCTCCCAGTTATCAGTATTAGACTCAGATATTAGATTTTTGTTGTTCTTTAAATGGTTATGACACTTCTAGATAATCATCTCTGACCATTCTTAGACCCCTAGCTTCATATTTTAGTTTGTTCTTTAGACAGTTACGACGCTTCCAAATAAGCAGCTCTGGCTAGTCTAAGAACACTAGTTACAGAACCCGGTCTGATAAGACTCTCAGAGTACTTCCGGATAGGGTTCCTGACATAGTCTTGGGCCCCAGTTTTGAGCTATCAGCTTAGTAGTCAGTTTAGGACTATCCACTGGGAGTAGGACTTAGCATGAGCAGACCAGGATTCCAGTGCACCCAGGTTTCCAGAACTACATTGCCACCGTAGGTTATTTTTATTGTCCTTATGGCCCCAGACTTGTGATCACCTAGTTCATGCCTTTATACCCTAGCAAGATATATTGGGTCCTACCGATGAGGTGTATACATCAGACGCTACGTCTAGCTCACGTGGTTATATGTCAGTTATAGACTCTCCCACTAGTCAGAACTGTCTCAGTTAGCTCAGCTCAGAATAGTTTATGGTTACTTAGTTCAGTATAGTAGTTCAAATCAGTATCTCAAATTTATGGCATGTCTTTGAACATCTCAGTATATTTTAGTTTATTAAGTTTTAGCATTCCAGGTGGTCATTGCATGTCATTACAGTTCAGTTATTTACTCTCCATGTTATGTTTTCTCCTACTTACTCGGTACATTCAAAGTATAGATGCATAACTTTTATATTGTATCGTATTATGATACAGTTGCAGGTTTCCAGTCTCAGCACCATTAGTAGATCTTCTTCAGGAGTTATCAACTACACCAGTGGTGAGACCTCATCTTTCGAGGATGATGTTTATTTTTTCTTCAGTTATTTTTCATTCAGTTAGACTTAGAGTTAGCTGGGGGCTTCTCGCAGCAACTCATCAGATATAGATGGCTTTTAGACACAAATTCAGGTTTTCAATTTTGTTTTCAGTTGTATAAATCTTTATGATTTAGTTCTTCTTCATAAATAGTTTTTAGCTTCCTCTATGATTACTCAGATTACCGGTATTATAATAGACCATAGATTGACTTGGGGTTACTTGTGACTCTAAGTACCATATCTCATCAAGGGTATAGACTCGGGTCATGATAAAAAGTGAACCCACAAAAGTAGTATCAATAGAGAATGAGTAGGCATGCTAGCAAACAAAGCCATAATCACATTAGAATTTTTTTACTTTAACTAATAATACGTATTTAAGAACATGAATCCATATGAACATTTTAGAAAAGAGTAACAAATTCACAGAAGAAGAAAAGAAAATAGTAATACTCATATGCTTCTGGTTTGGGATTATCCCATATTAAGTTAAACTATCACTTAAAATACTCAATCAATTAAGAAAATTATACATCTTAAGAAGATTTCAGAAATGGAGATGTTTTGAGAAGAACTCAAGTTCACATTATTTCCTTAACCCTCTATTGAAATATAATTCAATAATACTTGTTTCAAACACGTATATTTAAATAGAATGGTCTTTAAGAGGAAAGAAGATGGTAGTTTACTTTAAAAAAGACATTATTCACATAAGCAACTCTTTCATACTAATTCTTTTGGTTAAACTCAGATCTTGTAAATAGCCAAAAGGAACGCATTCTCAAACATCATCGAATCATTAAACAAAAAGTCTCAAATTTTCTTTCACATTTATCATTCTTATTACTCGAAATTCTTACAAGGTATTCAACATATCCAAAAAGAAATCTTTGAGACCAAAATAAGCACATCTCAATAAAGAGAAACACGCAATTAAACTCTCACTAAGCTGAATTATTTTATCATTAGTTAATTCTTTTCATAATAGCATTTGTTGTTTCAAACAAAAATTCATGTGAGCGCACCTAGAAAGTAGAAGGAAGAACGACGTACTTTTCATTTGAAACAGATTCTAAGCAAGAAACAAACATGTGATGAATTCCAATTAGATCCATTATTTACTTTTAATCTAGTTTAACTAACTAGATGGTTGATACATGCCAACAATTGGCAAGTTTGGAAATAAACAACTTGAACGATCTCTAAACCTCCCAAAGATAGATATAAATGGTTACAGGTATACTCAGGCTCTCAAATTAGCATTATAAAAACACATAAGGCAAAAAATATTTATACTTCAAGGTTGATGAGCCAAAATAACCATTTCATGTTGAGTTAGAAGCTAGAAAACATCGTGTAAATGCACAATCAATTAGAAACATAACTAAGCAACTATTGTCAGGTTCAAACATTCAAACTAACATTATAAAGATCTGTAATAGACATCTTATCACACATAAAGTTTTAACGCCTTAGAGAATTTATTTCAAGCTAAACCACAAATTGTAAACACTTTACAATCACAAGATCGGACGTAGGCATAACCAAATGATCAGAAAACAATTTCGCTCCCTATTTTATAATTACGACGAGTCGACAGAAACAAACATCCATCTTCCAAATACAATTATGGCGAGTGGACAGAAATAAATGTTCCTATTCAAAATACAATTAACCGATGTCAAAGCTAAGGATAATTTAATAAGACGAGTAGAATTTTATCTTGTGTTGTCCAATGATTGAGGCTTTGTAAGGTCAAGTCTGTTGTTAGCCTTCTCCATCTCTAAAATACAAGAGAACAAATAGGAGGCACTAAAAAAAGGAGTAGTTTGTGAAGAGAAAATAGGCTGTAAAAATTTAAAAAGAAAAAAAAGACTAGCAATGTTTGTGTGTGTTTTTTTGTATACTGTTGTTGTTGTTCAGTTTGTTTGAGTGAGTTTTTCCCCCTTACCGCCTTCTCCTTTGTAGGAGAAGATAAGTGTTCCAAAATTAAAATTTCAGAACTTTGAGAATTCAAAATTTTGAATCTCAAATTTTTTTATGGGACAAGAATGAGGTAGAATGAAAATTAGAAAAAGAGTTGACAAGGAGTGTCTTACCTACTCCTACTACTAAGAGACTTCCTCACGCGAAAGAGACGGGTAGTCAGTAAAATTATTGGGTCTTGGAGGGTGACAGGGAGAGAGAGGGTAGGGGATTCAATGGATCAGGGGCTGATTTAAGAGAGAAGGGGGGCGTCTAGTCTAGGGGAGGTCGGCGGCAGGAGGGTATGGGAGGTCGGCAACTAGTTTGGTGGTGGTTGGCATTGATAAGGCGGAGGGTTAAAGAGTGTGCGCAGGTTTGAGGGGTCTGTTGAGGGACGAAGAGTGAGGGAGGCCTAGAGAAACTCAGATAGTTTTAGGTCGGGTATTAGGTAGATGGGTAGGGTCAAAATTATTTGGACCATCTGATCTTCGATCAGATGGTTAGGATTAAAAGAAACACAAACAAATAAATAAATAATAAATAAAATAAGTAAATAAATACTTAATATAAAAAATTAATATATATATATATAATGAGGGTAATAAATTATGGTCGTTGGATCAAAATTGAAAGGCTGAGATCAAAGGAAAGAAGCACAATCCATGTAGCGCCTACGTAGATTGGCTAAAATTAAATGGCAAGGATTGAGAAATATATATATTTTTAGCTCAAATTGTGGCTAGATATGCAATGTAATGCAAAATCAAATTTATTTTAATTATAACCACTTTCTTAAAAAAATAGCGTTAATTGGCAAAAATATAAAACTACATTGTAAAAGCATTCATTCTTTAAATATAAATAAAAATAAAGATGCATTATTAATCAATTAATTTAATTAAGCTTTCAAACTGAAATAAAATAAAATATTTATCCACGAAAACGGATCGATAGGTTTTGAATTATAATTGACTTAAATTAATAATCTAAAGTTCGTACTTAAACAAAATTATTATTTTTGAAATGAAAAAATTATATATATAAGATTATATTTTTAAATGAAAAATGGAAAATATTATCCAAAAAATAGTAAAATATTATTTTAAATAATTTAATATTTTATTTATTTCATTTAAAATTTAAAATCTTAAAATAATTAATTAAGAATGTGGAGGGCCAAAATTGGGTGTCAACAGTTGGCCCTTTCTTTGGCCATGAATGAGGAAAGAAGGCGTGATCAAAGAAAAAATTGATACGTTCCAATTTTGACCTACCATCAACACGTCTTTTTTTGTATAGCACAAATTTGAGAAATTATGGCTGAGCTCTGATTTTTGAGCTACCTACATATCTCGGGTTCCATAAGAAATTAGGTCGTATGTAGTTCAGGAAATGAAAGTCATTGCAAATTGATCGACTTTCAAAATTTGCCCCACTGTGAAATTATGATGACACTAGGTTATTTTATGATTGAAGATAAGAAGGTGCTGGCACGAATAGAGTGAATACAGTTGTGGTCGAACTTGAGCTACTTACATATCCCTAAAGAAGGCGGAAGTAAGGTCAAATGTAGTTCAAAAATGGAGGATTGTGGTGAATTTTGAGGATGTCTTCAAAATTTTGCCCCAGTGTAGAATTTATGATTGACACTAGTCTCATGACAGAGTTTTGAAAGAATTTTATTAGAAAGAAGAAAAGAATATCGATGCACCCCAAAATTTGAAAGTGCAGATGACTAATTGTGAGAATTGGAGTCAGGGCATTGCCTTCAACCCTGGATTGTGAGTTTGATATTCCTCACTAAACAATGCCTCAATCACTACTTAGAAGTAATTTCATGTCGTTCTATGTCTCTTGTTGTTGCATGTATTGTTCTTCCTGCCAAGTCTTGATAAATTTTTAGCAAATAAAATAAAGCGTGAAATATAAATAAATGTCTTACGATATAGATCATAAAAATGATGTATACATTTTGAATCGATGCTTTAGAAACCATTAATAGAATGTGTTGCATTTTCTTTAATCTTAAATATTCAGTTCAAATTATGTTCCTGCAAACTCTGACATAAGGTGTAAAAATGTTAGCATAAATACGTAGCTTGATGATAGCATGCGATAATTAATTTTATTTATAAAACAATTAAGGAACTGCATGGATGTCCTATTGATTCGGACAAGTCTAAATATTCAATTTAAAATGGATAAATTCTAATGCATTGATTGAGGGCAGATGACCCAAAATGTCCTATTTGAGAGTGGACAAATCCGATAAGGCCCACTTGAGGGTGGATAAATGTAATATGTTCCATTAGAGGGCGGATGAATCAATATGTCCCATTAGAGGGTGGATGGCCCAATCTACCCTACTTGATGGAGGATGAATGCAATATGTCCTATTAGAGGGTCGATGACCCAAGGTGTCGTATTTTAGAGTGGACAAACCCAACATGTCCTATTTTAGTATTGACAAATCTAAAATATTCTATTTTAGTATTTGACAAATCTAAAATATTCTATTTATAGGATGGACAAATCTGAAATATCCTATTTGAGGGCGGACGAATATGATATATTCTATTTATAGGTAGACAAACCCAAAATGTCCTATTTTATGGTGGATGAAATCGATATATTCCATTATATGATGGATGAACGCAATATGTCCTATTATAGGGTGGATGGCCCAATGTGTCCTATTTTAGGGTGTATCCTATTTTAGGGTTGACGAACCCAATATATCCCATTTCAGGATGGATGATTGCAATATGTCTTATTAGAGGGTGGACGACCCAATGTGTCCTATTTTAGAGGTGGATGAACTTGATATATCCCACTTCAAGATGGATGAACCTGATATGTTCTATTCTATGGTGGATGAACCCAAAATGCCCTATTTTAGGGTGGCCGAATCCAAACTGTCCTATTTAAGGTTGGACGAACTCGAAATATCTTATTTTAGAGTAGACAAACTTCAAAATGTCCTATTTTAGGGTGGACGAACCCATTATATCTTATTTTTGGGTGGATTAACCCAATATGTCCTATTTTAGGATGGACGAACCAAATATGTCCAATTAGAGGGTGGAAGAACCCAATATATTCTATTTTAGGATGGACGAATCCAAAATATCCTATTTTAGGATGGACAAACCCGAAATATCTTATTAGAGGGTGGATGAACCCGATATATCCTATTTTAGGATAGAAGAACACAAAATATAGTGCGAACTAACAAATTTAAATATTCATATATTGTAGAGAGCTTGATACGATGTATGATTTATAGTAGTTAATATCCATGGTTAACTTGATGTAGTGTGTTTACAATAATGAATGTTCATAATTCAATATAGGAAATCTTATATGGTGCCAATAACTTGGGAATCTTCCACTTTACCAAAATGTGGTACAAAGAGAATTCCTACACTCAAAGAAAATTGTGAGTTTTGAAATCTAATTCGTACGGATTTTGCATCATCCCTTGTTTTATATGAATCTTGTGTTGTCTTTCTTGTTGCTGACCTTTGGTCTAGCATGCATTATCATTAAGTAATGCCCCGAAAACTCAAAGACTAAATCCGGGACTTAAATCAGAAAATTTGGAAAATCTACAGCAGTTGTCACAGAACGACTCACCTAACGGGTCGTTGTGAGAGCTAACGACTAGTTAGGTCAGTCATGAGAAGGAGGAGTAAGTATTGGTATGTGAGAAGCAGTGTACTTGATGGATGGTGACCATGAGTTGTGGTCACCAATAACGACTCGTTATGTCCCCCATTACCACCCCTAGTCAGTTGTTAGGCAGTGCACCTAGAGAGTGTCACCACGAGTCGTCATCACCGGTAACGACTCGTTGTGTCACTCATGGTCAAGCCTAGTATAGAAGCTTCAAAAGTGAGACAGTGTGGTCCACGACTGGTGACCACGAGTTGTGGTCAGTGACCATGACTCGTTAGGTCCCTTGTGGTGATCTATAGAGAATTCCAGCAGTGTACTCCACGGGTCTGACCAGGAGTCATGGTCAGTCACCACGACTCGTCAAGTCACCCGTTAGGATAACCTGTAAGTTTTTCCCAGCGATTTTCTAAGGGCTATTTAGTAATTTTCTACTCTCCTAAGCTTTAAACTACGTTGTTTTGCATGTAAATTTAGACTTATTAGAGGGTTTGGACGGTTCCTTCCCCCATTCTCTTGTTTATTCTCAGAAAAACATCGAAGGTTCTCTCAAGAAACTCTTAAGCAGGCTTAGGGTTTTCCATCATTGCAGCAGTTCGAATCTTCTTCTCTGGGGAATTTTTAGTCAGGTATGTGGGAATTCAAAAAGGGAATTGTCCTTCCCTTGTGTCCCCCAAAACCCTCTCATCGTTTCTCTATCAGTTTTAGCTGTGAGTTTTCGAATACGGATAAATTTCATGTTATATTTTGTTAATTTAATCTAGAATAATATCCATGTTCATTATTTATATAATCTTCATCAGTCCTAATTAAATTGTTGAGGTTCATAAAAAAGAGAATTAAAGCCCTAAATTCTTGACTTTGTACCCTGGTAAGGTATATCGGATCCTACCGGTGGAGTGTATATATCAGACTCCACATCTAGCTCATGTGCTTATATATCGGTTACAGACTCTCCCACTAGTCAGTCCAGTCTAGTTTCAGAATAAGTAGCTCAGTTCAGTTCAGTATCTCAGATTCAATACTTTCAGACTTAGGTCATGCCTTGACCATCAGACAGGGTCACTTTGACCACCTCAGTTTACTTCAATAGTTCAGTTCAGTTTACTTACTGGTCATTGCATGTCATATCAGTTTAGAAATTATATTTAGTTATGTTTTCTCTCACTTACTCAGTACATTAAATGTACTAACACATACTTTAATGTTGTATCGTTTCATCATACAGCTGCAGGTTCTCAGACTCAGCACTGTTAGTCGCCACAATTCAGATACCCCTCCTCAGCAGTTGAAGTATGAGTCCTCATCATTTGAGAGCCTTATTTTATTTCTTTCAGATAGTTCATTATTTTTAGCCAGACTTAGAATTAGCTGGGGGCTTGTCCCCGCAACTCATCAATTAGAGGGCTTTCAGGCATAGAATTAATTTTAGACTTCACACGTTCTTAAACTTTATGATTTCAGTTTTATTTTCATAAATGCTTTATGATATTACTTCAAAGCTTCCACTATATTTGTTTTACTAAGAATACCAGTGTATGATAGATCAGGGGTTTACTTGTGGTCACTTGTGGCTTCAAGTATCGTGTTCCGTCCAGGGTGTAGACTTAGGACGTGACAAACTTGGTATCAGATCCCTAGGTTCAGAGTATCATTGGAATGTCTGAAAATCGCATCGAGTAGAGTCCTTTTCATGGGTCTGAAGCGCGCCACACTTATGACGAGGAGGCTACGAGATGTTATTAGTAAAACTCTCTTTTGTTCATACTTATTCTCGTGCGATAAAGTTCAATTCCAGAAACTCCCTTCTAACTCATGCTATGTTTCATTTCAGTGAATCATGCCTCCCAGATGCGGTAATGGAAGAAGGCCTGGTAGCACCAACAGACCTACCCCGCAACCCCGACATCTCCTCAAGATGATTTAGTGTCTACCGCCGAATTTTGGGCGTCCATTCAACTGCTAGCGCAAACAGTCACCAACCAGGTGAACCAACAGGTGGTTCAGGTAACCACAAACTGGTCTACAATAGTTGTGAGGGTGTGGTAATTCACCCATATGAACCCTCCATCTTTCCAAGGATCCAAAATAGGGGAGGATCCCCAAGAGTTTGTGGATTAGGTCAAGAAGATTACACGCATTATGGGTGTTAGCTCCTCTAAAGTGCTGACCTGGCTGCCTACCAACTAAAAGGGGTAGCTCAGGTATGGCATGACCAGTGGAAAGAAGGGCGACCAGCTGGAGTAGGACCAGTGGAGTGGGATGAGTTCCACACAGATTTCTTGGACAGATTTTTCCCTTGGGAGTTGAGGGAGGCAAAGATGGCAGAGTTTATGAATTTGAGACAGGGCAACAGAACAGTGGAGGAGTATGCTCTGGAGTTTACTAGGCTGTCTAAGTACGCTCCAGAAATGGTAGTCGAGCCAAGGGCTTGCATGTTGAAATTTGTGAACGGGGTGTCGAACCTGGTCCTCAAGGAGTGCAGGACAACAATGCTGATTAAGGATATGGACCTCTCCATCTTGATTGTCCATGCCCAGCAAATTGAGGCCGAAAAGCGGAAGGATATGGAACGAAAGAACAAAAGGGAAAGGACTGGAGAGCTAGATTATGGCCATCAGAGGTCTAGCGGTAGTAGCCACCTGCAACAGCAGCAGAGAGCCCCAACACCTAGTTCAGCCAGTGCCCCAACCTTTCGGTCCCGCCAAGATTGGAGGGGTGGGTGTCAGGCACTCAGTCTTAGGCCCATAGTACTAGGAACAAGTATCCAGCTTGTCCCAAGTGTGGAAAGAACCACCCGGGAGAGTGCCTTCAGGATCGAGAGGGTTGTTTCAGTTGTGGAAAACTCGGACATCGGCTCAAGGAGTGCCCATCAGTCGAGCGAGGGAGATCACAAGCCACCATATCATCAGCTCCAGCAAGTCGACCAGCCCAGCAGTCTAACACATCAGGTAACAAATGGCGGTCAATGTCAAAACCATTTATATGCTCTATCTTCCTGTTAGGATCAGGAGAACTCACCTGAAGTAGTCACGGGTATGTTACGTCTCTTTCATCTAGACATGTATGCCCTCATAGATCCAGGATCCACTATTTCATTCTTGACTCCCCACGTAGCAATCCAGTTAAATATCAGTTTAGAGGTCTTCTCAGAACTATTCTCAGTCTCCACCCCAATTGGAGAGTCAGTTAGAGCCAGCCGGGTGTATAGAAACTGCCCAGTCTTAGTTTTGATTAAAGTCATCCCAGTTGACCTCGTAGATTTAGATATGTTCGATTTTGACCTTATCCTTGGCATGGATTGGTTACACTCCTGTTATACCTCAGTTGATTGCAGAACCAGAGTTGTCAAGTTTTAGTTTCCAAGTGAACAAGTCTTAGAATGCACGGGCAGCAGTTCAGCGCCTAAGGGTAGGTTTATTTCCTACCTTAAGGCCTAGAAACTCATCTCTAAGGGAAGTATCTATCATCTAGTTTGGGTCAAGAACTCTGAGACCCCAACTATCCAGTCAGTTCCAGTAGTTAGTGAGTTCCCGGATGTATTTCCTAAGGATCTTCCTGGAGTTCCCCTTGAGCGGAAAATAGACTTCGTGATAGACCTTCTCCCAGATACTCAGCCCATCTACATCCCTCCTTACAGAATGGCTCCAGCTGAGATTAAGGAGTTGAATGAACAGTTAAAAGATCTTCTAGACAAAGGTTTTATCAAATCCAGTATATTTCCCTGGGGTGCTCTGATCTTGGGCAGATTTATATGCCCAAGTGATACTCAAATGCGTCATTTTGTCTTGTTTATCTCGATGTTTGTACATTCTCATGTGAATTGTAGTCAAATGTGAATTTATACTAACCAACATGATTAGCGTTGTTTTGCAGGAAAAATATAATTTTATGAAGCTAAGATGCATGTTGGGAGAAATCGGGATTGGACTCGGATGCGAGCAAGGAAAAGGCCAAGGAAAGCATGAATTAAAGGGGCTCCGCGATGGAGCCGTGTCACGCTGCCATCACGGATGCATTCTGTCCGGATGCTGAAGAGGAGCCAAATTCCAGTGAAGGTGCGCATTGGGGCCGTGCCACGTTGGACTTGCCCCGCGTTGCACGCCGTGCCACGTTGGGCTTAAATACCTGGACGACCGGATTCCAGTAAGGGTCCGCGTTGGTGGCATGTCACGGAGGCAGTGCTCCGCGATGCACTCCGTGACATGTTGCTTGTTATTTCGGGAAAAATTTCCACTAGTATAAATAGCACACTTAGGTTTATTTTTAAGAATTCTGACTTGGTTGAGCAAGAACGTGGGTTACAGGCAGTTGGGGGGGATGAAAATCTTAGGGTTCTTCTCTATCTCTTTCTTCCTTATTTCAATTATTTGTATGATTTACACTCATTTGATGATGTTTAATCCACAAATGAGTGGCTAAATTCACTTCTTCCTGAGGTTAAGAACAGTTGTATTGAAATGTAATTATTGATCAATTTATTTTTCATCTTTTCTTCCATGGTTGTTCTATTGATTCTTGTTCTTATTGCATTAATGTGTGGCCAATGTTAATGTATATCTAAAAAGTTCGGTTTCACTCGAGAGAGCAAGAAATTGGAAAGTTGTGAATTTATAGGATATGATCTTTTCTTAGTTTGGGAAAATTGAGAATTGATTTACCTTCAGGATAGAGATATACCTGAAAGTCGTATTAGTCAATTAAGGAATCGATTTTGTATGGCTAGAACATGAATTTCTTTTTATCACAGAGATGTAGGTGGAAGGTTCATGATTCTTAAGTTGGGTTAAATACGAGAGTTTTACTCCATAGGCAATAATTCTTGACTAGCAACCGGAGGAAAGATTAATCAAATTATATCGATAATTTATTTCTCTACATGTTCATTTTAACCTCAGCATGCTCATACTTATAGTTCAGACTCAAAATGTATATTTGTTTTAGACTTAGTATAAAATTAGGAAACAAAATATCAAAATCTTCTTCACAATGTTGTTTGCAGTTTAGAGTTAAAGTTTATAGACACTTGATTAGATTGATACCTTAGTCCAGTCCCTGTGGGATCGATACTTGGCTTACTTGATCCATTTTACAACTTGTTCGACAACATGCACTTGCGTGTAGTTATTCCAAACAGCCGAACAAGTTTTTGGCGCCGTTGCCGGGGACTGGCAATTGGTAAAAAAAAAAATTCTTAAGTGTTAGTTTACTATTTCCTCTTAGTGTTGACAACTTGGTCTTAGCCTGTATTTTGCAGATATTAATTTCTGTTGAACACTGGCAAGAGACAAGGAGTTGGTGGACTCATAAGCCGGAAAGACAATTCCATCGTCAAAGGAGAGAAGCTCTAGAGAAAAAGCTACAGTTGCTCAGACAAACAATCCTGGAGCAACAACAGAATCCACCAGTTGTAAGGGCAGTGTTAGTGCCCGAGGAAATGGCAGCTAGGCCGGTTCGCGAGGTGGCAATCCCACATGCTAACAATGTCACATATAGCATCCGCAAACCTGAGCCAAGAGGGAGGTTCGAGCTTAAATAGAACATGGTGCAATTGCTGCACACCAGCGGGCAGTTCACAGGTCTCCCTCACGAGGATCCACAACAACATCTCTAAAAATTTTTGGGGATAAGTGACACTTATATCCCCGCTGGAGTGTCATCAGATTATGTCAGGCTTACATTGTTCCCATTTTCACTTTTGGGAGAAGCTAAGAGGTGGTTGAAAGCTGAGCCACCTAATTCCATCACCACGTGGGATGATCTTGCAAAGAAATTCTTGATACGGTTCTTTCCATCCGGTAAAACAGCAAGACTTAGAAGTTAAATTCTAAGTTTTAAACAGAGAGAGTGAGAGAACTTGTATCAAGCTTGGGAGAGATTTAAATCTATGTTGCGGGATTGTCCTCCTCATCACCAATCCAATGATGTGCTGGTGCATACTTTCATAGAGGTTTTGGAACCCCACCACAAAAATCTTGCTAGACTCAACAGCTGGGGGAAAAGCATTAGAGAAGACTTATGAGGAGCTGTATACTTTGTTAAATCGTATTTCGCAGGGAAATCCAGAGTGGAATGCGGACTCTTCTAGAGGAGGAACAAGGAAAGCGGCAGGAGTTCTAGAAGTTGATGGTTTTACAGCTATCGCTGCACAGATAGCTGCACTGCAGAATCAACTCAATACCCACTTCAGTAACATGAGCATGAATCAGTCTCAAGCCCCAGTGAATGTAATGCAGCAGATTTGGTGTGAAGTGTGCGGGAGTAATGAACACTCAGCTGAGTGTTGTGGAGCAAATCCTGATTTGGTAAACTTTGTTGGTAATGTACAGAGAAATAACCACCTACAGTATGGCAACAACTACAATTCCAATTGGAGGAATCACTCAAATTTCTCTTGGGGTAGCAACAACCATCAAGGGCAGAGTTCGAGTCAGGGGGCACAGAGAAATCAAGGAGGGCAGCAGAACTATCAGTCGCAATACAGAGGCAACAATGCACCTCCTCCACCACCATCACCCAGCATTGAGGAGATGTTCAAGACAATGATAGCTAACTAAGCTCAATTGCAGGCTGACTATATGAAATTGGCAGCCGATGTAAAGAACAACCAGTTAGCTACAAAGGTGATAGAGTACCAGTTACGGCAATTTGCTGGAGCTCAAAACACCAGGCCGAGAAGAGGACTTCCGAGTGACACTGATCCGACCCCTAAGCAGGTAAATGCAGTGACCACAAGGAGTAGTTTGCAAATCAAGGAGGTGGAACCAGAAAGACCACCACAGCAGTCGGAAGTAGGTGATAATGAGAGGGATCACAATGATGATAGGGGGAAGGAGAAGGAAGCTGAACCAGAAAGACCACCACCCCCGTTCCCTCAAAGACTAAGGAAACACAAGGAGGAAGCGTGTTTCAAAAAGTTCATGGAGGTGCTTAAGCAGGTACACATTAATTTACCTCTTGTTGATGTTTTGCAGGGAGTGCCGAAGTACGCAAAATATATCAAGGATATCGTGGCGAACAAAAGCAGGTTGACTGAGTACGCTACGGTGGCACTTACGGAGGAGTGCACTTCACGGATACAAAATAGGTTGCCCACAAAGCTCAAGGACCCTGGGAGATTTACAATTCAAATTACAATTGGGCAGAGTATCCGAGCTCGCGGGTTATGTGATTTGGGAGCGAGCATTAACTTGATGCCGACATCGATATTCAAGAAGTTGGGGCTAGGGAGTCCTATACCAACAACAGTGATCTTGCAACTAGCAGATCGTTCCTTAGCCAGACCTAATGGCATTGTGGAGGACGTGCTGGTGCAAGTGGGCTCCCTATCTTCCCGGTAGACTTCGTCGTGCTGGATTTTGAGCCAGACGCGAAAGTCCCATTTATTTTGGGACGTCCTTTCTTAGCGACCGGGAAAACGCTAATTGATGTAGCTGCAAGGCAGCTAACTATGCGGGTGCATGACAAGGTGGAGGTGTTTGAGGTGTACAAGGCTACAAATCTTCCGGCAGTGTACGAGGAACTCTCAGTGATCAACGTGCTTGATCGAGCGGATATTGCTCAGAGCGTTGAGTCACAGGAGCCATTGGGGAAACCACCGGAGAAGTGTAAGCATGACATGGGTGAGGATGGTAGTCGAGAGAAGATGTCCGTCACCCTAGAGGATGACTGAGCTTAATGACGTCGAGCCGCAACAGTAAACCAGGCGCTGCACGGGAGGCAACCCGTGAATTTGTTGTAAGAGATAAGTAGAAGTAGTTAGCTAAATGAAAAGAAAAAAATAAAAAGAATATATATATATATATATATATATATATATATATATATATATAACAAAAAAGAAATTATCGTGTTGTGGATGAAACCGTTGAATTCTAACAAATTTCTTGTGGTGAGATGAATTTCAGGTTGAACGGAGGGCAATAATGCAAAAGATTGCAAAGGAAAAATTGAGGTGAGAAAATAATAAAAAGTGGCAAAACAGTGAGCCTGTGCGATGGCTCCGTGTCACGTAGGGCATGCTTCGCGTTACCCTCCGTGACACATTGAAGTGTAACTTGGAATTTTTGAAAAATTCTAG
This sequence comes from Datura wrightii, assembly GCA_035772735.1. Taxonomy (NCBI): domain Eukaryota; kingdom Viridiplantae; phylum Streptophyta; class Magnoliopsida; order Solanales; family Solanaceae; genus Datura; species Datura wrightii. The sequence goes on from JASDFA010000023.1 coordinate 53,266,612, forward strand.
AGTACTGGCGCGATGGCTCCGTGTCACGGAGGGCATGCTCCGCGTTACCCTCCGTGACACGTTGAAGGCAATTTCGCGTCCGGTCACACCGGGTTGCTGGGTGACCCGCGCGAAAATACCCCTTTTTAACCCCTTTTTCCCTCATTTTTTTCCCATTTCTCATCTCCTCCGCGTCAAACACCCAAGAATCCCCCCTTCCCCGATGTGACACGGACCTAGGAGCTAAAATTCTTCAACTTTTCTTTGATATCATTGAATTGAAGGTATGTTCGTTAACTTCATCTCATTTCTTGACTAATTTTTTCGATTTTGAGCATGGGAGGTGAGGAAAACTTACCCTAATTGTAAATTGAGATTGAATTCATGTAAGCTATTGTTAATTGATGTTCCTAGTATCGTTATGATTATATGAACTCGATAAATACATGGGTGATTGAAATTCTTGTGAAATTATAGCTAGGGTTAGAATTTGAATATGAAGAAGTTAAAATTGAGTTGAAATGTGAAATTCTTGTTGGTTTGTGCATGTTGAGTGAGGTAAATTATGTTGTGCTTAACGTTAATATGCTAAAGGCGCGATGGATTTTCGGGATAATGAAATTGTTGAAATTGCATAGAAATTGGGGGAATTGAATCGGTTTTGTTGATAGAATTTTTTGTAAGTGCTATGTGATGAAACGTTATCGATGGTAATAGTGGATTAGCTATACGAAGTCTGAGTAGTACATAGAATTTATACCATCGAACCCTCTGAATGCACGAGGCATTTTTGTTATTGTCTTTTTTTTTATTTTGAAAGTTAGAAAAAGAGGATTGTCTTGCTATATTGTTGTGATTGTGGCTAAAGACTAAGTGTGGGGTGGCCTAGCTTAACCCAACCTTAGTTGGAGCTAATTTTAATTTGAATAACATTGGGACTGTCTGTTTGATTTGATAGAAACAATGGCAAGCAAGCAAGATAAAGGGAAGGGCGCATCTACATCGGGCGCCGGAAGGAAAAGAATTAGACTGGGAACAGCAGTCCCAGCAGCACCAGCTGTTTCGCGCAGCCAACGCCGTTAATACGGAACCCAATGGGTGACAGAGGAAGGGAAGAAATGGTACACAAAGCATAAGAAAAGCAAATACTTCCCCGAGGAGCACATTGCTAGGGAACCGTTGGCACAAGAATTCCCCAGAATTGTCCACAGGATTGATACAACCGGGCTGAACTTCATCTTTGAAGAGCCCAAGGAGTGCAATCTCCACCTGATTCGGGAGTTCTACGCCGACTAGAACCCGACACTCAGAAGTCACATCATAAAAATAAGGGGGCAGGTAGTCACTTTTGAGCCCCATCACCTTAATGCCATCTTGGGGTGCGGGACATAGACGCCCATGTACTCCGGCAGCTGAACATCACTCCACCATATGCGGACATCAGACGCACTCTGTGTGGAGCCCGGTCTACAGCACAGTGGAGCAGGCATAAGGAGAGGGGCTACCATCACACATTGCCCTACTCACAGATGAATAGTGTTATACCCCGTAGAATTTCCGGCACCTAGACGACCTATTCACACGTTGTTTAAGCATATTAGAAGGCCATACGTGCTAGAGAAAGGCCGGGAAAAAGATCGGACGAGAAACCCGTCGAATCATCGCGGGAGGAGCCGAGGCAGAGCCCCTCCGCGATGGCTCCGTGACACGTTGCCCAAGTTTAGGCTCAAGTATATAAAGCCCCCACTTCGGTGTAATATCATTTAACTCATTTTAATTTCCAGAACACGCAGCAAAACAGAGGAAGACGAAGGAGGGATTATTATTTTCGTCCGATTACGCTGTCAAACGCTGCCCAAACTCAAATTAATCCTAGATACTGAAGTATTTAGCAGCAGAGAGCATTCCTACGGATTTAGTTTCGTGAAATACGGCCGACGAATCGGCGAGCCACCGAGCTAAGGTAAGTGGAATTGCTCTAAATTAATGTCTATGTATTCCTATGTATTCCTAGCTGGGAAGTGAATATTTCTCCCTTCTGGACCGCTGAAAAATAATGAGTTTTCGACCGTTTTTCGAAAGGTTAAAGTTGGGATAAATATATATATCTAAAGTGACAATTTCTCCCGAATATTAATGTATTTAGTTCTAATTGATGTGTATATGAATGTAGTTGGGAGAAACAGCAGAAGTACCGACGGAAATCACACCGGTCAGTCGGGTACTCAGAAACCAGGTATGTAAAGTTATTCTTTTGGCAAGCCAGGAAGTACAGCTTAGAAAGTAAATAGAATAAAGGCTATTAACCGATACCCAGTGTACAGGAACGATTTTAGTATAATTTCCAGCAAGCATGCTAGTACATTAATCACGTATCATGCGATAATTAGAATAGTAGATATTCAGGCAATACGTAGTACATCTGTTGATATTGTATCCAGTAGTAGATGGTACATTTTATGTTATTGAGCTATATCCAGATATAATCAGATAGACAGATAAAGGCCAGGTAGCAGTTAGTCCAGCAATCAGAAATAGTGTAAAATAGAATATAGTATCAGTTATTTAATACAAACTGGCCTTGAAATACAAGAAGAGAATATGATTAGTATTTTTCATTTAAGCATGCTTGCTGTGTATGTGTTTTGTATGTTGAGACTTGTTGTGGCATGTGGGCACCCTTTAGCATCCCCACCGTCCCTGGGTTATAGCTGTGTCGATACCAGATTCAGATACCGCCACCAGCTGGGCGATGCCGTCCGACTAAAGGACGATGATGGCCGACCACCATGATAATACAGTCCAGACCACCCTACTTGCAGGGGTAGTTCAGTTTACTTTGCGCAGAGCTAGCACACCCTGTTTACAGGGGAAGACCACTCTGTGTGCACACCTGTGCCCAGAGGAAGGAGTCTTCGGACTCAGACACAGTTTATTGTCAGAGGCCAAGGCCTGAGCTACGTACCCAAGGGGGCCGGTAGGAGGAGCTCACAGTTATCAGATGAGTGGAGTGACTTGGTTTTGGTTGGTTTAGACCCGGGTAGGGGTAAATAGATTGCTTGCTTGGTTGGCACCTTCCGGCTTATGGGGGTCGGTCAGGTATTGTGTGTATTATTATGTATATTGATATGTGCTAGTAGATACTGATAGACAGAGGGACGACACGTCTTCAGGTACGCTCAGTTAGTTACAGAATGTATAAACTCTCCCCAGTTATCCTCAGCTAGATAGACTCAACTACTTCTTGCTTAAATGTCATGTTATTGTACTATTCGTTTCAGTTGCATATTTCAGTTTGCTTTACATGCTCAGTACCTGTGGTACTGACACCCAGCGGGGCGCTGTATTGCTTGCCTACAGGTACTCACGGACGAGGAGCCGATCCCTCGTGATTCCAGCCAGCCAGTGAGTCATCAGCTCCTGTCATCCGGAGTCTGATTCCCAGATGTGTAGCTCCTTTTCTTTTGTTGTGCAGTATGGGTAGGTCGGGGCCCTGTCCCAATCATTTCTATTAGTTTCTTACAGTATTCGTTGAGGCTTGCAGTCTGTATATATTCCCTGTGGTTATTTGAGCCGGTCGTGTGGGGCCGTGCAGTCTGTTGTAGTTGTTTTGTATTCTAGTTTATGTTGGCCGTGTGGGGCCTTATTTTGACAGTAGTGGTGACCTTGCCGGTCATGTAGTTTTACAGCAGTCTTGTGTTGAGTTACAGATAACTAGACAGCATGGTGGCCTTGTTGGCCCGCATTGGTTCCTTGTTACAAGTCTGTTTCTGGTTAGCTGTTGTTATAGGTACAGATGGTTACAGGCCAGTTGGCCGGAGGCTGTAGTTACAGCCGTTATATAGCCGATTTGTTTCTTGAAATAGAGCCAAAGCCAGCCAAAGCACCAGATGTGCTCAGGCCGGACCAGTTAGCAGTCCAGAGTCTAGCAGGCACCAAGTGCCATCATACCCCCCAAGGTGGGGTGTGACAAACTTGGTATCAGAGCAGGTCGTATCCCAGGGAGTCTGCAAGCCGTGCTAAGTAGAGTCTTGTCTATGGATGTGTTGTGCACCACATACTATAGGCAGGAGGCTGCGAGGCATGTTAGGATTGTCACTCTTCTTTATTATTCAATCGTGCTATAGAGCGGTACAGTATAGAGTTGACTTTTGAAACTCACCACCCTCTTTGCTCACAGATATTATGGCAGACCAGTAGCACCCAGCTACAGGTAGGAGATTGGATACAGCAGCGGGCGAAGGCACCAGTAGGATGCCTCAGTTACAGCCAGATTTCGCCCGGTCTGAGAGCAATACGGAGGCGTCATCTCGGCCCTCCCAGCAGTCCCCGCCTTGCTAGACACCATTTGAGGCAGCACCGCCTCCCACAGCTCCTGCACCCATTTCGTCTGATCAGGAGCTACGTAGTGCGATGGTTATGTTGACTCAGATGCTAGCTGCTCAGCGTCAGCCAGCACCACCTACAGCAGCAGAATCCCTAGGGGGGCCAGGTATTTCCAGGGTTAGAGAATTCTTGGCGTTGGGACCCCCTCAGTTTACTGGATCGGATTCAGCGGAGGACCCTCAGGACTTTTTGGACCAGATGCAGAGGATCTTTAGAGTCATGCACGTAACCCCAGCAGAATCAGTTGAGTTAGCAGTGTTCCGGTTACGGGATATTGCTGTTTTGTGGTACGAAAGTTGGGAGAGGTCTCGGGGAAGAGATGCAGCCCCTCCTACTTGGTCCAGCTTTTCAGAGGCCTTCCTGGACCACTACTTACCCCGGGAGGTCAGACAGGCTCGGGTGGACCAGTTCTTACATTTAGAGCAGGGGGCTAGGAGCGTCCATGAATATTTCTTGCAATTCGACTCCTTAGCCCGCTATGCTCCAGCATTTGTGGACACCATGTCGTCCAGAGTCCACCGCTTTATTATGGGCCTAAATCCAGAGTACATAGAGACGTGCATGACAGCTACTTTGAGAGAGGACATGGACATAGCCAGGGTACAGGCCTTCGCACAGACAATTAAGGGCCTGAGGCAGCGACAGCGGGGTGACAGACAGGCGACTTCAGAGCAGCGTCATAGGAGCAGACCCGCTGAGATTCAGAGGGAAATTCCTAGGGGGCCGAGACCACGGTTTTCTGATAGGCCACCCAGATCTCTACCACCGGTACAGCAGCAGAGGGGCAGGTTCATTCGCCGGAGTTAGTCGGAGTCCGGTAGCAGTTCACGGACAATAGCCTCACCTCAGCAGCGGAGGGTAGAACAGAGTAGATTTACATCCACCCCTTGTCCTATATGCCACCGACTACATTCTGGAGCCTGCAGGCAGGGCTTCCCAGGGTGTTATTACTGCGGACAGGAAGGGCATTTAATGAGAGATTGTCCAACCAGGGGACAGGGTAGTCAGGATGATCTGGATAGAGCGTCAGCAGGGCCACGAGTTCCAGCATCCTTAGTAGGGCGCAGACCCTCAGGTTCAGGGAATAGGGGCCGAGGTAGATCAGGAGCCTCTTGCTCAAGTGCAGGCCCCAGCCGTACTTATGCATTACCGGGGAGGCAGGATTCAGAGGCATCTCCCGACGTGGTCACAGGTACATTGATTATCTGTTCATATCCTGTTTATGTATTGATTGATCCAGGGTCTACATTGTCATATATCACACCATTTGTGGCCCGAAAGTTGGGTATCGAACCAAAATTGCTTCAGCAGCCCTTTTCAGTGCTTACACCGGTCGGTGACTCGATTACAGCTAAAAGAGTTTACCGAGGGTGTACGGTAGAGGTTGCTGATCTCCAGACCACAGTAGACTTAATAGAACTTGAGATGGTCGACTTCGATGCTATTATGGGTATGGACTGGTTAGTGCCATGCTACGCCGACTTAGAATGCTGGACCAAGACGGTCCGATTCCACTTTCCGGGGGAGGCAGTGCGAGAGTGGAAAGGGAGTACACCTACGCCGAAAGGTAGGTTTATTTCCTACCTTAAGGCAAGAAAATTAATAGCAAAGGGATGTATTTGCCACCTAGTTAGAGTCCAGGACGTTCGGGTGGAACCTCCAAATCTTCAGTCTGTTCCAGTGGTCAATGAATTCTCTGACGTATTCCCGGATGAGTTGCCTGGTGTCCCTCCCGAAAGGGAGATAGATTTTGCGATTGACTTGTTACCAGGTACTCAGCGATATCGATTCCTCCTTATCGTATGGCTCCTGCAGAACTCAGAGAATTAAAGGAGCATTTGAAAGATTTGTTAGATAAAGGTTTTATCAGGCCGAGTACTTCACCGTGGGGTGCGCCAGTTTTATTCGTGAGAAAGAAAGATGGCTCGCTCCGAATGTGCATAGATTATCGGCAACTAAACAAAGTTACAGTGAAGAACAAATACCCGCTCCCAAGAATAGATGATTTGTTTGACCAGTTGCAGGGGGCCAAATGTTTCTCTAAGATAGATCTGATGTCCGGATACCACCAGGTCCGGGTTCGTGAGAGAGACATTCCAAAGACTGCTTTCAGGACCAGGTATGGTCACTTTGAATTCCTAGTTATGTCTTTCGGGCTGACGAATGCTCCCGCAGTGTTTATGGACCTGATGAACAGCATATTCAGACCGTATTTGGATCTGTTCGTGATAGTATTTATCGATGATATTCTGGTATATTCTCGTTCAGAGACAGATCACCAGAACCATTTACGAACAGTACTCCAGATCCTTAGAGAACGTCAGCTGTATGCCAAGTTTACTAAGTGCGAGTTCTGGCTGAACTCAGTTGCCTTTTTGGGGCACATCGTGTCGGATGTTGGTATACAGGTAGACACACAAAAAATAGAGGTGGTCAAGACATGGCCCAGACCTACCACTCCGACCGAGGTCCGCAGTTTCTTGGGTTTAGCAGGATATTATCGGAGATTTGTTGAAGGATTCTCCACTATAGCAGCACCTCTGACAAAGCTGACACAGAAAGCAGTAAAATTTCAGTGGAAAGAGGCATGTGAGCAGAGTTTTCAAGAGTTGAAAGACCGATTGACCTCCGCCCTAGTACTAGCATTGCCAGAGGGAACAGATGGGTATGCGGTGTATTGCGACGCTTCAGGTTTGGGACTGGGTTGTGTGTTGATGCAGCATGGTAAGGTGATTGCTTATGCTTCCAGACAGCTGAGGAAACACGAAAAGAACTATCCGGCCCATGACCTGGAACTGGCCGCAGTGATCCACGCTCTGAAAATTTGGAGGCATTATCTGTATGGCGTCCATGTAGACATTTTCACAGATCATAAAAGTCTGCAATACATTTTCACACAGAGGGAGTTAAATCTGCGGCAACGTCGCTGGTTAGAATTGTTGAAAGACTATGATGTAAATATTCTCTATCATCCAGGAAAAGCTAATGTAGTAGCAGATGCCCTGAGCCGTAAGTCAATGGGGAGTTTGGCGTATTTGCGGCCCGAGAAGCGGGAATTAGCCAAGGAAATTCATCAACTAGCTGGGTTAGCCGTTCGAGTACTGGAGGCAGAAAATAATAGAGCGGTGATTCAGAATTCTGCCGAGTCATCACTAGTTACAGAGGTAAAAGAACATCAGTACGAGGACCCTGACTTAGTCCAGCTCAGAGATAGAATTCAGGAAGGTAAAGAGTCAAATTTCCAAGTGACTAAAAATGAAGTACTACGTTGTAGGGGCCGTTTATGTGTCCCGAATGTTTCAGGGCTTCGCCAGCAGATCATGCATGAGGTACATTACGCTCGTTATTCCCTCCATCCAGGAGCAACGAAAATGTACCACGATATCATAGACATTTACTGGTGGCCAGGTATGAAATCTGAAATAGCTGAATTTGTATCTAGATGTCCTAACTGCCAGCAGGTGAAAGCGGAGCACCAGAAATCGGGCGGTCTGACGCAGGATATAGCTGTGCCTATGTGGAAATGGGAAGCGATAAATATGGATTTTGTAACAGGATTACCCCGTACCAGACGCAAAAATGATTCCATTTGGGTAATAGTAGACAGGCTAACAAAATCAGCTCATTTCCTACCAGTGAAGGCTACCTTCTCAGCTGAGGATTATGCCGAATTATATATCAGAGAAATAGTTAGATTACATGGAGTGCCGGTATCTATTATTTCAGACAGGGGAGCACAATTCACAGCTAGATTTTGGCAGTCGTTCCAGAGGGGTCTGGGAACGCAGATCAATTTGAGCACAGCATTCCACCCTCAGACAGATGGACAGGCTGAGCGAACTATCCAAACGCTCGAAGATATGCTACGGGCGTGCGTACTAGATTTTGGGGGTAGCTGGGATGAACATCTATCGCTGATTGAATTTGCTTATAATAACAGCTACCATTCAACTATTCAGATGGCGCCTTTCGAGGCATTATACGGGCGAAAATGTAGATCGCCGGTGGGCTGGTTTGAAATAGGAGAATCAGCGTTAGTTGGCCCAGACATTGTTCGGTAGTCCGAGGAAAAGGTAAAGTTTATCCGAGAACGTTTATTGACTGCTCAGAGCCGCCAGAAGTCTTATGCAGATATGCGGCGCAGAAATTTAGAATTCTCGGTAAATGACTGGGTATATCTAAAAGTGTCCCCGATGAAAGGGGTAATGAGGTTTGGCAAGAAAGGCAAGCTTAGCCCAAGATTCATTGGGCCATATCAGATTGGGCGAAGAATAGGCCGAGTTGCATACGAGTTGAACTTGCCTCCAGAGTTAGCATCTGTTCACCAAATAATTCATGTTTCTATGTTGCGGAAGTTCGTAGGGGACCCTTCTACAGTAGTTATGGTTCAGGATGTCCAGGTTACAGAAGAATTAACATATGAAGAGGTTCCCGTAGCTATCTTAGACAGACAGGTTCGCAGATTGAGAACTAAAGATGTTGCATCTGTCAAAGTGTTGTGGCGTAACAGAAATCGTGAAGAAATGACGTGGGAGGCTGAAGAGGAAATGAAAACCAGATACCCTCACCTATTTCAGGCCTAGTCACGTGACAGGTATGTCCGTATTATTACTTATGCAGTACCTTATGGTTGTATGTCTGTGAATGATAAAGAGTGATATTTAGTTATCCAGTGGATCCTAGAATATTATGTGCAGTGCCTGTGTTGGACTTTTCTGCATTTCAGGTTTTTGTTATAGTCCATATTACAGGGGAAACTCTGCCGAAATTTTTCTAGAAAATAAAGTAAGTAGTCTTATAGATAACAGTGTACATTCGAGGACGAATGTTCTTAAGGGGGGAGAATGTTATACCTCGGAGAATTTCCGGCACCTAGATGACCTATTCACACGTTGGTTAAGCATATTAGAAGGCCATACGTGCTAGAGAAAGGCCGGGAAAAAGATCGGATGAGAAACCCGACGAATCATCGCGGGAGGAGCCGAGGCAGAGCCCCTCCACGATGGCAGCGTGTCACGGAGGCAAGGCCTCCGCGATGGCTCCGTGACACGTTGCCCAAGTTCAGGCTCAAGTATATAAAGCCCCCGCTTCGGTGTAATATCATTTAACTCATTTTAATTTCCAGAACACGCAGCAAAACAAAGGAAGACGAAGGAGGGATTATTATTTTCGTCTGATTACGCTACCAAACACTGCCCAAACTTAAATTAATCCTAGTTACTGAAGTATTTAGCAGCAGAGAGCATTCCTACGGATTTAGTTTCGTGAAATACGGCCGACGAATCAGCGAGCCACTGAGCTAAGGTAAGTGGAATTGCTCTAAATTAATTTCTATGTGTTCCTAGCTGGGAAGTGAATATTTGTCCCTTCTGGACCGCTGAAAAATAACGAGTTTTCGACCGTTTTTCGAAAGGTTAAAGTTGGGATAAATATATATATCTAAAGTGACAATTTCTCCTGAATATTAATGTATTTAGTTCTAATTGACGTGTATATGAATGTAGTTGGGAGAAACAGCAGAAGTACCGACAGAAATCACACCGGTCAGTCGGGTACTCAGAAACCAGGTATGTAAAGTTATTCTTTCGGCAAGCCAGGAAGTACAGCTTAGAAAGTAAATAGAATAAAGGCTATTAACCGATACCCAGTATACAGGAACGATTTTAGTATAATTTCCAGCAAGCATGCTAGTACATTAATCACGTATCATGCGATAATCAGAATAGTAGATATTCAGGCAATACGTAGTACATCTGTTGAGATTGTATCCAGTAGTAGATGGTACATTTTATGTTATTGAGCTATATCCAGATATAATCAGATAGACAGATAAAGGCCAGGTAGCAGTTAGTCCAGTAATCAAAAATAGTGTAAAACAGAATATAGTATCAGTTATTTAATACAAACTAGCCTTGAAATACAAGAAGAGAATATGATTAGTATTTTTCATTTAAGCATGCTTGCTGTGTATGTGTTTTGTATGTTGAGACTTGTTGTGGCATGTGGGCACCCTTTAGCATCCCCACCGCCCCTGGGTTATAGCTGTGTCGATACCAGATTCAGATACCGCCACCAGCTGGGCGATGCCGTCCGACTAAAGGACGATGATGGCCGACCACCATGATAATACGGTCCAGACCACCCTGCTTGCAGGGGTAGTTCAGTTTACTCTGCGCAGAGCTAGCACACCCTGTTTACAGGGGCAGACCACTCTGTGTGCACACCTGTGCCCAGAGGCAGGAGTCTTCGGACTCAGACACAGTTTATTGTCAGAGGCCAAGGCCTGAGCTACGTACCCAAGGGGGCCGGTAGGAGGAGTTCACAGTTATCAGATGAGTGGAGTGACTTGGTTTTGGTTGGTTTAGACCCGGGTAGGGGTAAATAGATTGCTTGCTTGGTTGGCACCTTCCGGCTTATGGGGGTCGGTCAGGTATTGTGTGTATTATTATGTATATTGATATGTGCTAGTAGATACTAATAGACAGAGGGACGACACGTCTTCAGGTACGCTCAGTTAGTTACAGAATGTATAAACTCTCCCCAGTTATCCTCAGCTAGATAGACTCAGCTACTTCTTGCTTAAATGTCATGTTATTGTACTATTCGTTTCAGTTGCATATTTCAGTTTGCTTTACATGCTCAGTACCTGTGGTACTGACGCCCAGCGGGGCGCTGTATTGCTTGCCTACAGGTACTCACGGACGAGGAGCCGATCCCTCGTGATTCCAGCCAGCCAGTGAGTCATCAGCTCCTGTCATCCGGAGTCTGATTCCCAGAGGTGTAGCTCCTTTTCTTTTGTTGTGCAGTATGGGTAGGTCAGGGCCCTGTCCCGATCATTTCTATTAGTTTCTTACAGTATTCGTAGAGGCTTGCAGTCTGTATATATTCCCTATGGTTATTTGAGCCGGTCGTGTGGGGCAGTGTAGTCTGTTGTAGTTGTTTTGTATTCCAGTTTATGTTGGCCGTGTGGGGCCTTATTTTGACAGTAGTGGTGAACTTGCCGGTCACGTAGTTTTACAGCAGTCTTGTGTTGAGTTACAGATAACTAGACAGCATGGTGGCCTTGTCGGCCCGCATAGGTTCCTTGTTACAAGTCTGTTTCTGGTTAGCTGTTGTTACAGGTACAGATGGCTACAGGCCAGTTGGCCGGAGGCTGCAGTTACAGCCGTTATATAGCCGATTTGTTTCTTGAAATAGAGCCAAAGCCATCCAAAGCACCAGATGTGCTCAGGCCGGACCAGTTAGCAGTCTAGAGTCTAGCAGGCACCAAGTGCCGTCATACCCCCCAAGGTGGGGTGTGACAAACAGGGAAGCCAGGATATGGCTTAAAATTATTTGTTCCTGCCTGATCCCGGAGGTGCATATGACAGATGTCACCTGGGATTGTGTGTGCTTGGTCTATGCCTTGATGAAAGGGCTGGAGATCAATGTTGGGGCAGTGATTATCTCCGCCATGAAGAGAGCCCGTTTGCATCAAGGGCACAGGTACGGGTTTGGTGGCTTACTGACCACGTTCCTGAGGGGCCTGGATATTGAGGAAGAGGCCCTTGACTACATCTCGCAGAGGGAGAGGCGGGCCTTAGATGTCACCAAAACTAAGGCACCCGACACCACTCATGGGCCAGTTCTCACACTAGTCGAGCGACATGCTCGGGATGATCAGTACATGGCTCACATGTTCGGGATGCAGATGCTCCAGCTGCGCATAGGCGGGAGGCCGGCAATAGAAGATGAGTTGTGGCAGCTCGAGCTAGACTACCCTTTAGGCGAAAATGCCAGGGCTCTATGCCGAGTGGGGCCAGCTTTTGTGGAGCCCACTGATGATGATGGCCCCACCGATGAGGAGACACATCGTGAGGACTCATATGTTGAGTCAGATGATGATGAAGAGGGCGATTCATACATGGGAGACGAGGCAGCGGCACCTGACGAAGAAGTGGAATACTTCAATTGATCAGGGAGTTTCACCACCCACTTTTGTGCTATGATGAATTTTGTGAACACTGGGGACAGTGTTCGATTTAAGTGTGGGGTGGGAGTAGTTAGGTGTTGGTTGTTGTTGTTATTAATGTCTCTGTTCTGTTGTTGTACTTGGAAAAACTTGTGACCCTGTGATTTTTGTGTGTATGTCTGCATTGTAATTAATGTGAAGCTGTTGTGTGTTGTTGAATGTTGTTAGCTGGTTATGTAAATATTTTTGTTTTATCGAAATTATTGATATTTTTAAAATTTTTCGTGAATTATTTTTATTTTTGGGTTTTTCGGCGTTTGTTTTTGGTTCTTTTACCGAGAATAGTCCCATTGAACCGAAGTTGTAATTAGTGACCGTTCCCTATGATGGATGGATGACGACCGTCTTAAGGGAAATGTAGTCGATAGGAGTATATTTCTTTTGTTCTTTTTAATTTTTTTCTTTTGTTTGTTTGTATCCCAAACGTGTCGTTACTTTATGGTTCGGAATTCTGGTTGCGTGTTGTACATGATGTTTAAAATGCAAAGGTGATTCGTATAAAAGCATGCAACTTTGTAAATATGTTAAGATACATAGGTCATAGAGTTCGATTCGGTGTGATTGAGGCTTAATGTTGAATTCTTGTAATTAGCTGATTAAAGAGTCTGTGAATATGTCTTGAGTTGAGCATGTGCAAAGAGTGTATGGAGAGGTTTCGATTATTCCATGCTATTGTAAATTGTCTAGAACTTGCCTGGTGTGTGTACGAAACGAAATGAAGGATGTGTATTGTAGGAAAGGATGTAGGCATTTCTTTGATTTAACCGAAGTTTTTTTTTTCTCATTATCGTACCTACCTTGAATGTACATCCTAGTTAGTCCATTGAGCCTTTAGCCTATTTTTATATTTTGTCGAAAAGGTGTAAACCGAGCTTAACCCCTTCTTTTCATTATCCGTGAATTTGATCCAAAACTCTTAAGCACTCAAGAGAAATAATTTTCCCACAGTGTCAAGGAGTGAGAATTGAGAGAAGAAAAAAAAAGCAAAGTGATTAAAGGAAAGAAAAGGTCAAAGGTGCACTTGCTATAAATTAAATATAATGAAGATGTATAACTAATCTTTGTTATTAAGTCGAGTGTGCTTAAAGATATGGGAACAAAAAAAATAAAGATAGACTTCAAGAATGGGAGGATGAAGGATGAAACAATGCCCATACGGTTGATGGGATGTATTGAAAAAGCGCTTAAGGGTGCTAGTTGCTATTATTGGTTAGCCCAGTATTTACTAGTTCCGTAGCTTACATTACAACCCGTTAAGTCCTACGTGATCTTACATCATGCGTCCTTACATTAGTGGAGTAATATACTAAAGGCAAGCCTATGGTTCATGACATGATGCATGTGAATTCTTTTGGGAGAGAGAGCGAAATCGTATTTATATGCCCCTGCATGTAATGTCTTTGAGTTCATGTGATTAAAAAGGGGAAAATTCTCTTGTGTTGTGAGGGCACATGCTCGACGAGATATTGAATTTCGTATCGGATATCTTGATCAACTGATTTGAATGAGTTTGCCGATATGGAGAGTCGATTCTTGAGTCTAGGAGGTCTTATTGTGTTGAAAGTCATTGTATTGATAAGACTATGCATGTTTTCTTGATGATTTACTATATTAAATAATTGGTATAACCGTAGCTCGGATTTTCGAGCCAAAGTAGCCATGATTGGGTGTCAATTGCATGAGGTTTAAGATTATTGTTGGGGGACGAACAAGGCCTTAAGTGTGGGGTAAGTGATCTTGGGCAGATTTATATGCACAAGTGATACTCAAATGCGTCATTTTGTCTTGTTTATCTATCGATGTTTGTACATTCTCATGTGAATTGTAGTCAAATGTGAATTTATACTAACCAACATGATTAGGGTTGTTTTGCAGGAAAAAATATAATTTTATGAAGCTAAGATGCATGTTAGGAGAAATCGGGATTGGACTCAAATGCGAGCAAGGAAAAGGCCAAGGAAAGCATGAATTAAAGGGGCTCCGCGATGGAGCCGTGTCACGCTGCCATCGCGGATGCAATCTGCCCGGATGCTGAAGAGGAGCCAAATTCCAGTGAAGGTGCGCGTTGGGGCCGTGGCACGTTAGCCTAGCCCCGCGTTGAATGTCGTGCCACGTTGGGCTTAAATACCTGGACGACCGAATTCCAGTAAGGGTCCGCGTTGGTGGCGTGTCACGGAGGCAGTGCTCCGCGATGCACTCCGTGACATGTTGCTTGTTATTTCGGGAAAAATTCCCACTAGTATAAATAGCACACTTAGGTTTATTTTTAAGAATTCTGACTTGGTTGAGCAAGAACGTGGGTTACAGGCAGTTGAGGGGACGAAAATCTTAGGTTTCTTCTCTATCTCTTTCTTCCTTATTTCAATTATTTGTATGATTTACACTCATTTGATGATGTTTAATCCACAAATGAGTGGCTAAATTCACTTCTTGCTGAGGTTAAGAACATTTGTATTGAAATGTAATTATTGATCAATTTGTTTTTCATCTTTTCTTCCATGGTTGTTCTATTGATTCTTGTTCTTATTGCATTAATGTGTGGCCAATGTTAATGTATATCTAAAAAGTCCGGTTTCACTCGAGAGAGCAAGAAATTGGAAAGTTGTGAATTTATAGGATATGATCTTTTCTTAGTTTGGGAAAATTGAGAATTGATTTACCTTCAGGATAGAGATATACCTGAAAGTCGTATTAGTTAATTAAGGAATCGGTTTTGTATGGACAGAACATGAATTTCTTTTTATCACAGAGATGTAGGTGGAAGGTTCATGATTCTTAAGTTGGGTTAAATATGAGAGTTTTACTCCATAGGCAATAATTCTTGACTAGCAACCGGAGGTAAGATTAATCAAATTGTATCGATAATTTATTTCTCTACATGTTCATTTTAACCTCAGCATGCTCATACTTATAGTTCAGACTCAAATTGTATATTCATTTTAAACTTAGTATAAAATTAGGAAACAAAATATCAAAATCTTCTTCACACTGTTGTCTGCAATTTAAAGTTAAAGTTTATTGACACTTGATTAGATTGATACCTTAGTCCAGTCCCTGTGGGATCGATACTTGGCTTACTTGAGCCACTTTACTACTTGTTCGACCACGTGCACTTGCGTGTAGTTATTCCAAACAGTCGAACATGCCCCAGTGCTATTCGTGCGTAATAAAGACTGCACCCTCAGAATGTTCATAGATTACCGTCAACTGAACAAGGTCACAGTCAAGAACAACTATCCCCTACACAGAATTGACGACCTGTTTGACCAACTTCAGGGAGCCAGTTGTTTCTCAAAAATCAATCTCAGGTCAGGGTACCATCATCTAAGGGTCAGAGAGTATGTGTTATACCCCGGGAACCTAAGAATTAGACCCGGGAGTCAAAAAGGAGGAAAACTGGAAATTCACACCAGGTCATAGAACGACCCGTGAGGTGTGTCGTAAGGGGTGACCACAAGTCATGGAGTGACTCGTGGTTAAGTAGGGCACGTCTAAGTTTTGGGGTGATACCAAGGGTATGACCACGAATCATGGTCAGGCGACATGACTTGTTAGGTCTCCCGTGGCCTAGGTGGACCAGTTGGCAAAATGGGGAGGGGTAGTGAAGACCACGGGTGGTGACCACGAGTCGTGGTCAGCCACCACGATTCGTGGGGTCCCTCATAGGGTCCCTTGGGGAGTTTGGGGCAGTGAGCATGATGGATCTTAGCCACGAGTCGTGCCCCTTGGCAACGTCTCCTGAGGTCCCTCGTTGGGGGCCCTAGTAGTGTTTTTCCTGCATTTTAATAAGGGTGTTTTCGTAATTTTTAAGTTCCTAAACTACGTCATTTAGGCTCTAAATGGGGTATTTTAAGGGGGGATTAGCTCATGTTAGTCCTCATTCATGCATGCAAGAGCTTAGGGAGAAGGATAGAAGGTGATTCAAGATGTTCTTCCCTAATTCCTCACAATTCCAACTTGGGTTTTCAAGGGAAATTAAGAATCAGTGTTTTCAGGTATGCAAGGTCTTCAATGGATGGATTCTTCCACACCCATGTTCCTACTCAATGATTTCACTCAAAATTTATTTAAAAACTCATAGGGTTTTATATTTGATTTGTATAAAATCTAATAATTTAATTATGGGTTTTGTGATTTTGAAATATCATCATAATCTATGGATTTTGATCATCTTTTGAGATTTAAATTGATTATAACATTATTGATTTGATTTCTAAGCAATTAAGCTCAACTATGCATGCCCCATGATGAATCGATTTATGATTTATTATCCCATCGATGTTCTTTACAAGCCCATCATGAATTATGTTTTAAATTATGAATTAATTATGTTACCCATTATGATTTTATGAAATTCAAACTATATGCATGATCTTATTAATCATGAATTATTTTTTTGGCCGACTCACGGGACTCATGCCATGGTTAGTTCACATATGTTCAAGCATGTTTACGATTATCATGATTTAACTAGCCATAAACACGTGAATGTATTATTATGAGCACTATATACATTTTTGGGAGTAGTATTGAACACTGAGTAGGTTCGGGGCCCAAGACAAGCCCTGGATCTCATGAACTACGTGTCACCGTAGGTAAGTTAGGACCCCTTTCATGTTTTTCCCCAGCCCAAATGGCCCTTTTCATGGTGATATCACACTTTCATGGTTCCTACCCTTGGCAAGGTACGAACACCCTTCCGACTAGGGTTATAAGTCGGGCTTCATGAGTGCTCATGTGAGGTATGCCGGTTAAGAGAATCTCCCACTGTTCCTCATGATTTATGCATGTTATGATTATGTAGGTTGGATCAAGTTATGTTAAGCAAGGTTCTTTTATTATGATTATGACTATGTTTATGTTATGAATGTTTTGAAACCTTGAGTCGTATGATATGTTATAGCGATTTATGATACGAGCATGTTGTTCTACTCTGATGATCTTTTATGGACTTTATTTATGTTTTAAATGTCTTTTTTACTTACCTTGCATACTCAGTACATTCTACGTACTGACCGCATACTTTCTATGCTTTATCGTTTCATGATAAAGGTCCCAGTTCTCAGGCTCATCCTCACCAGTAGCTAGTTCCATCCTTGCTCTCAGCACTCTTGATGAGTCATCGTGTTTCGAAGGCTACATGGTCACACTCTATGTTATTTCTTTAGTTTTGTGATATTGGATTAGTTGGGGAATTGTCCAATGAATCCGTCTTTCATGTTTAGAGGCTTATCAGACTATAAGATGTATTCTGTCGTATTGTATAAGTCTAGTACCATTTTTCCCTTATGCTATGTTATGATTACGTTCTTTATGCTAAGTCTTTCACTCATGTGATTGAATTAGATGTATTCTTATGCCATGGGTCGACTTGAGGTCTCTTGGGGCCCCATGTCTCGTGTCTATGATCCTGGTGTACGTTTGGATCGTGACAGAGTGACATACCAAAAACAACATTCAGAACTCGGTATGGTCACTACGAGTTTCTGGTGATGTCTTTCGGGCTAACAAACGCCCCAATAGCCTTCATGGACTTAATGAATAGAATCTTCAAGCAGTATCTAGACATGTTCATCATTGTATTTATCGACGACATTCTAGTATACTCCAAAAATGAGGAAGAGCATACAAATCACCTAAGATTAGCATTGCAAACACTCAGAGATCGCCAGTTGTTTGCCAAGTTCAATAAGTGCGAATTCTGGTTAAAGTCTGTGACCTTCTTAGGACATGTGGTCTCAGGTGAAGGAATACAAGTATACCCTCACAAGATAGCAGCCGTGAAAGATTGACCCAGACCTACCTCTCCTACGGAAATCAGGAGTTTCTTGGGTTTGGCGGGTTATTACCGATGGTTTGTGGAAGGTTTCTCCTCTATAGCATCTCCTTTGACTAAGTTAACTTAGAAGAAAGTGAAATTTTAGTAGTCAAACGAGTGTGAGAAGAGTTTCCAGTAGCTGAAGACTCGACTCACTACTGCTCCAGTTTTGACCCTACCAGAAGGAACAAATGGATTGGTTGTTTATTGTGATGCTTCTAGAGTCGGACTCGGATGCGTTCTGATGCAAGGGGGAAAAGTGATAGCCTACGCCTCCAGACAGCTGAAAGTTCATGAGAAGAACTATCCAACTCATTACTTGGAGTTGGCAGCGGAGGTGTTTGCGCTAAAAATATGGAGGCATTACTTATATGGAGCTCACTTAGATGTGTTTACATATCAGAAGAGTCTTCAGTACGTGCTGAGTCAGAAGGATCTAAATCTGCATCAAAGAAGGTGGTTGGAGTTGCTAAAGGACTGTGACATGAGTGTGTTGTATCACCCGAGTAAAGCCAATGTGGTCGCTGATGCCCTAAGCAGACGGTCTATGGAAAGTGTGGCTCACATTGAGGAAGCAAAGAAGGAGTTAGTGAAGGATGTTCACAGACTAGCCCAGATAGGGGTGTAGTTGGTGGATTCAGCC
Source organism: Datura wrightii (assembly GCA_035772735.1). Classification (NCBI taxonomy): domain Eukaryota; kingdom Viridiplantae; phylum Streptophyta; class Magnoliopsida; order Solanales; family Solanaceae; genus Datura; species Datura wrightii. Next base: position 53,285,449 of record JASDFA010000023.1, read on the forward strand.
GAAGGTGGTGTGGTAATGCAAAGCGGGTCGGATTCATCCTTGGTAGTTGAAGTCAAGTCCATACAGGATGAGGATCCATCTTACTTAAGCTTAAGGAAGCAGTTCTCAGAAAATAAATAGAAGCTTTCTTGCAAGGGGGAGATGGGGTGCTCCATTACCAGGGCAGGTTGTGTGTACCGGATTTCAGTGAGTTGAGATAAAAGATATTGGATGAAGCACACAGTTCTAGATATTCCATTCACCCTGGTGCTACTAAGATGTACCATGATTTATGAGATGTTTATTAGTGAAACGGTATGAAAAAAGATATCGTTGAATTTGTAGCTAAGTGCTCGAACTACCAGCAAGTCAAGGTAGAACACTATATACCAGGAGGTATAACCCAGGAAATCAGCATACCCACATGGAAGTGGGAAGAAGTAAACATGGACTTCATTACGAGTCTACCTCAGACTCGTCGGCAGCATGACTCAATCTGAGTAGTAGTAGACTGGATGACTAAGTCAGCATATTTCCTCCCAGTCAAAACCACATATTCAGCTGAGGTCTATGCTAAACTTTATATCCGGAAGCTGGTTAGACTTCATGGGGTGCCATTTGCCATTATTTCGGACAAGGGTACCTAGTTCACCTCCTATTTCTAGAAGTCTTTTTAGAAAGGACTTGGCACTTAGGTCAAGCTCAGTACATCTTTTCACCGGTAGACAGATGGGCAGGATGAGCGGACTATTCATACCCTAGAAGATATGCTAAGAGCGTGAGCGATCTTTTTCAATGGTAATTGGGATGACCATTTGCCTCTTATCGAGTTTGCGTGCAACAACAGCTACCACTCTAGCATTCAGATGGCCCCATTTGAAGAATTATATGGGAGAAGGTGTAGATCTCCTATAGGATGGTTCGAGGTTGGTGAAGCTACCTTGATAAGGCCAAACTCAGTTCACGAGGCAATACAAAAAGTTCAACTCATCCAAGAAAGGTTGAAAACAGCTCAGAGCCATCAGAAATCTTATGCCGATGTGCGGAGAAGAGAGTTGGAGTTTGTCGTTTATGAATGGGTTTACCTAAAAATTTCACCCATGGAAGGGGTGATGAGGTTAGGAAAGAAGGGGAAGCTCAGTCCGAGATATGTGGGACCCTATAGAATTTTGAGGCGTATCGACAATGTAGCCTATGAGCTAGAATTACCTTTAGAACTAGTAGTTGTACACCCAGTTTTCCATGTGTCACTTTTGAAGAAGTGCATCAGAGATCCAACCTCAGTTGTGCCATTGGACTGTGTAGGGATAAAAGATAGTCTCTCAGATAAGGAAGTACCAGTCCAAATCCTTGACCGCCAAGTTCATAAGCTGAGAAACAAGGAAATAGCTTTAGTCAAAGTTTTATGGAGAAATCAACAGGTTGAAGGAGCTACGTGGAGGCCAAAGAAAATATGATGGCCAAATACCCGCACTTATTCTCTACCGGCTCTATCACAGCTTGAGACATTTGTTTTTCCCCTAGGACTCAATTTATCTTTCATGATTCAGTTCAGGTGTTCAATTCTCTTTTATGTCTTTGAATGTATGTTTGAAAGGTAAATTCAATTCAGTCGTGTATTTTGAAAAGGAGGTAGTCATTCTAACAGTTTTGGAGTTAAATCAATAGTATCTGGAATGTCTGGTTGTTATTCTCTTCTTTCCTGTGTGTTTTCTAACATTCGATGATGAATTTTTCCAAGGGGGAGATATTGTAATGCCACGGAAACTCAAAGACTAAAGAAAATCTGGAAAATCTACAGCATTTGTCACATAACGACTCACCTAACAGGTCGTTGTGAGAGCTAACGACTCGTTAGGTCAGTCGTCAGAAGGAGGAGTAAGTATTGGTAAGTGAGAAGCAGTGTACTTGACGGATGGTGACCACGACTCGTGGTCACCAATAATGACTCATTATGTTCCCCGTTACCAGCCCTAGTCAGTTGTTAGGCAGTGCACCTAATGAATATCACCATGAGTCATCATCACTGGTAACAAATCGTTGTGGGACTCGTGGTCAAGCCGAGTAGAGAAGCTTCAGAAGTGAGATAGACTCTCTAATCGGTTCTAAGGAAATATCCACCGAAAAAGTACCGAAAATAAAATCGGAGCAACCCAAAATAAAATAAAACTAAAAAAATACTATAAACCAACAAGCATGCATGATAAATCATAAATTTCAAAAAAAAACTAGGCCTACCATGTGAAAATTTAGCAATTAAGGCATGCATCGTAATATAAAGTTCACTTCTCCCACCCCACACTTAATTAATCACACTTTCCCCAGTGCTAAAACAAATAAGCAGAAAGTAATAGAGTGAAAGAAGAACTCCCTGGGCCTCTACTCCTCATCGTATGTGGGGGCAAGATCAGATTCTCCCATCTCAGAATCCTTCTCATCATCATCACTAGACTCTATGTCTGAGTCTACTCTCGCTATCTCATCTTCTGTGGCAACGTCAACATCAAGAGGCTCCTCGTATCCAGGCCCAACTCTACAAAGGGCTCGCGAGTGCTCACTCAGAGGGTAGTCTATGTTAAGCTGCTGTAGTTGCTCCTCAATCACACCATTCATCCTCCGCTGGAGAATTTGCATACTGTACAAGTGGCTCAACATGTTTTCCATTCGCGCATTATGCTCATTGACAGTAAGGACTGCACCGTTTATACCCTCGGGTTCCTTTATTTTTATCACATCAACCCCCCTAGGATCATAAGCAGGTCTATAGTCCGCTTCCTCCTCCTCAATGTCATGCCCACACAAAAATCGGGTCAAGAGACCCCCAAATTCGAAGTTTTGATCTTTCTTTACCCTTACTCTTTTCAACACATATTTAATGAGCACCCCCACATTAATTGGCATTCCAGTCATTAGCACATGTACAAGACATACTCTTTCTCTAGTCACATGGGTTACATGTGTTTTCAGGCACTAAACAAGCACATACTATTTTTAACCAAACTCGTACCTCTCTGCTTAAGTGAGCATATGAAAGTGAAACAAGATATCCAAATTTTTGGTGGCGAGTCCACCGTTCAATAGACTTAGGGCCACACCCGAGTATGTGTAATATTCCTATATGGAGGTTTCTTAACCATGTCAATAAAGGGTTGTGGGTCAACATTAGGTGTCCCAAATAATCTATTCAAAGTCTTAGGTGCAAACTCAATAATTTGACCCCCAATTTTAACTTGGTTCGACCTTTGCTTTGGCATCCAATTTGCAAGGAATCCTCTCACCATATTCAAATTACAGTCACTCGGTGCATTAAACATAAAACCAAGACCAAGGGTGAGTATCCTATCTACCATGTGTGGGAAAACTAGTGACAAGAAATTTCTATCAATCAAACATATCATGCGAGTATTTAGATTCCTTATGTTCCTTGAATCATTTTTACCTTCTTTCTCCGTGACCCAACGGAGACCATATCGCCTCAATGATGGTGGTGCCATACTCATATCTTCATGCTCCTATTCACTAGGTCTCCTTGCTCTTTTTGACCCATGGCTTGAAGAAGCCACTCCTTTTCCTTTGTTTACTTTTGGTGCCATTTGTGGAGGTTTCACAAGAAAAATAATATACTTTGTGATTTGGGTGAAAAAATTTGAAAGATTTTGATGCATAGGTGAAGTTTTGAGAGAGTTTGCTTGGGAATTTTAAGGGGTGCGGCACGGCTCTTGTGAAAATAAGCTAAAATTTTTAGGTCTAGGCCTTTAAAATGCTCCTCAAAGCTGGAAGTTCCATGTTTGCCTTAAAAATTTTCTGCCTGTACATCTACTCCGCGTCATGGTGTTGAAAGCGCTAGAACTGCTATGCGTCGCGGTGCTGAAAGCGCCAAATTTGCTGCTTGTCAAGCGCCTGGATGCGCCAACATTCGTGTGCGTCGCACCTATTACTGCTTCGATATTGCCTGCGCGTCGTGCCAGGCTGTGCAGCACTCTTGCCTATGCCTCACGCCAGGCTTTGTGCGGCTTGGCCTGCGCGATGCCATCTGTGCTCGTCCAGCAGTTTTGCACCTTGATTTCACTATTTAAGCTTAAATTTTGTTCAAAATCATGACCTATAACCTGCACACTTGAAAAAACACATAAAAATGAAAAATATATCTTGGGTTGCCTCCCAAGTAGCGCTTGATTTAAAGTCGCGGCACGACACAGGAATCTTGATTACTCAGACTTCATCAAGATACCTGTTGAGACCGTGGTCACATCTTGGCCGCTTGTTTCACCACGCCGCCCTGTGACACATCACAAAATAAAAGAAAAATGAAAAATAGGAAATAAAGACCAAAATTTAAACACAAGCAATTAATCTAAACCTAAACCATATTTCCCGGCAACGGCGCCAATTTTTGATAACGCTCAAACTCACACCTCCTACTGAAGTATGAAGCGAAAGTTATCAATAAAGAATCCAACTAGAGGTTGGGATCGATTCCACAGGAAATATGGAAGGATATAGAAGAATGCTAGTATTTAAGATTTTGAGTCAACTATATCCTTGTAATACCCCGGGAAGGCCTAAGAATAGACCCGGGAGAGGAATTTGAAAAATGCAGAAAAATGAAAAACTATCATAGGATGGACCATGGAACGACTTGTGGTGTCAAACCAAGATTCGCTGTACGCTATCGTTGTATTCGGGGATGTTGGTGGCAGTGGGGCTGTCCTTTTTAGTCGTGGTTAGGATTAGGCTAGGTGGCAGTGTGAACCACGGGAGACAGGATGACTCGTTGTGAGAAATAACGAGTCTTCGTTAGCTGTTGTTGGAAGGAGTTAGGATCTTCAGGAGGCCTTCAACGGGTTGAGACCATGACTCGTTGGAAGGACCCATGGGTTGTCGTAAGGCTCGTGATAAGTGGGATCAGATTTTATAATGAGCAAACAACAGACGGTGCAACGAATTGTGGTTTCGTAGGACGAGTCGTCCTATCCGTTCGTTGGTTAAGTTCTGAGAGAAGAAATTTAATAGCCCATCCAATGAGAGACAGGATGGGTCGTTGGTGGTTTCCACGACCAGTTGGTACCACCGTCGTGGGTACCACCCGTGGGTTCCATTTGGCTAATTAACAAGGCAGGTTCATTAAGGGTATTTTCGACTTTTTAACGATATAAGGACCTAAACTACGTTGTTTTGTGTATTTCTTGAGTGTGATAAGATTGGTTAAGTCCATAATGCATTCCCATTCCCATGGAAGAGCTTTTAGAGAGGCTTTAGGGAGATTCAAGGTCTTCTTCTCCAAGTTTCCATCAATTCCTTTGTGGGGATTCAAGGAACATTGAAATCTGTCCTTTTCCAGGTGTGTAAGGTCTTCAATGGGTGGATTCTTCTACATTCATGCCCCTATTTTATGACTCTAATTATAAATTATCAAAAACACATGGAAATTTTGTGTATTTGATTTATATAAAATCTAATGATTTAATTATGGGTTTTGTGATTTTGAAATATTATCATAACCTATGAATTTTGATCATCTTTTGAGATTTAAATTGATTATAATATTATTGATTTGATTTCTAAGCAATTAAGCTCAATTATGCATGTCCCATGATAAATCGATTTATGATCTATTATCCCATCGATGTTCTTTACAAGCCCATCATGAATTATGTTTTAAATTATGAATTAATTATGTTACCCATTATGATTTTGAAATTCAAGCTATATGCATGATTTACGAGTATGTATGAGTCTTATTAATCATGAATTATGTTTTTTGCCGACTCACGAGCCTCATGTCATGGCTAGTTCACATATGTTCAAGCGTGTTTACTATTATCATGATTTAAATAGCCCATAAACTCATAAATGTATTATTATGAGCACTATATATGTTTTGGAATTAGTATCGAACACCGAGTAGGATCGGGGCTCAAGTTAATCCTCGGATCTCATGAACTACGTGCCACTGTAGGTATGTCGGGACCATTTCATGTTAGTCCCTGGACCAAACGGCCCTTTTCATGGTGATATCACACTTTCATGGTCCTACCCTTGGCAAGGTATGGACACCCTCCCAACTAGAGTTATAAGTCGGGCTTCATGTGTGCTCATGTGAGGTCTGTCGGTTAAGAGAATCTATCACTGTTCCTCATGATTTATGCATGTTATGATTATGTATATTGACTCAAGTTATGTTAATTAATGCTCTTCTATTACGACTATGACTATGTTATGCTACAAACATATTGAAAACCTTAAGTCGTATGATATGTTATGATGATTTACGATACGAGCATGTTGTCCTACTCTTATGATTACTTATGGATTTTTATACATGTTTTAAGTGTCCATTTTACTTACCCTGCATATTCGGTACATTCCACGTACTGACCGCATACTTTCTATGCTGTATCATTTCATGATACAAGTCCCGGTTCTCAGGCTCATCCCCACCAATAGCTAGTCTCAGCCTTACTTTTGGCGTTATTGGTGAGTCCTCATGTTCTGAGGGCTACATGTTCACACTCTATGTCATTTCTTTCAGCTTCTAGATGTCGGATTAGTTGGGGAGTTATCCCATCAATCCACCTGTCATGTTTAGAGGTTTTTCAGAGTAAAAGTTGTATTCCTTCGTACTGTATAAGTATCATACGGTTCTTCTCCTTATGTTATGTTATAATTACGTTCTTTATGTGAAGTCTTCCGCTCATATGAATGAATTAGATGTATGATCATGCCATCGGCTGACTTGGGGTCTCTCGGGGCTTCTCGTCCCGTGTCTACGATCCGGGTGTACGTTTGGATCATGAAAATCCTAAAGGGGGAAATTTGCAAGATTAATAAATAATAATGTGGAGAAATTGAATGTTGATTCCAATGTTAGAACCGTTCTCCGTATCCACTCCGGTCGTTGAATCAGTGGTAGCTAGGCAGGTATATAGAGGTTGCCCCATCATTGTGTTGTATAAGGTTACCTTCGTAGACATAGTGGACTTGGCCATGACTAACTTTGATATCATCTTGGGTATGGATTGGTTGTTTTCATGTTACTCTTCGATTAATTGTAGGACCCATGTGGTGGAATTTCAATTTCCAGGTGAGTCAGTTTTGAAGTTGAAGGGTAACTCAGTCATACCCACCGGGCGGTTCACCTCATATCTAAAGGATAGAAAGATGATCTCTAAGGGTTGCATGTATCACCTAGTTAGGGTTAAGGATGTGGAGTCCAAGACCCCGACTATTCAGTCAGTTCCGGTGGTGTGTGAATATTCGGAAGTGTTCCCCGATGATTTGCCAAGTGTTCCTCCGGAGACGGAAATTGATTTCGGTATTGATCTATTACCCGAAACACAGCCTATCTCCATTCCTCCTTACAGGATGGCTCCAGCGGAGCTAAAAGAGTTTAAGGAACAAATGAAGGACTTGTTGGATAAGGGTTTCATTAGACTGAGCAAGTCTCCATGGGGTGCACCGGTTTTCTTTGTTCAAAAGAAGGATGGATCCCTTCGGATGTGCATTGATTATCAACAGCTTAATAAGGTCACCGTCAAGAACAGGTACCCCTTACCTAGGATTGATGATTTATTTGACCAGCTTTCAGGTGCCAGATGTTTCTCAAAGATAGATCTCAGGTCCGGATATCACCAGCTTAGAGTTCAGGAGTGTGCTATTCCAAAGACAGCCTTCAGAACCCGGTATGGCCACTATGAGTTTGTAGTTATGTCTTCTGGACTAACCAATGCTCTACAGCTTTTATGGACCATATAAACAGGGTGTTCAAGCAATATCTAGACATGTTCATGATCGTTTTCATCGATGATACTCTTATAAACTCCCGGAGCGAGAATGAGCATGCCGCTCATTTGAGGATAGTGCTGCAGACCCTCAAGGATCATCAGTTGTATGCAAAGTTTAGCTAGTGTATATTTTGGCTAGACTCGATGGAATTTTTGGGTTACGTGGTATCAAGTGAGGGTATAAAAGTAGATTCATAGAAAATCAAAGCAGTGAAGAATCGGCCCAGACTGGTAAATCCTTCAAAAATTCGGATTTTCTTGGGCTTAGCAGGCTACAACCAAAGATTTGTTGAGGACTATTCATTAATTATAGCCCCATTGAACAGGTTGACTCAGAAAAAGGGAAGTTCCAGTGGTCGGTGATCTTGGGCAGAATTATATGCCCAAGTGATACTCAATTGCTTCATTTCGTCTTGTTTATCTATCGTTCTGTGTGCATTCTCATGTGATTTGTAGTTAAAATGTGAATTTATACTAACCAACATGATTAGTGTTGTTTTGTAGGAAAAATGTAATTTTAGGAAGCTAAGTTGCATGTTGGTGAAAATCGGGAATGGACTCGAAAGCGAGCAATGGAAAAGGTCAAGGAAAAGCAGCAAATATAGGGGCTCCGCAATGGAGCCGTGTCACGCTTTAATCGTGGAGGCAGTCTGCCTCGAATGATTTATTTTGGCAAATTCCAGTGAAGGTTCGCGACGGTGCCATGGCACATTGCTGATATTTACCTAGAACATCAAATTCCAGTAAGGGTTCGTGACGGCGCCATGTCACTGAGGAAGTGCTCCGCGATGCACTCCGTGACACATTGCTTGTTATTCCGAAAAAATTTTCCACTAGTATAAATAGCACATTTTGGTTTATTTTTAATTATTCTGACTTAGTTGAGCAAAGACGTGGGTTACAGGAAATTGAGGAGACGAAAATCTTAAGGTTCTTCTCTAACTCTTTCTCCTTTATTTCAATTGTTTGTATGATTTATACTCATATGATGATGTTTAATCCACAAATGAGTGGCTAAATTCATTTCTTGCTGAGGTTAAGAACAATTGTAGTGGAATGTAATTGTTGATCATTTTGGTCTTTCATCTTTTCTTCCATGGTTGTTCTATCAATTCTTGTTCTTACTGCACTAATGTCTGGCCAATGTTAATGTATATCTAAAAAATCCAATTTTATCTTGAAAAGGAAAGAAATTGGAAAGTTGTGAATTGGTAGGATATGATCTCTTCTTAGTTTGGGAAAATTGAGAATTGACTTACCTTCAGAATAGAAATATATCTGAAAGTAGTATTAGTCAATTAAGGAATCGGTTTCGTATGGCTAGAACATGAAATTCTTTTATCACAGAAATGTAGGTCGAAGGTTTATGATTCTATAATTCTTAAGTTGGGTAGAATACAAAAGTTTCTCTCCATAGGCAATAATTCTTGACTAGCAACCGAAGAAAAGATTAACCGAATTGTATCGACAAATTACTTCCCTGCATGTTCGTTTTGGCCTCAGCTTGCTCATTACTATAGTTCAGACTCACTTTATCATTTTGTCTTAGATTAGTATAAATTAGGAAACAAACTCTCAAAATCTTCTTGACATCGTTGTCTGCATTTTTAGAGTTAGAGTTCATTAATACTTAATTCGATTATTACCTTGGTTCAGTCCCTGTGGGATCGATACTTGGCTTACTTTAGCCATTTTACTACTTGTTCGACCACGTGCACTTGCATGTAGTTGCGAAAAAGACCGATCAAGTTTTTGGCGCCGTTGCTAGGGACTGGCATTTGGTAAAAAAAATTTCTTAAGTGTTAGTTTACGATTTCTATATTAGTGCTGACAACTTGATCTTAGCCTGTCTTTTGCAGATATTGAATTTTGTTGAACACTGGAAAGAGACAAAGAGCTGGTGGATTCATACTTAGAGCCTGAAAACAATTTCATCGTCAAAGAAGAGAAGCTCCAGAGAAGAAGCAGCAGTTTCTCAGACAAACAATCCTGGAGCAACAACAGAATCCACCACTTGTAAGGGCAGTATTAATGCCCGAGGAAATGGCAGCTAGGCCGGTTCGTGAAGTGGCAATCCCACATGCTAACAATGTTACATCAAGCATTCGCAAACCCGAGCTAGGAGGTAGGTTTGATCTGAAACAGAATATGGTGCAATTGCTGCACACCAGCGGGCAATTCACAAGTCTCCCTCACGAGGATCACAACAACATCTCCAAAACTTTTTGGAGATAAGTGACACTTACATCCCCGCTGGAGTATCATCGGATTATGTAAGGCTTACATTGTTCCCATTTTCACTATTGGGAGAAGCAAAGAGGAGGTTGAAAGCTGAGCCACCTAATTCCATTACCACTTGGGATGATCTTGCAAGAAAATTTTTGACATGTTTCTTTCCATCCGGGAAAACAGCAAGACTTAGAAGTCAGATTCTAAGTTTTAAACAAAGAGAGGGGGAGAATCTGTATCAAGCTTGGGAAAGATTCAAATCCATGTTATGGGATTGTCCTCACCATCACCAGTCCAATGATGTGCTGGTGCATACTTTCATAGAGGGTTTGGAACCGCACACAAAACTTTTGCTAGAATCAGCAGATGGGGGACAAGCATTAGAAAAGACTTATGAGGAGTTGTATCCTTTGTTAAATCATATTTCGCAGGGAAATCCAGAGTGGAATGCGGACTCTTCTAGAGGAGGAACAAGGAAAGCGGAAGGAGTCTTGGAAGTGGATGGTCTTACAGCTATCGCTGCACAGATAGCTGCGCTGCAAAATCAACTCAATACCCACTTCAGCAATATGAGCTTGAATCAACCTCAAGCCCCAGTTAATGTAGTGCAGCAGATTTGGTGTGAAGTATGCGGTAGTAATGAACACTTAGCTGAGTGTTGTGGTGCAAATCTAGATGCAGTGAACTTTGTTGGTAATGTATAGAGAAATAATCACCAACAGTATGGCAACAACTACAACTCTAATTGGAGGAATCATCCGAATTTCTCCTGGGGTAGTAACAGCCATCAAGGGTAGAGTTCGAATTAGGATGCGCAGAGAAATCAAGGAGGGCAGCAGAACTATCAGACTCAATACAGAAGCAACAATGCACCTCCTCCACCACCACCACCCAGCACTGAGGAAATGTTTAAAACAATGATAGCTAACCAAGCTCAATTGCAGGCTGACTATGTGAAATTGGCGGCAGATGTAAAGAACAATCAGTTAGCTAAAAAGGCGTCGGAGTACCAGTTTGGGGAACTAGCTGGAGCTCAAAACACCAGGCCAAGAGGAGGACTACCGAGTGACACTGACCTGAATCCCATGCAAGTAAATGCAGTGACCACAAGGAGTGGTTTACAGCTCAAGGAGGTGGAACAAGAACGACCACCTAAGTAGTCAGGAGCAGTGGAGAAAGAAAAAGGGAACAGAATGATGAGAGGGGGAAGGAGAAGGCAGCTGAAGCAGAAATACCACCACCCCCGTTCCCTCAAAGATTAAAGAAACACAAGGAGGAAGCGTGTTTCAAAAAGTTCATGGAGGTTCTTAAACAGGTACACATTAATTTACCTCTTGTTGTTTTGCAGGGAGTGCCGAAGTATGCAAAGTATATCAAGGACATCGTAGCTAACAAAAGCAGATTGACGGAGTATGCTACGGTGGCGCTTACTGAGGAGTGCACTTCCCGAATACAGAACAGGTTTCCAACAAAGCTCAAGAACCCTGGGAGCTTTACAATTCAAATCACAATTGGGAAAAGTATCCGAGCTCCTAGATTATGCGATTTGGGAGCGAGCATTAACTTGATGTCGACATCGGTATTCAAGAAGTTGGGGCTGGGCAGTCCTAGACCAACTACAGTGATCTTGCAGTTAGCGGATCATTCTTTAGCTAGACCAGATGGCATTGTGGAGGACATGTTGGTGCAAGTGGGCTCCCTTATCTTCCCGGTAGATTTTATTGTTCTGTATTTTGAGCCGGATGCGGAAGTCCCATTTATTTTGGGACGTTCTTTCTTGGCAACCGGGAAAGTGTTGATTGATGTAGTTGTAGGGCAGCTAACCATGTGGGCGCATGACAAGGTGGAGGTATTTGATGTGACAAGGCCACGAAGCTTCCAGCCATATATGAGGAGTTTTCAGCAATCAACGTGCTAAATCAAGCAGATATTTTTCAGATTGTTGATTCTCGAGATGCGGTGGGAAAACCACCTATTGAGGACACCCAAAAACTGGAGTTGTGGCAAGAAGATCGAAGTGCCACGTTCTTGGTTAATGGGCAGCGGTGTAAGCATTACTGGGGTGAGGACGTTATTCGAGAGAAAACGTCCGTCACTCTAGAGGATGATTGAGCTTTAATGACGTCGAGCCGCGATGGTAAATCCGGCACTGCACAAGAGGCAACCCGTGAAATTGTTGTAGTAGATGAGTAGAATTAGTTTTAAAAAAAAAAAGAAGAAAAGAAAATAAGAATAAAAATAAAAACAAAAATTGTGGTTGTGTTTGAAACCTTTGAATTCTAACCAATTTCTTGTTGTGAGATGATTTTCAGGTGGAACGGAGGGCAAAAATGCAAAGAATGGCAAAAAAAATTGAGGTGAGAAAAATAAAAATGTGGCATTATAGTGAGCCTATGCGTTGGCTCCGTGTCACGGAGGAGGGCCTCCACGTTACCCTCCGTGACATGTTGAAGCCAATTCTGAAATTTTTACAAATTCCAGAAGGCTGGCGCGATAGCTACGTGTCACAGAGGGGGTGCTCCGCGTTACCCTCCGTGACACGTTGAGGTGTATTTCGCGTCGGGTCACACCGGGTCACCAGGTGACCCGCGCGAAAAGGCCTCTTTTTAACCCCGAAATCCCCTCTTTTTTCCTATTTCCCACTCCCCTCCGCGACAAACACTCTAAAATCCCCCCTCCCCCAACGTGACACGGACCTAGGATAGAATTTTCTTCAACTTTTTTTCGAGTTCATCGAATTAAAGGTATGTTCTTGAACTTAACCTCAATTTTTGCCTAAATTTTCAATTTTTGAGCAGGTGAGGTGAGTAAAGCTTTCCCTAGGTGTAAATTAAGCTTGAATTCGTTTAAAGTATGATGGATTGATGTTCGTAGTTTCATTGTGGGTATATGAACTCGATGAATGCATGTTTGATTGAATTTGTGCAAAATTGGTAGCTAGGGATAGATTTTGAATAGGAAGAAACTAAATTTGGTTGAAAATGTGAAAATAATTGGGTTGTGCATGTTGAGTGATGTAAATGATGTTGCGAATATAGATGAATATGCTAAATAAACAAGGGAATTTTTGAGAAAATGAATTTGGTGAATTGCATAGGTTGTTGTGTTGAAACAATTGTTGGCTAAGTGCTATGTGATGAAATGGAATCGATGGTGATATTGTTATGCGTTGTACGAAGTCCGAGTAGTACTTAGTAATTATTCCATCGATTTATCTGAATTCACGAGGCATGTTGATTGTAAAAATTGGGAAAGCATGAGTGTCTTGCCGAATAGTTTTAATTGGGGATAAAGACAGTGTGGGGTGGCCTAACTCAACCCAACCTTAGTCGAAGTTAATTTTTGACTTGAATAACATTGGGACTATCTGTTTGATTTGATAGGAACGATGTCAAGCAGGAAACACAAAGGAAAGGGCGCATCTACATCAGGCGCTGGTAGAAAGAGGATTAGACTGGGAACAGTAGTTCCAGTAGCACCAGCGGTTCTACGCGGCCAACGCCGTCAATACAGAACCCGATGGGTGACGGACGAAGGGAAGAAATAGTATGCAAAACATAAGGAGACCAAATACTTCCTTGAGGTGCATATTGCAAGGGAGCCACTTGCACAGGAAGTTCCCAGAATCATACACCGGATTGACGCTGCCAGGATGAACTTCATCTTCGAAGAGCCCAAGGAGTGCAATCTCCATTTGATTCGGGAGTTCTACGCAAACTGGAACCTGACACTCAGCAATCACACCGTCAAGATAAGGGGGCAGGTTGTCACCTTTGAGCCCCATCACCTGAATGCCATATTGGGGGCGCGGGACACAGACGCCCATGTACTCCGGCAGCTGAACATAACTCCACCCTATGCGGATATCAGACGCACTCTGTGTGGAGCCCATTCGACAGCACGGTGGAGCAGGCACAAGGAGAGGGGCTACCATCAGACACTGCCTTACTCTCAAATTAACAGGGAAGCCAGGATTTGGCTCAAAATTGTGTGTTCCTGCCTGATCTCGGGGGTGCACATGACAGATGTCACACGGGATCGAGTGTGTTTGGTCTATGCCCTGATGAAAGGGCTTGAGATAAATGTTGGGGCGGTGATCATCTCTGCCATGAAGAGGGATCGTTTGCATCAAGGGCACAGGTACGGGTTTGATGTTTTGCTGACCATGTTTCTGAGGGGCCTTGACATCGAGGAGAAGGCCCTAGACTACATCCCGCAAATTGATAGGCGTGCCTTGGACGTCACCAAAACCAAGGCACCCGACACCACTCACGGGCTAGTTCTCACACTAGCCGAGCGCCATGCTCGGGATAATCAGTATATGGCCCGCATGTACGGGATGCAGATGTTGCAGTTGTGCATAGGCGGGAGGCCAGCAACAGAAGATGAGCTCTGGCAGCTTGAGCTAGATTACCCTTTTGGCGAAAATGCCCGGGCTCTACACCGAGTGGGGCCAGCTTTTGTGGAACCTATAGATGATGATGTCCCCACTGATGAGGAGACACGCCCCGATGACTCAGATGTTGAGTCAGATGAGGACAGCAGGGGTGATTCAGATATGGGAGACGAGGCAACGACACCTGATGAAGAAGTGGAATACTTCGATTGATCAGGGAGTTTCACCACCCACCTTTGTGATAAATTAAATTTTGTGAACACTGGGGACAGTGTTCGATTTAAGTGTGGGGTGGGAGTAGTTAGGTGTTGTATGTTTAGTTGTGGTTTTTGTTTTTGTTTATGTCTTGTGTTGTGGTGCTTGTTGTGAAAAACATTGTGACCCTGTGATTTTGTGCGTATGTTTTGTATTGTAATTCGGTGTTGTAATGAAGTTAAGCTGTTGTGTGCTGTGTTGAGTTCTTGTTAGCTCGTTGTGTAAATATTTTTTTTTTCAATCGAAATCATCGATATTTTTAAAATTTTTGTTGAATTTTTTATGATTGGGTTTCTCGGCCTTTGTTTTCGGTGCTTTTACCGAGAATAGGCCCATTGAACCGAAGTCGTAAATTGTGAACGTTCCCTATGATGGATGGATGACGACCGTCTTAAGGGAAATGTAGTCGATAGGAGTAGTTTTTTTTCTTTCTTTTATTTTCTTTCTTTTGTTTGTTTCCCAAACGTGTTGTTACTTCATGGTTCGGAATTCTTGTTGCGTGTTGTACATGATATTGAGATGCAAAGATGATTCGTATGAAAGCATGCAAATGTGTAAACATGTTGAGATACCTAGGCCATAGAGTTTGATTTGGTGTGTTTGAGGCTTAATATTGAATTCTTGTAATTAGCTGATTGAAGAGTCTGTGAATAAGTCTTGAGTTGAGCATGTGCAATGAGTGTGAGGTGAGGTTTCGATTCTTCCATGCTATTGTGAAGTGACTAGAACTTGCCTGGTGTGTGTGCGAAACGAAATGAAGGATGTGTACTGTAGGAAAGGATGTAGGCATTTCTTTGATTTAACCGAAAGTTTTTCCATTATCATACCTACTTTGAATGTACATCCTAGTTAGCCCCATTGAGCCTTTAGCCTATTTTTTTCTTTCGTTGAAGAGGTAGAAACCGAGCTTAATCCCTTCTTTTCATTATCCATGAATTTGATCCAAAACTCTTAAGCGCTCAAGAAAAATAATTTTTCCACAGTGTCAAGGAGTGAGAATTGTGAAAAGGAAGGAAAAGCGGAAGTGGTGAAAGTAAAGAAAAGGTCAAGGGTGCACTTGCCGAATTTAAATAAAATGAAGATGTATAACTAATGGTTGTTATTAAGTCAAGTGTGCTTAAAGAAATGGGAACAAAAATAAAGAAAAACTTCAAGAATGGGAGGATGAAGGAAGAAACAATTCCCATAATGATGGTGGGATGTATTGAAAAGCGCTTAAGGAGGCTAGTTGATATTATTGGTTAGCCCAGTATTTACTAGTTCCTTAGCTTACATTACAACCCGTTAAGTCTTATGTGATCTTACATCACGCCTCCTTATATTAGTGGAGTAATACACTAGAGGCAAGTCTATGGTTCATGACATGATGCATGTGAATTCCTTGGGAAAGAGAGCGAAATCGTGTTCATATACCCCTACATGTAATGCTTTGGAAATCATATGATTGAAAAAGGGGAAATTCTCTTGTGTTGTGAAGGCACATGATTGACGAGAGATTGAATTTCGTGTCGGATGTCTTGACCAGTTGATTTGCATGAGTTTGCCGAGATCGAGAGTCAATTCTTGAGTGTAGGAGGTCTTGATGTGGTGAATGTCATGTTATTGATGGGACTATGCATGTTTTCTTCATGATTTGTTCTATTAAATAATCGGTATAACCGTATCTTGAATTATCACGCCAAAGTAGCTATACGTGGGTATCAATTGCATGAGATGTGAGAGTATTGTTTGAGGATGAACAAGGTTTTAAGTGTGGGGTAAGTGATCTTGGGCAGAATTATATGCCCAAGTGATACTCAATTGCTTCATTTCGTCTTGTTTATCTATCGTTCTATGTGCATTCTCATGTGATTTGTAGTTAAAATGTGAATTTATACTAACCAACATGATTAGTGTTGTTTTGCAGGAAAAATGTAATTTTAGGAAGCTAAGTTGCATGTTGGTGAAAATCGGGAATGGACTCGGAAGCGAGCAGTGGAAAAGGTCAAGGAAAAGCAGCAAATATAGGGGCTCCGCGATGGAGTCGTGTCACGCTGCCATCGTGGAGGCAGTCTGCCTCAGATGATTTATTTTGGCAAATTTCCAGTGAAGGTTCGCGACGGTGCCGTGGCACGTTGGCCAAGCCCCATGTTACATGCCGTGGCACGTTGCTGATATTTACCTGGAACATCAAATTCCAATAAGGGTTCGCGACGGCGCCGTGTCACGGAGGCAGTACTCCGCGATGCACTCCGTGACACGTTGCTTGTTATTCCAGGAAAAATTTCCACTAGTATAAATAGCACACTTAGGTTTATTTTTAATTATTCTGACTTAGTTGAGCAAGGACGTGGGTTACAAGCAGTTGAGGAGACGAAAATCTTGGGGTTTTTCTCTAACTCTTTCTCATTTATTTCAATTGTTTGTATGATTTATACTCATTAGATGATCTTTAATCCACAAATGAGTGGCTAAATTCATTTCTTGCTGAGGTTAAGAACAATTGTAGTGGAATGTAATTGTTGATCATTTTGGTCTTTCATCTTTTCTTCCATGGTTGTTCTATCAATTCTTGTTCTTACTGCATTAATTTCTGGCCAATGTGAATGTATATCTAAAAAATCCAATTTTATCTTGAAAAGGAAAGAAATTGGAAAGTTGTGAATTGGTAGGATATGATCTCTTCTTAGTTTGGGAAAATTGAGAATTGATTTACCTTCAGAATAGAAATATATCTGAAAGTTTATTAGTCAATTAAGGAATCGGTTTCGTATGGCTAGAACATGAAATTTTTTATCACAGAAATGTAGGTTGAAGGTTCATGATTCTTAAGTTGGGTAGAATACTAGCAACCGAAGGAAAGATTAACCGAATTGTATCGATAAATTACTTCCCTGCATGTTCGTTTTGGACTCAGCTTGCTCATTACTATAGTTCAGACTCACTTTATCATTTTGTCTTAGATTAGTATAAATTAGGAAATAAACTCTCAAAATCTTCTTCACATTATTGTCTGCATTTTTAGAGTTAGAGTTCATTAATACTTAATTTGATTATTACCTTGGTTCAGTCCCTGTGGGATCGATACTTGGCTTACTTTATCCATTTTACTACTTGTTCGACCACGTGCACTTGCGTGTAGTTGCTAAACAGACCGAACAGTCGGATGCTTGTGACAAAAGCTTCCAAGAGTTGAAGACCCAACTCACTTCAGCACCAGTGTTGACTCTACCCGAGGGTACTGAAGGCTTTGTTGTATATTGTGATGCCTCGTGAGTTGTACTTGGGTGTGTGTTGATGCAACGTGGGAAAGTGATAGCACATGCCTCGCAACAGCTGAAGGTTCGCGAAAGGAATTAACCGACCCATGATCTTAGTTGGCCGTGGTAGTGTTTGCATTGAAGATATGGCGGCATTACTTGTATGGAGTCCATGTGGACATGTTCACGGATCACAAGAGCTTGCAATATGTGTTCACACAGAAAGACCTCAATCTTCGGCAAAGGAGGTGGTTGGAATTACTAAAGGACTACGATATGAGTGTCATTTACCACCCGGGCAAGGCCAATGTGGTTGCGGATGCACTTAGTAGGCTCTCTATAGAAAGTGTGTCCCACGTGGATGAGGGAGAGAAGGAGTTGGTGAAAGAGGTCCACTAACTTGCAAGGTTGGGGGTTAGATTGATCGACTCGACCGATGGCGGCGTTGTTGTACGGAATGGGTCAAAATCATCCTTAGTGGTTGATATCAAATCTAAGAAGGATGAGGATCCGATCTTGAGGAAGCTGAAGGAAGCAGTGCAGAGTCAAAAGGTGGAGGTTTTCTCCTAAGGGGGAGATGGTGTTCTATGATACCAGGGTCGGCTATACGTCCCGGACGTTGATAATTTGAGAGTTCGAATTTTGCATGAGGCACATGGTACCAGGTATTCCATCCATCCGAGATCCACGTAGATGTATCAGGACTTGCGGGAGATCTATTAGTGGGATGGTATGAAAAAGGACAATGCAGAGTTCATAGCCAAGTGTCCAAACTGTCAGCAAGTGAAAGTCGAACATCAAAGGTCGGGAGGCTTACTTCAGGATATCAGCATCCCCACTTAGAGGTGGGAAGAAATTAACATGGATTTCATTATAGGTCTACCCCATACTCACCAGCAATACGACTCCATTTGGATGGTGGTCGACAGGTTAACCAAGGCTGCACACTTCTTATCGGTCAAAACCACGGATTCAGTGGACCATTATGCCAAATTGTACATTCGGGAGTTGGTTCGAATTTATGGAGTGCCCTTGTCAATTATTTCAGACCGAGGTACTCAGTTTACCTCTTAATTCTGGCATTCTTTTCAAAAGGGACTTGGAACTCAAGTTAAGCTCAGTACGGCCTTCCACCCGCAAACAGACGGCCAGGCAGAACGAAAACCCTTGAGGAAATGTTGAGGGCATGTGTTATGGATTTCAAAGGTAGTTGGGATGATCATTTTCCCTTGATCGAATTTTCCTATAATAATAGTTATCACTCCAGTATCCAGATGGAACTGTTCAAGGCTCTTTATAGACGAAGGTGTAGATCACCCATCGGATGGTTTAAGGTTGGTGAGGCAGCCATGATAGGACCTGATTCGGTTCATGAGGCCATGGTAAAGGTCCAGTTGATAAGGGACCAGTTAAAAACCGCTCAGAGTCGTCAGAAATCGTATGCTGATGTGAGGAGAAGAGATTTGGAGTTTGATGTGGACGATTGTGTATTTCTAACGGTATCTCCCGTGAAGGGAGTCATGCGGTTCGAAAAGAAAGGGAAACTCAGTCCCCGCTATGTTGGTCCCTACCGAATTGTGATAAAAGTTGGTAAGGTGGCGTATGAGTTAGACTTACCATCGGAGTTATCTTCAGTTCATCCTGTCTTTCATGTGTCGATTTTGAAAAAGTGTTTGGGTGATCCATCCTTGGTAGTACCGGTAGACAGCGTTGGGCTAAAAGACAGACTCAGTTATGAAGAAATTCCCATTGAAATCTTGGATCGTCGAGTTCGGAAGTTGAGAAACAAAGAAGTAGCTTCAGTTAAGATTTATAGAGAAATCAGCATGTTGAGGGAGCTACATGGGTAGCCGAAGCAGATATGATGGCTAGATACCCACATTTATTCTCTATCAGTGTAGTTCCGACTTGAGGTACCAGTTTTTTCCCTATAACCCTATCTAGATTTCATGTTCAGTTCATGTGTACAAGTTTCTTTTATGTGTATAAATGTGTATGTGAGGTATGAGGTTAGTTCAGAATGTGGTTTTATTAGGAGGTAGTCGTTCCGTGAAAGTTTCGGTTGGAATGATCAGCATATGGCTATGATAAATTGCATATTTCTGTTTTTTTCTTTTTTTCGACATTCGAGGATGAATGTTTCCAAGGGGGAGATATTTTAATACCCTGAGAAGGCCTAAGAATAGACTCGGGAGTGGAATTTGAAAAGTGTAGAAAACTGGCAAAATATCACAGGACGGACCATGGAACGACTCGTGGTATCAAACCACGAGTCGTTGTATGCTATGATTGGATTGGGGGATGTTGGTGGCAGTGGAGATAACGAGTGGTGTAACGACCTGTTGTGAGATACAACGGGTCGTCCTTTTTATTCGTGATTAGGATCAGGCTGGGTGGCAGTGTGAACCATGGGAGACAAGACGACTCGTTATGAGAAACAATGAGCATCGTTAGATGTCGTGGAAAGGATTTAGGATCTTCAGGAGGCCTTCAATGGGTTGAGACCACGACTCGTTGGAAGGAACCACGGTTCGTGGTGAGGCTCATGGTAAGTGGGATCAGATTTTATAATGAGCAAACAATAGACGGTGCAACGGATCGTGGTTTTGTAGGATGAGTCATCCTGTTCGTCCGTTGGTTAAGTTTTGAGAGAAGGAATTTAACAACCCATCCAATGAGAGATAGGACGGGTTGTTGGTGGTTTCCACGACCCGCTGGTACCACCCGTGGGTTCCATCCGACCAATTTCTAGGGCAGGTTCATTAAGGTATTTTCAACTTTTTCACGATATAAGGCCCTAAACTACGTCATTTGATGTATTTTCGGAGTGTGATAAGATGGTTAAATTCCCTAATGCATGCCCATTCCCATGCAAGAGCTTTTAGAGAGGTTTTAGGGAGATTCAAGGTCTTCTTCTCTAAGTTTCCATCAATTCCTTTGTGGGTATTCAAGGAACATTGAAATCGGTCCTTTTCCAGGTATGTATGGTCTTCAATGGGTGGATTCTTCCATACCCATGCCCCTATTTTATGACTCTAATTATAAATTATCAAAAACACATGGAAATTTTGTATTTGATTTATATAAAATCTAATGATTTTAATTATGGGTTTTGTGATTTTGAAATATTATCATAACATATGTATTTTGATCATCTTTTGAGATTTAAATTGATTATAATATTATTGATTTGATTCCTAAGCAATTCAGCTCAGTTATGCATGCCCCATGATGAATCGATTTATGATCTATTATCCCATCGATATTCTTTACAAGCTCATCATGAATTATGTTTTAAATTATGAATTCATTATGTTACCCATTATGATTTTATGAAATTCAAGCTATATGCATGATTTACGAGTATGTATGAGTCTTATTAATCATGAATTATGTTTTTGGCTGACTCACGGGCCTCATGTCATGGCTAGTTCACATATGTTCAAGCATGTTTAGAATTGTCATGATTTAATTAGCCCATAAACTCATGAATGTATTATTATTAGCACTATATATGTTTTGGGAGTAGTATCGAACACCAAGTAGGTTCAGGGCTCAAGTTAAGCCCTGGATCTTATGAACTACGTGCCACCGTAGGTATGTCGGGACCCTTTTATGTTAGTCCCTGGCCCAAACGACCCTTTTCATGGTGATATCACACTTTCATGGTCCTACCCTTGGCAAGGTACGGACACCCTTCTGACTAGGGTTATAAGTCGGGCTTTATGTGTGCTCATGTGAGGTATGTCAGTTAAGAGAATCTCCTACTGTTCCTCATGATTTATGCATGTTATGATTATGTATATTGACTCAAGTTATGTTGATTAAAGCTCTTCTATTACGACTATGACTATGTTATGCTATGAACGTATTGAAAACCTTAAGTCGTATGATATGTTATGATGATTTACAATACGAGCATGTTGTCCTACTCTTATGATTACTTATGGATTTTTATACATGTTTTAAATGTCCATTTTACTTACCTTGCATACTCTGTACATTTCACGTACTGACCGCATACTTTCTATGTTGTATCGTTTCATGATACAGGTCCCGGTTCTCAGGCTCATCCCCACCAGTAGCTAGTCTCAGCCTTGCTCTCAGCATAATTGGGGAGTCCTCATGTTCCGAGGACTACATGTTCACATTCTATATCATTTCTTTCAGTTTTTGAATGTCAGATTAGTTGGGGAGTTGTCCCATCAATCCGCCTGTCATGTTTAGAGACTTTTCAGACTAAAAGTTGTATTCCGATGTATTGTATAAGTATCGTACTGTTCTTCCCCTTATGTTATGTTATAATTGCATTCTTTATGTTAAGTCTTCCTCTTATGTGATTGAATTAGATGTATGTTCATGCCATGGGTTGACTTGCGGTCTCTGGGGGCTCCTTGTCCCATGTCTACGATCCGGGTGTACGTTTGGGTTGTGACAATCCTAAAGGGGAAAATTTTCAAGAGTAATAAATAATAATGTGGAGAAATTGAATGTTGATTCCAAATTAATGCAACAAACTAGGGTAAGTGTTCCCCATGGATCCTTAACTACTTTGGGTTTTACACTAGTGATCTATCCCAATACTTTACTTGTAGAATTGATAACTAGGGTTCATCCAAATGACTGGTTCGACCCTATTAGATGACTATACTCAATCATCGGATAAGGTCTCATGAGCGATTTCAATTTAATCGTTATCAATTTGTCCCAAATTTAACTATCATGCAACCACAACTCAAGTTAATACAATGATCATCAAGATCAAGGCTTTGTTGTAATTCTCTTTTCCTAATCTCTACCACTCTAGGCTCAAGAAAGTAAAGAATTCAGGAATTTCCTAATGTTGCGCATTGTTAAAAAACGTTTAAGCATGAAGAGAATACAATACAAGCATTTAGTATTAGTTTAGAATCACTTTTTGCAAACCATAGTTTGTTAATTCACCATGGTTCCCACAATCTTAGTTGTGGAGGTTTTAGCCTCTCATGTTTATAAGTAAATTCATAGCATTCATAAAAACATACAAATTAATACTTACAACAATGATTGGAAGAACCTTCACTTGATTAATGTAAAAATTTGGAAGAACAACTCAACAATTCGTATCTCAATGTAAAACTAACTCTCACATCTAAATTATAAATTGTACCTCTCAATTGTGTCTTCCAAATTATGTTTAAGACTTAAGACACAAGACACACTTATTACATAAAAGTAAAGGGTATTTATAGTAGTAGTTTGATGCTTTTCTTGTTCCTTTTGTGGATTTGATTCAGGATTGGAAACCCTTTTCCTAGTTGAAGTAGGAGATCAATTTTGTCCGTGTGGAACCCCTTGCCGCATCGCACCTTCCATTGCGGCAACATCATGCCGTGTCGCACAGCCCATTGCGGCATCATAGTGTCGCGTCGTCAATGTCATCGCGCATGGGAGAGGGGCGCCTCGCACCTGTTGCACCGCCTGGGAAGGCAGTGCCTCGCGCCTAGTAATACCCAGTGTTGCTACTGCCTCGCGCGGCTTGTAGCGCCAATGGCCTGGCGCCTCGCGTGTGGCAGTGTGCTATTTTTTTCCCTTGTTCTTGCTTAGTTCATTCCTTCTTCTTCAACTTTATTCCAAAAGCCTCGAATACATCAAAATCCCTTATTTTTAGCCCTATAAACATCTAATTATGTGCGTTAGCCATTTTCACAAATATATAATATAAACACATGCAAACATACATAATTTATTCTCAAAACATAGTAAAGTACGGGCAAGATATGTCTATGAAGTGCGTAAGTACGCCCTTCATCAGAGAGATGCGGGATCCTATTAGCTATGACCCCTCATATGTTGGGCAAGGTTGAGTTTCGAATGAGAACTGTCAACTCCGAGTGATGTCATCAAAAAAGAAAAATGTAAAGGATTAGAGAGTTAATTTTAATTAATCAAAAAAATACACAAGGGAGAGAGCAAGATCACTAAATTATCAATAGAAATATATGCTCATTACAATCAATTATAATCAAGTCAAGATAGCAGGCATTGTATAAGATAAGTTTAAAACTCAAGTCCCAAACAAATTAAAAAAATAATCTATTAAATATTTTAAATAAGTAACATTTGTTTTAAAGGAGAGAAGAGCTTGCAAATAGAAACTAAATTAATTCGAGGATATAATTATTGAAACCCCAAAACTTACGATAAAAATATGAAATAGAGAAACAACACTCTTTAGAATAAAATAACTCATATTTCTTATAATCTTTTTTTGTCATTTCAACACATACGAACACTTAACACATAACAAAAGTGAACCCACAGAAGTAGTATCAACAGAGAATGAGTAGGTCTGCTAGCCAACAAAGTCATAATCATATTGAAAATTTTTAATTTAACTAATAATAGTTATTTAAGAACATGAATCCATATGAACACTTTAAAAAAGAGTAAAAAATTCACAAAAGAAGAAAAGAAAATAATAGTACTCATCTGCTTCTTGTTTGGGACTATCCCATACTTAGTTAAACTATCACTTAAAATACTCAATCAATTAAGGAAATTATACCTCTTAAGAAGATTTCAGAAACGAAGATGTTTTGAGAAGAACTCAAGTTCACATTATTTCCTTAACCACTAATGGTCAAGTAATTTCAAGTTCACATTATTTCCTTAACCACTAGTTTCAAACATGTATATTCAAATAGACTTGTGTTTAAGAGGAAAGAACATGGTAGTTTACTAAAGAAAGGGTACCATTCACATAAGCAACTCTTTCATACTAATTGTTATTGGTTAAACTCAAATTTATGTAAACATTCAAAAGGAACACATTCTCAAACATCATCAAATCTTTAAACAAAAAGTCTCAAATACTCCTTCACATTCATCATTCTTATTACTTGAAACTCTTACTAGGTATTCAACATATCCAAAAAGCAATTTTTGACACCAAAGTAAGCACAGCTCAATAAAGAGAAACAAGCAATTAAACTCCCGCTAAACTAAGTTACTTTTTCATTAGTTAATTATTTTCATATTGGCACTTGTTGTTTCAAATAAAAATTCATGTGAGCACCTAGGAAGTTAGAAGGAAGGACGACGTACTTTTCATTTGAAACAGATTCCAAGCAAGAAATAGTCATGTGATGAGTTCCAATTAGATCCATTATTTATTTGCACTCTAGTTTAACTAGCTAGATGGTTGATACATGCCAACAATTTTCTGGTTTGGATAATAAACAACTTGAACAATCTCTAAACCTCCCAAAGATAGATGTAAATGGTTATGGCTATCTCAGGCTCTCGAATTAGTATTATAACAACACTTAAGGCAAACAATATTTATACTTCAAGTATCAACCTTTTGGAATTATTTCATGTTGAGTTAGAAGCTAGAAAACATCGTGTAAATGCATAATCAATTAGAAACATAACTAAGCAACTATTGTTAGGTTCAAAACATTCGAACCAATATTATAAAGATCTGTAATAGACAGCTTATCACACTTAAAGTTTTCACGCCTTAGAGAATTTATTTCAATCTAAACCATAAATTGTAAACACATTACAATCACAAGATCGGATGTAAGCATAACCAAATGATTAGAAAACTATTTCGCTCCCTATTTTACAATTACAGCGAGTCGACAGAAACAAACATCCCTGTTCCAAATAAAATTACGGGGAGTGGACAGAAATAAATGTTCCTGTTTAAAATACAATTAACCGATATCGAAGCTAAGGATAATGTAATAAGATGGGGGTAGCGATTTAGGCTTTGTAAGATCGAGTCTTCCGCTAGCCTTCTCCAACTCCAAAATGCGAGCGAACAAACACGAGGCACTAAATGGAGGGGGAATTCGTGAAGAGAAAACAGGATGCAAAAATGGAAAAAAGATTAGCAGTGTGTGTGTGTGTTTTCATGTATTGCTATTTTTGTTCAGTTTGCTTGAGTGAGTTTTCCCCCTCACTGTCTTCTCCTTTTATAGGAAAAGATAAGGGTTCCAAAATTAAAATCCCAAAAATATGAGAATTTAAAATTTTGAATCTCAAATTTTTGATGGGATAAGAAGCATGAAGCAGAATGAAAATCAAAAAAAGAGTTGACAAAGAGGACCTTAACTGCTCCTACTACTAAGATACTTTCTCACACCAAAGGGACGGGTAATAAGTGAAATTATCGGGTCTTGGGGGAGGGGGCGAGAGAGTGATAGGGAGCGAGAGGGCAGAGGGGTTCGACGAGTCTAAGGCTGATTTAAGAGAGAGGGAGGTAGTTTGGTATGGGGAAGGTCGGCGGTAGGAGGGTCTGGCGGAGGTTGGCAGTGAGTTTGGTGGTGGTTGGTGTTGATGAGGTGGAGGGTTAAAGGGTGTGTGCAGGTTTGAGGGGTATGTTGAGGGACGAAGAGCGAGGGAGGCCTGGAGGAATTCGGATAGTTTTAGGATTGAGTGGGTCAGGTATTGAGTAGATAGGACGGGTAAAAATAATTTGGATCGTCTGATCTTAGATCATAAGGTTAGGATTAAAAGAAACATAAATAAATAAAATAAACAAGTAAATAAATACTTAATATAAAAAAACTGATATAATATATATATATAATATATATATATATAAGGGTAATAAATGGTGGCCGTTGGATCAAAATTAAAAAGACTAAGTTCAAAGGGAAGAAGCATAATTCATGTAGCGTCTGCGTGATATGCGTGGATTAGCTAAAATTAAATGGCAAGGATTGAGAAATATGCAAGTTTTTTGGCTCAATTTGTGGCTAGATTTTCAAATGTAAAACAAAATCAAATTTACTCAAATGTAACCACTTTCTTAATAAAATAGCATTAATTGGCTAAAATATAAAATCAACTAAATTGTAAAATCATTTCATTCTTGAAATATAAATAAAACCAAGATGCATTAGTAATTAATTAATTCAATTAAGCTTCCGAACTTAAATAAAATAAAATATTTATTCACAAAAATAGGGATCGATAAGTTTTAAATTATAATTGATTTAAAATTAATAATCTAAATTCATACTCAAACAAAATTCTTATTTTTTGAAATGAAAAAATATGATCATATATATATATATATATATATGATTATTTTTTAAAAAATGAAAAAGTGGAAAATATTATTCAAAAAACAGTAAAAGATATTTTCAAATATTTAAAAATTTATTTTATTTTATTTAAAATTCAAAAGCTTAAATTAATTAATTGAAAATGTGGAGGGACAAAATTGGATGTCAATAATTGGGCATCAGAGGGTATTTGAAATAGAAAAAAAATATAAATATACAGCTATAGAGTAATAATTACAAGAAATACCAATAATTTCATATTTTCAAATATAGCAAAAAAAGATTTACCTAGACTACCAGATTTGGTAAAAACAAAATTATGGTTATTTAAAAATCCCATGAATCACGTCTGTACATTAAATGTTGCATTTCATATACTTTCAGTTACTGTCATGACCCAACTAATAGGTCGTGCGGACACCTAGTCGACTCTACTCAATAGGAGAACCCCTTGTTCCTTAGACTACAACGAATCAATGAAACATAGTCATCTCAAAATTCACCAGTCAAAATCTCTCTTTATTTACATTAGTTTTTACATCTCATCCAAGATAAAAATAAAGGTACCTCCTAACCAACACAACTCTTTCCAAGATCTAGTCTAAACAGGTACAAGAACTCTACAACTGAGTACCGACAAATAATAGATACAACTTTATCCGCAGAAGAATGCAAAAGTTGTCGTTGAATGATTGTCACTCCAATACAAACTTCAGCCTTTCATGGCCTACACCAAAAAGGCATAGCAAGAGTAGTATCAGTACACCATACATACTAGTAGGCATCATCAGCCAACTGCAGTTAGTTCACATAATAGCAAAATAATTAATAAGCATTGCCACAAAATAAAACTAATTTTCACTTCTCTGTTGCTCTTAATTCACCATTTTTATAAATTACCATAACCAGATAAGTCCTGCAAATTCATAAATACAATTACTCATATTATCATCTTGGTGCACTGTTAGCCTACCATTCTGTCTCTCCTTTCTGCTGCAGCGCAGGTGCTACTGTTGCTGCGGTCCAGTCTCCGGGACGTTGCAGCGGTAGTTACTACACAGTAACCCAAAAACTCGGCCCTTTCAATTCTCCTATGAAAGCCAAATTTGGTTTTCTAGCCAAATTTACCTAGCGTTTCAATATTATAGTAATTTTCTCATGAGATTTCGAACATATTATAATTTATCCATACAATTATAATTTATGACAGTCATGCCTCTCATATAACACATAACAATAAGTGCGACATGCATTCAACCTGCATGCACATATATCACGTCAATTATCTCAACAATATCATCAAACAAGTATCATATATCATGCAGATCATATATTATTTCTTAATTCAGAAAATTTACCATGCACACATACCTGTTATACATATCGTAATTATACTTCACCTCATTCTGGTCTCACATCACAACATACATCCTTTGAACTACACAAGTATATCGTCACTTTCCCGGTGCCATCACCACCAATAACATAGTTTCATTCCTTAACCAAAATCAATCTGAACTCGATCATACTAGCGGTAATATGCTAGGCACATGCCTCCGTCACATCACGTACACACATGCAAGAGGGTTTTTCTTTTTTCATTTCGATCATTACCTGCAAGGGACTCTAGAAATTCATGTACTATACACCGGGCTGTATGAGTCCTTTATCATACCCATCAGTGTATTCATTTCATACATCCAGTCGGATGGTGATTTAACCATACCTGTCAATGCACTCTCTCATAATGCTCACTCGGATGCTCGCCTCGGGCACGAGCCTCTCATATCTAAAAACCTCCATCAGGATCCAATCACGCTGATCTAATATCATACAGAGTACCCCCTTTCAGCCCCAGGTCATACCTCTCTCATTGATATTACACAATTCTTCCTCTCTTTATTACATAACATCTCGGACCACTGATACCGTTTATCCAGAACCATATTCACACTCTTGAAACATACCCATCACACATTATATCCATAGGTTCATTCACATAAAAATACAAATAATAACACTTACAGGTTTGCAGCCGAATTCACACGTAGATCACAGTTGAGAAATTAACATAATGGTGAGAAATATCGTTGCCAATCTCCATACACACAGAAGGACTTACATGCCGCAGACTTTCAAACTACACATGCATTTTCTACTTTATATTTTAAAAGGTTAAATACTAATTATTCCCCGTAGATCATGAAGAGTCGCGACCTGGCCCCCTCAGTAGATTAGGCTCCGCTGCAGTGGTATTGCTTCCATTGTAGCGGTCTCGCTGCAACATTAGCACTCTCATTACAGTGGTACTGTATTAGCAGTACTCCGACCAGTCCCCTTCTAACCTTTTCTTATAGATCTTTTCATTATGAATATCGTGATTCACATCGTTAGTACATCTTGCCGTAAGATTTTATCATATCAGATCTCGTATCATATTAACCTAACACGACCATCTGCCCTCCTTGTTAATATCAAGTTAACACCAATTTATGTGAGTTCAACAATTTCAAGGATATAGATTATTTTTCAAACAAGAAATTCATCAAAAATTCTATCATCTATGATTAATCAGAATATTGCCATTTATTCTCCTACAAATTCGTAAATTCGATTTCAATTTTCTAACTAAGGATCTTCAGCACATGCTACATGTTTCTCATAAACCCTCCTTCCAAATCATGTAGTATGCACGGTTATCTAACTCGTTTTAATCAATTAAATTAATTCTATTAAACACGGGACTTACATGCATCACTCAAATTCACTCCCCTAACCTTCTGACGAAGTCATTATATCTACACTAAATTCTCTCCTTCAATTCCTCACATGCAAGACACACAATTTCATGTTCCCACTACTTTATTTCTAGGTTTAATTTATAACTATGTGTGAAGCGCATCAATCACATGCACATATATGTTTAGCTAATCATAGTTATCATAAAAGTGAGTAAGCCATAGCCTACCTGGGTGCTAAGCTATCGTCCGATCGTCTTCGTCTGCGGTTACCCCGTTCTTGGTTCCCTCATGAAGTTCCTAGCCATGGATGTCAAATTTCCCCTTGGATCCTCTTGTTTTCCTCCAAAAAAGTCTATTTTCTGTTTTTAGACGTTTTTAATAAGTGCTCCTCAAAGACTAGATTTTTAATATCCAAATCAGAACGGGATTGCAGATTTCTGGTTCGTGTCATCCGCTGCAACGGTCATACCTTCGGCTACAGTGGCTCCGTTGTGGCAGAAAATGTCCCGCCGCGGTGGACACCTGCTTGAGTCCACTCGATCTCGACTATGCCCGTTCGGTTTTATTCTCCGTGTGCCCTTTGTTTGTGGGGGATTTATCGCGAATTTTTAAAAATTTCAATTCGCCCAGTTCTTATATGGTCGAAATGCTATAACGATAGGGTGGGTCGTTACAGTTACTGCAAGAACCCAAAAAAATTATTGTGTTGCTGTGCGTTTTCAATTTTCTTCTACACGGTTGCGCAAGTGTTTTTTTATTTTTCATACTTACTGCCACTATTGTGCATTTTCAAATTAAACTTCGCAGTCGCGCAAGTCATTTAAATGAAGCCGATTATTCTTTTTGTCCTCTTCTTTAAATATTTAGTTATAAGTCCGTATTTCTTTGTTCGGTTAATCGTTGAGAACTTGTTTACATATTGGTATATCATGTTTGTTAAAATTTGATTTTTGAGTTGTTTTTTGCATATGTGATAACTTATTATAGTTTAAATATATAATTTATTTAGAATTTTGTATTAAATATTTTTAGAAAATGGTGTTTTTATTTTTTTTTGTCTTATGTTGATTTATTTATATTTTTTGACTTTTTATATAATGTAATATTCTTATTAATATTAGTGGTTCAATTGTTTGCAAAATGGTTAGAAATTGGTAATATAATATTTTTTTAAAATAAATTGTGTTTTATGAATTCGTATTTTATTTGTTGACAAGTTGATTACATATCGATATAGATTATGGTTACTATTTTGGTTTTCAAGTTGTTTACTGCCATATTTGTTATTTATATTATAGTTGAAATTTATAAATGTTTAGAAATTGACATTGAATGTATAAATACTTCAAATCAACTTATCAAAATATAAACGAACTTTATAAAAACCCAAAAAATATACCAACATATTAATATAAGAATTAAAAAATTAAAAGAACATGTATAAAAATATTTAAAATCAGTTTCTAAATATTTATAAATTTCAAATATAATACAAATACAAGTATGACTGCACACAATTTAAAACCAAACTTTTAACCTTAATCTATACCAATATGTAATTAACTTGTCAACCAATAAATCATCAAACAAAATACAAATTTATAAAACAAAATTTATTTTCAAAAAGAATAATATATCACCAATTTCTAACCATTTTGCAAACATTTGAACTACTAATCTTGATAACTATATTACATCATATAAAAACTCAAAAAAAAAAATCAACATAAGATTAAAAAAAATGAAAAGAATTGGATTCCATTGAATATGAAACTTAGGAAAAGATGGACTCTTTGTTAGATGATGATTTAGAAGTTGATAATTTGGAGAAGACGGACTCTTTATTAGATAAAGATTTAGAAGTTAATGAAGAAGAAGTGTTACGGTTTGATTGAGATGAATATTGTGGAAGGAAACAGATTAGTTTAAGAGAGAGAAAAATCACACTTCTAGATTTGATTTGATGTGCACTACATATTTTTCATAAATATATATAAACTCTATTACGTGGTGGTGAAAATGACTATCATATACTCATAATAGTGATTTATTAGTAAATTAATTATTATTTTAGTAAATAAATCAAAATGTTCATATAACTTATAATTAAAAGTTTTATAATAATATTATATATAATTTTTCCTCTGAAATAATCTCCAAAGTTTGGAACCAAAATCCCATCAGTAGCTTATCTATGGCAAATTAAGTTTGTCTTTTAAGGCATTTATATTCATTTTTATATAATATGTTGATCATTTATATTCATTTTTGGTTCAATTCGAAAACATTTCAATCCCGAACTAGTTAATAATTTGTCTTTTATGGCAAATTAAGAATTTTTAAAAGTTGAAGATTCTCTAAATCTCACATTTATGCCTAGCTAAACTTAATGTAAATGCAACAACAATTGAACTTTAATATATATCAACTAGTTTGTACTGCCTAGCTATATATATATGGATCCTTCTCTATCCCACTATTTTCAGTTCACAACTAATCTGCATGGAATTCCCTTTGAGATGGTAGAATTTTCAGATAGCCTCATCTTATATATGTGATTTTAGTAGAGGTGGTAAATTAGGTCATGAAATTATCACTCTGTTTAAATTTGGATGGATTATTGATTTATTCATTTAGTAGTTCAATTTATTTTAGTCCATCAAAATTGGGTTGATATATAATTCAAATTGATCCATGTGAAATTTTGTCAAAATATTTTCAAAAAACATATTTTTTTTATTTGATAAGTTATATATGACCATAACAAAGAAAAACTATTATTAGATACTAGAAAAATATATAAAAAAATAAAATAATTAAAACTTAGTAAAAATAAAACGGATTAAATTATGATCCACATTTTCATTAATTTCAGCTTAAATAATTTTTGCACGGATGATTCTCAACCCATCCCAACCCACTCAAATTTCACTCAACTCATTTGATGCATCTAGATTATAGGTTTACTCATCTATTTATAAAACATAGCAATACTTTTTTATTTAGCATGTATAGCAATAGGCTTTTTACAAACATAGCAGTACCTTTCTATTTACCATATATAGCAGCATTTATTATTATTGTTTTTACAAAACATATAGGAAATCAGTTAAATTATAAAGCAGTAAATAAATTAGGCCCATATCATGGAAATAACTTAAATAAATTGATTTTTTCTTTTTTTTTCTCCTTATTCAAAAATAAGAGATATTGTTCCATGATTTTCTCCACATATTACTCAAAGAGTTCATTCTAATCGGTAGAGCTCTCATATAAATTAATACACAATCAATTTTTCGATATCATTTTCTATTTTTATTTTGTTGTTATTTTTTTTGTTCGCTTCATTTGCATTAATTTTTGATATTTTGTGATAGAAAACATCATTAATGGTAGTAAATTTTGTATCTGATATAAATTATATTTCATACACATTTTATACACATGTCAGTTTTTAATATTTCAAGATTAATTTACATGAAATTTATATACATTTCATACACATTATGATTACTCGTATCAAAATTATATGTACCAGATTTTATATAAATTTCATACATATATCAATTTTCAATATTTTTTAAAAGTACGTATACAATTTTTATAGATTTCATATATATAGTGACCACACATATCTCAAAAAGATATAAATCAATTTTCATGCATATTTAATACACATGTCAGTACTAAAAAGCTTCTATTACTAATGTATACAAAATTTATCACATTTAATACACACATCTCAACTTTTTGTTTTTTACATAATTCACTCACAATTTTCATCTATAAAAGTTGTATACAATTTATATGAAATATATATATTTTGCTCAAGATTTTCGCTCACTATTTTGTGTATAAAAATTATATAAAATTAATATTTTATATATATATAGTCATTGGTATGTCATATAATAAAATCTCAATCGCGCAAATTCAAACTCAACCGCTTATTTTACACCTCTAGGTTTTAGGTTTCCTCATCTATATTTAGCATACTCGTTACCACCCAAATATTGATGCATTTTGGTCGATCTGCATAGGATATGGACAGCCCATCCCAAGTAGGGGCGTAGCTAGGCTCATCAAGTAGCGTGCAAATAAGGCTAAGGCCTCATTTGTTTGTATTTAATATAGGTTTGAATCTGAACGGTTTAGACCTTAGATCATTAAGTATATTTTTTTTCATTAAGATTTAAGCACTTATTTGGTCTGAATAAGTCTTAATCATTAAGAAATAGAACAGAGCATTGATATCATTAAAGGGTATGTTTGCATGGATAATTTTCACCACCATTACGTCCAAACCCACCAATCATCAACGCTAACCACATATGTCATCACAACCACCACCACCACCGTTACTGTCGCCAACCACCAGCCACTACCACCAACCACCTCTTTCACCATTGTCAACCACCGTTACCATCGTCAACCACTACTATTGCAACCACTACTATCAACCATTACCACACCGCTATTGCCGCCACCACTGCCGCCGCCACCTCTACCACACCTATTCGTTACTACCACCACTGCGGTCATTCTCTACTATCAACCGTCTCCAACATCACAACTAGCACCGCCACCAATTGTACCACCAACACATTGTCAACCACCACACATTCTTCAACTGCCACCATCAACGTCGCCAACTACTAACATCAACCAACTTCACCACCACAACCGCCACTACAAACCGTCACCATCACGCCAGCGACTACCATACCAACCACCTCCTTCATCACAACTATCACCACTACCATTATTTAATAACTATCATCACTATCAATATTAGCCACTAACACCAACTATTACCACCACCACTATAAACCATCTCTATCATCACTAACAAAGATAAATATTTTATTTTTTTATTAAATAATAAATTTATTTTATTAAATTAATAGTTTTTTCAATATTTAATTATTTTTTATTTAAATTATATATTTTAATATGTATACAAATAATTAAAACATACACATTCAGATGTTGAAAAATAAATGATCTTAATTATTTAGTTTTCAGATGTAGAAACAACATTTTAATCATTTAGATATGCATTCAGATGCAGACATTTTAATCTTAATAAAAATGAATGAGCTTTAAATTACTTTGCCTAAATTCAAATTCTAGACGTGACATTCAAATTTTTTAAAATCCCCTTATATGAATCGCCCAAGTGACATTATCTCATTTAACTTCTTTATGCACCATCCATATTAGATTAATTGGTCATACAATCAGATCTAATAATGGAATATATATCAACGGTATGGCTTATATTTATATATAGGCGAATTTATATGTTAAATATAGGACACGTGAATTTGTTATCTCTTCATAAAATTAAATATTTTATGTATTATATATTTTAAAATTGATACGACACTTTTGCTATAAGAAAGTTAAATGATGCACTTGATTGAATGTTGAGTTATTTATCTTAGAATATTTTGGATCAATTTCCACTTAACATTTTTTCTTTTTGCATTATTTTTTAATGATATACTCATATTTTAAAAATGCTAAATTTATATACATCTGGGTTCCGGACATTGGACAAGCACAGTTTTCACTTGTTAGTTCGAAATCAGTAGTAACTAAACCGGCCACCATATTATATAACTGTTGATCTGAAAATTTATCAATCTGCATTTTTGCAGTTTGATCTAAAACAACTAGATAAGCTACCAGAGACAAGTAAAACACAAAAAGACATTAAGAGCTCATTTGGTAACTAGATAAGCTACCAGAGACAAGTAAAACACAAAAGACATTAAGAGCTCAGTTGGTACGAGAGATAAGGAATATATAGTTTCAAGATTAATTTTTAGATAAGTTTATCATATGTTTAGTTGAGATAAAATTTTAAAAAAATTTATTACAAAATTTTAATGTTATTTTTATCTTACATTTAGGGTGGGATAACAGTTCTAAAATAACTAATTTTAAGATAACTTATTTTCCAATCAAACGAGCCCTAAGAATACTACCAGTATAACAGAGTCGCACAATGCTATACAAGAAGTTCCCGTCTAAATAGTAAGCAAACTTTTAATAAAAGATCTTAAATATTTTTTAGGAAAATTCATATACTTTATTTGAAATTTATTATTTTATCTTTTGAAATGAAAAGTTTTTTGTATTAATTACTTTTATAAAAAATCCTTGTCTTCTTTTCTTTTTAAGATAGAATTTTATTTTATATTTCTCTGCAAACTTCAATGTAATCTGAAAACATTTAAGCCACAAATTAACTAGTATACATTAATTTTTGGAAGCTAAAGATTTTTTTGCATTAGTAGCTTGGCCTTGAACCCCACATGCGTACATATAGGTTTGGTTATTATCCGCATCGTACGTATGCATAATGCTTATGGTGCTATTCCTATGTATAATGGGTACGGTCATTTACTCGAATGGTCCTATTTTATGATGATATTTAATTTTTTTTTTAAATTTATAATTTACAATTTTATTTTTTAACACTTTAAATAATAATTTAAAAAATAGCCAAAAGTAAAAAAAAATTGCAAGGTAAATATTTATATTTTCATATTATAATATAACACAGGTTGTCTTACAAGGCATAACAAGTTATGATACTTAATTCTACTAATACAGTTAGAGGTATAAGTTCACTATAATTTATGGGAAAAATTGGATCACAGACACGTGGCACCCATGACAAATCCAGCAGCTTTTCGAGACAACGAAAGCGTAGAACTTCAGGAGGTCTCTCCGAGAGGATGATGGAGGAGAAGCCGTCCCATTCAGGATAAGGATTGGAGGGTTACTGCCAATAATGACATGGCAACAAAGATAAGTAGGAGACAAGAATGTCAAATTGCTCAGGTGCATGGATGAGCTCGTATGGATCTGAGTCGTGCAGGGATACTAGCTGACACCTTCCAATGAACTAGATGTGTGGTGCAAGAACATAGGGCTTAGTACTTTAGGGATCTAGTAGAGTTTTCTTACTAGCCAAGGCCTTGGCCTTAATCCTGTAGCCTATAAATAGTCGATCCTCCTCACTTGTAAGGGGATTTAGATTATGTTTTCTTTCAAGCAAATACATTAGCAATATACTGTTTTCTTGGGCTCCAAGCATTTTCTTTGTACTGTCTCGAATTCAATAGCTATTTGAGTAGCTAATCTCAAGTCGAAAGCAGGGATCCCGGGCTCGCTCACGGTCTCTTTGAATACACTTAGATTTGATCTGTTTACCTTATTCAGCTTATTTACGTTGTGCTCTATTTTGTTTTCATCGTCTATCAATAACCAATTGCTAGTAAATCGTACCCAAATTAGGGTTAAATTATAAGGCATGTTCTTGACCGCCCACAAATTCAACTGTACTACTTTCAGGATAAACAGTTTGGCACCCATTGTGGGGCTAGAGCAACTGTGT
This sequence comes from Datura wrightii, assembly GCA_035772735.1. Classification (NCBI taxonomy): domain Eukaryota; kingdom Viridiplantae; phylum Streptophyta; class Magnoliopsida; order Solanales; family Solanaceae; genus Datura; species Datura wrightii. The sequence continues at coordinate 53,322,545 of JASDFA010000023.1, forward strand.
GGATTTATGTTTGGTTTTTCTTGCTAGCTTGGTTGTGACTTATTTTGCAGGCAACAGGTTATGGCTACCAGTGGAGACCATGTCATGGATTCAATAGTCGACAATGTCGTGGTTGAGGATGAGGCAAGATCTCTGCTTCCCGATATGATGAGTTCAAATGGAAATACTCATTGGAATGAAGAGGATCAACTCCTCATATATGGACATCACTAATGTAAATATACAAAGGAGGGTTCGTAGGCCCCTCGCTAAAGTAAAGGAAACAAAGGAAGGAGTGGTTTGTAAGGAATACCTCCAGAGGATACTCAAGGGTTTCATAGATTCCTAGAGGTAGTTGATGGCTAGGATGGAGGCCCAAGATAGGAGGATGAGTGAGATCAAGAACAATGTGGCCTAGGTGACCTCGAACGCTTCAAGGGAAAATATGTAGGACTCCCTCCATAACTTGGAACCTGACAACAGGTCGAGAGAACGCATAGCTGCAGAAACTGATAACAGACTCGAAGCCCCTATGACCGAGACAACAACAATGATGGAGTTGTTGAGGAAGGAAATGAAATCCCAGTATGTAGAGCCATAGTCTCACATGAATTGCATCCTGCGGGCACCACCTACCGTAAAAGGGGCCGCATTCAAAGAGTTAGTTATACAAGAGTACCCTACATAGCCAGCATATTGACTAATCCTATCCCGAAATCTAAAATGCCTGACATTCCCAAGTACAATGGGAATTCAGACCCTCAGGAGCACAGACTCTTTTCACAATAGTCGTAAACGACAATGACCTGACAAAGGAGGAGGCTGAGTCTGTGATTGTGAAGAGGTTTGGAGATACACTATAGGGAGAAGCATTGGTCTAGTATTCTCTTCTACTTGAAAATTCTATTAATTCGTTTAACATGTTGACAAATAGTTTTATCAGGGCTCATGCTGGAGCCAAAAAGGTGCAGCCTCTCTGGGGAGATATTTTCAAAATAGAGGAAGAAGACACGAAGTTGCTCTGGGAGTTTGTTGCAAGACTCTAGAAGGAAAGCATGAAGTTGCCAATGGTATCGGATGACTGGGCAGTAGAGGCCTTTAGTAAGGGATTGAACCCCAAGAGTTCGGTTGCCTCGAGTAAGCTGAAAGAAAGTTTGACTGAATTCGAGGCCACGACATGGGCGGACATCATAATCGATGCGAGTCAAAGATCCATATCAAGGATGATTGTCGAAGGGTCGTCGACAAGACACCCCAAGCATGATTTAAATCTAAGGCAGTGAAGAACCCATGGAATGCTAGCGAAAGGACCGTTCGGAACCCTTCACGATGGTTTGACCCAAAGGCTTCATATCAGGGAAGGTATGTGTCGTACATTGCTAGTGTGAGAACAGGTACAAGACGAGATGATGGTTCACCTAACCTAGGCTAGTCTTGAGTTGAGAGAAGAAGGGATAGGGACTCCCTTGAAGGGGGTTGTAGGCTAGGAGGCTGCAAGATCAATGGTATACACTATCGGTAAGTTCCCTCCATTCTCAGAGTACTACTTCACCATCAGCCTGGCATATCTGGTCTCGGCTATGCAAGACATCAAAGGCACAAAGTTTCCAAAGCCTATTGGCTCGAACCCAGATTCTAGGTATAGGAACCTGTGGTGTGAATACCATAGGATGCATGGCCACAACACAAAGGACTATCACCACCTCAGAGAAGCAATCGCAGATTTGTTGAAGGATGGCCACCTGCAGGAGTTATAGAGCGATCAAGCTAAGAATAACTTCAGGAAAGGTGTCAAGGGTAGCAAGAAGCCTACGAACCGGGCATTCCCCGAAATACAATAAGCTAAGCGATAAGCTGAGCACCCCCTAACAAGATAACTGGTATGTTTCCTTAATGTTGTTGATTTCTTAACTGCTTATTTACCTTTTTCCTCCAAGGCTCCTACAGGTAATCAAAAACAACTTTCTCGTCCTCACTAGGGGGGTCCACTCTCTGGACAAGACTAACATTGATACCCTGAGGACAGCAGGAGGAGGAGCTCCTCAGAGCCATCAGAAGTGGAGAAGCATTGCAGCTGGATAAGCAATTCAGAAGGCCTAAAAGAACGCGCTACACTCTTTTTTTCTTCGCCTAGTTTTTGTCCCCATAGGGTTTTTCTGGCAAGATTTTTAATGAGGTAGCAGTAGAGACTTCTAGAAATAAATTAGGATTTTAATTTTTGTATATCATGTAAAGGCCGAACGGTCTCAGAAAAATGATGATATGAATAAGAGAGAATGTTCCTAGAAAGCATAACACACTTTTTTTACAAATACAGAACTACTCAAAGTTTCGAATTTTAAAGACAAACTCCTGAGTCTAATCACAATATGCCGCAAGCATTCAAAGATTTAAATTCCAAGATCTCGAGAATAACTCACCTTGAACCAAAAAAGGAGGATAAGAGCCCGACTCGGGAACCCTAAGCCCTGAACCGGAAACTCTAATTCCCAAGATGAGAGATAAGTCCAAACTTTAAGGTCCTCGCACCAAAGATATGACAATAGGGATTGATGAAGAAGTCAAGAATAGCTTACTAATTAATGGACTTGAAACATCTCTTCTAGGTGAAGCATGAAGCCTCAACTTCACTGGAAGAGTATGTTCATGCGGAATGCACAGACTGATCATCCAATAGAAAAAATGAGGTGACATCTCAGTGCACTCTGTGTGAGGCCCAACCAAGAGGCATTCTCAAAATGCTGTGAAATTTAAAGTTCCCTATCAAGAAGTTCGGAGTCGAAATTCGACTAAAAAGAGAAAATTCTTTGAAATGCTTCGCTGTGAAGTAACTTAGAGACATCCAAACTTAGTACCCTAATGATTAAAAATTAAAGGGATCCCTCATTGTTCCATGAGGTAGTATAATAAATGGACTTAGAAAGTCAGTGGTCAGACAAAAGGTTGCTAACACACCGACCAGACAATATGATTATGTAAGAAGTGCCAAAACAAAAAATCGATTGGCGGCTATCTTCGATCATCAAATAAAATAAACCGATGCTCACTAACCCGACTAGGTTCACATAGTATACTTTTCAAAGATGTAGTATGCGTAGAATGTGACACCCCGAAGGAAGCCCCTAAAGGGCGACAACTCGTATCTTTTAAAAAAAGGACCCCGATGAAGCTGCACAGTTAATGAGTTTGGGCTCTTGGTTTAAAAGTAATGCTGAGCAAAACTTTTAAAACTAACGTCTGCAAAAGGAAATGGCAAGCCTCTTTCTAAAAAGAAAATGCAGAAAAGAAAAATAATGCGAAAGAGTCATAAGAACACAAAAAAGTTTCCTTCATTACGAGTCCAAAATAGGTTACAAATTACAAATCCAACACGGGTTACAAATTACAAGCTCAAAACGGGTATCAAAGTTGTTAATTATACACATATGAAAGAGTACATCTTATAGGAAGGGCAGCCACACCTCAATATCGACTCGCTTCGCTCGTGCTTCATGGAAGGGTGATAGGGTAAGAAATCATGGTTAAGCATGAGAGCCTACGGGACCCCCGGAAGAAGACAGTCCAAGAAACTCCACATATTTTCCCAATTCACAGTAGGAAAAGGAACAGAAAAGAGGGGTTATGCTTCTCCCCAAAAAGGAAAATCTGTCAAAGAGCGAGATTGTAGCGATAATCGGGATCCCGAGGGTCTTTGTCTCCAGAAGAAGACCTCATATCTGCACTCATGATCATAAAATAGGTGGCCCCAGAGAAAAAAACCCATACCCCAGGACAGTCGAGAGGGAGACTCGTTTCTCAAATATGACCTAGTTGCTCCCCCTCTCCCTTCCGATTTCACCTCTATTTCCTACTTCGCCCTTATCAAGCAACCCCTGTGGTTGATCCCACCTGAGCCAAAGACAAGGGTGGATCAAAAACTAGGGAAGAAAAAAAGCATGAGTCTAAAATAAGTCCATGGAAGAAAAGGATTTCGAAAGAAAACAAGCGAGGCTCTTCTTCTAGTAATTAAAAACATTCTAGAAATATCACGGGATGAAAAGTGCTGAAGGGAAGGGTCATATTGTCATAGGCCAAGCTCCCTTTAATGCATGGAGTTGTATGACCTTGACCAAGCAATAATAGAGAGACACGTAATTTGAGAATTTATTAAAAAGTTGACATGACATGATACGACCCAAAAGGTAAAGCGTATGAGACAGTTCACCTACCCATTAATGGGGGAGCAAATTTTCAATTGCTTTCCCGCCCAAAAACATAAAAACATTCTTGTTGAAGTTTACTTGTGAATGTATCACAAAGCAGTGAAATCAGATGCATAAAACCATACTTACAAGGGGTGCACAAGTGTAAAAAATATGAATACAATTGGCAAGGCCCTTGAGGTAGGCTTAATCACCGCCATTATCATCGGGGTTCTCACTATTCGATCTATCATTAGAGAGTTATTCCTCTTAAATAGAATCGCAATTTTCAAGCTCTCGATCTAAGGGTCTCGAAAGGTTGATAAAGGCTTGGGACTTAGTGATATCGGCATCAAAATCCAGGGAGTTCGACTTCACTTCTTTTAAGATTTTGATTCACATAAGATGGGTGTCCCGAGCTCTCTCCCTAGAAAGTCTGCTTTTTCTGAAATTGGTGTTTCTAAATAAGAGAATTCACTTTATCTTGTAAGTGGTATACCTCTGTTGGGGGGACATTGACAAAAATCAAAAGAAATAACTTCAGCGTCACTAAACAATCTTGAATTCAACAATTAGAGCTCTTCTTCAAGCTCAGATTGTCTCCTTAAGTGACCCTCAATTAGCTTAGCCTGGGCAGAATTCTCCTACAACAGATTCTTTGCCTCTAAGAAATTATGGTGGCATCCTCACGATACGTGTCTCCCTTAGAGAAAATCTCATCCAGACTGGCCTTCAACACCTCGATCTCAGAATCTCGATAGACTAAGTCTCAAAAGACACAGACTGCTCCCAGGCGGAGGCTAAACCATTCTCGAGTTGTCACACCTCAACTCTAACTCCTTTTTCTCCCCCAACCATCATTGGTGGCTCTCGGCAACCGACACGTAAGCCTAGGAGGAAAAAAAGGAGGGCTCAGGAATAAGGTAATACATGTGTATGGCATGATTATTAATTGGAAGAAAAATGCATAAGCGTCAAGGGAGTCACTAACTCGTGCGACGGTACGAGCATTGTCGTTGGCAAGGCATTCAATGGGAAACTTGACCATCTTTTTTTTATCCTCCACTGAGACCAGCAGTTTCAAGTAGTTGGCTACTCTTATCAATCGTGATGTAAAGTCAGCCCTCTCAGAAATTGATAAGGTTACCACCCTACACCACATCAGCTCCCAAATTATAATCGGAAAGGTATTAGTCAAAGCATAAGGATCAGCTTGCCCTGTAGGGGATTTTGATCTATGTACTATAAGGTTATCGAAGCCCAAGGACCTCTCTCTAAATTGGACTTTGGGGGTGACTGAGGTTTCTTACCTCCGACAACTCTACACGAGGTGGAATTGAGGGAAAACTCACATGTTTGGTCCTATATAATAGATGGTCTAGCATTTTCCACTTCAAAAGGAAGCTGACAACCCTAGGGCCAAGGTTGCCTGATTATCTTGGTTTCCTTTTTAGGGACTTGCAGTTTGATTCATTCGAGTTGCCTCCTGAAACGCCCACATTTGGAATAGGCTTTTCATCTCTCCCTATGGAGAGGCTCGAGCCTTTGGTGTTTTTTCTTTACCCTGAAAAATAACGATGCCTTCTTAGGAGCATTCCCTGCATTTGAAGCAGGAAGAGTGGGAGCATGCTCAGATGAGTTGTGACTGGTCAAGTTGCCACAATAAATAAAGTTAACAAGGGCTCAAGACCTGATGATAAACCTACAAGCAAATATAGTCAGGAGAAGATATAAAGGAAAAACTAGGAGCGGTAACAGTTGGTGACAGTAACAAACAATGGTTTTTCTCTTTGTAACCTAATTGGTAGGAAGTTTTTGTGCAGGACCGACTCTAAACAGTGGTGAAGTTCAAAATCTTTGCAATCCGCTTCTGAAGTTCTCTGACCTAGTGAAGAAAGGGAACCCCCATAGGTGGACACCATTTGGGAGCTGCACGGTACACTAAAAAAGTTAGGCATCAAATGGACGAGGTAAGGAATACGAGTGGAAGGGTAATCTTTTCGATCACTCACAATGTGTGTTCTAAGACTAAGAGAGGAGGGATCTCATAGGGATCTTCAATGGCTATGGTGATGAAGCGATTATTCCAGCCCGGTTATGGATGTCATCTAGGTTCCCCAATTGCGACTTCTTTCTGCGATGGGCTAGCTGTACTATCCCTCCCCAGACTAGATGAGGAGAATAAAGAAAAAGTAGATGCATCAGGGAAAATTCTTTGCCAGCTAAAGTGGCCAACGCACGAAGAAAAGTAATAGCTCTCCATACTCATGGGCCGAGCTAGCCTAAACATAATTGAAAGGTGTCACAGAATGAGATGATCACCTCATCAATGTGGTTGTCAAGGCCCATGATAAACGGGTAGGTGTAAACAAAGGTGTAACAGGGTCTCAAAGACATGATACTCTCGGAGGCACTGGGAGCCTCCACGCAGAACTCTTTGAGAGGCCAGTTGCAATCCGACTGGACTAAGTCGATATCTGTCTTCTTCATTAAAGAGCCCAGCTCACCCATGGATTCACTCTTCTTATTGCCTCAGGTTTAGATATTGAAATCATCATTAAAGTTATATGAGCTAGGGATGATTTCGTCAACGAAAGGTTCACGAGGGTTTTTCTTCTTTTCTTTTATCTTTGAACTTCACTAGTGATCAGAATAGAAGAGGCAAAACTCATCAAAGAAAAATACATGATACAAAGTGAGTAGAAAAGAAGGGATTTTGGGTGAGCAAGATTTTCAAGAATTGTGGAGAACTACTCTGGTGCGAAGAAGACAAAGAAAATGAGCAGCTTCGATATCTATGGGAGAAAACAGGTCAGTTTCCCAAGTGATGGGTCATGAACCGAACATAGGCCCGGATCGAGACACGGGACAAAGAACCCCGAGAGGCTCCAAGTTGACCCATGGAATGAACATAACATATAAGCTCAACATTTTAAATGCGGAAATCTAACATATAACATAGAGGTAGCGTGAAAATCTGATAACACGAATATCTGAATACAAACACAATTATGAAGCTGAATACATACTATTTCTGATAAGCCTCTACTACTGACGAGTTGATGGGACAAGACCCAACTAACTCACTAATGTCTGAAACTGAAAGTACTGAAAGTAACTGATAAGAAGGGCCCTTAAAAGATGAGGACTCACAACTGGCTGAAGATGCTAACACAGAGGATCTAACTAATGGTGGGACTGAGCTGAATATCCAAGCCTGTATCATGAAACGATACAATATAAAGTATGCATTCAGTACGTGAAATGTACAAGTATGCAAGGTAAGTAAACCCACTAAGTAAGTAAAATCAGCGATCATGCATAACATAAAACATTTCATTATAAGAGTCTGAGAGTAGGGCTCGCATGCTATTATCTGAAAACATGACTTAAACATAATTGAATCGAATGACCCAAAGCTGAAAACTAATAATCATAGTAAAACTGAACATTGGGTCAAACCTGCTAAAAACATAATATCTCAATTGATGAACATGCATAACTGAAATCATGAGGAATAATGGGAGACTTGTTCGGGTGATTTTGGGGTTATAAAACCGACACGCAAGTGCACGTGGTCGAACAAGTAGTAAGTGGCTTTAGTAAGCCAAGTATCGATCCCACAGAGACTTGGGTTAAGTGCAATTTGTTCAAGTATACTATATTTTTACTTCTAAATATGCTGACAACAAAGTAACCAAAAAGTGAATAATTTGTTTTATAAATTTTATACTAAAACTATGAGCAATTATCTACTTTGAATTTGGACTATGAATAAGAGCATGCCGAGGTTAAAGAACATGTAATGAAACTGATTATCATCATAAATTGGTTAATCTTTTCTTCCAGTTGCTAGCCAAGAACATTTGCTGAGAGATTAAAACTCTCGTATTTAATCTCACTTAAGAATCATGAACCATCCGTCTACATTTCTGTGATCAAATGCAATTCATGTTCTAGCCATACAATTCCGGTTCCTAAATTGACTAATACGACTTTCAGGTATATTTCTATCCTGAATGCACATCAAAACTCAATTTTCCCAAATCAAGTAAAGAACAATATCCTATTAATTCACAACTTTCCAATTTCGTGCTCTCTCGAGTGAAATCAGACGTTTTAGATGTACATTAATGTAGGCCACACACCAATGCAGTAAGAACAAGAATTAATAGAACAACATGGAAGAAAAAGATGAAAAACCATATAATCAATAATCAAAATTCATCACAAGTGTTCATAACCTCAGCAAGGAAGGGAATTAGCCACTCATTTGTGGTTTAATCATCATAAAACGAGTCTTAATCATACAAACAATTGAATTAGAGAAGAAAGAAAGAGAGAAAAAACCCTGAACTTTTCGTCCCTCAACTGCCTGTAACCCACGTCCTTGCTCCACCAAGTCTGCATTCCGAAAAATACACTTAAGTGTTCTATTTATACTAGTGGGAATTTTTCCCAGAATAATGAGCAACGTGTCACGGAGTGCATCGCGGAGCACTGCCTCCGTGACATGCCATGAATGCGGACCCTCACTGGAACTGGGGGTCCGGGAATTTAAGCTCAACGTGGCACGGCGTGCATCGCGGAGCACTGGCTTCGTGCCACGGAGCAAACGCGGACCTCCACTGGAAATATGGTGAATTTTCACCCTCCAAGCAGAATGCCTCCGCGATGGCAGCGTGACACGACTCCATCGCGGAGCCCCTTTAAATCATGTTGTCCACTGCCTTTTCCTTGCTCACATCCAAGTCCAACTCCGATATCGTCCAACATGTCATTTAGCTTCTCGAAATCACATTTTACCTGCAAAATAATGCTAATCATGTTGGTTAGTATAAATTCACATTTTATTCCTAATTACATGAAAATGTATACACATTGCTAGATAAACAAGGATAAAATGATACTTTTGAGTATCACTTGGGCATATAAATCTGCCCAAGATCACTTACCCCACACTTAAATCCTTGTTCGTCCTCGAACAACAAACATACAATACATGCAATTTACATCCCAACCTCGCTACTATGGTACAAAAATTTAAGCTACGGTCATACCGATCATTCAATATTGCAAATCATCAAGAAAACATGCATGGTCTTAACAATGCAATGACCTTCAATACATTAAGACTTCCTAGACTTTAAGAATCGACTCTTGATATCGGCAAACTCATGCAAATCAGCTAATCAAGATATTCGACACGAAAATCAATCTTTCATCAAGCATGTGCCCTCACAACTCAAGAGAATCTTCCCTTTTTTGCTCATGTGACACACAATCATTCAAGCAGGGGCATGTACACACACTTTCACTCTCTCTCCCAAAAGAATTCACATGCATCATGTCGTGACCCATAAGCTTGCCCTTAGTGTATTACTTCACTAATGTAATGAAATGCAATGTAAGATCACGTAGGACTTTAATGGGTTGTAATGGAAGCTATGGAACTAGTAAATATTAGATTAGCCAATAATAGCCACTAGCATCCTTAAGCGCCTTTTCAACACATTCCCATCAACTCATTGGCATTGTTTCTCTCTTTTTCTTTTTTTTCATCATCCCATTCTTGATGATTTCCTTTAGTATAGCCCATTTCATTAAGCACACTTGACACAATAATAAAGATTATACATGCACCTTTATTATCGTTTATTTATAACAAATGCACCTTCAACCTTTTCTTTTCTCCCCTTACTCCGCTTTTCTTTTTCTTTTTCACCATTCTCACTCTTTGACACTTTGGGAAAATTATTTTCTCTTCTTAGCGCTTAAGAGTTTTGTATAGACTTTACGGCTAATGAAAAGAAGGAATTAAGCTCGGTTTACACTTTTTGGACAAAAGAAAGAAATAATAAGCTAAAGGCTTAAAGGGCTGACTAGGGTATACAATCACAGGAAGAGGGGAGTATGACAAGAAAAAAAATAGAAACTCTCAGTTAAAACAAAGAAATGCCTACATCCTTTCCTACAATACACCTCCTTCATTTCGTTTTGTACACACACCAGGCAAGTTCTAGACACTTCACAATAGCATGGAATATCAACACCTCACTTCACACTTTATGCACATGCTCGATTCAAGATGTATTCACAAACTCTTCAATCAGCTAATTACATGAATTCAAACATTAAGCCTCAATCACACCGAATCGAACTCTACAGCCTAGGTATCTCAACTTATTTACAAGATTGCATGCTTTCATACGAATCATCTTTGCATTTTGAATATCAGGTACAACACGAAACCAAACTCTCGCAACCATATAGTAACTACAGGTTCCGGGATGCAATCCACCAAAGAAAAAACTAAAAATTAATTGAAAAAAAAACTACTCCTACAAACTACATTTCCCTTAAGACGGTCGTCATCCATCCATCATAGGGAACAATCACTACTATGACGTCAGTTCAATGGGATCATTCTCGGTAAAAGAACCGAAAACAAACATCGAGAAACCCAAAATTAAAAAGTTGAAAAATTTGCAAAATATCGATCATTTCGATAGAAAAAATTTCTTTTTTTTTACAAAATATTCTAAATATGAACAAAATATTTTCAAAAATTTTAAAAATATCGATCATTTCGATAATTAAAATATTTACAAAAATCAGCTGGCAGCATTCAACAACACACATCAATTTCACAAATATGTACAAATACAGAACAATTTGAAAATTCACAAACACAGGGAAACACAACATACAAAAATACAGAGGAGAACATACAAACAAACCAGCCCAGCCCAGCACCTAACTACTCCCACCCCACACTTAATCCGAACACTGTCCCCAGTGTTCACAAAAATTAAATAGCACAGAATTGGGTGGTGGAACTCCCTGATCAATCAAAGTATTCCACTTCTTCGTCGGGTGCTGCTGCTTCATCTCCCATGTCCGAGTCTCCTTCGTCGTCATCATCGGACTCCACATCAGAGTCCTCCTGACGCATCTCCTCGTCCGTGGGGACGTCATCGTCTGTGGGCTCTACAAAGGCTGGCCCTACTCGGCATAGAGCCTTGGCGTTTTTGCCAAACAGGTAATCTAGCTCGAGTTTCCATAGCTCCTCCTCCGTCGCCGGCCTTCCACCTATCCTGAGTTGGAGCATCTGCATCCCATATATCCGCGCCATATACTGGTCATCACGAGCGTGTCGCTCGCCAAGTGTCAGCACTGGCCCGTAGGTGGTGTCGGGAGCCTTAGTTTTAGTCACATCTAAGGCCCGCCGCTCCAACTACGGGATATAATCAAGGGCCTCCTCCTCAACATCGAGGCCCCTGAGAAAGGTGGTGAGTAGTCCACCGAAACCATACCTGTGCCCCTGGTGTAACCGAGCTCTCTTCATGGCGGATATAATAACCACCCCGACATTTATCTCCAGCCCTTTCATCAGGGCGTACACCAAGCAAACACGATCCCGGGTTACATCAGTCATATGTACCCCCGGGATGAGGCAAGAGCAGACTATCTTCAGCCAAATTCGGGCTTCCCTATTCATTTGAGAATATGGCAGAGTCTGATGGTAGCCCCTTTCCTTGTGCCTGCTCCATCTAGCTATAGATCGGGCCCCACACAGTGTGCGTCTGATGTCAGCATACGGTGGGGTAATGTTCAGCTGCCGGAGGACGTGGGCGTCTGTGTCCCGCGCTCCTATGATGGCATTGAGCTGGTGGGGCTCCAGAGTGACTATCTGCCCTCTGATTTTGATGGTGTGGCTTCGGATTGACGGGTTCCAGTTGGCATAGAACTCCCGAACCAAGTGCAGGTTGCATTCTTTGGGCTCCTCGAATATGAACTTGAGCCCCGCGGCCTTGATCCGGTGAACTATTCTGGGGAACTCCTATGCCAACGGCTCCCGTGCTATATGCTCCTCGGGGAAATATTTATTCTCTTTGTGCTTTGCGTACCACTTTTTCCCCTCGTCAGTCACCCATCTTGTTCCATATTGGCGGCGCTGGCCGCGTGGAACTACTGGTGCTGCTGGGACTGCTGTGCCCAGTCTGAGTCTCTTCCTGCCAGTGCCTGAAGTTGATGCACCTTTCCCTTTATCTTGCCGGCTTGCCATTTTACCTGTCAACCCAAGTAAACAAGCTCAATGTTAAGCTAAATAAATATTAACTTCGGCTAAGGTCGGGTTACGCTAAGTTACCCCACACTTAGTTCTTAGCTACAGTTACAACAATACGGCAAGAATAGCTATATTTACATCAAACAACCAGCTATACAATCATGCTTAGTGCGTTCAAAAAGAAAAATTCGACGGTATAACTTCTGCGTACTACTCAGACTTCGTACAGCTAATCACAATCACTACCATCGCAAACATTTTAACCCTCGCACTTACCAAAGAAAAACGAAGAAACAAAAATAACAACAAATATTTATATACATGAACCTATCCAACCAACCCAATTCAAGCAAATTTCAACAATTCCCCCAAACCCCGAGAATTTGTCGTCTATTAACATCCTAACAATTTGTACAACGACTCATCTCATTCAACACATACAACCCGGCATAAAATTCATACTTTCAATACATTTCTAACTTCACATTCAACAACAAGCCCTAGAATTGATTTTCGCAATCAAATTCGAATAATTTATGCAATCGACAAGTTCAAACGATTATAACGACATTCCGAACATTTATCAATCAACAAATAACTTGAATTCATGCTTAATTTCGACCTAGGGCAATTTAGTTCACCTCCCATGCGTAAAATCAAAGAAAATCGACAAAAACTTGAGAGGGAATCGGAAAACATACCTAGTAGTTGAAGAATCGAAGAAAACTCTGAAATTTGTTGCCTTAAGCCGTGGCACGTTGATGGGAGAGGGGTTTTGGGATGTTTGGTCGCGGAAGAAATCAAAAATGAGGGGAAAAGGGGAGTTTTCGGGGTTTAAAAGGTAGAAAAACACGCGGGTCACCCGGAAACCCGGTGTGACCCGTCGCGATATACAAGGCAATGTGTCATGGAGTGCATCACGGTGCACTGCCTCCGTGACACGGAGCCATCGCGACAGCATACTGGAAATTTTTTAAAATTTCCGGGTTATACCTTAACGTGTCACGGAGGGTAACGCGGAGGTCCTCCTCCGTGACGCGGAGCTATCGCCCCAGCTCACTGTTTTCTACATTTTATTAATTTTTCATACCTCGACTTTTCCTTCACGATTCCATGCACATTTTCCTCCGTTTGACCTGAAAATCATCTCACTAAACAAAATTGGTTAGAATAATAGGTTTCACCTAACTAAAATTAAAAACACTAACTAAAATGAAAAATTTTGTACTAAATCAAGAAAAAGAAAAAGAAATATCTATTTACACTTTACAAAATGAAAGAAAAAATTTCCACGGGTTGCCTCCCATGCAGCCCCTGGTTTACCGTCGCGGCTCGACGTCATTTAATCTCAATTGTCCGCTAGGGTGATGGACGATTTCTCTCGATCACTGTCCTCTTCCCAGTAGTGCTTACACCTATCCGGTGGTCTTCCCATTAACTCTCGGGAATCCTTCATCTGCTTAGCATTACCATGATCAATCACATTGATGACCGAGAGTTCTTCATGCACCATCGGGAGCTTGAGTGCTTTGTACACATCGAACACCTCTACCTTGTCATGTGCTCGCATTGTGAGTTGCCCCGCAGCTACGTCGATTAATGCTTTCCCGATTTCCAAGAAGGGTCGTCCCAAAATAAATGGGACTTCCGCGTCTGGTTCAAAGTCCAGCACAACAAAATCTACCGGGAAAATTAGGGAGCCAACTTGCACTAGAACATCCTCAACAATGCCATCCGGCCTAGCTAAGGATCGATCCGCCAACTGCAAGATTACGGTTGTAGGTCTAGGACTCCCTAAACACAACTTTCTGAATACCGAAGACGACATCAGATTTATACTTGCCCCCAAGTCACACAATCCACGAGCTCAGATGCTCTGCCCAATAGTAAGCTGGATAGTAAAACTTCCAGGATCTTTTAGCTTTGTGGGCAGTCTGTTTTGGATCCGGGAAGTGCACTCCTCCGTTAAAGCCACCGTAGCATACTCAGTCAACCGACTTTTGTTGGCCACGATGTCCTTTATGTACTTGGCATATTTAGGCACTCCCTGCAAGACATCAACAAGAGGTAAATTAACACGTACCTATTTAAGCACCTCCATGAATTTCTTGAAACACGCCTCCTCTTTGTGTTTCTTGAGTCGTTGAGGGAACGGGGGTGGAGGTCTTTCTGATTCAGCTTCTTTGGCCTTCCCCCTTTCCGAACTTTGCTCCCCCTCAACTTCTGCTGCTCTCGAGTGTTGAGGTGGTCTTTCTGGTTCCACCTCCTTCAGCTGCAAACCACTCCTTGTGGTCACTGCATTTACCTGCTTGGGATTCGGATCCGTGTCGCTTGGCAGTCCTCCTCTAGGCCTTGTATTTTGGGCACTAGCAAATTGCCCAAATTGATACTCAAGAGCCTTGGTAGCTAACTGATTGTTTTTCACTTCGGCTGCCAATTTCACATAGTCAGCCTGCAATTGAGCTTGGTTAGCTATCATGGTCTTGAACATCTCCTCAATGCTGGGTGATGGTGGTGGAGGAGGTGCATTGTTATTTCTGAATTGAGATTGGTAGTTCTGTTGCCCTCCTTGGTTCCTTTGCACACCCTGACCCGAACTTTGGCCTTGATGGTTGTTGCTACCCCATGAGAAGTTAGGATGATTCCTCCAATTTGAATTGTAGCTACTACCATACTGCTGGTGATTTCTTTGTGCATTACCCACAAAGTTTACCGAGTCAGGATTGGCTTCACAGCATTCAACTGAGTGCTCACTGCTTCCACACACTTCACACCACAATTGCTGGACTGCATTAACTGGAGCTGAAGGCTGGTTCAAAGTCATGTTGCTGAAGTGGTTGTTCAATTGATTTCGCAAGGCAGCTATCTGTGCAGCGATAGCTGTAAACCCATCCACTTCAAGCACTCCTGCTGCTTTCCTTGCCCCACCTCGTGATGAATCAGCATTCCATTCTGGATTGCCCTGTGAAATCCAGTTTAGCAAGGTATACAGCTCCTCATAAGTCTTTTCTAGCGCTTGCCCTCCAGCTGCTGAATCTAGCAATATTTTGGTGTGGGGTTCCAAACCCTCAGTAAATGTGTGCACCAACACCTCATTTGACTGATAATGAGGAGGACAGTCCCGCAACATGGATTTAAATCTCTCCCAGGCTTGATATAAATTTTCTCCCTCCCTCTGTGTGAAACTTAGAATTTGACTTCTAAGTCTTGCTGTTTTACCAGAGGGAAAAAACCTTATCAAGAACTTCCGTGCAAGATCATCCCATGTTGAAATAGAATTTGGTGGCTCCACTTTCAGCCACCTCTTGGCTTCTCCGAGTAATGAGAACGGAAATAATGTAAGCCGAACATAATCAGGTGACACTCTAGCGGGTATGTAAGTGTCACTTATCTCCAAAAAGTTTTGGAGATGCTGTTGTGGGTCTTCATGAGGGAGACCGGTAAATTGCCCGCTTGTGTGCAACAATTGCACCATATTTTGCTTGAGTTCAAATCTCCCTCCAGGCTCTGGTTTGTGGATACTGGATGTAACATTGTTGGCATGTGGGATTGCCACCTCACGAACCGGCCTTGCTGCTGCTTCTTCGGGCACTAACACTACCCTCACAACCGGTGGATTCTGTTGCTCCATAATGGTCTGTCTGAGCAACTGCAGCTTTCTTTGTAGAGCTTCTCTCCGTTTACTATGAAACATACGTTCTGGCTCTATATAAGATTCCACCAGCTCTTTGTCTCTTGCCAGTGTTCACAGCAATTAAGTCTGCAAAATACAGGCTAAGACCAAGTTGTCAACACTTAAGAAAATGAAAATACAGTAAAATTAACACTTAAAACAAATTCACCAATTGCCAAGTCCCTGGCAACGGCGCCAAAAACTTGTTCGGGTGGTTTTGGGGTTATAAAACCGACACGCAAGTGCACGTGGTCGAACAAGTAGTAAGTGACTTTAGTAAGCCAAGTATCGATCCCATAGAGACTTGGGTTAAGTGCAATTTGTTCAAGTATACTATATTTTTACTTCTAAATATGCTGACAACAAAGTAACCAAAAAGTGAATAATTTGTTTTATAAATTTTATACTAAAACTACGAGCAATTATCTACTTTGAATTTGGACTATGAATAAGAGCATGCCGAGGTTAAAGTACATGTAATAAAACTGATTATCATCATAAATTGGTTAATCTTTTCTTCCAGTTGCTAGCCAAGAACATTTGCCGAGAGATTAAAACTCTCGTATTTAATCTCACTTAAGAATCATGAACCATCCGTCTACATTTCTGTGATCAAATGTAATTCATGTTCTAGCCATACAATTCCAGTTCCTAAATTGACTAATACGACTTTCAGGTATATTTCTATCCTGAATGCACATCAAAACTCAATTTTCCCAAATCAAGTAAAGAACAATATCCTATTAATTCACAACTTTCCAATTTCGTGCTCTCTCGAATGAAATCGGACTTTTTAGATGTACATTAATGTAGGCCACACACCAATGCAGTAAAAACAAGAATTAATAGAACAACATGGAAGAAAAAGATGAAAAACCATATAATCAATAATCACAATTCATCACAAGTGTTCATAACCTCAGCAAGGAAGGGAATTAGCCACTCATTTGTGGATTAATCATCATAAAACGAGTGTTAATCATACAAACAATTGAATTAGAGAAGAAAGAAAGAGAGAAAAAACCCTGAACTTTTCGAACCCACGTCCTTGCTCCACCAAGTCTGCATTCCGAAAAATACACTTAAGTGTTCTATTTATACTAGTGGGAATTTTTCCCGGAATAATGAGCAACGTGTCACGGAGTGCATTGCGGAGCACTGCCTCCCTGACACGCCATGAACGCGGACCCTCACTGGAACTGGGGGTCCGAGAATTTAAGCTCAATGTGGCACGACGTGCATCGCGGAGCACTGGCTCCGTGCCACGGAGCAAACGCGGACCTCCACTGGAAATATGATGAATTTTCACCCTCCAAGCAGAATGCCTCCGCGATGGCAGCGTGACACGGCTCCATCACAGAGCCCCTTTAAATCATGCTGTCCACTGCCTTTTCCTTGCTCGCATCCAAGTCCAACTCCGATATCGTCCAACATGTCATTTATCTTCTCGAAATCACATTTTACCTGCAAAACAATGCTAATCATGTTGGTTAGTATAAATTCACATTTTATTCCTAATTACATGAAAATGTATACACATTGCTAGATAAACAAGGCTAAAATGATACTTTTGAGTATCACTTGGGCATATAAATCTGCCCAAGATCAAGACTCATCATATAACCGACATTACCACGATAGAGCTTACATGGTT
This sequence comes from Datura wrightii, assembly GCA_035772735.1. Classification (NCBI taxonomy): domain Eukaryota; kingdom Viridiplantae; phylum Streptophyta; class Magnoliopsida; order Solanales; family Solanaceae; genus Datura; species Datura wrightii. The sequence continues at coordinate 53,340,103 of JASDFA010000023.1, forward strand.
CCGACTATTACACTCAAGTAGGTAGAGCAGTCTAAAGCCTTTCCAGGGCTAAGAACGCTACCATGATATTGATATCAAGCTGAAGGCCTCTTGGGGGCAGGGGAAGCTCACAAGAGAGGTCCTGAATATTCTGAACACACCTACGTTGGCACGTAATTCTAAGGCATAGGGTCGACTGACCCTTAGCCTACTCGGTGCTAGACATTACTCCCAAAAACATGCATATGCTCTCCATCATTTTTCAATGAAGCTGAACTATCATCCAGTGACAAAGCTGAATCATAACATACATGCATAATCTGAAATCATAACATGAGGAGCCTTGGGCTCAAATCATACTACAAGCTGAAAATAGTGGGACGCTAGACTCCAAAATCCATGAGGTAAGCTAATCACATGAAATTTAGATAAATCATGAAACATACTTTATCATATGGGCTTGCCTAACACTTGAACATGCTTAGCATAGACTTGATCATTTGAAAACATGAACATGGACATGGGTAATTCGAAATCATACTTTCATTATATACATCTCATAATGCTTGAATACATATATCATAAAATCTCAACTTTCATGAACTTCCATGGGCGGGTATCATAATTTGTAAAACTTGAAAACATAATTTGTAATTGAAAACATTGTAAAGTATTCCCATGAATCATAATTCGACATTAGAAACATGTATAGATTGTACCCATGATTGATGCTTATAGAATTCACATGTTGGGTTAAAACTCCATAGATTCATTAACTAGAATTTTAATGAAATTGAAGAGAGATTGGGCATGGGTGTGGATGAATACACCCATTCATAACCCTACATACACAGAACAATCTGATTACACAACCCTCTTGATAGCCCAAAGGAATTTGGGAAAGAACTTAATGAATCTAAGCTTGATCACCCTTAAAAACCACTAGGCTTGCATGCATGGAGGAGAAAAGGCTTAGAATGAACTAAAACCCCTTAAAACACACTTATCTAAGCTTAAAACGACGTAGTTTAGGTCTTAGGAACATAGGAATTATTGAACAAGTCCTTAACAAATTTGTAGGAAAATACACATTGCCAGTCCCAACGAGGGACTAGACAACTCGTCGCCACTGACCCCGGCTCGTGGTCATCTCCCGTTGCCAGAACTATAATTTCTCCAGAACTAGTCACTATGACTTATGATATACCTAACGACTCGTGGTGACTAGTCATCGGGGACCCTGACAACTTCTCAGCACCCCAAATCAAACTCCTAATCACGGCCCTTATGATGACTCATGTTGAGGACCTTGACTCGTGGTCTCACCCGTGGTCAACCTCAAACCCAAAAATCTAACCAAGTTCCTCCCCATGAGTCACTTAATGACTCGTGGTGCACCTCACGAGTCACTAGATGACTCGTCCTATGACCTGGTGCAAAAAATCTTATTCTTTCTGTTTCAACCCTCGGGTCTAATCTTAAGGCTTTCGATATACTACAATATCTCCCCCTTGGGAACATTCATCCTCGAATATGGAAAATCATACAGAAAAGCTGAGAAATGCAACTACCATATCAAATACTGAACATTTAAAGCTAAAAACTGACGGAGTGACTGACTCTGAACTGAACTACATGACTGAACTGAATTCATGGATCATACATACATACATTGACATGAAAGAAACTGGCGCACATGAACTGAACATGAAACTGAATAGAGTACTAGGGACAAAACTGATACCTCAAGCTGGAACTGAGCTAAGAGGAAATAGATGCAGGCATCTAGCAATCATATATGCTTTGGCTTCTCATGTAGCTCCCTCAACATGCTGATTCCCCCACAAAACCTTTATTGAAGCTACTTCTTTGTTTCTTAGATTTCGAACCTAACAATCAAGTATTTCCATCGGAACCTCCTCATAACTAAGGCTATCATTCATACCTACGATCTCCACCGAAACAACTAGAGCTGGATCACCCAAACACTTCTTTAAGAGCGATACATGAAAAACTAGATGAACTAAAGTTAATTCTGAGGATAACTCCAACTCATAGGACACCTTGCCAACACGTCTCACAGTTTGGTAGGGGCTAGCATAACATGGACTGAATTTCCCTTTCTTTCCGAACCTCATCACTCCCTTCATGGGAGACACCTTCAGAAACACCCAATCGTCAACTTCAAACTCAAGTTCTCTCCTCCTCACATCTACATAGGACTTTTGATGACTTTGAGCTGTTTTCAACCTCTCCCTTATAAGTTGCACCTTCTCCAAAGCCTCATAAACCGAATCTGGTACTATAAAAGTAGCTTCACTGACCTCAAACCATCATATAGGTGATCTACGTCTCCGCCCATAGAGAGCCTCAAATGGAGCCATCTGAATACTGGAATGGTAGCTGTTGTTTTATGCAAGCTCGGTGAGAGGGAAATGAACATCCCAAATATCCTTGAAATCAATCACACACGCTCTTAACATATCCTTAAGAGACTAAATGGTCTTCTCGGCCTGACTATTGTTTGCGGGTGAAATATTGTGCTAAGCTTGACTTGAGTACCAAGTCCTTTCTAAAATGATCTCCAAAACTAGGAGGTAAAATGAGTACCTATATATGATATGATGGACAAGGGAACTCAATGCGATCGAACTAACTCCCGAATGTATAACTTAGCGTAATCCTCCGTTGAGTCAGTAGTTTTGACCGGTAGAAAATGAGCTGCTTTAGTCAAACTGTCTACAGCAACCCAAATAGAGTTATAATATCGGTAAGTACGAGGAAACCTTGTAATGAAGTCCATATTGATTTCCTATCACTTCCAAGTAGGAATGTTTATGTCTTGAAGCACACCTTCGGGTCTTTGATGCTCAACCTTCACCTGTCGACAATTCGGACACTTAGCACACAAACTCTGCTATGTCTTTCTTCATTCCACTCTACCAATAGACTTCCCGTAGGTCACGGTACATCTTGGTAGCACCTGGATGTATAGAGTATCTGGAATCATGAGCCTCATGCAACATCCGCTCCCTTAAGTCATCAACACCTGGTACACACAAATGACCCTGATATTGTAGCACACCATCTCCCCTTTGGGAGAAGACCTCCAACTTTTGATTTTTAATGGATTCCTTCAACTTTACCAAAATAGGATCGTCGTCTTGTCTAGCTTTTACCTCGATCACCAAGGAAGATTCTGACCCATTCTGAAAAATGACACCACCCTCTGTCGAGTCAACAAATTGAACTCCTAGTCGTGCAAGCTGATGTACATCCTTCCCTAGCTATTTCCTATCCTCATCTACATGGGTCACACTCTCCATAGAAATCCTGCTAAGAGTGTCTGCCACCATATTAGCCTTGCCCGGATGATAAAGGACACTCATATCATAATCTTTCAAAATCTCCAACCACCTCCTCTAACGTAGATTCATATTCTTTTGGTAAACATGTACTGTAGGCTTTTGTGATCTATAAACACATCCACATGGACCCCACATAGATAGTGTCTTCAAATCATCAGGGCAATTACTACCGTCACCAACTCGAGCTCGTGAGTCGGATAATTCTTTTCATGGACTTTCAGCTATCTAGAAGAATAGCCTATAACCTTACCGTGCTGTATTAGTACACAACCAAGGCTAATCCTCGAAGCATCACAATATACCACAAACCCATTGGTACCCTCAGGTAGGGTCAACACTGGTGCTTAGGTGAGTCGAGTCTTCAACTCTTGGAAGCTCTTCTCACAAGTATCTGACCATTGGAACTTCACTTTCTTCTAGGTCAACTTAGTCAACTATGTTGCAATGGATGAAAACCCCTCAACAAACCTCCGGTGGTAACCAGCTAATCCCCAGAAACTCCTGATATCTGAAGGATTCACTACTCTAGGCCAATTCTTCACTGCTTCTATCTTTTAGGAGTCCACCTGTACACCCTTACTTGACACCACATGACCCAAAAATGTTGTTGTATCTAGCAAAAACTCACATTTGCTGAACTTAACATGCAACTGGCGATCCTTAAGAGTCTATAGTACCGCCCTCAAATGGGCGACATGCTCCTCCTCGCTCTGAGAGTATATGAGAATGTCATCTATGAACACAATCACGAACATATCCAAATATGGGTTGAACACCCTGTTCATCAAATCCATAAAAGTTGCACGAGCATTTGATAGTCAAAAAGACATTAATACAAACTCATAGTGACCATATCGAGTCTTGAAGGCTGTATTTGAAATGTCACTCTCCCAAACCTTGAGCTAATGGTATTCGGATCTGAGGTCTATCTTCGAAAAGCACTTAGCACCCTGAAGTTGGTCAAACAAATCATCAATCCTGGGGAGGGGATCCCGGTTATTGATGGTAACCTTGTTCAATTGGTGATAATCAATGCACTTCCAAAAGGAACCATCCTTCTTTCAGATAAAGAGAACTGGTGCACCCCTTGGGGATTTGCTAGGTCTGATGAAACCCTTTTCTATGAGATCTTTCAACTTCTCCTTTAGCTTAGTTAGAGCCATTCTTTAAGGAGGAATATAGGTTGTGTATCAAGAAGGTCAATACCAAAATCGATCTCCCACTCGACAGGAACTCTTGGGAAATCATGTGGAAACACTTCTGGATATGCGCACACTACAGGAACTGACTAGATAGTCGGGGTTTTGGATGTAGCATCCTTAACCATAACTAGATGGTAAACGCAACCCTTAAAAATCATCTTTCTGGACTTAAGGTAGGAAATGAACCGACCTACATGCATAGTTGAACTACCCGTCCACTCTAGCACTATCTCACCTGCAAATCGAAACTCTAGTGCACGAGTTTTATAATTTACTAAGGCATAACAAGCATGTAGCCACTCCATGCAAAAGATAACATCTAAATCTATCATGGCTAGCTCTACTAAATCTGCTAAGGTGACTTTATGAAGGAATGTGACAGGGCAATTTCTATATACCCGTCGAGCTATAATTGAATCACCAACTAAAGTAGAGATAGAGAAGGATTCTGATATGATTTCAAGACTAACTCCGAAACTACTAGCAACATAGGGCATCACAAAATATAAAGTAGCCCCTGGATGTAACAATGCATATACATCAAAGTGGAATACTCATAACATACCAGTGACTACATCTGGGGAGACCTCCTGCTCCTGACGAGATGCTAGAGCATAGAATCTGTTATGGCGTTGACCGCCACCCACACTAGTAGATGCCCCCTGTTGAGCTGGGCGTGCTGGTGAACCTGCTGAACTGGAGGCTACGCCTCGACCCTTATCATCCAATTTGGATACTGAACAATCTCTGAGCATATGTCCAGGCTTCCCACACCCAAAACAAGCACCTAAACCTACCAAACACTGACCAGTGTGTCTCCGACCAAACCTGCCACACTCTGGAATGCTGGACTCTGGGGGTCTGCTACCCTAACCTCTAGAGCTTGATGCTCGTCCCCTCTGATCGAGCCTAAATATGGATGGCACACTCATTACCGATGTCACTAGGGCTGAAGATCTTTGGTGGGACTGCTGATGGGGCCCACCTCCAGGTCTCTGCTGGGAGGATCCAAAGCTGTCAATCCTGGCCCTCTTGGCCTCTCTCTCCTACTCGCTTACATGTACCGCTTCTATCTGCTGGGCATACATAACTATCTAAGGAAAGTTAATGTCTTGATGAAGCATCGCGGTCTGGTAATCTTTGACCAAGTAGTATGTTATCCCATGAATGAACCAACTTACTCTGGCTCTCTAATCTGTCACCATCTCAGGTGTATACTTGGACAAGCGAGTGAGCTCTAAAGCATACTCCGAGACTTTCATCTTACCTTGCTTTAGGTTCACAAACTCAGCTGCTTTAATCTCCCTCATCTCACAAGGGAAGAACCGATCCAGAAATATGGTATGGAACTCATCCCAATCAATGGGGCCTGCTCCAACTGTCCTGCTATCCTTCCATTGCCTGATCCAGATGTGCGCAACACCTTTCAACTGATATGAGGCTAGATCTGCGCACTCCTCCCCAGTCACCCCCATGATCTAGGTGATCTTCAGAACTTCATCAATAAACTTATGTGGATCCTCGTCCACCTTTGACCCAAGAAACTCTGGAGGGTTCATCCTAAGAAAATCTCTAACTTCCTCCATTGCCGCATTCCCATTCTGAGGGACATGCGCTACCGTCTGTTTGTTGACCTGGGCAGTTAAAGCCTGAGCTAGCATCTGTATGGTTGCCCTGAACTCTGCGTGGGCAACCTACTGGAGTACATGATCCTCAGGGACTGGTGGTGCCTACTGGTGCCCATTCCCATTGCTGTTCTCATGGCCATTTCCATTCCTTTTTCTTCTTCCATTAACTCGGTGAGGAGTCATGATTTGCAAATGCATATAACACGAGTTAGAAGGATAGAGAGACATTTCATCTCATGACATAGATCATGAAAGAAGGGAATATTTCCTAAAATGTTTCATAGCCTCTTCATCATAAGTGTGGTGTGCTTCACACCCATGAAAAAGTCTCTACTTAACACTGCTTTCAGACACCCTCGGACACTTCAAAACCTAATGCTCTGATACCAAGTTTGTCATGACCCAAACAGAGGCCCCGATCGAGACACGAGACAAAGAACCCCGAGAGGCTCCAAGTCGACCCATGGAATGAACATGACATCTAAGCTCAACATTTTAAATTCATAAATCTAACATATAACATAGTGGAATCCTGAAAATTTGATAACACGAATATCTGAATACAAACACAAGTCTGAAGCTGAATACATACTACGTTTGATAAGTCTCTCCTACTGACGAATTAATGGGACAAGGCCCCAACTAACTCAGTAATGTCTGAAACTGAAAGTACTGAATTTAATTGATAAGAAGGGCCCTTGAAAGATGAGGACTCACCAACTCTAGCTGAAGATGGTAACACTGAGGATCTGGCTAATAGTGGAACTGAGCCTAAATATCTGAGCTTGCATTATTAAATGATACATCATAAAATATGCAGTCAATACATGGAATGTACCAAGTATGCAAGGTAAATAAAACTTCTAAGTAAGTAAAATCAGTGATCATGCATAACATAAAACATTTTATCATAAGAGCCTGAGAGTAGGGCTTACATGCTATTATCTGAAAACATGACTTAAACTTAATTGAATATCATAATTGAATCGAATGATCCAATGATGAAAACTGATAATCATAGTAAAACTGAACATTGTGTCAAGCCTACTAAAAACATAATATCACAACTGATGAACATGCATAACTGAAATCATGAGGAATAATGAGAGACTTATCTTATAACCATATTACCACGATAGAGCTTACATGGTCCCGACTATTACACTCAAGTGGGCAGAGCTATCCAAAGCCTTGCTAAGGCTAAGGACGCTACCATGATATCGATATCAAGCTGACGGCTCCTTGGGGGTAGAGGAAGCTCACAAGGGAGGTCTCGAATATTCTGAACATACCTATGTTGGCATGTAGTTCTGAGGCATAGGATCGACTGACCCTTAGCCTACTCGGTGCTAGACACTACTTCCAAAAACATGCATATGCTCTCCACGTATTTTTTAACAAAGTTGAACTATCTTCTAGTGATGAAGCTGAATCATAACATATATGCATAATCTGAAATCATAAGATAAGGAGCCTTGGGCTCAAATCATACCACAAGCTAAAAATAGTGGGAGGCTAGGCTCAAAAATCCATGTGGTAAGCTAATAATATGAAGTTTAGATAAATCATGAAATATACTTGATCATATGAGCATGCCCAACACTTTAATTTGCTTATCATAGGCTTGATCATCCGAAAACATGAACATGTACATGGGTAATTTGAAGTCATACTTTCGTTATATACATCCCATCATGCTTGAATACATATCTTATAAATCTCAACTTTCATGAACTTCCATGGGTGGACATCATAATTTGTAAAACTTGAAAACATAATTTGTAATTGAAAACATTGTAAAATATTCCCATGAATCATAATTCGACATTAGAACATGTATAGATCATATCCATGATTGATTCTTATAGAATTCACATGTTGGGTTAAAACCCCATAGATTTCACAACTAGAATTTTCATGAAATTGAAGAGGGATTGGGCATGGGTGTGTATGAATACTCCCATTCATAACCCTACATACTTGGAACAATCTGATTACACAACCCTCTCGAAAGCCCAAAATAATTTGGGAAAGAACTTGATGAATCTAAGCTTGATCACCCTTAGAAACCACTAGGCTTGCATGCATGGAGGAGAATCGGCCTAGAATAAACTAAACCCCTTTAAAACACACTTATCTAAGCTTAAAACAATGTAGTTTAGATCTTAGGAACATAAAAATTACAAGAAAGCCCTTAATAAATTCTCAGAAAAATACACACTGCCAGTCCCAATGAGGGACTGGATGACTCGTTGCGACTGACCACGACTCGTGGTCATCTTCCATTGCTAGAACTGGAATTTCATTAGTATTGGTCACCACGACTCGTGGTCATCTTCCATTGCTGGAACTGGAATTTCATTAGTACTGGTCACCACGACTCGTGGTATACCTGACGACTCGTGGTGACTAGTCATCCGGGACCCTGCCAACTTCTTAACACCTTAAATCAAACTCCTGCCCACTGCCCACTTGATGACTCGGTGTGATGACTGATCTCGGGCAAAAATCGCATGTCCGAGTGATGCTTTATACCTTAATTTAGTCTTGTTTATCTAATTTATTTTATACATTTTCATGTGATTTTATAAAAATGTGAATATATGTGCTAACCAACATGATTAGTCCTTGTTTTTGTAGGTTTCAATGATTTTGAGGAACTAATTCATAAGTTGGTGAAGTAGAGGAATGGAGTCGGGAGAAAATTGTGAAGGTCGGCAAAGAGCATGCCATGGAAAGGCTCCAGCGCGCCAGGTAGCGTGCCACGCCAGGGCAGCTACGCGACAGAGCAAGGCCAACACGCTGTATGAGCAGCGTGTCACGTTGGCAGCGTGGTGACACTCGGCAATTTTGGCTTCCAAAGGCAATTTCCAGAGAGCCTCCGCGTTACCTCCGTGTCACGGAGGCAGTGCTCCGCGATACCCTCCATGACACGGAGCCATTCCACGACAGGCTAAATTGTGCACATTTCTCATTTATTATAAATAGGTCCCTTAGCTCCTAAATCCAATTGGTCACGATTTTATTTTGGAAAACTACCTAGGAGTGAAGGGAGAAGTGGGAGAACTCATCTAGGGTCTGTCAAATTCCCTTCTCATCTACCAAATTCTTGTAAGTATATTAGTTTAGTTGTAGTTTCTTGTAGTTTTACGAACATGAATGGCTAGAACCCTTCCTCTAGGGTTGAAGCCATGAATTATGATTGTGATTTTATGAAATTGTTTTGGAATTAGGTTATTGATTGTTGTTTTCGTCTTGCATTCGGGATTGTTGGTTGTTTTTATGATTGATCACCATGAAAGCATATATGTTAGCTTGGGAATTGGCTTAAGCAAGCATTACCTAGGTTAGAACATGAGAATGTGAGGAGCATGTTTATATCTCACGATATAATTTCGTGTTAGGATAGAAATATACCTAACACCTTGCTTGGTTGATAAAACGGGGGTTATTAAAGACCAACTTAGGATTATCACATCACCACTCAAAGAAGTAGTTGTGAGGCTAAGTTGAGTTAAATGGTTAGACGCACGAAAGTCCCTAATCATTTCCACATAAACCACAACATAATTGATTGCCCACGAACTAGAAATTAGCATCCTCGCTCACAATGATGCAGTGAGGCTAGTTTGTCGTGTTTAGAGGCTCGAAAGACCATGAACATGCAATTCTAATTATGTGAAACAACAATCAATAGTTTCATGCTTAACCCATTGCAAATCATAGTATCGCATGATTATCTGGTTTTAACTCTATGTTGCTCCTAGAGTAAATTCAGGATATTTCGTTGACCAAAACTAGACTTAATTAAATCTCCCTGGAAAACTTCTATAACCAACACTTGAGAAAGTTAAGATCACACTTGAAATGGATAGTTAGAGGAATGGGTCCAGTCCCTGTGGGTTCGACATTCCGGTTCTCTAAAAGAGCCACTATATTACTTGCACGACCCGTACACTTGCGGACGCGCGAATCGGGCACATCAAGTTTTTGGCGCCATTGCCGGGGACTCGGCGAAGTTTTGATAATTTATCTGTTTTTGTGTGATTTTTGAAATTTCCTTAAGTGTTGAGAAACTTGGTCTTAGTCTATTTATTTGCAGGTGACAGGTCGTCCTGTCGAGCTGGCTAAAAATAGAGAGCTTGTGGAACCGTTGCTTGAACTTGAACGTCAAATCCATTTGCAAAGGAGAGTAGCTCTAGAGAAAAAGCTAAAGAGACTTCAAGAAAAGGTACAACAACAACCACCCGCCGGACAAGAGCAATTGTCATCGAAAGCAATGGCAGCAAGACCAGTTCGCGAAGTGGCAATCCCACTAGCGACAAATGTGACCTCTTGTATCCGTAAACCGGAGCCTGGAGGGAACTTTGAGCTTAAACAGAACATGGTGAAGCTGTTACATTCTAGTGGTCAATTCACTGGAATGGCACATAAGGACCCGCAACAGCACTTATAGAACTTTCTAGAGATAAGTGACACGTTTGTCCCCACCGGCGTGTCCATAGATTATGTACGACTGACCCTCTTCCCATTTTCATTGTTGGGAGAGGCGAAAAAGTGGCGAAAGGCTAAGCCACTGAACTCCATAACTTCGTGGGATGACTTGGCTAAGAAGTTCCTTATCAGATTCTTTCCTTCAGGCAAAACTGCAAAGTTAAGAAGTGAAATACTCAGTTTCAAGTAGAGGCCTGATGAGAACTTATATATGGCTTGGGAAAGATTCAAGTCATTGTTGAGAGACTGCCCCCATCACCAACAATCAAATGAAGTGCTGGCCCATACCTTTGTATAAAGTCTAGACCCACACACAAAAATATTACTAGACTCTGCATCGGGTGGGAAAGCCTAGGAGAAGACATATGATGAGTTGTACACTTTGTTGAACAGAATCGCTCAAGGAAATCCAGAGTGGCATAGCGAGTCATCGAGAGGGGCAGGAAAGAGATCGAGGTTGATAGAGGTTGATGGAATGAATGCCTTGGCAGCACAGTTAGCTTCATTCCAGCATCAGATGATGACTCAATTCAATAAACTGAGGATGAACCAATAACAGGGCCAGGTTAATGCAGTTCAGCAAGCTCCGAGTTGGTGTGAAATTTGTGGTAATAATGGGCACAATGCAGAATCTTGTGGAGCCAATCTGGAATCAGTCAATTTTGTTGGGAATGTGCAGCGGAACAATCAGAATGTTGGACACAACTACAATAGAAATTGGCAGGGCCACCCGAATTTTTCTAGGGTGGAAACCAAAAGCAGAGTTATCAGCAACCTCAACAACAGCAGTATCAGTAAATAGGCAGAATGATGGTCAAGTGAGCAGCAACATTGAGGAAACATTGCAGAAAATCATGGAGACCCAGACTCAGTTAGCAGAAAATCAGGCGAGGATGGCAACAGACTTAAAGAATCTGCAAAAGGCCACCCGCAATCTTGAAAAAAAAGTGGGTCAGATAGCAGCTGCTCAAAACATGAGATCGCAAGGGGGATTCACAGATCCTAACCCCCGGCAGATCAATGCCATCAGTCTGAGAAGCGGTAAGCAATTAGCTGATGCAATGCCAAAAGAGCTAAGAAAGGAGGTGCAGCCGGAGTTGGTTAGACCAGGACCATCCATCAACATGGGAGATAATCATAGTGCTGGACAACAAAATGCGCAACCTTCATTGTAGCCAGCACAAATACCACTACTACGATTCCCTCAGAAATTCATAAAGAGCAAGGAGGAGGAATGCTTCAAAAAGTTCTTTGAGAGCTTTAAAGAACTTCACATAAATTTGCCTCTTATTGATGTTTTGCAAGGAATGCCCAAGTATGCTAAATACTTGAAGGATGTGATGGCAAACAAAGTTAGGTTGGTGGACGTCCAGATTGTAGCACTGACTGAGGAGTGCAGTCACAGGGTATTGAGCAAAATGCCGAAGAAGCTCGAAGACCCAGGGAGTTTTACCCTCCCCATACAAATTGGTAAAGCTGAGATGCTACGAGCTTTGTGTGATCTAGGGGCAGCAGTTAATATAATGCCCCTATCCTTATTCAACACCCTGGGATTGGGAAAATCGAGGCCGACAAGGTTGATGCTGCAGCTGGCTGACAAGTCGCGAGTGACACCTGATGGAATAATAGAGGACCTTCTCATCAAAGTAGGTAAGTTTATTATACCTGCTAATTTTATTGTCTTAGATTTTCAGGTTGATGACCAGGTACCCCTGATCTTGGGACGGCCATTCTTGGCCACCGGAGGAGCGGTGATTGACTTGAAAGTAGGGACCCTGAAAATGAGGGTTGAGGATGAAGAAGAAATCTTCCGCGTTTACCAAGAAATGAACCCATCCGCACACTGCAGAAACCTTTGTTAGGTTAGTGTGTTGTCTGAGGATGAGTGTGGGGTGAAGAATTCCACAGGTGCAGGGCCAAAGGCAGTGACAAGTGTTCAACCCGAGTCTGATAAAGGGCTTCAAATTGAGAAGAAGTTGGAGAAAGAGAGGAACAGAGTGGAGGCTGTTTCCTCTAAACAGCAAAAGAAAAGGAAAAGGGTAAGGGTCAACTAAAGTACACCCGTATACGAACTAAGTTGCGTGGTGAAAATAATCTAGATAGGGGACCAACCATTAAGGTGAACCTTAACTTACCAATATTTCATGTTGAACACCGGAATAGATCACTAGTGTATAAGTCTTGTGGTTATGAAATCTTGGGGAACACAATCCTAGTAAAATTGTTAATTGAATACAAACCAAATTTGATTTCAATATTAAGCAATTTTACTTTGTTTCTTATTCTATATTTTCCCCTTTTGGAAATAAGTAAATCAATAGTAATAGTTATTCGCATTAACTTAAGTTCTTACCATATTTCCTATGCGACCGACCTCAACCTTTGTTGGGTTCTATATTTGACAATCGACCGTTTATATCTCAATTGTGAGGTGTAATTTGGGCGACATCAAATTTTGGTGTCGTTGCTGGGGAATACGGCTAAGGCTTTTGTTAATTGTGTTAACTTTACTGTTGGTTCTTGTTTCCTTTTTATTTTTTTCTTTGTTTTTGTTTTTGTATCTAACAGGTCTAGCCCATGGAGGAGACTTTATTTCTCGATGACTTAGCAGTCGTTCTGATGGGCATTGAGGCTGAGGAGATTCATGGAAGTGAGGAGATTGTAAATGCACTTGCTGGAATGGGGTCATATTCTTACGCTCCAAAGAAGATCGATCTTGATTAGAAAAATCGGGTGACTCCACCAGCCAAGCCATCTATTGAGGAGCCTCCACTATTGGAGCTCAAAGCACTCGCATCCCATTTACAATATGTATTCTTGGGAGACGGTAACACTTTACCAGTCATTGTGCAGCTGACCTAGAGGAATGGCAAGTGGAGGCTTTGGTCTCCGTCTTAAAGAGATACAAAAAAGCCATTGGGTGGACCATTAAAGATATTATTGGAATCCCAGCCGGTATTTGCACTCATAAAATCCAGCTAGAACCAGATTGCATTCCGAGTATTAAACATCAACGTAGGTTGAATCCACCTATGCAAGAGGTGGTCAAGAAGGAAATCATAAAGTGGTTGGATGCAGGTGTGGTTTAGCCTATTGCAGATAGCAAATGGGTGAGCCCAGTCCAGTGTGTTCCAAAAAAGGGAGGAATCACAGTGGTTCCAAACGCAAACAATGAGCTCATTCCTCTAAGACCAGTCATCGGTTGGAGACTATGCATGGATTGTAGAAAACTAAACGGTGGACGCAGAAAGATCACTTTCCGATGCCATTCATGGACCAAATGCTAGATAGACTTGCAGGTAGAGGATGGTATTGCTTCCTTGATGGTTATTTGGGGTACAATCAGATTTTTATAGCCCCGGAAGACCAAGAGAAGACCACATTCACTTGCCCATATGTACATTTTCTTTTAAGAGGACGTCGTTCGGATTATACAATGCACCCGCCACTTTTCAGCGTTGCATGATGTCCATATTTTCTGACATGGAGGAAGACATCATTGAAGTCTTTATGGATGATTTTTCCGTGGTTGGTGAATCATTCGAGGATTGTTTAGCTCATTTGAGCAGGGTGCTTCAGAGATGTGAAGAGACAAATATGGTGCTTAACTGGGAAAAATGCCACTTCATGGTCAAGGAAGGAATAGTACTAGGCCACAAGATTTATTATAAGGGTATGGAGGTAGATCGGGACAAGATTGAGGTGATTGCTAGTCTACCACATCTAATTTCTGTGAAAGGTGTTCGAAGCTTTTTAGGCCATGCAGGTTTTTACAGAAGATTCATCAAGGACTTCTCCAAAATTGCACATCCGTTGTGTAAGCTACTCGAGAAGGAGGTGGATTTTGTTTTTGACGAGGCATGTCTGAAGGCGTTCGAATGTCTGAAAGAGAGATTGACCACGACCCCCATTATCGTGGCACCTGATTGGTCTTTGCCTTTTGAAGTCATGTGTGATGCTAGTGGTGTGGCCCTAGGAGCTATGTTGGGTCAAAGGCGTGAAAAGATTTTTCATCCAATTTATTATGCTAGCAAGGCTCTTAATGCAGCTCAGAAAAATTACATCGTGACAGAACATCAGCTGTTGGGTGTAGTTTTTGCATTTGAGAAGTTTCGGGCATACTTGCTCAGAACTAAGGTGATAGTCCACACAGACCATGCAGCTTTGAGATATCTAATGGCCAAGAAAGACGCCAAGCCACGGTTGATTCGATGGGTTTTGCTGCTAAAAGAGTTCTTGTTTGAGGTAAAAAACCTAAAAGGGACTACAAATCAGGTTGCAAACCATTTATCCAGATTGGAACCTAATGCAACACTTAGAAATGAGCATGATATAGATGATGCATTTCCAGACGAGCAGGTTCTAGCGGCATCCCAAGATCTCATCCCATGGTTTGCAGACTTTGCTAATTATCTGGTGAGTGATGTTGTACCGGAGCACTTATCTTTTCACCAGAGAAGAAAGTTTATGTCCGATGTACAGAAATTCTTCTGGTATGAGCCCTACTTATTCCGCATATGTGATGATGGGGTTATCTGGAGATGCGTATCTGAGGTAGAGATGCTGAGTATTGGAGGCCTGCCACTCATCCCCTGTTGAAGGCCACCACAGCGGGATCCGCACAGCCTACGAAATTCTACAATGTGGGTACTATTAGCCAACCATTCACCAGGATGCACACGATTTTGAAAAGGCATGTGATGTATGTCAAATACAAGGAGGCATATCACGGAGGCACAAGCTTCCTTTTACTCCCATCCTCATTATTGAGCTATTTGATGTATTGGGCATTGACTTCATGGGCCCATTTGTGAGCTCAAACGGGATGAAGTATATACTTGTCGCTGTTGACTATGTTTCAAAATGGGTGGAAGCAGTTGCTCTACCAAACAATGAAGGGAAGAGTGTCACAACATTCTTGAAGCAGAATATATTTGCAAGATTCGGGACCCCCAGAGCCATCATTAGTGATGGGAGTTCGCATTTCTGTAACCGATTGTTTCGCTCTTTATTGGAAAAATATGGGGTCAAACACAGGGTGGCCACACCCCATCATCCGTAGTCTAGTGAGCAGGTTGAAGTCACCAACAGGGAGATAAAGACTATTTTGGAAAAGACTGTGAATGTAAACCGGACAGATTGGGCAAGAAAGCTAGATGATGCTTTATGGGCCTATAGGACCGCTTTCAAGACTCCTATAGGTATTTTTCCATATCAACTTGTTTATGGTAAAGCATGTCATCTCCCGGTCGAACTTGAGCATAAAGCTATGTGGGCGCTCAAGAAGCTGAGTTTGGATTGGAACGAAGCTGCGAACTTGAGGCTTGATCAGTTGAATGAGCTAGATGAATTTTGTTTGAAAGACTATGAGAGTTCTGAGATTTATAAACTAAGGATGAAAATTCAGCATAACCGGAAAATTGAGAAAAGAGAGTTCAGTTCGGGTGATATGGTACTTTTGTTTAATTCTAGACTTCGGTTGTTTCCTGGAAAGTCAAAGTCTAAGTGGCTAGGATCCTATCAAGTGGTCCAAGTATTTTTCCATGGGGCAATCGAATTGGAAAACCATGAAGGAAAGCGGTTCAAGGTAAATGGTCAGCGAGTAAAAGTTTATTTGGGGAGAAGTGAAGAACTCAAATTGGTAGATCTGTGGAATCTGAGTGAAGTCTGAGTAACTCAAATGACTTGAATCGTGTCGCGACGTTAAATCAGGTGCTGCATGGGAGGCAACCCATGGAGGTGTTTTGGTGAAGTCTGAGTGGCCAAAACACCCACGTCATGCCGCAACATTAAATCAAGCGCTTCTTGGGAGGCAACCCAAGGTGTAAATGTAAGAAAAAGTAAGTGCTAATGTGTGTTGATGGGTGCAGGTGAATAAGATGGAAAATCTGAAGTTGGAACCAAAAACTGAAACTTCAGTTCTGGTGCAGAAAAATCATAGAATGAGTCGTCGTCTGACCTAACGACTCGTTCAGTCAAGTCGTGAAGAGAACCACAGAAAATAGGGGAGCAACGGGTGGCTTCACGAATCATTTCTCCAAGGAACAAATCGTTGAGTCCCCCATCAGGTACACTAGATTTAAGACTGAATTAAAAGAATGTAGGTGATAACGGCTCACTCAACGAATCGTTGGGAACCAATTGAGTCGTTATGTGACCCGTCTGGAAGCTACATAAGTCCAAGGACCACGACTCAGGCAACGACTCATTGGGTAACACTGCGAGTCGTTACTTGACTCATTGGGTAACACCACGAGTCATTACTTGACTTGTTAGGTCCCAGGTAAGTTAACATAACCCAACCCACGACTGAAATTGGGAAAATTTTAAATTAAAACATCCATCTCCCCATTAAACTTAAACTTCCCTCTTCTTCTCTTCTTCCTCTTCTTCACTCAACACCATCGAAAACACCATTAACAAAACCTTCATCACTGCACGTCCATTCATTGAAGCACACTCACGAAAAATATATTGCACTCCATCTCTGATCGATCAAATTGTAAGTAATATTCCCATAAAAATTATTGAATATCATAGAATATAATTAAGAAATTTCGAAGACCCATGTGTGAAGGAGCTTGAATTTGCTTCAATTAATATTTTGCTTGTGTATATATGTGCCTTTTGATGTAAATAAACCCTAGAAAGAGTTAAAATAGTGATTTTCGATCGTATTTCTCTTGGGTTGATATTGAATTGCGAAAGCTTTGTGTTTGTGGAATTGAAAATCGGGAAGAAGATGAAGGTGACCTGGAACTCTTGAGCACGAGCCACATCACGAGTCGTTGGATCACCAAATGAATCATCATGTAGCTAGTCTTGAGTGGGAAAATTCAATTGCTGAGGCAGTGTACCTAACGACTGACCTAACTACTTGTTGCCTTGGGTAACGACTCGTTGGGACCAGTCATCAAGTACACTAGACCAACTTGAAGAAAGGCCAGTCTGAGATGACGAGTGACCTCACGAGTCATTGCAAGTGGCAACGACTCGTTTAGTCACCCGTCAGGACCCCTGGGCACCAGCCCTAAAATAATTTTTGTTTCATCTCATCTTGTACACTAACATTGTTTCTATAGGTACAATGGCTCTAGAGGTACACCAAAGAAGGGTCCAACAAAGAAGCAAGCACCTGAGCGCAGTCAACCCTCATACCGTAGACTGCGTGATGATCCATCATCCTCTGAAGAGTCGAGTGGCTCTAAGGAGGAATATGAAGTAGCGGAGGAGCAGCTAGTGCGTAGATCTACCAGGGCTAGGGCTCAACAAAGTTCAAATCCGACAGCCCTGGTTGATATTCCCACTTCACTTGCAAGAGATCTGCCCAGCCGCATTGATGAGAGTGCTAGGGCTGCAGCTGCACTAGTTCCCTAAGCTCCCGCAGCTGATCACAATACAGAGAGAGTTGATGAATCACATGCCCAGCGAGGTGATTCTGATAATGAGTTGACGGAGACCTCAGACACATGAAATAAGCAACCGAGAAATGTACGGAGATGGTGTGTCCATGGCACGCGGGCTATATATAATTGAGATATTGCTCCCAATGAAAAAGGCCATCCGAAGAGGAGCATATATGAGGAGCCAAGGCTGGTAACCATAGGGCTTAAAGATCTCCCAGAGCTACAGGCAGTTTTTGATAACTACAAGTTCGGGTGGTTGACCGAGCCTTCAGGCAGCTATAGCCCGTGTTTAGTACGAGAATTCTATGCAGCATATGCAGCCACCTTGCAACGGCTAGCATTAGGGGGCCAGGATTGGAAGAAGAGGCCCACATTGACTCAGGTTCTAGTGAGAGAGAATCCAGTTGACATTTCTGAGCGGACGATCTCCAGAATGCTGTACGGGCCGGATAATCAGGCTCTGTCGAACACAACAAAATTTGACCACAGGCTATCTGAGCTGAAGAAAGTCAAAACAAAGAAGTTGAATAGCCAGGAGCGCATTCAGCAGTACACTTGGTTGTCTAGGATTATTGCTATGAGGGGTCCACTGGTAGAATGGCTACAGGTACAGAGTCACAGATAAAGAAGGCCACGCTGAATTTCCAGGCAAAGTTTTGGTGGTCACTAGTGTGGCACAGGATGATACCAACCAGCAATGACAATGTACTTTTACCTGACAGAGCAGCTCTGGTAGCTAGCACAATGGAGGGGTATTCCATCAACTTCCCGCGATATATTGCAGAGGAGATTCGAGAGCGGGCGATCAATGACGACACTACCATTCTGTTTCAATGTTTGATTGATAGACTCTGTCAGGAGTCAAAAGTACCAGTATTGCCATCTGTGGAACAGAGAGTGGTGCTCTAGAAGATTACCGATATCGGGTTGATTCGAGATGATACAAACCCGGTATTGAGGGCGAGGACTCAGGCATCTGCATCCACGGGAGCGATAATATTATCAGAGGCTTTTGGTAGCGGGATGCAGACTGATCAACACAAATCACTGAGTTGGCAGCTGAGCCTATGGAGGGCAGAGAGATAGGTAGCCAGGCTGAGGCTATAGATGCAGCGGATACCTCCACACCTGCCAACGTTCCTGAGTCTTCATCTACTGCAGCAGCCTCGAGACCACCAGTTGCACCTCCACGAGCCACCACAGCCGGTCTAGTCATGGTTTCATAGAAGTTTTTGGTTGATATGGCTAGACGGATAGCTAAGGCCGAGAAGTAGTAGGCCCACACGGATCTACAGGTCAAAGTCTTGATAGAGCAGGTTAAGTCGTGGGTGTCAAAGGAGTTGGAGACACTGTCCAGTTCAGTGCATGGGCGACTGGACGCTTTTGAGAGGAGGATGGATGAGCGCCTTGCATAGTTACAGGCACCGGAGTTATCCCGATGGTACTCAGAGCTTGGAGTGCTACGATCTGAGGTATGGGACTTGGCCGCACAACAGACAGTCGCAATACCTCCACTGGTACTCCCCGTGATAGATGATGAGTTTGAAGAGGAATTTCCACCTATTTTTGATTTCATCACGGAGGAGCCGGTGGCACATGACAAGGGGAAGAGGCCTCGTGAGGAGACAAGTGTTGATGATGATGCTTTTCTGCTGCGCCAGCAAAAACGGGAGCGGAGTGAGATAGAGAGCGGTGCACGAATCGAGAGAGGAGGCTCGACAGAGAGCCGAGACTGAGGCAGCGAGAGTTCGTGGAGAAGGCACGAGCTCTGTAGGATCTGAGAATGCACCGGTTCAAACCGGTAAATTTGGAGATGACATTGGAGGCGTATCTACACCCTCCACCAACCAGGTAGTTGACACCTAGGTCACACAGGTATGTTCCCTATTTCCTTAGTTTTTGTTTGGTATATATATGCGTCGAGGATGAAGCATGCTTTCTTGATAGGGGTGGGGAGGGATACCTGTGCATTCTATTTTGCTGAACATAACTCAAGGGTTTTTCTTGTCAGATATCTTTTCCCTTGGGTGTTCCATATCTAGTAGAACCGTCATGTTTTTCCCTTGGGTGTTCCATATCTAGTAGAACCGACATGTTTAGGATTTTATTTTTTATTTTTTTTGTGTTAGTTGGAAGAAAGTTAGGAAAACTAAAAGCAATCAAGAGCTGAAATTGTTTGATATTTTGATATTTGATATCCCTCCAAAACCTTTGTATGTATGTATGTGAAAGTTGACAAGTATGACCTTTGTGAATCTTTGCATGGCATTGAAACTATGAACTTGTTTATCATTGTATGGCTGTACCTAAACTAGCAATTGGTGGAAGTGATGATGTTGATCGGTGCTATGTGTGAAGTGAGGTTTAATAGCTGAATTGGGTTGTGTGTATCAATCTAGAACTTGCCTGGTCAATCGTATCGAGATAGAGGATAGGAAACTAGGAAAGGATTATAGGTCCTTTTTGATTTATAAGTCCACTTTAGCTTAAAAGACCTACCAAAAGTGAATAAAAATCCCTTGATCCAAATGTTTGAGCTTAAATTGACCTTTCTTTTCATTTACACAATCCACCTGCCTGATTTTATTATGAATGAACCTGTTTTGGTCCTGGTCCCTCCTTGGACATTGTGAACCTCAACTCAAGAAAATCGCCTAAGTTGAGGGTAGCTATTATAGGGGTGATTAAGAAGAGTCGGGTGGAAAGAAAGTTGGGTAATGTAAAAGGAAAAAAGCGAATGTGGTATGCATGATGAAAATAAAAAATTAAAATTGTTGTCAAAAAAGCAAAGAAAAGAAAAGAAAAATAATGTGCGACATCAATGATGTTGAATAAAAAGAAACCACATCTGTAGTTGCAAAAGCAAGGAAAAGAAAAAGCAGAAAAAGGGAAAAAGGGAGAAAGTAGGAAAAAAGGTGAAAAGTGGAGTCAAAAGCATAGTGCCAAGGAGGGTTGAGCTACTAAATCCATATATACCATACCAAAGCCCAAACCTACGTTACAAGCTTAGAAAGTCCTATAGTGATCCTAGCTACTTGTCTGAAAATCAAGGTATTGAAAGTAAAGGCAAGCCAATGGTATTGTATGCACACAGTTCGAATTTCTTTGTGAGAGTGAGTGGATCTTACCTAGTCCCAAGAGAAATATATTGAGATAATCAAATACACATGTGTGAGTGTAGGACTTCTTTGAGGTGAGAGCATTTGGTAAACAAAATTGTCTGCAAATTATCTGGGGCAGTGTTATAGATTTATGTACGTGGTTGCCGGTGACAGTATTTTGCCATGTTTTGATTCCTCTGTGTTATGGTTGAAAATTTTGCATATGCATAGTGTTTTGAGTTGATATGATGAGGGAGGGGTTAGAAAATTTGATTTTGATGTATAAAAATGACTATTGTAAGTTTCCTAGAGGTCTTCTGATTGAAGCGTCGAAGTAGTTTAGTTTGTTTTGTTTTATTTTATTTTTGTCTGAGGACATGCAAAAGTTCTAAGTTGAGAGTGTTGATGTGCCGTGATTTTACGGAACTTTCGATGCTTAAAACCAAGAAATTATGCACATCCATGTATGTTTATATGGGTATGATGTGTTTTGTGCTTAATGTGTAGGAAAACAGGTTTGGAAGTGAATTTGGTCAAAGTAATGCCAAAAATAACTGAAAGGTGACTGCCAGGAACTTAACGAGTCATCGGCAAGAGGCACAACCCGTTGCTTAAGGCGTGGGCAAAAGTTTGAGTTTGGAAGAAGCAAGGCAGCGTACTTGACGAGTTGGAGGAATGACTCGTTACATCTGGTAACGAGTCGTGAGGTCAATCGTTGGGAATCAAAGAGAAAATTTCAACAAAGTGGCCAGTGAAGTTGACGACAGACACAACAAGTCGTCATGAGATGAAACGGCTCGTTGGAAGGCCATTGGAGCCATCAGTGAAGTGCACTGGAGTTTTGAAGGAGTCAGTCCACGAGGGACCTAACAACTTGTGCTCAGGCACGACGAGTCGTTAGGTGACCCATTTCCACAACTGGGTACGATGCTAAGGACGACTAATATAAGCAAGGAACGACTCGTTAGAAGGCCAAACGACCCGTCACCTAGCCCGTTGGCACTGCCGACCTGGTTTCCAGTTTTATTTAGGAAAAGGATTTCTTAGAATTATAACTACCCAATTTTAGGTTTATTTTAGAGAAATGATTTTGCGATGGATCTGGAACGATTTTGAGGTTATTCTTGAGAGGATTTTCATGCAATTTTTCTTGATTCAAGAAACGAAAGCAACATTGGAGTTTTATTCAATCTACATGGTTTTTATTCTACGATAATTTATAAGTTGCAATTATGATTTCTTCAATATTTTGTGATTGCGATCATATAAATATGAGTAGCTAAACCCATAAACTAGGTTTGTGGGAACCAAGATGAATTAACACACATAGGTAGAAACATTAGTGATTCTTGAACGGGGTTTTATACATGTATTATTTTTCCCTTCGTTTTGATTGATTCTTGACGGTTGCAAATGTTAGGACTTGCCTTATTCTTATTTAACGGACCAAGGAGGTAAAGAATGCGAAAAGAGATTAACAACGGAGATTTGAGGCTGTCAACCCTCATGTAATAGCTTGAACTTGTCGGGGAATAGCTAATCCAATATTAACGGTAAGGGTCAACTAGAAGTACACCCGTATACGAACCAAGTTGCGTGGTGAAAATAATCTAGATATGGGACCAACCATTAAGGTGAACCTTAACTTACGAATATTGCATGTTGAACACCGGAATAGATCACTAGTGTATAAGTTTTGTGGTAATGAAATCTTGGGGAACACAATCCTAGTCAAATTGTTAATTGAATACAAACCAAATTTGATTTCAATTTTCAGCAATTTTACTTTGTTTATTATTCTATATTTCTTCCCCTTTGGAAATAAGTAAATCAATAGTAATAGTTATTCCCATTAACTTAAGTTCTTACCATATTCCCTGTGGGATCGACCTCAACCTTTGTTGGGTTCTATATTTGACAATCGACAGCTTATATCTCAATTGCGAGGTGTAATTTGGGCGACATCAAGTACTAGGGAGAAAACTGATATCTCAAGCTGGAACTGAGAGAAAGGGAATAGATGCGGGTATTTAGCCATCATATTTGCTTCAGCTTCCCACATAGCTTTCCCAACATTCTGATTCCTCCACAAAACCTTTACTGAAGCTACTTCCTTGTGTCTTAGCTTTCGAACCTAATGATCAAGTATTTCCACTAGAACCTCCTCATAACTTAGGTTATCCTTCACTCCTATGCACTCCATCGAAACAACCAGAGCTGGATCACCAAATCACTTCTTTAAGAGCGATACATGGAAAACTGGATGAACTGAAGCTAATTCTGAGGGCAACTCCAACTCATAGGCCAACTTGCCAACACGCCTTACAATCCAGCACGAGCTAACATAATGGGGACTGAGTTTCCCTTTCTTTTTGAACCTCATCATTCCCTTCATGGGAGACACCTTCAGAAACACCCAATCATCAATTTCAAACTCAAGTTCTCTCCTCCTCACATCTGCATAAGACTTTTGATGACTTTGAGCTACTTTCAACCTTTCCCTTATAAGCTGCACCTTCTCTAAAGTCTCATGAACCGAATCTGGTCCTATCAAAGTAGCTTCACTGGCCTCAAACCATCTATAGGTGATCTACATCTTCGTCCATAGAGAGCCTCAAATAGAGCCATCTGAATGTGGAATGGTAGCTGTTGTTATATGCAAACTCGATGAGAGGCAACTAGTCATCCCAACTACCCTTGAGATAAATCACACACGCTCTCAACATATCATCAAGAGTGTAAATGGTCCACTTGGCCTGACCATCTGTTTGCGGGTGAAATGTTGTGCAAAGCTTGATCTGAGTACCAAGTACTTTCTGAAATGATCTCAAAAACTAGGAGGTAAACTGAGTACCTCTATCCGATATAAGGGAAAAGGGCACTCTATGAAACCGAACTAACTCCCAAATGTATAATTTAGCATAATCCTTCGTTGAGTCGATAGTTTTGACCAGTAGAAAATGAACTGCTTTAGTCAAACTATCTACAACAACCCAAAAATAGAGTCATACTATCGGCGAGTATGAGGCAACCCTGTAATGAAGTGCACATTGATTTCCTCCCATATCCAAGTAGGAAATCTAATGTATTGAAGCACACCTCCATTTCTTTGATGCTCAACCTTCACCTGTTGACAATTCGGACACTTAGCCACAAACTCTGCTATGTCCTTCTTCATTCCACTCCACCAATAGACTTCCCGTAGGTCAAGGTACATCTTGGTAGCATCTGGATGTATAGAGTATATGGAACCATGAGCCTCATGCAACATCCGCTCCCTCAAGTCATCAACACTCGATACACACAAATGACCCTGATACCGTAACACACCATCTCCCTCTTGGGAGAATACCTCCACCTTATGATTTTGAATGGCTTCCTTCAACTTTACCAAAATAGGATCCTTGTCTTGTCTAGCTTTGTACTCGATAACCAAGGAAGATTCTGACCCATTCTGAACAATGACACCACCCTCTGTAGAGTCAACAAGACGAACTCCTAGTCGTTAAAGCCGATGTACATCCTTTAATAGCTATTTTCTATCCTCATCTACATGGGTCACACTCTCAATAGAAAGCCTGCTAAGAGCATCTGCACCACATTAGCCTTGCCTGGATGATAAAGGACACTTATATCATAATCTTGCAAAAGCTCCAACCACCTCCTCTGACATAGATTCTTATCTTTTTGGTAAATATGTACTGTAGGATTTTGTGATCTGTAAACACATTCACATGGACCCCGTACAAATAGTATCTCCAAATATTCAGGGCAAATACTACAGCCGCCAACTGGAGCTCGCGAGTTGGATAATTCTTTTCATGGACTTTCAGCTGCCTGGAAGCATAGCCTATAACATTACCGTGCTGCATTAGCACACAACCAAGGCCGATCCTCGAAAAGTCACAATATACCACAAACCCATCGGTACCTGTTCGTTATGTTATATGGGTGTATAACTACACGCAAGTGCACGTGATCAAACAAGTATTAAAGTGGCTTAAGTAAGCCAAGTATCGATCCCACAGGGACTGGGATGAAGTGCAATCTACTCAAGTGTACTATATTTTAATTCTAACAATAAAGACAACAGTGTAACCAAGAGTTTGATATTTTGATTTATAATAATTATGCTAAGTCTAAAACAATTATCTAATGTGAGTCTGAACTATGAATGTGAGCATGCTGAGGTTAAATGAACATGTAATGAAATTAATTGTCGATATAATTTGGTTAGCCTTTTCCTCCGGTTGCTAGTCAAGAATTATTGCCAAGGGATTAAAACTCTCATATTTAACCCCACTTAAGAATCATGAACCATCCACCAACATTTCTGTGATTAAATGCAATTCATGTTCTAGCCATACAAAACCAATTCCTAAATTGACTAATACGACTTTCAGGTATATTTCTATCCTGAAGGTAAATCAATTCTCAATTTTCCCAAACTAAGAAAGGATCATATCCTATTAATTCACCACTTTCCAATTTCTTGCTCTCTCGAGTGAAACCGGACTTTTTAGATATACATTAACGTAGGCCACACATTAATGCAGTAAGAACAAGAATTAATAGAACAACCATGGAAGAAAAGATGAAAAATCAAAGAATCAATAATCACATTTCATTACAAGTGTTCTTAACCTCAGCAAGAAGATGAATTAGCCACTCATTTGTGGATTAAACATCGTTAAATGAGTGTTAAACATACAAGCAATTGAATTCAAGGAGAAAGAAAGAGAGAAAAACCCTGATAATTTCGTCCCCTCAACTGCCTGTAACCCACGTTCTTGCTCCACCAAGTCAGAATATTGAAAAATGAACCTAAGTGTTCTATTTATACTAGTGGGAATTTTTCCCGGAATAACAAGCAACGTGTCACGGAGTGCATCGCGGAGCACTGCCTCCGTGACACGCTACCGACGTGGACCCTCACTGGAAACTGGGGGTCCAGGAAATAAGGCCCAACGTGGCACGGCGTGCAACGAAGAGCCAGGCCACCGTGCCACAGACCCATCGCGAACCCTCTCTGGAAATTGGGTAAAAATTCCCTATCCAGGCAGAAGGCCTCGGCGATGGCAGCGTGACACGGCTCCATCGCGGAGCCCCTTTATTTTGTGCTTTCCAATGCCTTGTCCCTTGCTCACATCCGAGTCCAACCCCGATATCTTCCAACATGCATTTTAGCTTCCCGAAATTACATTTTTCCTGCAAAACAATGCTAATCATGTTGGTTAGTATAAATTCACATTTTATTACCAATTACATGAGAATGTATAAACATTGATAGATAAACAAGGCTAAAATGACACCTTTGAGTATCACTTGGGCATATAAATTTTCCCAAGATCACTTACCCCACACTTAAATCCTTGTTTGTCCTCGAACAACAATCTTACACCTCATGCAATTTACATCCCAACCTCGCTACTTTGGTTTGACAATTTAGGTTACGGTCATACCGATTATTCAATACAGCAAATCATCAAGAAAACATGCATGGTCCTATCAATTCAATGACCTTCAATACATCAAGACCTCCTAGACTTAAGAATCGACTCTTGATATTGGCAAACTCCTACAAATCAGTTGATCAAGACATCCGACACGAAGATTAATCTCTCATCAAGCATGTGCCCTCACAATACAAGAGAATTTTCCCCTTTTTAATCATATGAACTCACAAAATTTCAAGCAGGGGCATATAAACACAATTTCGCTCTCTCTCCCAAAAGAATTCACATGCATCATGTCATGACCCATAAGCTTGCCTTTAGTGTACTACTTCACTAATATAAAGAAATGTGATGTAAGATCACGAAGGACTTTAACGGGTTGTAATGGAAGCTACGGAACTAGTCAATATTGGGCTAGCCAATACTAGCCACTAGCATCCTTAAGCGCTTTTTCAACACATCCCATCAAACTCATGGACATTGTTTCTTTCTTCATCCTCCCATTTTTTAAGTTGTTCTTTAGTTTGGCCCATCTTATTAAGCACACTTTTCACCACAAAAAAGATTATTCATGCACCTTCATTATAGTTTATTTATAACAATTGCACCTTCACCCTTTTCTTTCCTTCCATCTCTCTGCTTTACTTTTCTTTTCACCATTCTCACTCTTTTGACACTTTGGGAAAATTATTTTATCTTCTTAAGCGCTTAAGAGTTTTGGATCGGCTTTACGGCTAGTGAAAAGAAGGGATTAAGCTCGGTTTACACTTTTTGACAAAAGAAAAAAATAATAGGCTAAAGGCTCAACGGGCTGACTAGGTTACACAATCAAGGTGGGTATGATCATGAAAAATAGAAACTTTCGGTTAAAACAAAGAAATGCCTACATCCTTTCCTACAACACACCTCCTTCATTTTGTTTTGTACACACACCAGGCAAGTTCTAGACACTTCACAATAGCATGGAATAACAAAACCTCACTTCACACTTATTGCACATGCTCAGTTCAAGATGTATTCACAGACTCTTCAATCAGCTAATTACAGGAATTCAAACATTAAGCCTCAATCACACTGAATCGAACTCTATGGCCTAGGTATCTCAACACATTTACAAAGTTGCATGATTTCATACGAATCACATTTGCATTTTCAATATCATGTACAACACGCAACCATAATCCCGCAACCATAAAGTAACTACAAGTTTTGGGATGCACCCACAAAAGAAAAACAACTGAAAAATAATTGAAAAATCTACTCCTAACGACTACATTTCCCTTAAGACGGTCGTCATCCATCCATCATAGGGAACGGTCACTAACTAGGACTTCGGTTCAATGGGACCATTCTCGGTAAAAGAACCAAAAACAAACGCCGAGAAACCCAAGAATTGAAAAAAATTTAAAAATATCCATCAATTCGATAAACAAACATATGTACAAACTCAGCTAGCAACATTCAGCAACACACAACAGTTTCACATATATTTACAATACAGAACACTAACTTACAATCACAAATCACAGGTCAGAAGATTTTGTTTACAGCACAACAACAGATTAGGACATACAAAACAGCATAACCAGCACCTGACTACTCCCACCCCATACTTATCTCGAACACTGTCCCCAGTGTTCACAAAAAAAAATTAAAATAGCACAAAAATCGGGTGGTGGAACTCCCTGATCAATCAAAGTACTCCACTTCTTCATCAGGTGCTGCTGCTTCATCTCCCATGTCTGAATTATCCCCATCGTCATCCTCGGACTCCACATCGGAGTCCTCCCGACGTGTCTCCTCATCCGTGGGGACATCATCATCCGTGGGCTCTACAAATGCTGGCCCCACTCGGCATAGAGCCCTGGCGTTTTCACCGAAAGGGTAGTCTAGCTCGAGCTGCCATAACTCCTCCTCTGTTGCTGGCCTCCCGCCTATCCTCAGCTGGAGCATCTGCATCCCATACATGCGAGCCATGTACTGATCATCACGAGCATGTCACTCGCCTAGTGTAAGCACTGGCCCGTGGGTGGTGTCGGGAGCCTTAGTTTTAGTGACATCTAAGGCCCGCCGCTCCATCTGTGGGATATAATCAAGGGCCTCTTCCTCGACATCCAGGCCCCTCAGGAAGGTGGTGAGTAGCACACCAAATCCGTATCTGTGCCCCTGATGCAACCGGGCTCTCCTCATGGCGGAGATAATCACCGCCCCCACGTTGATCTCCAGCCCTTTCATCAGGGCGTACACCAGGCATACACGATCTCGGGTTACATCTGTCATATGTACCCCCGGGATTAGGCAGGAACAGATGATCTTTAGCCATATTCTGGCTTCCCTGTTCATCTGTGAATAGGGCAAAGTCTGATGGTAGCCCCTCTCTTTGTGTCTGCTCCATCTAGCTATCGATCGGGTCCCACACAAGGTGCGTCTGATGTCCGCATACGGTGGAGTGATGTTCAGCTGACGAAGCACTTGGGCGTCTGTGTCCCGCGCCCCTATTATAGCATTGAGGTGGTGGGGCTCGAATGTGACTATCTGCCCTCTGATTTTTATGGTGTGACTTCTGAGAGTCGGGTCCCAATTGGCATAGAATTCCCGAATCAGGTGCAAGTTGCATTCCTTGGGCTCTTCAAAGATGAAGTTGAGCCCAGCTGCCTCGATCCGGTGGACAATCCTAGGGAACTCCTGTGCCAATGGTTCCCGTGCTATGTGTTCCTCGGGGAAGTACTTGTTTTCCTTGTGCTTTGCATACCACTTCTTCCCCTCATCCATCACCCACCTGGTTCCGTATTAGCGGCGTTGGCCGCGTGGAACTGCTGGTGCTGCTGGGACTGCTGTGCCCAGTCTGATTCGCTTTCTTCCGGTGCCCGATGTTGATGCGCCTTTCCCTTTTTCTTGCCTGCTTGCCATTTTACCTATCAATCCAAGTAGACAAGACCAATGTTAAGCCAATGAATATTAACTTCGACTAAGGTCGGGTTAAGCTAGGCTACCCCACACTTAGTCCTTACCCAAAATTACAACATTCCGGCAAGATCATGCTTATTTACACAAAAAACAACCAACTATACAAACATGCTTAGTGCATTCGAAGAATTCGATGGTATATATTTTATGTACTACTCAGACTTCGTACAGCTAACTACAATCATTACCCTCGATAACATTTTATTCCATCGCAATTAGCAAGAAAAAACAAAGAAACGAAAAAAACAAGAATTTATCTACATGAACCTATACAACTCACCCAATTCTTGCAAATTTCACTATTCCCCTAACCCGAGAATCCGTCGGTCTTTTAACATCATAACAATTAACACATCGACTCATTTCACTCAACATGTACAACCTGGCATGAATTTCACAAGTTCACTACATTTTTCCACTTCAAATTCAAAAACAAGCCCTAGATATGATTGTATCAACAAAATGCGATCAAATTATGCAATTAACGAGTTCAAGCAATCACCATGATACTCCAAACATTCATCAACACTAATTCAATTGAATTCACGCTTAATTTCTACTTAGGGCAAACTTAGCTCACATCACATGCTCAATATCGAAGAAAATCGATAAGAAATGAGATGGAATCGAAGAACATACCTTGAAATTGAAGAATTGAAGAAAACTCGATGAATTTCTTGGCCTATTCCGTGTCACGTTGAAGGGGGAGGGGTTTTAGGGAGTTTGTTCGTGGAGTGTGTGAGAAATAAAGAAAATTGAGGGGGATTCAGGGTTTAAAAGTGGAAAAATCACGCGGGTCACCCGGCGACCCAGTGTGACCCGTTGCGATATACACAGCAACGTGTCATGGAGGGCATTGCGGAGCACTGCCTCCGTGACACGGAGCTGTCGCGAGGGTACTCTGGAATATTTTTAAAATTTCGGATTTATACCTCAACGTGTCATGGAGGGTAACGCGGAGGTCCTCCTCCGTGACACGGAGCTATCACCCTAGCTCACTGTTTTGCCACTTTTTATTGATTTTCATACCTCGAATTTTCCTTTGTGATTCCTTGCATAATTTCCCTCCGTTCAACCTAAAATTCATTCTACTACAAGAAATTGGTTAGAATATAGGTTTCACTCAAAATAAAAATAAAAACAAAAACTAGAAATTTTGTTGTTAAACAAGAAAAAGAAAGAGAAAAATTTATTCACAATTTACAAAGAAAATTTTTTTCACGGGTTGCCTCCCGTGCAGCGCCTGGTTTACCGTCGCGGCTCGACATCATTCAGCTCAGTTGTTCTCTAGGGTGATGGACGATTTCTCTCGACCACCGTCCTCCCCCCAGTAGTGCTTACACCTCTGTCCATTGACTAAGAACGTGGCACTCCGATCTTCTTGCCACAACTCTACTGCTCCATGCGGGGTCATTCTCACCACTTCAAATAGCCCCGACCATTTGGACCTCAGCTTTCCCAAAAACAACTTCAACCTTGAATTGAAAAGCAATACCTTCTATCCTGGTTCAAAAATGTGGTGCACCACATGCTTGTCATGCCACCTTTTTGTTCTTTCCTTATAGTACTTAGCGCTCTCATAAGCATGCCAGCGGAACTCTTCAAGTTCACTGAGTTGCATTAATCTCTTCATGCCCACTAGCTCCAAGTCCATATTCAATTTCCTCACTGCCCAGAAGGCTCGGTGCTCTAGCACCACTGGCAGATGACACGCTTTTCCACAGACCAATCGATATGGTGAGGTTCCAATTGGTGTGTTGTAAGCAGTTCTGTATGCCCACAACGCATCATCAAGTTTGCTTGACCAATCATTCCGTTGTGTATTTACCGTTTTCTGAAGAATCTGCTTCACTTCTCTATTTGACACCTCTACTTGCCCACTAGTTTGCGGGTGGTATGTTGTTGCCACCTTGTGGCGCACCCCATACTTGGCTAGTAGTTTCTTGAAACTTGCGTTGACAAAATGAGCCCCTCCATCACTGATAATGGATCGGGGTGTCCCAAACCTAATAAGAATATGTTTTTTCACAAATTTTGTTACCACCTTGTTGTCATTCCTGGGGCAAGCTATTGCTTCCACCCATTTTGATACATAGTCTACAGCCACCAAGATGTAACGATTACCAAATGATGGTGGAAACGGGCCCATAAAATCAATGCCCCATACATCAAAGGTCTCCACTTCCAGTATATTCTGCAGCGGCATCTCTTGTCTTCTACCAATTGTTCCTGTACGCTGACATCTGTCACACATTTTGACGTATGCCATAGAGTCTCTGAACAGTGTAGGCCAAAAGAATCCTGACTGTAGAACCTTGTGTGTTGTTCGCTCGCCTCCATGGTGACCCCCATACAACGAAGAGTGACAGATCCTCAACACCTCTGCAATCTGACTCTCTGGGTGGGATACATCTTCTCATCACCTGATCCGGTCCCTGTTTAAATAAGTATGGTTCATCCCAAACAAAATGCCAGCAATCATGCCTCAATTTCCTGCTCTGTTGGTCTGTTGCCTCAGGTGGGTAAACTCCACTCACTAGCAAATTGACTATATCTGCGTACCAAGGAACTTCAGCTTCCCCTACTGCCAAGAGTTGCTCATCCGGGAACTCCTCATTGATGGTGTCACTTTCCATCATATGCGAACGGCTCTCCAATTGCGATAAGTGATCTGCCACCTGATTCTCGCTCCCCTTTCTGTCCTTGATCTCAACATCGAACTCTTGCAACAACAGGATCCATCTGATTAGTCTGGGCTTAGCATCCTTCTTGTTAAATAGGTACCGAATCGCTGCATGATCTGTGTACACCACTACTTTTGAACCCACCAAATAGGATCTGAATTTGTCAAATGCAAACACCAACGCTAGCATTTCTTTCTCTGTGACTGTGTGATTGCTTTGGGCCGTATTCAGCATTTTGCTTGCATAATAAATAGAATGAAAGATTTTATTTTTCCTTTTCCCCAACACAGCTCCCACAGCCACATCACTTGCATCACACATCAACTGAAATGGTTGTTCCCAATCCGGAGAAGTAAGGATAGGTGCTTCTATCAATTTCTGCTTCAAATCCTCGAATGCTACCACACACTCATCATTTAACTCAAACTTTACCTCTTTTTCTAGCAATCTGCATAGTGGTCTAGAAATTTTGGAAAAGTTTCTGATGAACCGTCTGTAGAATTCTACATGCCCAAGAAAACTGCGAACACCTTTCACTGACACAGGTGGTGGCAACTTCTCGATAACCTCGATCTTAGCACGATCGACTTCCAACCCCTTTTTAGACACTTTGTGGCCAAGGAAAATACCCTCCTTGACTAAGAAGTGACATTTCTCCTAGTTTAGTACAAGGTTGGATTCCTCACAGTGAGGTAGCACCCTGTCAAGATTCTACAAACAAGTAGCAAACGAATTACCGAAAACAGAAAAATCATCCATAAATACCTCAACAAAATCCTCCACCATGTCGTGGAAAATAGCCATCATGCATCTCTGGAATGTGGTAGGTGCATTGCATGACCCAAATGGCATCCGCCTAAAAGCATATGTCCCATAAGGACAGGTAAAAGTAGTCTTCTCTTGGTCCTCCGGAGCTATGGCTATTCCCAGAGTACCCATCAAGGAAGTAATAATATTCCTGTCCAGCCAACCTATCTAGTATTTGATCAATGAACGGGATGGGATAATGATCCTTCCTTGTGGCTTCATTCAGCTTTCTATAGTCGAAGCAGATCCGCCAGCCTGTGACGGTTCGTGTAGGAATCAACTCATTTTTCTCATTGGTGACAACGGTCATCCCTCCTTTCTTTGGAACACACTGAACGGGGCTAACCCATTCATTGTCTGAAATCGGGTAGACCACACCTGCATCAAGCCACTTGATTATTTCTTTCCTCACCACATCCTTCATTGCTGGATTTAGCCTTCGTTGCGGCTGAATGGTTGGTTTTGCTCTAGTCTCCATGAAAATCCTATGTGTGCAAAAAGCTGGATTTATACCCTGAATATCTGACATTTGCCAACCCATTGCTCTCTTTCTTTTCTTGAGAACACCCAAAGCTTCTTTCTCCTGTGCCTCTGTCAATTCTGCGGAGATGATGACTGGTAATGTTTCTTTTTCCCCCAAAAAGTCATATTTTAAATGGGGAGGCAATTCTTTCAATTCCAGATTTGGTGCCTCCTCAATGGATGGTTTCGGCAACGGTTCTAGGGACCTCATCAATGATTGGAATTCCTATTACCGTGGATGCCTTTGTGCCTCATTCAACATTTGGACCACCTCATAGGCGTCTTTATCTCCAAAATGATCGGAGTGCATCGACACTCTTTCCAGTGGGTCTTGAGATTCAACAATCTGACGAATTTCTTCAGGTTCAACCACACTAATTGCTGAAAGTTCCTCTTGTATTGCCGGCAGCTTCATGGCTTTAAACACATCAAATACCTCAATCTTATCATGTGCTCGCATGGTTAGCTGCCCCGCAGCTACATTAATCAGCGCTTTCCCGGTCGCCAAGAAAGGATATCCCAAAATAAATGGGACTTCCGCGTCTGGTTCAAAATCCAGCACGACGAAATCTACCGGGAAGATCAGGGAGCCCACTTGCACCAGAACTTCCTCCACAATGCCATCAGGTCTGGCTAAGGACCGATCTACCAATTGCAAGATCACGGTTGTGGGTCTAGGACTCCCTAGACCCAGCTTTTTGAATACCGATGACGGCATCAAATTAATGCTTGCTCCCAAATCACACAATCCACGAGCTCGGATACTCTGCCCAATAGTAATCTGTATAGTAAAGCTCCCGGGGTCGTTGAGCTTTGTGGGCAGTCGGTTTTGTATCCGGGAAGTGCACTCCTCTGTGAGAGCCACCATAGCATACTCAGTCAACCGACTTTTGTTTGCCACGATGTCCTTTATATACTTAGCATATTTCGACACTCCCTGCAAAACATCAACAAGAGGTAAGTTAATATGTACTTGTTTTAGCACCTCCATGTATTTCTTGAAACACACCTCCTCCTTGTGTTTCTTTAATCGTTGAGGGAACGGAGGTGGTGGTCTGATTCTGCTTCCTTAGTCTTCCCCCTCTCATCACTTTGCTCCCTCTCGACTTCTACTGCTCCCGATTGTTGACGTGGTCTTTCTGGTTCCACCTCTTTCAGCTGCAAACCACTCCTTTTGGTCACCGCATTTACCTACTTGGGGTTGGGATATGTGTCGCTCGGAAGTCCTCCTCTAGGTCTAATGTTTTGGGCTCCAGCAAATTGCCCAAATTGATATTCAAGTGCCTTGGTAGCTAACTGGTTGTTTTTCACCTCGGCTGCCAATTTCACATAGTCAACCTGCAATTGAGCTTGATTAGCTATCATAGTCTTGAACATCTCCTCAATGCTGGGTGATGGTGGTGGAGGAGGTGCATTGTTGTTTCTGAATTGTGCTTGATAATTCTGCTGCCCTCCTTGGTTCCTTTTCCCACCCTGACTCGAACTCTACCCCTGATGGTTGTTGCTACCCCAGGAGAAATTCGGGTGATTCCTCCAATTGGAATTGTAGTTGTTGCCATACTGTTGGTGGTTGTTCCTTCGTATATTTCCCACAAAGTTCACCGAGTCAGGATTTGCTCCACAACACTCAGCTGAGTGCTCACTGCTTCCGCACACTTCACACCAAATCTATTGCACAGCATTCACTGGGGCTTGAGGCTGGTTCGTTGTCATGTTACTAAAGTGGGTGTTAAGTTGATTCTGCAAAGCAGCTATTTGTGCAGCAATAGCTGTAAAACCATCCACTTCTAGAACTCCTGTTGCTTTCCTTGTCCCGCCTCTTGACGAATCAGCATTCCATTCCGGATTGCCCTGCGAAATACGGTTCAACAAGGTATACAGCTCCTCATAAGTTTTCTCCAGCGCTTGTCCCCCAGCTGCTGAGTCTAGCAATATTTTTGTATGGGGTTCCAAACCCTCTATAAAAGTGTGCACCAACACATCATTGGATTGATGATGATGAGGACAATCCCGCAACATGGACTTGAATCTCTCCCAAGCCTGATATAGATTCTCTCCCTCTCTCTGTTTGAAACTTAGAAGCTGACTTCTAAGTCTTGCTGTTTTACCAGAGGGAAAAAATCGTATCAAGAACTTCCTTGCAAGATCATCCCACGTAGAAATAGAATTAGGTGGCTCAGCTTTCAACCACCTCTGGGCTTCTCCCAATAGTGAGAATGGGAACAATGTAAGCCGGACGTAGTCTGGTGACACTCCAGCGGGGATGTAAGTGTCACTTATCTCCAAAAAATTTTGGAGATGCTGCTGTGGATCTTCATGAGGGATACCTGTAAACTGCCCGCTAGTGTGCAGCAATTGCACCATATTTTGCTTAAGTTCGAACCTCCCCCCCGGCTCAGGTTTGCGGATGCTAGATGTGACATTATTAGCATGTGGGATTGCCACCTCGCGAACCGGACGAGCTGCTACTTCTTCGGGCACTAACATTGCCCGTACTACCGGTGGATTCTGTTGTTGCTCCATGATTGTCTGTCTGAGCAACTGCAGCTTTCTTTCTAGAGCTTCTCTCCACTGACGATGAAATAATCTTTTTGGCACCAAATACGAGTCCACCAGCTCCTTGTCTCTTGCCAGTATTCAACAGAGATTAAATCTGCAAAATACAGGCTAAGACCAAGTTGTCAACACTAAGAAAATAAAAATATAGTAAATTAACACTTAAGACAAATTCACCAATTGCCAAGTCCCCGGCAACGGCGCCAAAAACTTGTTCGTTCTGTTATATGGGTGTATAACTACACGCAAGTGCACGTGGTCGAACAAGTAGTAAAGTGGCTTAAGTAAGCCAAGTATCGATCCCACAGGGACTGGGATGAAGTGCAATCTGCTCAAGTGTACTATATTTTAATTCTAACAATGAAGACAACAGTGTAACCAAGAGTTTGATATTTTGATTTATAATAATTATGCTAAGTCTAAAACAATTATCTAATGTGAGTCTGAACTATGAATGTGAGCATGCTGAGGTTAAACGAACATGTAATGAAATTAATTGTCGATATAATTTGGTTAGCCTTTTCCTTCGGTTGCTAGTCAATAATTATTGCCAAGGGATTAAAACTCTCGTATTTAACCCACCTTAAGAATCATGAACCATCCACCTACATTTCTGTGATTAAATGCAATTCATGTTCTAGCCATACAAAACCAATTCCTAAATTGACTAATACGACTTTCAGGTATATTTCTATCCTCAAGGTAAATCAATTCTCAATTTTCCCAAACTAAGAAAGGATCATATCCTATTAATTCACAACTTTCCAATTTCTTGCTCTCTCGAGTGAAACTGGACTTTTTAGATATACATTAACGTAGGCCACACATTAATGCAGTAAGAACAAGAAATAATAGAACAACCATGGAAGAAAAGATGAAAAATCAAAGAATCAATAATCACATTTCATTACAAGTGTTATTAACCTCAGCAAGAAGATGAATTAGCCACTCATTTGTGGATTAAACATCGTTAAATGAGTGTTAAACATACAAGCAATTGAATTCAAGGAGAAAGAAAGAGAGAAAAACCCTGATAATTTCGTCCCCTCAACTGCCTGTAACCCACGTTCTTGCTCCACCAAGTCAGAATATTGAAAAATGAACCTAAGTGTTCTATTTATACTAGTGGGAATTTTTCCCAGAATAACAAGCAACGTGTCACAGAGTGTATCGCGGAGCACTGCCTCCGTGACACGCTACTGACGCGGACCCTCACTGGCAACTGGGGGTCCAGGAAATAAGGCCCAATGTGGCACGGAGTGCAATAAAGAGCCAGGCCACCGTGCCACAGACCCATCGCAAACCCTCTCTGGAAATCGGGCGAAAATTCCCTATCCAGGCAGAATGCCTCCGCGATGGCAGCGTGACACGGCTCCAACGCGGAGCCCCTTTATTTTGTGCTTTCCAATGCCTTGTCCCTTGCTCACATCCGAGTCCAACCCCGATATCTTCCAACATGCATTTTAGCTTCCCGAAATTACATTTTTCCTGCAAAACAATGCTAATCATGTTGGTTAGTATAAATTCACATTTTATTACCAATTACATGAGAATGTATAAACGTTGATAGATAAACAAGGCTAAAATGACACCTTTGAGTATCACTTGGGCATATAAATTTGCCCAAGATTAGTACCTTCAGGTAGGGTCAACACCGGTGTTGAGGTGAGTCGAGTCTTCAACTCTTGGAAGCTCTTCTCATAAGCCTCCGGCCATTGAAACTTCACTTTCTTCTGGGTCAACTTAATCAACAGTGTTGCAATGGATGAAAACCCCCTCAACAAACCTCTAGTAATAACCAGCTAATCCCAATAAACTCCTGATACCCAAAGGATTCACTGGTCTAGGTCAATTCTTCACTGCTTCTATCTTTTGGGAGTCTACCTGTACACCCTTACTTGACACCACATGACCCAAAAATTCTACTGAGTCTAGCCAAAACTCACATTTGCTGAACTTAGCATACAACTGGCTATCATTAATAGTCTATAGCACCACCCTCAAACGAGCGGCATGCTCCTCCTCGCTTCGAGAGTATATGAGAATGTCATCTATGAACACAATCACGAACATATCCAAATACGGCTTGAACACCCTATTCATCAAATCCATAAAAGTTGTAGGAGCATTCATTAGTCCAAAAGACATAACTACAAACTCATAGTGACCATACCGAGTCTTGAAGGCTGTCTTCAGAATGTCACTCTCCCGAACCTTGAGCTGATGGTATTCAGATCTGAGGTCTATCTTCGAAAAGGACTTAGCACCCTGAAGTTGGTCAAACAAATCATCAATCCTGGGGAGGGGATACTTATTATTGATGGTAACCTTGTTCAATTGCTGATAATTAATGCACATCTGAAGGGAATCATCCTTCTTTCAGACAGAGAACTGGTGCACCCCACGAGGATTTGCTAGGTTTGATGAAACCCTTGTCTAAGAGATGTTTAAATTGCTCCTTAAAATCCTATAGCTTAGCTTGAGCCATTCTGTAAGGAGGAATAGATATAGGTTGTGTATCAGAAAGAAGGTCAATACAAAAATTGATCTCTCGCTCGGGAGGAACTCCCGGTAAATCATCTGGAAACACTTCTGGATATTCACACACTATAGAAACTGACTAGATAGTCAGGGCATCAGATGTAGCATCCTTAGAAGGTACACACAACCCTTAGAAATCATCTTTATGGCCTTAAGGTAGGAAATGAAGCGACCTACAGGCATAGCTGAACTACTCTTCTGTCACGCCCTAACTTGGGAGGCATGACTGACACCCAGTGCCACACTGGGAACTAACTGACCTGTCTGGCTTATGCACGTCTAGTGCATGCCTGAGACTCAATTTAAGAAAACAATGAGCTATATCTCGACTGTAAACACAGCCTCGGCCGACAAGGCCGTACAACCACCTGTAAATTAAACAGCTAACCAACAACAGGCAATAGAAGTGATCCTATGCGGGCCGACAAGACCATCATGCTTTCTAGTTATAATAAAAATGAAGACAAGCTACTATACTAGGCCCCACTCGGCCAACATACGAAGAAAAACTAATTAAGGCCCCACACGGCCAACATACAACTAACTAACTGGAGAATATAGTTTGCAAGCCTCTAAGAATCACAAATAATGGTCGAGACAGGGCCCCGCCCTACCCAAAATGCTATACAACTGAAATACTGAAATCTCTACAACTTGGCAACAACGAATGAAAGGAGCTGGCCCAACTGCGGATTCTGAGCAGCTGCTACTGAAGACCCTGAACTCCATTTGTCTAAACCTGTAGGCAAGTAATGCAGCGCCCCATGATTGGGCGTCAGTACAATATATACCGAATATATAAGGTACTCATAAAAGCTAAATGGAAACTGTTAAAAACTGAAAGTAAGTAGAAAAGAGGGATAGAAGACTTAACCTGTGAGCTGGCTTATTCGTAATTTGCATCTAACAAAACACTACACATACATGAGCTATGACTGCACAATCATATAATCATAATTTATATCTAGCAGATAAAGATGCAACCAAGAACCTAACCGGACCACCATAAGCCCGGAAGGTATAATCAAAATAGACTACCACTCGGGCCCCCATAATCCCTGGCGAGCACACCTCAATATCTATACCCTTAACCAGGTTTCTATGACTCTACTGGTGCTATAGCCAACCCACCAGTCTCCTGGGTCTGCAACTAAGCCCACTCATCTCTTGATCTGTAGCTGTGTCTGAGTTCGGTGGACTCCTGATATCTGCACCCCGAGCATCAGGCTCAACTGGGGTGTGGTGCCGATACGGCATAACATAGTCCAACCATGGAATGGAATGTATAAGGTCCTTGGACCTCTTCTTCGTCCCTCATGGGCGGCATACTGCTCCTTGGAGTGACGTCATCTAGCCCCTGGCGAGCGATGACACAGCTAGTAACCTTGTGGTGGTCATTGAAGGCTACTAAGTGAGGACAACCCTAACAAAGGTGTTATACTGAAATCTTAATCTAGCCACTCAAAGGTGTATCTGGCCTTCTAGGTCTAACGTTATCGCTGCTTATCCCTATTATGGTCTATAAGATTGCTGGCAAGCACACCCCGTACACCTGTATATGATCAGAGGATCCTAGTAGTGATCATGATCTCTAATGGTCTAGACTGGATAGGGCAAGATTTGGAATTTCCTAACAATACTCTGACTTTCCTACTCGGACAACTATAACTCATAAACAACTGTAGGGTCGCGGATGACTAATTACTTAGTTCCTCTGCTTATAACGACTGTACCACCGGCAGTTTACTAACATTCTTAGCCTGAGGGTAGTGATGTACTAACATGGTGCTAGTCCTTTTGACCTTATCTTGGTCTGCTCAGATCTTATGTGACTTTTTTGGGCGATTCCTAACCTTATAGATAAGTTTATATAGATCTAGCCAGTCACAGTGATCTGCACCTGTGTATCTTATAAGCACAGGCTGGGGTGCTGGCCCTGCCTCTAGCTGCTAATAAGGTCCCCTTCCTTAGGGTACCCACGAATCTATTTGACCTGGATGACTGTGCTGGCTTCCTGGGCGATCTGTATGACAACAACTAAGTCGATTGGGACTGAGAATCACTAGTAATAACTAACTAGATGGCAGGCTATCACTCAGTTCACTAGACAACGCTAGGCTGCTGACTCTAAAATATGCCCTTCCTATCTAAATTTCTGGCCCTGGGGCGTACAGGTACGCCAGTGGCCTCTGGGCGTGCTTTACTAACAATACATGCACCAAACTAGTGGCTATATCGCTGAACTGCGCCTACGCTGTTGAACTTACTAACTCAGGCCTAATAACTATCTATGAGCTTCTAGGGTCTAGGCCTGACAATATAACATCCGACTCTACTAACATAATGAACTGGAGAACAAAGGAGTTTCTATGATGCTTCTAGCATATGTCACACTTAACATGTTCTTTTCCGACAAGGGATACTGCAGTATAATCCTTATACGTATTATAGCAGCTAACCACAACATACGTAACCATAGTCTATTAAAAGCAGCTAATCACAGCATATCTGATCCTCATATTCTAGCAACAACCAATTACAACATGTCAAATCATTATCCAGGTTAAAACATAGGTCGTATCACTATATGACTGATGTCTCCCAAATTACACCTCGCAATTGAGATATAAGCTGTCGATTGTCAAATATAGAACCCAACAAAGGTTGAGGTCGATCCCACAGGGAATATGGTAAGAAATTTAAGTTAATGTGAATAACTGTTAGTATTGAGTTACTTATTTCCAAAGGGGAAAAATATATAATAATAAACAAAAGTAAAATTACTGAATGCTGAAATCAAATTCGGTTCGTATTCAATTAACGACTTGAATAGGATTGTGTTCCCCAAGATTTCATAACCACGAGTATTGTACACTAGTGATCTATTCCAGTGTTTAATATGCAATATTGGTAAGTTAGGTTCACCCAAATGGTTGGTCCCCTATTTAGATGATTATCACCACGCAACTTGTTCCGTATATGGGTGTACTTTAGTTGACCCTTACCCTTAATATCAAATTAGCTATCCCCAAACAAGTTCAAGCTATTAGATGAGGGTTGATAGCCTCAAATCTCCATTGTTAATCCCTTTTCCTATTCATTACCTCCTTGGTATGGTAAGTAAGAATAAGGCAAGTCCTAATGTTTGCAACTGTCAAGAATCAATTAAAATGAAGGGAAAAATAATACATGCATAAACTCCATTCAAGAATCACTAAGTGTTTTACCTATGTGTGCTAATTCATCTTAGTTCCCACAAACCTAGTTATAGTTTAACTACTCACGCTTGTATTATCACAATCACAAAATATTGAATAAATCATAATTGCAACTTACAAATTATCGTAGAAGAAAAACCACATAGATTGAATAAAACTCTAAAATTGATGAATAAATTCCAATGTTGTTTTTGTTTCTTGACTCAAAAATAATTGATCAATACCAAAATTCTAGTTGAAAACTAATAAAATCGGCTCTCTCAATTATTCTCCAGCTATAACTGTTCATTCTCCAAAAATAAACCTAAAATTGTGTATTTATAGTTCCAAGAAATCCTTTTCCTATTTAAAACTGGAAACCAAGTCGGCAATGGCAATAGGCTTGGTGATGATTCGTTTGTCCTTCTGATGAGTCGTGCCTTGCTTAAAATAGTCGTCCTCAACAATGTACCCAGTCGTGGCAACGGGTCACCTAACAACTCGTCATGCCTGAGCAAGAGTCGTTAGGTCCCTCGTGGTGTCATTCCTCCAAAGTTCCACTGCACCCTATAGTTGATCCTAGAGATCTACCAATAAGTCATTTCTTCATGTGATGACTCGTTATATCTGTCGTCAACTACACTGGTCACTGTTTTAAGATTCTCTCTCTCATCCTTCACGATTGACCTCATGACTCGTTACCAGGTGTAACGAGTCATTCCATCAACTCGTCAGGTACACTGTCTCTTCTTCTTTGAACTTCAGCTTTTGCCCACACTTTCAACAACGAGTCGTGCCTCCTTCCAATGACTCGTGAAGTGCCTGGAAGTCACCCTTTATTTATTTTCAGCATTAATTCGCCCAGTTCACTTCCGAACCTATTTTCCTACAACATTAAGCGCAAAACACATCATACCTATATAAACATACCCAGAATGTGCATAATTTCTTAGTTTTAAGCGTCGAAAGTGCCGTAAAATCACGGCACATCAATACCATCAACTTAGAACTTTTTCATGTCCTCAAGCAAAAACAAAATAAAATAAAACAAACTAAACCACTTCGATGCTTCAATCGGAAGAACTTTAGGAAACTTACGGAAGTCACATTTACACATAAAAATCAAATTTTCTAACCCCTCTGTCATCGTATCAACTCAAATCACTATGCATATGCAAAATTTACAACCATAACACAAAGGAAACAAAACATGGCAAAATACTGTCACTTGCAACCATGCACAAAAATCTATAACACTGACCCAGACAATTTGTAGACGATTTTGTTGACCAAATGCTCTCACCTCAAAGAAGTCCCACACTCACACATGTGTATTTGATTAACTCGATATATTTCTCTTGGGACTAGGTAAGATCCACTCATTCTCACAAAGAAATCCGAATTGTGTGCATACAATACCATAAGCTTGCCTTTACTTTCAATACCTCGATTTTCAAACAAGTAACTAGGATCACTATAGGACTTTCTAGGCTTGTAACGTAGGCTCGGGCTTGGGTATGGTACACATAGAATTAGTAGCTCAACCCTCCTTGGCACTACACACCTCTTGACTCCACTTTTCACCTTTATTTCTATTTTCTCCCTTTTTTCCTTTAACTGCTTCTTTTTTTATTTGCTTTAGCAACTATGGATACGGTTTCTCTTTTTTCAAACAGTCATTGATGTCACATATTTTTTTTCTTTTCTTTTCTTTTCTTTTCTTGCTTTTTGACAACAATTTTTTTTATTTTTCTTTTCATTATGCATACCGCACCCACTCTTTTCCTTTTTCATTACCCAATTTTCTTTCCACCTGACTATTCTTAATCACCCATAATAGCCACCCTCAACTTAGGCGATTTGCCTGAGTTGAGGTTCACTCTGTCTAAGGAGGGACCAGGGCCAAAACAGGTTCATTCATAATAAAATCAGGCAGGTGAATTAGTGTAAACAAAAAGAAAGGTCAATTTAAGCTCAAACATTTGGATCAAGGGATTTTTATTCACTTTTGGTAGGTCTTTTAAGGCTAAAGTGGACTCATAAATCAAAAACGGCCTATGATCCTTTCCTAGTTCCCTATCCTCCATCTTGATACTACTGACTAGCCAAGTTCTATATTGACACACACATTCGAATTCAGCTATTAAACCTCACTCACACATACCACAGGTCAATATCATCACTTCTACTAATCGCTAGTTCAGGTACAACCATACAATGATAAACATGTTCATAGTTTCAATGTCATGCGAAGATTCAAAAAGGTCATACTTGTCAACTTTCACATACACATATACAAAAAAAATTTTGGAGGGCTATCAAATTATCAATCAACAATTATTTTCAACAATTTCAGCTCTTGACTACCTTCAGTTTTCCTGCATTCTTCCAACTGACACAAAAAAACATAAAATAAAAATCCTAAATATGTCGATTCTACTAGATATGGAATGCCCGAGGGAAAAGATATCCAGCATGAAAAACTCTCGGGTTATGTTCAGCAAAAAGAATACACAGGATCCTTCCCCACCCCCATCAAGAAAGCATGAGTCATCCTCAACGCATATACATACCAAACAAAAACTAAGGAAATAGGGAACATACCTGTGTGACGTAGGTGTCAGCTACCTGGTCGGTGGAGGGTGTAGATACGCCTCCAATGTCTTCTCCAATATTACCGACTTGAACCGGTGCATTCTCAGATCCAACAGAGCTCCTACCTTCTCGATGAACTCTCGCTGCCTCAGTATCAACTCGTTGTCAAGCCTCCTATCTCGATTCATGCAGCGCTCTCTCCATCTCACTCCGCCCTCATTTTTGCTGACAGAGCAGAGAAGCATCATCATCAAAACTTGCCTCCTCACGAGGCCTCTTCCCTTTATCATGTGCCACCGGCTCCTCCGTGATAAAGTCAAAAATCGATGGCAATTCTTCTTCAAACTCGTCCTCTATCACGGGGAGTACCGGTGGAGGTACTACAGCTACCTATTGTGCGGCCAAGTCTCGCGCCTCAGATCTGAGTGCTCCTAGCTCTAAATACCATCTAGAC
Source organism: Datura wrightii (assembly GCA_035772735.1). Classification (NCBI taxonomy): domain Eukaryota; kingdom Viridiplantae; phylum Streptophyta; class Magnoliopsida; order Solanales; family Solanaceae; genus Datura; species Datura wrightii. Next base: position 53,385,060 of record JASDFA010000023.1, read on the forward strand.
AACTCCAGCGCCTGTAACTGTGCAAGGCGCTCATCCATTCTCTTCTCAAAAGCATCCAATAGGCAATGCACCAAAGTGAACAATGTCTCCAACTCCTTTGACACCCACGGCTTTACCTGCTCCATCAAAACTCTAACTTATAGAGCTGGATATGCCTGCTACTTCTCGGCCTTAGGTAGACGCTAGCCATATCAACTAAGAACTCTTGTGAAACCGTAACTAGGTCGGCTGTAGTTGCTCATGGAGGCACAACTGATGGTCTCGGGGCTCCTGCAGTAGATGATGACTCAGAAACATCGGCAGGTGTGGAGGTATTCGATGCATCTGTAGCCTTAGGCTAGCTACCTGTCTCTCTGCCCTCCATAGGCTCAGCTACCAACTCAGCGAACTGTACTGCATTAGTCTGCATCCTACTGCCAAATGCCTCTGCTAATATTATCACTTCAGCGGATGCAGCTGCCTGAGTCCTCACCCTCGATACCGGGTATATATCATCTCGAATTAACCCGATATGAGTAATCTTCGGAACCACTACTCTCTAGTCCACTGATGGCAATACCGACACCTTTGACTCCTAACAGAGTCTATCAATCAAACATGGAAATGGAATGGTAGTACCGTCATTGATTGCCCGCTCTCTAATTTCCTCAGCAATGTATCGCAGGAAATTGATGGCGTACCCCTCCATTATACTTGTTACCAAAGCTGCTCTGTCAGGTGAAAGGATGTTCTCATTGCTGGTTGGTACCAGCCTGTGCCGCACCAGTGACCACCAAAATTTCACTTGAAAATTCAGTGTGGCCTTCTTTATCTATGATTCTGTACCATGTAGTGTTTCCACTAGCGTACCTCTCACAGCAATGATCCGAGACAGCCAAGTATACTACTGGATGTGCTCCTGGCTATTCAATTTCTTGGTTCTGATAGCTTGTGATCAAATTCTATTCTGTTCATCGGAGCCTGATAATCTAGCCCATACAGCATCCTGGAGATGGTCTGCTCAGAAATATCTATCGGAGTCTCTCTCACCAACACCTGATTTAATGCGGGCCTCTTCTTCCAATCCTGGCCCCCTAATGCCAACCGCTACAATGTGGCTACATATGCTGCATAAAACTCTCGGAGTAAGCACGGGCTGTAGCTACCTGATGGCTCGGTCAACCAGCCAAATCTGTATTTATCGAACACTTCCTGTAGCTCTTCAAGATCTTTAAGACCTATAGTGACCAGCCTCGGCTCCTCGTATATGCTCCTCTTTGAATTTCCCTTTTCATTGGGAGCAATATCTCGATTGTACATAGCCCGCATGCCATAGACACACCATCTCCGCACATTTCTTAGTTGCTCATTTAATGTGTCCGAGGTCTCCGTCAGCTCATTATCAGAATCCCCTTGCTGAGCATGTGATTCATCAACTCTCCCTGTGTTTAGCCTAGCTGTGGGAGCATCGGGAGCAAGTCTAGCAACAGACCTAGCATGAACATCCGTGCGGCTGGGTGGATCCCTTTCCAGTGGAGTGGGAGCATCCACCAGGGCTGTCAGATTTGAAGTTTGTTGAGCCCTAGCCCTGGTGGGTCTCCTCACTAACTGCTCCTCTGATATGTTATATTCTTCCTTAGATCCACTTGACTCTTCAAAGGAGGACGAATCATCACGCAGTCTACAGTATGAAGGTTGACTGCACTCAGGTGTTTGTTTCTTTGTTGGGCCCTTCTTTGGTGTACCTCTTGGAGCCATTGTACCTGTGGAAACATTATTTGCATACAAGATTTGATGAAACAAAATCCATTTTTGGGCTAGTGCCCAGTGATTTTGACGGATGACTAAACGAGTCATTGCCTTAGGCAACGACTTGTGAGGTCACTCGTCGTCACACAGTAGACTTCTTTCAAGTTGGACCAATGTACTTGAAGACTGGTCCCAATGAGTCATTGCCAAAGGCAACGAATCATTAGGTCAGTCGTTAGATACACTTCCTCATTGGCTTAGTTTTTCCACTCAGGATGAGCTACACAATGAGTCGTTTGGCGATCCAATGACTCATGATGTAGCTCGTGCTTAAGAGTTCCAATTCACCCGTTTCAACTTCATCTTATTCCTAATTTTCAATTCCACAAACACAGAGCTTCACAATCTAAAATCAACCCAAGTGAACATACGATCGAAATCTCTATTTAAATCTTCCTAGGGTTTATTTACATCAAGAGGCACATATATACACAATAACATCCGACGTAAATTAAATTTCATTCATAAATATTCAAAATTTCATGGGGAAGATTACTCACACAAATGCTTGAAAAATGATGGAGGTCAATCGTGTGTGAGCTTGAGTGACTGGGCTTGCAAGGTTGAAGATATTTTCGATGGGGTTTGAGTTAAGAAGAAAAAGAAGAGGGAAATTTGAAGTGGAAGTTGTTGGGTTTAAGCTTAGTGGGGAGAGTTTGGAGAAAAAGAAATCGGGTTTTAAAATTTTTCCTCACTTCCAGTCCCGGGTCTGGTTATATAAAATTTTATAACACCCAGTGTGACGATTTGTTAAGTGCTTAAATGACTCGTTTAGCCCTTTCATGTTGTGACTAGAGTTTAGCAAACTTACCTGGGACCTACAAGTCAAGCAACGACTCATGGGGTCACCCAATGAGTCGTGGCCTGAGTCATGGTCCTTGGACTGGTATAGCTTTAAGATGGGTCACTTAACGACTCGTTTGGTCTCCCAATGATTCGTTGACTGAGCCATGATCACCCTTTTCCTTTTAATTCATACTTTGATCCAGTGTACATGAAGGGGACATGATGATTCGTCTATTGAAGACATGAATTGTTAAGTCGCCCATTGCTCCCCTAGTTTCTGCAGTTTTCCTCACGAGTTGATTGAACGAGTCGTCAGGTCAGACGATGACTCGTTCTGTGACTTTTTGCACCAGAACTTGAAGTTCCAATTTTTAGTTCCAACTTCAGATTTTCCATCTTATTCACCTGCACCCATCAACAAACGTGAACACTAACTATTTCTTACATTTACAACTTGGGTTGCCTCCCAAGAAGCGCTTGATTTAACGTCGCGACATGACGTGGGTGTTTTGGATACTCAGACTTCACCAAAACACCTCCATGGGTTGCCTCCCATGCAACGCCTGATTTAACATCACGGCACAACTTAATTCCCCCAAGTACTCAGACTTCATTCAGAGTCCACAGGTCTACCAGTTTGGGTTCTTCACTTCTCCCCAAATAAGCTTTTACCCTCTGACCATTTACCTTAAACCGCTTTCCTTCATGGTTTTCCAATTCAATTGCCCCATGGGAGAATACTTGGACCACTCGAAAAGGTCTCAGCCACTTAGACTTCAACTTTCCAGGAAACAACCGAAGTCTAGAATTAAACAAGAGCACCATATCACCCGGACTGAATTCTCTTTTCTCGATTTTCCGGTCATGCTGAATTTTCATTCTTAGATTATAAATTTCAGAATTCCCATAGGTTTTCAAACAAAATTCATCTAACTCATTCAACTGATCAAGCCTCAAGTTCGCAGCTTCGTTCCAATCCAAATTCAGCTTCTTGAGCGCCCACATAGCTTTATGCTCAAGTTCGACCCGGAGATGACATGCTTTACCATAAACAAGCTGGTACAAAGACATACTATAGGTTTGAAGGCAGTCCGGTAGGCCCATAAAGCATCATCTAGCTTTATTTCCCAATCTGTCTGGTTTGCATTCACAGTCTTCGCCAAAATAGTCTTATTCTCCCGGTTGGTGACTTCAACCTGCCCACTAGACTGCGGATGATAAGGTGTGGCCACCCTCTGTTTGACCTCATATTTTTCCAATAAAGAGCAAAACAACCGGTTACAGAAATGCGAACCCCCATCACTAATGATGGCTCTGGGGATATCGAATCTGTAATATATTCTACTTCAAGAACGCTGTGACACTCTTCCCTTCATTGTTTGGCAGAGCAACTGCTTCCACCCATTTCAAAACGTAGTCAACAGCAACAAGAATATTCTTCATCCCATTTGAGCTCACAAATAGACCCATGAAATCAATGCCCCATACATCAAATAGCTCAATAACGAGGATAGGAGTAAGAGGAAGCTCATGCCTCCATGATATGCCTCCTTGTCTTTGACATGCATCCATGCCTTTGCAAAATCATGTGCATCTTGGTGAATGGTTGGCCAATAATACCCACATTGTAGAATTTTGTGGGCTGTGCGGATCCCGCTGTGGTGGCCTCCAACAGGGGATGAGTGGCAGGCCGCCAATATACTCAGCATCTCTACCTCGGGTACGCATATCCCAATAACCCCATCAGCACATATGTGGAATAAGTAAGGCTCATCCCAGAAGAATTTCTGCACATCGGACATAAACTTCCTCCTCTGGTGAAAAGATAAGTGCTCTGATACAACATCACTCACCAGATAATTAGCAAAGTCTGCAAACCATGGGATGAGATCTTGAGATGCCGCTAGAAACTGCTCTCCTGGAAATGCGTCATCTATATCATGCTCATTTCTAAGTGCTGCATCAGGTTCCAATCTGGATAAATAGTCCACAACCTAATTTTTAGTCCCTTTCCAGTCTTTTACCTCAAACTCGAATGCTTGTAGCAGCAAAACCATCGAATCAACCGTGGCTTGGCATCTTTATTTTCCATCAGATATCTCAAAGTTGCATGGTCTGTGTGGACTATCACCTTAGTTCCGAGCAATTATGCCCGAAACTTCTCAAATGCAAAAACTACACCCAACAGCTCTTGTTCTATCACGGTATAATTTTTCTGAGCTGCATTAAGAGACTTGCTAGCATAATAAATTGGATGAAAAATCTGTTCAAGCCTTTGACCCAACACAGCTCCTAGGGCCACACTGCTAGCGTCACACATCACCTCAAAAGGCAAAGACCAGTCAGGTGTCGCTATAATGGGGTCCGTGGTCAATCTCTCTTTCAGACATTTGAACGCCTTCAGACATGCCTTGTCAAAAACAAACTTCACCTCCTTCTCGAGTAGTTTACACAATGGATGTGCAATTTTGGAGAAGTCCTTGATGAATCTTCTGTAAAAACCTGCATGGCCCAAAAAGCTTCGAACACCTATCATAGAATTTGGAGGTGGTAGACTAGGAATCACCTCAATCTTGGATCAGTCTACCTCCATACCTTTACCAGAAATCTTGTGGCCTAGCACTATTCCTTCCTTGACCATGAAATGGCACTTTTACCAGTTAAGCACAAAATTTGTCACTTCGCATCTCTGAAGCACCTTGCTCAAATGAGCCAGACAATCCTCGAATGAGTCACCCACCATGGAAAAATCATCCATAAATACTTCAATGATATCTTCCACTATGTCAGAAATATGGACATCATGCAATGCTAAAAAATGGCGGGTGAGTTACATAACCCAAATGGCATCCTCTTACTAGCAAATATACCATATGGACAAGTGAATGTGGTCTTCTATTGGTCTTCAGGGGATAAAAAAATCTGATTGTACCTTGAATAACCATCAAGGAAACAATACAATCCTCTACCTGCAAGTCTGTCTAACATCTGGTCCATGAATGGCATCGGAAAGTGATCTTTCTGCGTCCACCGATTAAGCTTTCTGTAATCCATGCATACTCTCCATCGGCGACTGGTCTTAGAGGAATGACCTCATTATTCGCATTTGGGACCACCGTGATTCCTCCCTTTTTCCGTACACACTGGACTATGCTCACCCATTTGCTATCTGCCATAGGATAAACCACACCTACATCCAACCACTTTATGATTTGCTAACGAGTCGTTTCTTCGTGTGACGAATCGTTATGTCTGTCGTCAACTACACTGGTCACTTTGTTAAGATTTTCTCTCTCAACCTTCACGATTGACCTCATGACTCGTTACCAGGTGTAATGAGTCATTCCATCAACTCGTCAGGTACACTGTCTCTTCTTCTTCGAACTTCAGCTTTTGCCCACGCTTTCAACGAGTCATGCCTCCCGCCAACGACTTGTGAAGTGCCTGGCAATCACCCTTTCAGTTATTTTCAGCATTAATTCACTCAGTTCACTTCTAAACCTATTTTCTACAACATTAAGCGGAAAGCACATTGATCTTGGGCAAAATAGCATGCCCAAGTGATACTTTATAACTTAGTTTTCATCTTGTTTATCGATGTAATTATATACATTCTCATGTAATTTTATGAAAATGTGAATATATATACTAACCAACATGATTAGTTCTTGTTTTTGTAGGTTTAAAATGAATTTGATGAACTAATATATGATTTGGTGAAGTGGAGGCATGGAATCGGAAGTAAAATGTGAATGTCATCAAGGAGGATGCGCGAAACAGCCCACCTGCGCGTTGGCAACGTGCCACGACAGGCAGGTTGCGCGACCAACAATGTGTGACGGCCCCCAGCGCGCTGCACAAGCAGCGTGGCAGGGGCTGTTTGCGGGCTGTTTTGATTTTCCAGTGTGCCTACGCGATGCCTCCGTGTCACAGAGGCATATTGGCGCGATAACCTCCGTGACACAGAGCTATTTCATGCCGGGCATAATTTTGTACAATTCTCATTTACTATAAATAGGTCCCTTAGCTCCTAAAAATATTTGGTCATGATGTATTTCTGAAAAACTACCAAGGAGTGAAGGGAGAAGTGGGAGAACTCACCTAGGGTTCATCAATTTCATCTTCTCTTCTACCTATTCTTGTAAGTACGTTACTTTAATTATGTTTTCTAGTAATTGTATGAACTTGAGTGGCTGGAACCCTTCCTCTAAGGTTGAGTCCACATGGTATGATTGTGAATAAATGATTTTGTTTTGGTTTTAAGTTGTTAATTGTTGTTTTGTCTTACATTCTTAATTATGGTTGTTTTTTATGATTGATCACCATGAAAACACACACGTTACACCTAGGCAAAAGCTTGAGAAAGAAAACCTAGGCAAGAACATGAGAATGTAGGGAGCAAATTCGTATCTTTTGATATGATTCATGGTTAGGATAAGAAATTATACCTAATTTGCCTGCCTTGGTTTATAAAACGGGATGATAACATTAAACAACTTAGAAATGTCACTCCACCACTCGTAGAAGTAGTTGTGAAGCTAAGTTGAGTTGAATGATTGGAGGTAGAAAAGTCCCTAATCAATAGCATAAGTTAAATGATTAGAGGTACGAAAGTCCCTAATCAAAAGCATAAATCCCGTAAACCACATCCACGTAATTGAATTGCCCACGAACTAGAATGTCACATCACCGCTCACTGATGTAGTTGTGAGGCTAGTTTGTCGTGTTTAGAGGCTCGAAAGACCATGAACATGCAATTTCAATTATGTGAGATGACAATTGTTAATTCCATACTTAAACCATTACAAAGCGTAGTATCGCATGATTATCCGGCCTTAGCTCTACTTGCTTCTTGAATTATTTCAGAGTATTTTTGTGACCACCCCTAAATTTAATTAGACTTTATCGAAAACTTCTTTAATCAACACTTGTGAAAGTTAATATCACACTTGAATTTGATAATTAGCTAAATAGGTCCAGTCCCTGTGGTTTCGACATCCGGCTCTTAGAAAGGGCCACTATATTACTTGTATGACCGCGTACACTTGCGGGGCATCAAGTTTTTGGTGCCGTTGCCGGGGACTCGGCGAAGTTTAGTAAATTTGTCTGTTGTTGTGTGATTTTTAATTTCCTTAAGTGTTGAAAAAAAATTTATTAGTTTTAAATTTATTTTATTTTTAGTTTTTAGTCTGATACCCTTCTTGACATGACATCATGGAACACAAATGGGTTGAATGGTGGATACTCATATTTTGGTGAGTACTGTCTGAATTGTGGAGAAACCCACTTATGGCAAAATTGTAACACTTGCAATATATATGGTGGTCAAGATGGCCATTGGGATGGCTATCCGAATGCATACTCCCCTCCCCCAAGCCCCTACTATGATCCTTCTGTTATTTTTGATGAGTACAGGAATGATGAAAATGAGGACGTGGAACACCAAGCTCAAATATAAAACATGTTGAAACAGGTCCTCGAGTAGACAAAAGCAATGAGGGAGCAGATAGAAGTATTAGGAATTCAGACTAAGGAAAATGGAGAGGCCTTAGAAATGATAAGCGCCAACATCACGGAGATGATGGTTGAGGCTGAAGCTTGCGCTGATTTGCAAGTAACGGTTTTATGCAATACTCAAGAGGGATTACAAGGAGAAGAAAAGGGTGAGTTCTTGGAAGAAGCTCAACAATTAGAAGCTCTTGAGATTCCCCGTGATGGTCTCACACATATGGAAAATCCATTCATGGAAGAAGAGATAGAGTATCCCTCATTTGACATTAATGGAGAGATAGATGTTGATGTGGAGACGGTGTATACAAGTAAGGAGGTCAAGCAAAATGCAGTTTCAGAATTGAGGTGTATTGTACCTCACTCAAAGCATTTTTCGACGTTAAGTTTGGTTGACAACCTAGAAATAGAGTCTTCCAAGCTTGTAGAGAAAGGTCTATAGGAGGAACAAGCCCCATATATTCTGAAATTTGCCAATTCTAAGAGACAAAATGACTTCTCTTACTTAAGGGACAATAAGTGCAAAATGCGACATCTACTGCTTGGTCCTTTCAATTTTTCACCACCACCCCTGGAGCATAAGAGGAAATTGGAGAAGAAATTAGGGGTGAGATTCATATCTTCAAAGTGGAGGAAAAAGTGGTGAAACTTGATACATCGTGCCGCGACGTAAAATAAGGCGCTGCTTGGAAGGCAATCCAAGGGTATCGCAGGTACAATTTGTGATTTTTGTTTATATGTTTTTTGTTTATTTTCAACTTGTGTTGTTTTTGGTGGAAAGTTAGGCACAGATGGAGGGGAAGTCTGAGTACCCATGTAGGAGGAAGCTAATAAGCATGGAAGAGAAAAAGTGTGGGGTCAAATACCCACTTATTCAAAGGAAGAAAAGCATGTTATTAGCTAGGCCTAGAGGCCTCAGGGAGTAATTCGCATCCTGTTTAATTTTAATTTGATGCTATGGGGACATAGCATGATTCAAGTGTGGGGTAAGGAAAATTTCAAAATTTTTGTGCTAAACGATTTTTTGTGAATGTAATGCTTGTGAGAAATATTTGAAAAACATTTTGTGAGTCAAGCACGACTTCATCACCCGTTGGTTTTTCTTTTCGGTTCTTTTCCGACGGGGGGTCTTTGAATCGATGAATAAAAATTTTCTTTGTCTGTATATAATGTCTTTAGTCATAGTTAGAGACTATTTCTGACGACGGATGGATGACGACAGTCTTGAGGAAAAGGAGTCAATGGGTTTTGGTTTTTGTACCTGTAGCTAATTGATGGCTTGATGTTCTTGTTATGTGCTATACATGATTGTAAGATACAAGTATGGTTAGTGTTGAAACATGTAATAAGTGTATAACTTTTTTTGAGACACTTAGGCTCTTGAATTTAACTCGATGTGATTGAAGCTTAATTCTGAATTCTTGTGATTAGCTGAGTTAAGAGTCTGCTGAATGTGTCTTGAACTGAGCATGTGTTGTGAGTGTAAGTTTTTCGAATATTCCATGCTACTGTGGAATGTCTAGAACTTACCTGGTGTGTATATAAAACGAAATGAAGGATGTGGACTGTAGGAGATGATTTAGGCATTTCTTTGAATGAACCTAATTTTTATCCCTCACTTTACCTACCTTGGATGTTGAATCTTAGTGACCCTCATTGAGCCTTAAGCCTATTCTTTGATAGCTATAACATAAGCTTAATCCTTTTTCTTTCATTAGCCTTGAATTTGATCCAAAACTCCTAAGCGCTTAAGGGAAAAATCCGAAAGAGTGAAGGAGTGAGAAGCATGAAAAACAAGAAAAAGTAGCAGTTGTAAAAGTTGAGAAAGGTCAAGGGTGCACTTGTTTGAAAATACCTAATTATTGGTAGGGAGTAAGAAAGTAAATGAATGAAAAGTTGCTTAGGTACTCCTTACTAATAAGCTGAGTGTGCTTAAAGAAATGGGAACAAGAAGAAAAAAAATTCAAAATTGAAAAGAATGAAGGGGAAGTAAGAGAGGAGACATCCTTAATGAAGGTTGAATGTATTAAAAGCTCTTGGGAAGATAGCCACTATTACTGGCCAGAATAGTACCTACCCGTCCCTTGGCTTACATTACAACCCGATAAGTCCTACTTGATCTTACATTCATAAATTCTTAAATTAGTGGAGTAAAACACTAAGGGCAAGCTTATGGGTCACTACATGATGCATGTGAATTCCTTGAGAGAGTGAGCATAATATATTCATATACCCATACATGCTGTGATTTGAAAATTTGTGAGTAAAATTGGGTAACTCTCTTGTTGTGAGGGCACATGTTTAATGAGAGATAACATTCATGTCGGATTTCCTGATCGGTTGATTTGCATGAGTTTGCTAAGATTGAGAGTTGATTCTTGAGGTTAGGAAGTCTTAACATAGTTATATATCATTTAAATGATTAAATCATGCATGCTCTATTGTTAACTTGCTATCTTAAACAATCATTGTAGTCGTAGCTTGAATTCTCTTGCTAAATTAGCTATGTGTAAGTCTTCATTTACATGAGATGTAAAAGGGTTGTTCGAGGACGAACAAGGCTTTAAGTGTAGGGTAGGTGATCTTGGGCAAAATAGCATGCTCAAGTGATACTTTATAACTTAGTTTTCATCTTGTTTATCGACTTAATTATATACATTCTCATGTAATTTTATGTAAATGTGAATATATATACTAACTGTTCGGCCCGCAAGTGTACGGGTCGTGCAAGTAATATAGTGGCTCTTTTTAAGAACCGGAATGTCGAACCCACAGGGACTGGACCCATTCCTCTAACTATCCATTTCTAGTGTGATCTTAAATACCTCAATTGTTGGTTATAGACATTTTCGATTGAGATTAATTAAGTCTAAGTTTGGGTCAACAAAGTATTCTGAAATTACTCTAGGAGCAACATAGAGTTAAAACCAATTAATCATATGATACTACGATTTGCAATGGGTTAAGCATGGAACTATCAATTGTTATTTCACATAATTAGAATTGCATGTTTATGGTCTTTCGAGCCTCTAAACACGGCAATCTAGCCTCATTGCATCATTGTGAGCGAGGAGTTTAATTTCTAGTCGCAGGCAATCAATTATGTTGTGGTTTACGGGGAAATGATTAGAGACTTTCATGCGTCTAACCATTTAACTCAACTTAGCCTCACAACTACTTCTTCGAGTGGTGATGTGACATCCTGAGTTTGTCTTTCATAACCCCCGTGTCTCAACCAAGCACGGTGTTAGGTATATTTCTATCCTGACACAAAAATCTCTCCCGAGATACAAACATGCTCCTCACATTCTCATGTCCTGACCTAGGTAATGCTTTCTCAAGCTATTACTCAAGCTAACAAATATACTTTCATGGTGATCAATCATAAAAACAACCAACAATCCAGAATGCAAGACGAAAACAACAATCAATAACTTAATTCCAAAACAATTTCATAAAATCACAATCATAATTCATGGCTTCAACCCTAGAGGAAGGGTTCTTGCCATTCATGTTCGTAAAACTACACTAACTACTACTAAACTAACATATTTACATGAATTTGGTAGATGAGAAGGGAATTTGCCAAACCCTAGATGAGTTCTCCCACTTCTCCCTTCACTCCTAGGTAGTTTTTCAGAATAAAACCGTGACAAAATGGAATTAGGAGCTAAGGGACCTATTTATAGTAAATGGAAAACGTGCATAATTTAGCTTGTCATGGAATGGCTCCGTGTCACGGAGTGTATCACGGAGCACTGCCTCCGTGACCCGGAGGCAACGCGAAAGCTCTCTGGAAATCACCTGAAATTTGGCCTCGGCAGCCCCCTGCCGCATTGGCAGCGTGTCACACTGCTTGGGCAGCGCGTTGACACCTCCATGTCGCGCAGCCAGCCTGCCGTGGAACGTTGCCAACGTGCAGGTGGGCTGTTATGATCAGCCTACCTGCCGTGGCACGTTGCCGACGCGTAGGTGGGCTGTTTTGTACCTCCACTTTGCCGACGTTCGCGGGTTAATTTCGTTTCCAAGCCTCTACTTCACCAACTCATGGATTACTTACTCAAAAGTCATCAAAACCTACAAAACAAAGGCTAATCATGTTGGTTAGCACATATCTTCACATTCATATAAAATTACATGAAAATGTATATAATAATTTAGATAAACAAGACTAATTTAAGTCATAAAGCGTATCTCGGGCATGCTATTTTTGCCCGTGATCACTAACCAACATGATTAGTTCTTGTTTTTGTAGGTTTAAAATGAATTTGAGGAACTAATCCATGATTTGGTGAAGTAGAGGCATGAAATCGGAAGTAAAACGCGAACGTCGGCAAGGAGGATGTGCGAAACAGCCCACCTGCGCATTGGCAACGTGCCACGGCAGGCAGGCTGTGCGACCAGCAACATGTCACGGCCCCCAGCGTGCTGCACAAGCAGTGTGGCACGCTGCCAAACGCAGCAAGGGGCTGTTTGCGGGCTATTTTGAAGTTTCCAGTGTGCCTACGTGATGCCTCCGTGTCTTGGAGGCATATTGGCGCGATAACCTCCGTGACACGGAGCTATTTCATGGGCATAATTTTGTACAATTCTCATTTACTATAAATAGGTCCCTTAGTTCCTAAAAACATTTGGTCACGATTTATTTTTGAAAAACTGCCAAGGAGTGAAGGGAGAAGTGGGAGAACTCACCTAGGGTTCATCAATTTCATTTTCTCTTCTACCTATTCTTGTAAGTACGTTACTTTAATTATGTTTTCTAGTAATTGTATGAACTTGAGTGGCTAGAACCCTTCCTCTAGGGTTGTGGCCACATGGTATGATTGTGAATACATGATTTTGTTTTGGTTTTAAGTTATTAATTGTTGTTTTGTCTTACATTCTTAATTATGGTTATTTTTATGATTGATCACCATGAAAACACACACGTTACACCTAGGAAAAATCTTGAGAAAGAAAACCTAGGCAAGAACATGAGAATGTAGGGAGCAAGTTCGTATCTTTTGATATGATTCGTGGTTAGGATAAGAAATTATACCTAATTTGCCTTGCTTGGTTTATAAAACGGGATGATAACATGAAACAACTTAGAAATGTCACTCCACCACTCGTAGAAGTAGTTGTGAAGCTAAGTTGAGTTGAATGATTAGAGGTAGGAAAGTCCCTAATCAATAGCATAAGTTAAATGATTAGAGGTACGAAAGTCCCTAATCAAAAGCATAAATCCCGTAAACCACATCCACGTAATTGAATTGCCCACGAACTAGAATGTCACATCACCGCTCACCGATGTAGTTGTGAGGCTAGTTTGTCGTGTTTAGAGGCTCGAAAGACCATGAACATGCAATTTCAATTATGTGAGACGACAATTGTTAATTCCATACTTAAACCATTACAAAGCGTAGTATCGCATGATTATTCGGCCTTAGCTCTACTTGCTTCTTGAATTATTTCAGAGTATTTTTGAGACCACCCCTAAATTTAATTAGACTTTATCGAAAACTTCTTTAATCAACACTTGCGAAAGTTAATATCACACTTGAATTTGATAATTAGCTAAATAGGTCCAGTCCCTGTGGGTTCGACATCCGGCTCTTAGAAAGGGCCACTATATTACTTGTACGACCGTGTACACTTGCGGGGCATCGCACATCATACCTATATAAACATACCCAGAATGTGCATAATTTCTTGGTTTTAAGCGTCGAAAATGCCATAAAATCACGGCACATCAATGACGAGAATAACTTGCCGAAGGAATAAGCCTTACATACCTTGAATACTGATTCTAATTATCTGACGAGTTTCAGTTGTGTCGACAGTTCCTTCCAACTGTAGCCGTAATACTGAGAGAAAAGGACTAATTTCAATACCAAATTTGGCCAAAACGGCAACTTTTAATACTAATGGTAGTAATGCTTCAACTTCATAGAATATGGCCGAAAACGTATAATTTCTCGAGGGTTCACAAGGGAGAAATACTTACTCAATGCCTGTGATCGTTTAGAAATTAGTTTGGAGCAATTCTGATAACTCCTACTTGGTGGAGTTTCCATTCGCGGGTGAATTTCAAGAAAATAACTCCAGAGTAATGCTCCATGTAGGCTTATAACCCGATACCTAATTTGGATTTAGACGGCATTTGGCAGCGTAAACGAATGAAAATAACTTGAATTCTTCATATCTCTCTTTCTCTTGTCGAACTTATATCAAGGAAATGAATTGAAATGAACTAAGGGACTATTTATATACTTAGGGCAGTGGATTAGGGGTCCATGGCATGGACCTGTCACACCAAAATATGGGCGTGTCACGGAGCCCATTGCGGAGGGGGAGGGTCCGTGACACGTTGCCCCTATTTGGCAGCTTTTCCAGCCTTTTCCCTCGCTCCCCCGATTTCACGCTCGTTTGACCTTTCCCCGGACTCTTTCTCATATGCGTCGTACTCTAAAACTCCTGTATAACGTACGAATACATCGAGTAAATGTTAGGAACTTACAGGGTGTAACACCTTCACTCTAGGACTGGCTCACCTGGAAATCGGAACTCTACCGCACGGGTTCTACAATTTACTGAGGCATAACACATATATAGCCAATCCATGCCAAATATAACATAAAATTTGTCATGGCTAGCAACGTGTCATGATCTGAACATAGGCTCGGATTTAGACACGGGACAAAGAACCCCAAGAGGCTCTAAGTCGACCTATGGCATGAACATAACATCTAAGCTCAACATTTTAAATGCGGAAATCTAACATATAACATAGTGGAAGCCTGAAAATTTGATTACACTATCTAAATACAAACACAAGTCTAAAGCTGAATGCATACTATGTCTGATAAGCTTCTACTACTGACGAGTTGATGGAACAAGACCCCAACTAACTCACTAATGTCTGATACTAAAAATACTGAATGTAAGTGATAAGAAGGGCCCTCAAAAGATGAGGACTCACAAATTCTGGCTGAAGATGCTAACAGTGAGGATCTAGCTAACGGCGGGACTGAGCCTGAACATCCAAGCCTGTATCATGAAAAGATACAGCATAGAGTATGCGGTTAGTATGTGGAATGTACCGAGTATGTAAGGTAAGTAAAATCAATGATCATGCATAACATAAAACATTTCATCATAAGAATCTAAGAGTAGGGCTTGCATTCTATTATCTGAAAACATAACTTAAACATAATTGAATATCATAACTAAATCGAACGACCCAAAGCTGAAAACTGATGATCATAGTAAAACTGAACATTGGGTCAAACCTGCTGAAAACATAATATCTCAACTAATGAACATGCATAACTGAAATC
This sequence comes from Datura wrightii, assembly GCA_035772735.1. Taxonomy (NCBI): domain Eukaryota; kingdom Viridiplantae; phylum Streptophyta; class Magnoliopsida; order Solanales; family Solanaceae; genus Datura; species Datura wrightii. The sequence continues at coordinate 53,400,461 of JASDFA010000023.1, forward strand.
ATGAGGAACAATGGGAGACTCGTCTTATAACCAACATTACCACGATAGAGCTTACATGGTCTCGAATATTACACTCAAGTGGAAAAAACCATCCAAAGCCTTGCCAAGGCTAAGGATGCTACCATGATATCGATATCAAGCTAAAGGCCCTTTAGGGGCAGGGGAAGCTCACAAGGGAGGTCCCGAATATTCTAAACATACCTACGTTGGCACGTAATTTTGAGGCATAGAATTGACTGACCCTTAGCATACTTGGTGCTAGACACTACTCCCAAAAACATGCATATGCTCTCCATCATTTTTCAAGGAAGCTGAACCATCATCTAGTGACGAAGCTGAATCATAACATACATGCATAATCTAAAATCATTACATGAGGAGCCTTCGGCTCAAACCATACCACAAGATAAAAATAGTGGGAGGCTAGACTCCAAAATCCATGTGGTAAGCTAATAACATGAAATTTAGATAAATCATGAAATATACTTGATCATATGGGCTTGCCCAACACTTGAACATGCTTAGCATAGACTTGATCATTGGAAAACATGAACATGGGCATGGATAATTCTAAATCATACTTTCATCATATACATGTCATCATGCTTGAATACATATATCATAAATCTCAACTTTCATGAACTTCCATGGGTGGGCATCATAATTTGTAAAACTTGAAAACATAATTTGTAATTGAAAACATTGTAAAATATGCCCATGAATCATAATTCGACATTAAAAACATGTATGTATCATACCCATGATTGATGCTTAGAGAATTCACATGTTAGGTAAAAATTCAATAGATTCATCAACTAGAATTTTCATGAAATTAAAGAGGGATTGGGCATGAGTGTGGATGAATACACCCATTCATAACCCTACATACCTGGAACAATCTGATTACACATCCCTCTTGAAAGTCCAAAGGTATTTGGGGAAGAACTTGATGAAGCTAAGCTTGATCACCCTTAGAAACCACTAGGCTTGCATGCATGGAAGAGAATAGGCTTATAATGAACTAAACCCCCTTAAAACACACTTATCTGAGCTTAAAACGACATAGTTTATGTCTTAGGAACATAGAAATTATGGAAAAGCTCTTAGTAAATTTGCAGAAAAATACACATTGCCAGTCCCAATGATGAACTGGATGACTCGTCTCCATTGACCACAACTCGTGGTCATCTCCTATTGCTAGACTGGAATTTCATCAGTACTGGTCAACACGACTCATGGTACACTTGAAGACCCGTGGTGACTAGTTTTCGGTACCCTACCAATTTCTCAACACCCCAAATCAAACTCCTGACCAAAGCCCCCTTGACAACTCGTGGTGTTGACCATGACTCGTGGTCAACCTCAAACACAAAAATCTAACCAAGTTCACCCTCCTCCCCACAAGTCACTTAACAACTCGTGGTGCACCTCACGGGTCACTAGACGACTCATCCTGTGACCTAGTGCAGAAAATCTTATTTTCTCCATTTCAACCCTTGGGTATGATCTTAAGGCTTTCAGGGTATTACACGATGCCTAGGGAGGCGCGTTACTAGGGACAAAACATGCAACAGAGGAGAAGTTTTATAACAACCCACAAAAGTCCCTAAGATTGCATCCTAGACATGAAGCAGAAAAACAACAGCAATTGGAACTAGGACACATAATGAACTGTTAAGTGACCTATTAGGACACTTAACGATCCGTTACCAAAGGAAGATTCTGAAATTCAGAGTTTTCTGTCCAGTTTTTGAAAAAAGAGTAACGACTCATTGAGTAAGTCATTCTAACAGACTTGAGGTGAGGATCAGAAAGTTGAATTTTGCTTCAGGGTTGACAAAAAGCACTAATGAGTCATTGGTGAGGCTAACAGATTGTTAATTTGACTATTATCACTGCCGGATGAATTTCCCAGATGGGTTCTTAAGGGTAGTTTTGTAACTTCCTATGATTTTAACACCTAAGCCCATATGTTTTGGAATTCTTAAAGGATTAATTTAAGTATTCCTAAATCCTAAACTCCTAGTATTTCTATTACAATATAGAATTCAAGGATAAAAGCTTTCAAGTTCATCAAGAAGCTAGGAAGTCTTCTTCTCCAAACTAGGGTTCTTCAAGCTTGAGTCTAAGGTTCTATTTTTCAAGTATGTAAGGCTAACCTAAGTGAGAAATTTTAATCTTCCTCATGTCCTAAATTCATGTTTGGTGTTGTTGAGTTTAAGGCTAGGGTTTACTATTCAATTCATGATCTTTTACCCTATTTATATGTGTTGAATTGCAGTTATTGAATTCTTCTCATTAAGTTGATTATTAATATCCTTGATTATTGATTATAATCCATTTTTATCGAATTAATATTGTTAATCATTCTCTCTTTATTGTTAATTATTGATTGTTGAGTTAGTTCACGTCTCTTATACAATGAACTCAATTGCATTAAAGTGTGATTTTAAGAAATATGATTTTGAAAGCATATGTTTTGAAGTAAATGCATTGTTTTCATAAAGATTGAGCATACTCTCAAGAGAGTGATCTTGGGTAGATTTATATGCCCAAGTGATACTCAAACGTATCATTTTCGTCTTGTTTATTGTGCAATGTGTATACATTTTCATGTAATTGGTAATAAAATGTGAATTTATACTAACCAACATGATTAGCATTGTTTTGTAGGTAAAACATGATTTTGAGGAGCTAAAATGCATGTTGGAACAATATCGGAGTTGGACTTGGATGCGAGCACGGAAAAGACATTGGAATGTACAATGTAAAGGGGCTCCGCGATGGAGCCATGCCACGCTACCATCGCGGAGGCACACTGCATGGAGGATGAATTAATTTGGCAATTTCCAGTGAAGCCTCGCGACAGCTCCGTGGCACGGAGGCAAGCCTCCGCGTTGCATGTCGTGCCACGTTGAGGCTATATTCCCGGACCCTGGATTTCCAGTGAGGGTCCGCGTCCACGTCGTGTCACGGAGGCAGTGCTCCGCGTTGGCCTCCGTGACACGTTGCTTGTTATTCCGGAAAAAATTCCCAATAGTATAAATAGAACACTTAGGCTTATTTTTAATTAATTCAGACTTGGTGGAGCAAGGACGTGGGTTACAGGCAGTTGAGGGACGAAAAAGCTAAGGGTTTTTCTCTCTTTCTTTCTTCTTTCAATCAATTGTTTGTATGATTAACACTTGTTTTAGGATGATTAATCCACAAATGAGTGGCTAATTCTCTTCCTTGCTGAGGTTATGAACAATGGTGATGAATTTTGATTATTGAATTGTATGGTTTTTCATCTTCTTCTTCTATGTTGTTCTATTAATTCTTGTTTCGACTGCATTAGTGTGTGGCCGACATTAATGTACATCTAAAAAGTCCAATTTCACTCGAGAGAGCACGAAATTGGAAAGTTGTGAATTAATAGGGTATTGTTCTTAACTTGATTTGGGAAAATTGGGTTTTGATGTGCTTTCCTGATAGAAATATACTTGAAAGCCGTGTTAGTCAGTTTAGGAACCGGAATTGTATTGTTAGGTCATAAATTGCATTTGATCACAGAAATGTAGACGGATGGTTTATGATTCTTAAGTGAGATTGAATACGAGAGTTTTAATCTCTAGGCTAATGTTCTTGGCTAGCAACTAGAAGAGAAGAATAACCAAATTATTATTATAATCGAGTTCATTACTTGTTCTTAACCTTGGCATGCTCATATCCATAGTTTCAATTCACAGTAAATATTTGTTAATAGTTTTAGTATATAATTTATAAACAAAAATTATTTAACTTTTGGTTACGTTGTTGTCAGCATAATTAGAAGTAAGCTAGAATATAGTATACTTAAGCAATTTTACTTATCCAGAGTCTCCTTGGTTCGATACTTGGCTTACTTAGCCACTTTATTACTTGTTTGACCACGTGCACTTGCGTGTCGGTTTTAACCCCTACCACAGCACCGGACAAGTTTTTGGCGCCGTTGCCGGGGAAACTAGGCAATTGGTGAAATTGTGTTAAGTGTAAATTTACTGTATTTTTGTTTTATTTTCTTAAGTGTTGACAACTTGGTCTTAGCCTGTATTTTGCAGACTTGATTTCTGTGAACACTGGCAAAGGACAAGGAGCTGGTGGAATCTTATACAGAGCCTGAACGTGAATTTCATAGTAAACGCAGAGAAGCTCTACAAAAGAAGCTGCAGTTGCTCAGACAGACTATAATGGAGCAACAAAATCCACCGGTTGTGAGGGCAGTGTTAGTGCCCGACGAAGCAGCAGCAAGGCCGGTTCGCGAGGTGGCAATCCCACATGCCAACAATGTACATTCAAGTATCCGCAAACCAGAGCCTGGAGGGAGATTTGAATTAAAGCAGAATATGGTGCAACTTTTGCACACAAGCGGGCAATTTACCGGTCTCCCTCATGAAGACCCACAACAACATCTCCAGAATTTTTTGGAGATAAGTGACACTTATATACCCGCTGGAGTGTCACCTGATTATGTTCGGCTCACCCTATTTCCGTTTTCCTTACTTGGTGAAGCCAAGAGGTGGTTAAAAGCTGAGCCACCAAATTCTATATCAACGGGGGATGATCTAGCACGAAAGTTCTTGATAAGATTTTTTCCCTCTGGTAAAACAGCCAGACTTCGAAGTCAAATTCTAAGTTTCAAACAGAGGGAGGGAGAAAATTAATATCAAGCCTGGGAAAGATTAAAATCCATGTTGCGGGACTATCCTCATCATCATCAGTCCAATGAGGTGTTGGTACACACATTTATTGAGGGTTTGGAACCCCATACTAAAATTTTGTTAGACTCAGCAGCTGGAGGGCAAGCGCTGGAAAAGACTTATGAGGAGCTGTACACTTTGCTCAACCGAATTTCACAGGGCAATCCAGAATGGAATGCAGATTCATCTCGAGGTGGAGCAAGGAAAGCAGCAGGAGTGCTTGAAGTGGATGTTTACAGCTATTGCTGCACAGATAGTTGCCTTGCAAAATCAGTTGAACAACCACTTCAGCAACATGAATTTGAACCAGCCTTCAGCTTCAGTCAATGCGGTCCAGCAAATGTGGTGTGAAGTGTGTGGAAGCAGTGAGCATTCAGCTGAGTGCTGTGGAGCAAACCCAGATTCAGTTAACTTTGTGGGCAATGCATAGAGAAATCAGCAGTAGTTTGGTAGCGGCTACAACTCAAATTGGAGGAACCATCCAAATTTTTCGTGGGGTAGCAACAACCAACAAGGCCAAAGTTCGGGTCAGGGTATGCACAGGAATCAAGGAGGGCAACAGAACTACCAATCTCAATTCAGAAATCACAATGCCCCTCCTCCACCACCATCACCTACCATTGAGGAAATGTTCAAGACTATGATCGCTAATCAGGCGCAATTGCAGGCTGACTATGTTAAATTGGCAGCCGAAGTGAAGAATAATCAATTAGCGACCAAGGCTCTTGAGTATCAATTTGGGCAATTTGCTAGTGCCCAAAACACAAGGACCAGAGGAGGACTGCCTAGCGACACGGATCCTAATCCGAAGCAGGTAAATGCGGTGACCACAAGGAGTGGTTTGCAGTTGAAGGAGGTGGAACCGGAAAGACCGCCTCAAAAGTCAGGAGCAGCAGATATTGAGGGAGAGCAACTTGCGGATAAGGGGAAGACCAAAGAAGCTGAATCAGAAAGGCCTCCACCCCCGTTCCCTCAACGACTCAAGAAACACAAGGAGGAGGCGTGTTTCAAGAAATTTATAGAGGTGCTTAAACAGGTACATGTTAATTTACCTCTTGTTGATGTCTTGCAGGGAGTGCCAAAATATGCTAAATATATTAAAGACATCGTGGCCAACAAAAGTCGTCTGACTGAGTATGCCACGGTAGCTTTGACGGAGGAATGCACTTCCCGGATCCAAAATAGACTGCCTATGAAGCTAAAAGACCCTGGAAGTTTTACTATCCAGCTTACAATTGGGCAGAGTATCCGAGCTCGTGGATTGTGTGACTTGGGGGCGAGCATAAATATGATGCCATCTTCGGTATTCAGAAAGTTAGGTCTAGGGAGTCCTAGACCTACAACCGTAATCTTGCAGTTAGCAGACAGATCCTTAGCTAGGCCGGATGGCATTGTTGAGGATGTGCTTATGCAAGTGGGCTCCCTCATTTTTCCGGTTAATTTTATTGTTCTGGATTTTGAACCAGATGCTGAAGTCCCATTTATTTTGGGACGACCCTTTTTGGCAACCGGAAAAGCATTAATTGACGTAGTTGCGGGTCAACTTACAATGCGAGCACATGTCAAGGTAGAAGTGTTCGATATGTACAAAGCACCCAAGCTCCCGATGGTAAATGAAGAACTCTCGATGATCAATGTAATTGATCATGGGAATGCTAAGCACATGAGTGATTCCCGAGAGTTGATGGGACGACCACCAGATAAAGGTGAGCACTACTGGGGGGAGGACAATGATCATGAAAAATCATCCATCACCCTAGTGGATAATTGAGCATAAAGGACGTCGAGCCGCGACGGTAAACCAGGCGCTGCACGGGAGGCAACCCGTGAAAAATATTTTTTTTTCTTTTGTTTAGTAAAGTGTAAATAGTTTTTATTTTAATTTTTCTTTTTCTTGAGTTAGTACAAATTTTTCGTTTTAGTTAGTATTTTTCATTTTAGTTAGGGAAATCTATTAATCTAACCAATTTTGTTTAGTAAGGTGATTTTCAGGTCAACCGGAGAAAAATATGCATGGAATCAGGATGGAAAAGGCAAGGTATGAAAAAATGAATAAATGAAGAGACAGAGCACTAGGGCGATGGCTCCGTGTCACGGAGGAAGGGCTCCGCGTTACCCTCCGTGACACGTTGAGGTTAAATCTGGATTTTTTTGTTAAATTCCAGTGAGCCATCGCGTTAGCTCCGTGTCACGGAGGAGGGGCTCCGCGTTACCCTCCGTGACACGTTGCCCTATATTTTGTGACGGGTCACACCGGGTTGCCGGGTGACCCGCGTGTTTCCTTTCATTTTTAACCCCGATTTTAGTCCCTTTTCCCCCATTTCCTCTCTTCTCCGCGACCAAACACCCGAATCCCCCTCCCCAACCAACGAGCCACGCTATTAAGCAACCAAATTGTCGAGTTTCTTCGATCATTCAACTTAAAGGTATGTTTTCCTCTACTCTCTCAAGTTTTTGTCGATTTTAGTCGAATTTGAACATGGGAGGTGAGATAAATCACCCTAATTAGCAATTTAGCATGAAATTGAATTATTCTTTGATTGATAAATGTTCGGAATGTTGTAATTAGCATTTGAACTTGTCGATTGCGTGAATGATTCGAATTTGATTGTAAAATTGAATTCTAGGGCTGGGGTTGTTGAAATCGAATGGGGTAACTTGATAAATTGGTGAATTATATGCCGGGGTGTGTTTGTGAATTGAGATAAGTCGTTGTAAATATTGTTTGAAGCTAATAGACGATGAATTCTCGGGTTTTGGGAAAATGTAAAAATTGTTCAAATTGGTTTGGTTATTTGGATTCGTATGTATATAGAATTTTTGTCGTTGTTTTTGTTTGTTGTCTTTGTTGCTAAGTGCGATGGTTGAATTGCTAGCGATGGTAGGATTGGGATTAGCTGTATGAAGTCTGAGTAGTACGCTAAAAGTTATACTGTCGAAAATTTTTTCTGAACGCACTAAGCATAAATTGTATAGTTGTTTGTGTTTAGGTTGTAAATAAAGTAATCCTTGCCGTAGTATCGTAAGAGTAGCTAAGGACTAAGTGTGGGGTAAACTTAGTTTAACCCGACCTTAGCCGAAGCTAATATGCATTTAGCTTGACATGGTGCTTGTTTATTTGTATTGACAGGTACAATGGCGAGTAGGCAGGATAAGGGTAAAGGTGCATCTACTTCAGGCACCGGGAGAAAATGCATGAGATTGGGCACAGCAGTCCCAGCTGCACCAGCTGTTCCGCGCGGCCAACGCCGCCAGTACGGAACGAGGTGGGTGACCGATGAAGGGAAGAAGTGGTACGCTAAACATAAGGAGAATAAGTACTTCCCTGAGGAGCATATTGCACGGGAACCACTAGCACAGGAGTTCCCCCGTATAGTGCAGAGGATCGAGGCAGCTGGGCTCAGCTTCATATTTCAGGAGCCCAAGGAGTGCAACCTACATTTAGTCCGGGAGTTCTATGCAAATTGGAACCCGGCCATCAGAAGCCACACAATAAAAATCAGAGGGCAGATTGTCACTCTGGAACCCCAGAAATTAAATGCCATCATTGGAGCGCGGGACACAGACGCCCACGTTCTCCGCCAGCTGAACATCACCCCACCATACGCCGATATCAGACGCACTTTGTGTGGGGCTCGATCCACAGCCAGATGGAGTAGACATAAGGAGAGGGGTTACCACCAGACTCTGCCGTATTCTCAAATGAACAGGGAGGCAAGAATATGGCTGAAAATAGTTTGTTCGTGCTTGATCCCGGGGGTGCACATGACGGATGTGACCCGGGACCGTGTGTGCCTGGTGTATGCCCTGATGAGAGGGCTAGAGATTAATGTTGGGGCAGTCATCATATCCGCCATGAAGAGAGCCCGACTACACCAGGGCCACAGGTATGGGTTCGGCGGACTCATCACCACCTTTCTCCGGGGCCTCGACATCGAGGAAGAGGCTTTGGACTACATCTCGCAGTTGGAGTGGAGGGCCCTTGATGTGACCAAAACTAAGGCCCCCGACACCACACACGGGCCAGTGCTGACACTGGGCGAGCGACATGCTCGGGACGATCAGTACATGGCACGGATGTTTGGTATGCAAATGCTTCAGCTCCGGATTGGTGGGAGACCAGCCACAGAGGAAGAGTTATGGCAGCTGGAGCTGGATTACCCATTTGGCGAAAACGCCAGAGCTTTGTGCCGAGTGGGGCCAGCCTTCGTTGAGCCCACTGATGATGATGTCCCCACGGATGATGAGACACGTCGGGAGGACTCTGATGTGGAGTCCGATGACGACGATGGAGGTGACTCGGACATGGGCGATGAGGCAGCAGCACCGGATGAAGAAGTCGAATATTTCGACTGATCAGGGAGTTCCACCACCCGAAATTTTTGTGCTTTTTAATTTTTGTGAACACTGGGGACAGTGTTCGATTTAAGTGTGGGGTGGGGAGTAGCTAGGTGCTGGGGCTGGGCTGATTTGCTGTATGTTCTTCCTTTGTTTTATATGTATGCTTATGTTTCCCTGTGGTTGTGAGTGCAAACTGATTTGTATTTGTATCTATACATATTTTTGTGGTAATTGATGTGTGTTGTGAAAGGTTGTGGTTGCCAGTGTAAATATTTTGTAAATTTTTGCGAAAATATTTTGTACATAGTAAAATATTTTGGAAATATTTTTCCATCGAAATGATCGATGTTTTGCAAAAAATTTTCAATTTTTATTTTTGGGTTTCTCGGAGTTTGTTTTTGGTTCTTTTACCGAGAATAGTCCCATTGAATCGATGTCATAGTTAGTGACCGTTCCCTATGATGGATGGATGACGACCGTCTTAAGGGAAATATAGTCGGTAGGAGTAGTGATTTTAATTAGTTTTTAGTTTTTTTCTTTGGTGGATTGCATCACTGAACCTGTAGTTACTATATGGTTGTGAAATTTTGGTTGCGTGATGTAACTGATATTCAAAATGTAAAAGTGATTCGTATGAAAGCATGCAATTTTGTAAATATGTTGAGTTACCTTGGCTATAGAATTCGATCCGGTGTGATTGAGGCTTAATTTTTGAATTCATGTAATTGGCTAATTAAAGAGTCTGTGAATGCATCTTGAATCGAGCATGTGAATAAAGTGTGAAGTGAGGTATTGTTATTCCATGCTATTGTGAAGTGTCTAGAACTTGCCTGATGTGTGTACAAAACGAAATGAAGGAGGTGTAGTGTTAGAAAGGATGTAGGCATTTCTTTGTTTTAACCGAGAGTTTCTATATTTTTTTCTTGTCATACTCTACCTTTTTATGTGACTGTATACCCTAGTCAGCCCGTTGATCCTTTAGCCGATTATTTCTTTCTTTTGTCCAAAAATGTATACACTAAGCTTAATTCTTTCTTTTCATTAGCCGTAAAGTCTATACAAAACTCTTAAGCGCTTAAAAAGAACAGAAAATTTTTTCCCAAAGTGTCAAAGAGTGAGAAGGGTGAAAAGAAAAAGAAAAGCAGAGTGAGGAAAGAAAAGAAAAAGGTGGAGGGTGCACTCATCATAATTAAATAATATTGAGGGTACATGAAAACCCTTTGTATTGTGTCAAGTGTGTCGGATGAAATGGGCCATACGAAAGTAAACCATCATGAGTGGGATGATGAAAAAAAAAGGAGAAAAGAGAGAAACAATGTTCATGAGTTGATGGGAATGTGTTGAAAAGGCGCTTAAGGATGCTAGTGACTATTATTGGCTAATCCAATACATACTAGTTCCATAGCCTCTATTACAACCCATTAAAGTCCTACGTGATCTTACATTGCATTTCTTTATATTAGTGGAGTAATACAATAAGGGCAAGCCTATGGGTCATGACATGATGCATGTGAATTCTTTTGGGAGAGAGAGTGAAATTAATTTTACATGCCCCTACTTGAATGTTTGTGTGTTGCATGAACAAAAAGGGGGAAGATTCTCTTGAGTTGTGAGGGCACATGCTTGATGAAAGATTGATTTTCGTGTCGGATATCTTGATTAGCTGATTTGCATGAGTTTGCCGATATCGAGAGTCGATTCTTAAAGTCTAGGAAGTCTTAATGTATTAAAGGTCATTGCATTGTTAAGACCATGCATGTTTTCTTGATGATTTACAAGGTTGAATGATCGGTATGACCGTAGCTCAAATTGTCGCACCATAGTGGCGAAGGTTGGGATGTAATTTGCATGAGTTGTGTATGTGTTGTTCGAGGACGAACAAGGATTTAAGTGTGGGGTAAGTGATCTTGGGCAGATTTATATGCCCAAGTGATACTCAAACGTATCATTTTCGTCTTGTTTATTGTGCAATGTGTATACATTTTCATGTAATTGGTAATAAAATGTGAATTTATACTAACCAACATGATTAGCATTGTTTTGTAGGTAAAACATGATTTTGAGGAGCTAAAATGCATGTTGGAACAATATCGGAGTTGGACTTGAATGCGAGCACGGAAAAAACATTGGAATGCACAATGTAAAGGGGCTCCGCGATGGAGTCGTGCCACGCTACCATCGCGGAGGCACACTGCATGGAGGATGAATTAATTTGGCAATTTCCAGTGAAGCCTCGCGACAGCTCCGTGGCACGGAGGCAAGCCTCCGCGTTGCATGTCGTGCCACGTTGAGGCTATATTCCCGGACCTTGGATTTCCAGTGAGGGTCCGCGTCCACGCCGTGTCACGGAGGCAATGCTCCGCGTTGGCCTCCGTGACACATTGCTTGTTATTCCGGGAAAAATTCCCAATAGTATAAATAGAACACTTAGGCTTATTTTTAATTAATTCAGACTTGGTGAAGCAAGGACGTGGGTTACAGGCAGTTGAGGGACGAAAAAGCTAAGGGTTTTTCTCTCTTTCTTTCTTCTTTCAATCAATTGTTTGTATGATTAACACTTGTTTTAGGATGATTAATCCACAAATGAGTGGCTAATTCTCTTCCTTGCTGATTTTATGAACAATGGTGATGAATTTTGATTATTGAATTGTATGGTTTTTCATCTTCTTCTTCTATGTTGTTCTATTAATTCTTGTTTCTACTGCATTAGTGTGTGGCCGACATTAATGTACATCTAAAAAGTCCAATTTCACTCGAGAGAGCACGAAATTGGAAAGTTGTGAATTAATAGGGTATTGTTCTTAACTTGATTTGGGAAAATTGGGTTTTGATGTGCTTTCCTGATAGAAATATACTTGAAAGCCGTATTAGTCAGTTTAGGAACCGAAATTGTATTGCTAGGTCATAAATTGCATTTGATCACAGAAATGTAGACGGATGGTTTATGATTCTTAAGTGAGATTAAATACGAGAGTTTTAATCTCTAGGCTAATGTTCTTGGCTAGCAACTAGAAGAGAAGAATAACCAAATTATGATTATAATCGAGTTCATTACTTGTTCTTAACCTTGGCATGCTCATATCCATAGTTTCAATTCACAGTAAATATTTGTTAATAGTTTTAGTATATAATTTATAAAAAAAAAATTATTTAACTTTTGGTTACGTTGTTGTCAGCATAATTAGAAGTAAGCTAGAATATAGTATACTTAAGCAATTTTACTTATCCAGAGTCTCCTTGGTTCGATACTTGGCTTACTTAGCCACTTTATTACTTGTTTGACCACGTGCACTTGCGTGTCGGTTTTAACCCCTACCACAGCACCGGATAGAGAGTATGCATGATGATATTTGAGAATAAAGAGATGATTTTTACATGAATTTCAAGAGCTTAAGTAAAGTCTTATTTTTTGAAACTTAGGAGATTGTTTGAGCGAAAGGCTGTTTAAAGAATGTTTTGAGCAAAAGGCTCTCCATTGATGTTTTAATGATGTTTTGAGTGAAAGGCTCCTTATATATGTTTAAAGAGATTTGAGCACAAGGCTCCATATATAATTTTAAACATTCAATATATGTATAGTTAAAGTGATTTATAGTGATATTTTGATGTTTGCCGAAGAAAGGCATAAGGACATGAGCAAGATGTTTTTTGGAGGAATATTTATCACCGAGTTGGGTAAAAGAGTTCAGACAACCCGTAAGCCTCATAACTACGTAGCCAACATAGGATGGGATCGTGTCATTGGTTCGGGCAACTCCTCAAAGATAGTCTCTAGTAAGGACTTTGATTGTTAGGGATCCCAGATTGTGATCGTCCCTTACCCTAGCAAAGTTTTGGATGGTGCTGCCAACTTAAGCGAGATAATGGGTGTCATATGCTCATTCATGATGGTGTCTGTTATGAGAAACTCCCAACCTGCTATGATATATATTACTTGCATATTTATTTGCAGAGATGATTTTGATGTATGAGTTTTATTGGATAAATTATTTTTCACATTGATCATATTATCATATTGTGTCCTATGCACCACCCCAGAATTTCAGAGCACAGTTTCAGTTTATTATTTCATGTCAAGTTTATTGCTTCCAGTTACGTCCTCCTATTGAATATTCTTGCTAATGTTGTATCATTCAGCTATTTTACATACCATACATTCTATATACTAACCATTTTATATAGTGATGCCTTTTGGCGCTGCATCTTATAATGATGCAGACTCAGGTACACAACATCAGCAATAGATGCTTCGCTAGGACTTTATCTACATTCAACTTTTGAGACAGAGGGAATCGGGTTTTCTTCCTACCGGTTGAAAAATGCTGCAAACGTTTGGTATGATCAGTGGGAGCAAGGTAGGGGTGAGAATGTATCTCCAGTTACTTGGGACAATTTTGAGAAAGCTTTTCTAAACCACTTTTTCCCCCAAAAGTTGAGAGAGGAAAAGATAGAGGAATTTGTAAACCTAAGGCAAGGGTACTATGATTGTGAAGGAGTACAACCTTAAGTTCATCCATCTATCCAGATATGCTCTAGAAATGGTACCAGACATGAGGGCCAAAATGAGAAAGTTTGTGTTCTGTTTGGGTAAGAACATGAAGAAGGGATACAAAGACTGTCTACTAAGTAATGACATAGATATTTCTATACTGATGGTATATGCACAAACATTAGAAGAAGATAAGCTAAAGGACAAGTAAGAACACCAAAGTAAGAGGGCTAATATAGTAGGTAATGAGGTTACACAACAAAGGAACAGGAATAGGAACAGATTCTTCTTTATAAAGAGACCCTCTAGACCAACTCAATCAGCTAATACTCTAGCTCAGAGTCATAGGAATAAGCACAAATCATATAGACAGCATGGTATAGTTTAGGGAACCCAGCGACAACTACCTTGTGACAAATATGGTAAGCACACTTAGGTGAGTGTCGGTGGGGTAAGGACGGATGCAATTGATGCAGCCAACCGGGCCACTATCTGAGAGATTGTCCATCTAGATAGGGCAATGAGGACAATAGATCCCAGCCCACCCCAGAATTTCAGAGCACAGTTTCAGTTTATTATTTCATGTCAAGTTTATTGCTTCCAGTTACGTCCTCCTATTGAATATTCTTGCTAATGTTGTATCATTCAGCTATTTTACATAACATACATTCTATATACTGACCATTTTATATAGTGACGCCTTTTGGCGCTACATCTTCTAATGATGCAGACTCAGGTACACAACATCAGCAATAGATGCTTCGCTAGGACTTTATCTACATTCAACTTTTGAGACAGAGGGAATCAGGTTTTCTTCCTACCGATGGAAAAATGCTGCAAACGTTTGGTATGATCAGTGGGAGCAAGGTAGGGGTGAGAATGTATCTCCAGTTACTTGGGACAATTTTGAGAAAGCTTTTCTAAACCACTTTTTCCCCCAAAAGTTGAGAGAGGAAAAGATAAAGGAATTTGTAAACCTAAGGCAAGGGTACTATGATTGTGAAGGAGTACAACCTTAAGTTCATCCATCTATCCAGATATGCTCTAGAAATGGTACCAGACATGAGGGCCAAAATGAGAAAGTTTGTGTTCTGTTTGGGTAAGAACATGAAGAAGGGATACAAAGACTGTCTACTGAGTAATGACATAGATATTTCTATACTGATGGTATATGCACAAACATTAGAAGAAGATAAGCAAAAGGACAAGTAAGAACACCAAAGTAAGAGGGCTAATATAGTAGGTAATGAGGTTACACAACAAAGGAACGGGAATAGGAACAGATTCTTCTTTATAAAGAGACCCTCTAGACCTACTCAGTCAGCTAATACTCTAGCTCAGAGTCTTAGGAATAAGCACAAATCATAGAGACAGCATGGTATAGCTCAGGGAACCCAGCGACAACTGCCTTGTGACAAATATGGTAAGCACATTTAGGTGAGTGTCGGTTGGGTAAGGACGGATGCAATTGATGCAGCCAACCGGGCCACTATCTGAGAGATTGTCCATCTAGATAGGGCAATGGGGACAATAGATCCCAGCCCACCCTAGAATTTTAGAGCACAGTTTCAGTTTATTATTTCATGTCAAGTTTATTGCTTCCAGTTACGTCCTCCTATTGAATATTCTTGCTAATGTTGTATCATTCAGCTATTTTACATACCATACATTCTATATACTGACCATTTTATATAGTGACGCCTTTTGGCGCTGCATCTTATAATGATGCAGACTCAGGTACACAACATCAGCAATAGATGCTTCGCTAGGACTTTATCTACATTCAACTTTCGAGACAGAGGGAATCGGGTTTTCTTCCTATCGGTTGAAAAATGCTGCAAACGTTTGGTATGATCAGTGGGAGCAAGGTAGGGGTGAGAATGTATCTCCAGTTACTTGGGACAATTTTGAGAAAGCTTTTCTAAATCCACTTTTTCCCCCAAAAGTTGAGAGAGGAGAAGATAAAGGAATTTGTAAACCTAAGGCAAGGGTACTATGATTGTGAAGGAGTACAACCTTAAGTTCATCCATGTATCCAGATATGCTCTAGAAATGGTACCAGACATGAGGGCCAAAATGAGAAAGTTTGTGTTCTATTTGGGTAAGAACATGAAGAAGGGATACAAAGACTGTCTACTAAGTAATGACATAGATATTTCTATACTGATGGTATATGCACAAACATTAGAAGAAGATAAGCAAAAGGACAAGTAAGAACACCAAAGTAAGAGGGCTAATATAGTAGGTAATGAGGTTACACAACAAAGGAACAGGAATAGGAACAGATTCTTCTTTATAAAGAGACCCTCTAGACCTACTCAGTCAGCTAATACTCTAGCTCAGAGTCATAGGAATAAGCACAAATCATAGAGACAGCATGGTATAGCTCAGGGAACCCAGCGACAACTGCCTTGTGACAAATATGGTAAGCACACTTAGGTGAGTGTCGGTTGGGTAAGGACGGATGCAATTGATGCAGCCAACCAGGCCACTATCTGAGAGATTGTCCATCTAGATAGGGCAATGGGGACAATAGATCCCAGCCCACCCCATCAACAAGAAAAGTTTCCCAAAGGAGTACTACTTCGGGAACAGGCGGAGGTCAAAATTGTATGTCATATGGCTAGCTGACAGGATTTGGAGAACTCCCTACATGTTGTTACTGATATGTTAAAAGTCTTCTCTGGTAATGTTTATGCCTTACTTGATTCAGGCGCTAATTTATCTTATGTGACTTCTTATGTAGCCGATAAGTGTGGAAAGTGTAAGGAACAACTCTTAGAGACTTACCATATTTCTATCTAGTTGGTGAGTCAATTCTAGCTAAAAGAGTCTGTAGAGATTGTACAGTTTCAGTCTATCATATATAGAGACACCACAGCTGACTTGATAGAGCTAGACATGATGGACTTTGATGTTATTCTAGGCATGAATTGGTTATACTCCCGTTATACCATCATTGATTATAGGACCTGAATCATAGAATTTCAATTTTCAAATGAGCCTATCTTAGTATGGGGAGGTAGTCCCCTGATGCCTAAGGGTCATTTCATTTTATACCTTAAGGATAGAAAGTTAATCTCTAAGGGGTGTTTCTATCATCTAGTGAGAGTAAGAGACTCTAATGTTGAGACACCATCCCTTTAGTCAGTTCCTATTGTTAATGAGTTTCTTGAGGTCTTTCCCGATGATCTTTCAGTAGTCCCTCCAAATAGGGAAATAGATTTTGGAATCGATGTTATTCCTAAAATTCAACCTATATCTATTTTGCCATACAGAATGGCTCCAGGTGAGTTGAAAGAGCTAAAGGAGCAGTTAAAAGATCTATGCTTGATAAGGGTTTCATCGTCCCCAGTGTTTCACCTTGGGGTGCTCCAGTTCTCTTCGTGCTTAAGAAAGATGTACCCTTAGAATGTGTATAGATTGCAGAGAGTTGAATAAGGTCACCATAAATAATAAGTATCCTCTTCCTAGAATTGATGACTTGTTCGACCAGCTTCAGGGTGCTACTTGTTTCTCTAAGATAAACCTCAGATCAAGCTATCATCAGTTAAAGGTAAGGGAAAGTGATATTCTCAAGACAACTTTTAGGACCCACTATGGTCATTATGAGTTTGTTGTTATGTCTTTTGGATTGACTGACGCTCCTGTAGCGATTATGGATTTCATGAACAGAGTTTTTAAGCCATTTTTGGACACATTTTTCATCATGTTCATTGATGATATCTTGGTTTACTCCAAGAGTGAGGAAGTGCATGCTAACCATCTTAGTATGTGGTTGAAGTATTCTTAGGCCATATAGTTTCCAGTGAAGGTATTGAAGTTGATTCTCAGAAGATTGAAGTAGTTAAGAATTATCCTAGACCCATAACTCTGACGGATATCAAAAGTTTCTTGGGTCTAGCCGGTTACTACAGAAGGTTTGTAGAAGGATTTTCTACTATTGTTGCTCCATTGACTAAATTGACTCAGAAAAAGGTCAAGTTTCAATGGACTGAAGCTTGTGAGAAAACCTTTCGGGAATTGAAGACCTGCTTAACTACTGCTCTTGTATTGACCCTACTAGAGGGAACAGATGATTTTGTTATTTATTGTGATGCCTATTGGATGTGTATTGATGTAGATTAGTAAGGTTATTTCTTATGCCTCCAGACGGCTTAAAGTCCATGAGAAGAATTATCCGGCTCATGATCTAGAGTTGGCAGTGGTTGTGTTTGCATTGAATATTTGGTGCCATTATCTCTGTAGTTCTTATGTAGATGTGTTCATAGACCACAAGAGTTTGCAATATGTATTAAGTCAGAAGGAGTTGCATCTGAAACAAAGAAGATGGTTTGAGTTGCGCAAGGATTATGACATGAGTTCTCTACCATCCAGGTAAAGCTAATGTAGTTGTTGATGCTCTTAGCAGGTTTTCTATGGGTAGTACAACCTATGTAGAAGAAGAAAAGGGAGAGTTAGAAAAGGATGTTCATAGACTCTCACACCTTGTAGTTCGCCTTTTAGACTCTAAGGAAGGTAGTGTTCTTGTTCAGAGTGGGGCCAAATCATACTTAGTAGTATAAGTTAAGGAAAAGCAAGACAGAGATCCCCTCTTGCTTCAGTTAAAGGAAGATGTCCAAAAGAAAAAGGTATTAGTTTTCACATAAGGGGGAGATGGTGTCCTGAGGTATCAAGGCAGATTATGTGTTCCTAATATAGATGGCCTCAGAGATAGAATTATGGAAGAAGCACACAGTTCTAGATATTCGATTCACCCAGGTTCCACCAAATGTACCATGACTTGAGAAAAGTCTATTGGTGGAATAGTATGAATAGGAACATAGCAGATTTTGTGGCTAAGTGTCCAAATTGTCAGCAAGTTAAGATTGAGGACCAAAGGCCATGGGGTGTTGCTCAGAATATAGCACTCCCCGACTGGAAGTGGGAGATGATCAGTATGAAATTCATCATCAATCTATCGAGATCACACAGACAGAATTACTCTATTTAGGTGATTGTAGATTGAATGACTAAGTCAGCTCACTTCTTAGCGATCAAGACTACAGACTCAGTTGAGGATCTTGCTAAGTTGTACCTTAGGAAGTGGTGAGGCTCCATGGAGTGCCATTATCCATCATTTCAGATAGAGTTACTCAGTTTACCGCTCAGTTTTGAAATGTTATTTTAGAAAGGTTTGGGTTCGAAGGTGAACCTTAGTACAACTTTTCACCCACAGAAAGATAGTCAAGTAGAGCATACTATTCAAACCTTAGAGGATATGTTAAAGGAATGTGTGATTGATTTTATTGGGATTTGGTATGACCATTTACCTCTTATTGAGTTTGCCTATAAGAACAGTTAGCATTCTAGCATTTAGATGGCTGCATGTGAGGCTCTTTATGGGCGGAGGTGTAGATCTTCAATTAGTTGGCTTGAGGTTGATAAAACAGAGTTGATAGGGCCATACCTAGTGTAGCAAGCTATGGAAAAGGTTAAGATCATTCAAGAAAGGCTAAAGACAGCACAGAGCAGCCAGTATGTCTTATACAGATGTTAGGCGGAGAGATTTAGAATTTGAGGTTGGTGATTAGGTTTAAGGTTTCACCCATGAAGGGTGTTATGAGATTTGGGAAGAAAAGAAAGATCAGTCCCTACTATATTGGTCCATATAGGATTTTTAAGAGGGTTGGCAAGGTAGCTTATGAGTTGGAGCTGCCAGCCGAATTAGCATTAGCCCAGCCGATTTTCCATATCTCTATGCTTAAGAAGTGTGTGGGAGACCCCTCACTCATTGTTCCCATGAAGAGTATTGGAGTTAGTGATAACCTATAATATGAGGAAAATCCATTTGAGGTTCTAGATCGTCAAGTTTTAAAACTAAGGAACAAAGAAGTTGCTTCTGTGAAAGTGCTATAGAGGAGTCAACTTGTTGAGGGAGATATTTAGGAAGTCGAAGCAGATATGATGGCCAAGTACCCCAATCTATTCCCTCCTAGTCCAGAATTATTGTGAGTAATAGTTTCCTCTTGTAGTATTCTTATTGGTTTCATATTCCACTTAGTGTTCATTGAGTTCCTTAGCATGCTTGTGTATTGCATGAGTTGAGTTTGAGTAGTCTCAGTTAGATCAGTTGTTGTCTAAGCCTAGTATCAGTTTTCATTCGAGGACAAATGATTCCAAGGGAAGATAATGTAACACCCCTCAAAAGTTCCTAGGATTGGATCCTAGACATGAAATAGAAAAATAGCAGGTATTGGCACCAGTACACAGAACCAATCGTTAAGTGACCCATTAGGACACTTAATGATATGTTACCAAAGGAAGGTTCTAAAATTTGGTGTTTTATGTCCAGTTTTAATGAAAGAAGTAAGGACTTGTTAGTCTAGGTGACGACTCATTAAATAAGTCATTCTGATAGACTTAAGGTGAGTATAAAAAAGTTGAATTTTTTCTTTAGGGTTGATGAAAGGCACTAACGAGTCATTATTAAGGCTAAGGATCGTTAGTTTGGCCATTACCACTGCCGGCATGCATTTCTCAAACGAGTTCTTAAGGATAGTTTTGTTACTTCCTATGATTTTAACACCTAAACCCATATGTTTTGGAGTTCCTAAAGGGGTTATTTAAGTATTTCTAAAGCCTAACTCCTAGTCTTTCCATTAAAACGTAGAGTTCAAGGATTAAAGCTTTCAAGTTCATCAAGATGCTAGGAAGTCTTCTTCTCCAAACTAGGGTTCTTCAAGCTTGAGTCTAAGGTTCTATTTTTCAAGTATGTAATGCTAACCTAAGTAGAAATTCTAATATTCCTTATGTCCTAAATTCATGTTTGATGTTGTTAAGTTTAAAGCTAGGGTTTACTGTTCAATTCATGATCTTCTACACTATTTATATGTGTTGAATTGCATTTATTGAATTCTTCTCATTAAGTTGATTATTAATATCCTTGATTATTGATTATAATCCATTTTTATCGAATTAATATTGTTAATCATTCTCTCTTGATTGTTGAGTTGGTTCATGTCTCTTATCCAATGAACCTAATAGCATTAAAGCTTGATTTTAAGAAATATGATTTTGAAAGCATGTGTTTTGAAGTAAATGCATACTTCTCATAAATATTGAGCATACTCTCAAGAGAGTATGCATGATGAGATTTACGCATATATAGATGATTTTTACATGAATTTCAAGATCTTAAGTAAAGTATTATTTTTAAAAGTCATGAGATTGTATTGAGAGAAAGGTTGTTTAAAGAATGTTTTGAGCGAAAGGCTCTCCATTGATGTTTAAATGATGTTTTGAACGAAAGGCTCCTTATTGATCTTTAAAGATATTTGAGCACAAGGCTCCACAAATAATTTTTAAAGTGATTTATAATGATGTTCTGATGTTTGCGGAAGAAAGGCATAAGGACATGAGCAAGATGTTTTTGGGAGGAATATTTATCATCGAGTTGGGTAAAAGGGTTCAAACAACCCGTAAGCCCCATAACTACATAGTTAATGTTGGATGGGATCGTGTCGCTGGTTTGGGAAACTCCTCAAAGATAGTCTCTAGTAAGGACTTTGATTGTGAGGCATCGCAGATTGTGATCATCCCTTAACCTAACAAGGTTTTGGATGGCTCTGCCAACTTAAGCGAGATAGTTGGGTGTCATGTGCTCATTCATGATAGTGTCAGTTATGAGAAACTCCCAACCTACTATGATATATATTACTTGCATGTGTATTTACAGAGATGATTTTAATGCATGCGTTTTATTGCATAAATTATTTTGCACATTGATCATATTATTATATTGTGTCCTATGCATCATTCAGATTTTCAAAGCACAATTTCAGTTTATTATTTCATGCAAGTTTATTTCTTCCAGTTATGTCCTCCTATTGAAATATTCTTGTTAATGTTGTTTCATTTAGCCATTTACATACTGTATATTACATGTACTGATGCACTTTGGTGTTGCGTCTTATTATGATGTAGACTCAGGTAAACAGGATTAGCAGCAAACACTTTGCTAGAAATTCTTCTACATTCAGCTTTTGGTTGATCTCCTACATCCGGAGTGTCACAATTTTGATTGAGTCCTTTTATTTATAGAGCTTGAGATAGTCATGGGAACTATGTCCCAGCACCTATTTGAATGCTCAAACCACACTTCTAACTGAAGTATGAAGCGTACGTTGTCAATAAAGAACCCAACTTAGAGGTTGGGGTCGATCCCACAGGGAATATGGAAAATCTAGATTACATCCGGTAAGTGAACTTGTATGATAGTTACTTCGCAATTGGGGGGATTCTAATAATAATCAATAGTAAAAACAAAGCAGCTGTCAAGATTATGGTTGTGAATCAATAATTAAAGGATAACTAGGGTTTGTGTTCCCCATGGATTCATAACAGCTTTAGTTATACACTCGTGATCTTCACCAATACTTACTTACAGAACTGATAACTTAGGTTCATTCAGACGATCGGCCAATCCCTATTTAATTACTATACTCAATTACTTGACTAAGTCTCATGAGCGTTTCTAAACTAATCGTTATCGCTAAGTTCCAGATATAACTATCCTACGACCACAGCTCAAGTTATACAATGATCATCAAGATCAAGGCTCCGTTGTAATTCTCTTTTCCTAATCTCTACCTCTTCGACCAAAGCAAGTAAAGAATTCGTGCACTACCTAACGTTGTACACCACTAAGAATCATTAAAGCATGAAGAGAATATAATATAAGTAACTAGTATTGGTTTTAGACTCACTTTGTGCAACCCTAGCTTGTTAATCCACCATGGTTCCCACAACTCTAGCTATGGAGGTTTTAGCCTCTCATAGTTGCAAGGTTGTGAAGTGTGTTCATGATTAAAGACATAAAAACAATACTTACAAATATTATTGAGAAAAAATGCTTCCTTTAATTAATCCGCAAAATATTGAAGAACAAGTAGTAAAAACAATATAAATCCAAGAAAAGGTTAATCACAAGGTTGAACCAACTCAATTCTTTCTTTCAAAGATGTAAAATTGTCTACTACAATGTTTTACAACTAAAACTAATTCTTCTCAATGTCACTTATGAAAAATAAAACATAAAATGTATTTATATAGACATAAGAATCCTTTTCCTAGGCTAACAGGGCGATTTTCCATATCTGGTGCCGACCTCATCACAGATCATCCTACGACTCATAGGAGCATCCTATGGTCCATGGAAGCATCTCGTCGTTTGGATTGTTGGCTAATTTTTGGCTAAGTGTCGGACCAAGGTATGATTCGTACCTACTTCCTACGACTCGTACCATGCTCCCGTGGCTTGATTCTGCATCTTTGCAATTTGTCTAAAGTTCACCACGACCGGTATGGTACGACTTGTACCAAGATCTCACGAGTCGTGGTATCCTCTCATACTGAGAATCAGCCTCTTGTGCAATTCTTCTGGAGTTCATCACGACTTCCTTACCACGACTCGTACAAGCTTTGTACGATCCGTGGCAAGACTCATAGGTTCATTCTTCCGGCTTTAGCCTTCTGCTTCTTATCATGGCCATCAATATGACTCGTAGGTCCATCCTACAGATCATACTGTGGACTGCATTTTTGCCCTGTTTGCACACTTTTAGCTTCCTTTTGCAAATTTACGCTCCACACCCATTTATCCTGAAATCAAAGGAAAAGTGTCTCATATCTGCATAAATACACCTAAGTCCATGATATTTTCTTAGTTTCGAGCGTTAATAGTGTTGTAAATCCGCAATACATCAACACCCTCAACTTAAGACTTTTGCATGTCCTCAAGCAAAGAAAAAAAAACTAAACACCACGCTCAACTAGAAAATACACTTAAGATACTACAGCCAATACTCAAACAAATTTTTTCTCTCTCTATCTACACTCTATTGACCCTTCCTCATAGAACATCATCAGCTAATGCATTACAAGCAACATTAAAACATCATATACAGGGATCAAGACATGTCATCTAGCTATCAATAAGCAATCAAGTCATCACCAATGTTTTTCACACAAACCAATGGTAAAGCAAACATAATCCATGTACCCTCACACAAATGAAGTACCCACTCACATATGAAGTATCAAACACATGGGACTAGGCAAGTGAAGCACTCACTTTCACTTGCAAGTATTATGCATCAGATACCATAGGCTTTCCCTTATTTTCTCTGCTTTGGTTTGTCAGATGGTCAAGTTAGGATCACTATAGGACTTGATATGGCTTGTAATGTAGGCTTAGGGCTGGACATGATAAATATGAGAGATTTTATGAGTGACTATCCCTTCCTTGGCACTACATACATTGGCTACACAATTTACCTATTTCACCCTTCACTCTTTCATTTTCCTTTCTTCCCTTTTTACCCCATTTTAAGAATATTTGCATGGGTGAGGTGATTTTTCACATTTTTCAAAAAACTTCAATCTCTTTTGAATTTTTCTTTTTCAAGATTCTCAAGATTTTAAGCTCTTTTACTTTTTCACCTCACCACACCTCATTTTTCACCATATTTTCTCTTTTCTCTTCTTTTCTTTTCTTTTCCTTTCTCCCGCTCCCACCATTTATGCACCCCTACTGTAGCCACCTCAACTTAAGTTTTTTGCTTATGTTGAGATTCACAATATCCAAGGAAGGACCAGCGCCAAAATAGGTTCATTATAAACAAATGGGTACGGTTAACAGAAATATGATCTATTAAGGCTCAAACTTGGGATCAAGGGATTCATGAAACTTTGGTAGGGAAATATAGGCTAATAGTGAGCTAAAACAAAAATGGCCTATAATCATATCCTAACCAACCGTCCTTAACCTATGCAGAGACCAACCAGGAAAGTTCTAGATCCTCAACAACATACTGCAATGAATACTAAAACCTCACTCACACATGGTACATGAACTATTTTACTTCACCTGTCTGGTTCATACATGGCTTAACAAGAATAACTATTATTAATAACCAAATGATATAAACAGATCTACAGAAATCATGCATGTTTTCATAAATACATAGAAAAAATTTTGAACAGGGTCAATTTTTCAAAAAAAAAAAACAAACTAGTGCATTTCTATTGGCTGAGTATTCCTAAGTTACTTTCTAATCAAAGAAAAATCACAACTAAAAAAAATTCTAACACATTCCAGTTCTATTAGATAGCATGCCTGAGGAGAAATAAGCACGGAAAGAAAAACCCTCAGACGAACAAAATTCCCAAAAATACAAGTACACCCCCTCCCCCTTTTGAAAAAGTGAGCTTCGTCCCCGAAGCATAAGCTATAAGCATGTAAGGAAGAGAACATACCTGTGGCGCTCTAGGCACTCCTGTCATCTTGCAGAGGCGGTACCTCCGCATTAGTAGTGGCGCTAGCGGTGGACGGTGCGCTCAATGGTGTAACAATGGGGGGAGTCGTTCCCCCCAGTAATTGTGGCTGCTTGATCGGTCTCTGTAGTAGTTAGGGCTGAATGTGGCTCACCCGAAGGGTCATGGCCACTGGCAAGCCCAGGCTGAGTTGTGGTGGAGCTTCCTGCTCCTCTAACTCTCTCATGTAGCTCAGACATATGCTCCTCTAACTCTCTCATATAGCTCAGACATATGTGTTGTATGAGTCTTCATACTCTCTATTATGGACTGCTTGCTTGCTTTCTTCTCTCTCTTCTTCTTCTTCTTTGGACTCTTCTCGCTGGCCTCCTCAGTAGCTCGCTCCTTACCCTTCTTAGCAGTCATAGACGGCTCCCAATATGCCGCTAAATTAATATCTTCATCAAGATCGGCATCTAGGTCCGAAAGAGTGTGGGCTGCTATAATTGTTGGTTGTCGTGATGACAACTCAATTACTTGGCTCCGAAAAGCTCCTAACTCCACACGGAGACTGCTAGTATCTATCTTCTCTGCCATCCTCATGTTAAATCTACTCTCAAAGTTGTCTAGGCGAGCATTTAGGGCCTGAGCTACTGCATTTATATCGGATTTGACCCATGGGCTTTACATTTTCCATCATGGCCTGAATTTTGTGCTCTGCCATGGTCAATCGCTTGGCCAGCTTCTGAAGGAAGTCCTGTGGTACCAAGATGTGCCCTGCTGGTGCTGGAGTCTGTGAGCTATGCAATGGTGTAGCTGAGGTGCTAGGAGCTATCTCAGGGTGACCGGCATATGTAGCTGGTGTCTCGCTCTGCTCCAGTGTGGTGCGGACATTCACCTGTGTGTCCCCTGCTGGCTGAGATGCTGGTATGGCTGTAGGAAGTCTAGATTTGCTTACCAGGTTTATCTTGTCCCGGATAAGGCCTATGTCTGCAATCCTCTGCCCCCCAATCAACCGCTCATCACCCCTTTGAACTCTCACCTCCTTGCATAAACTGAATACGAGGCTCGGGAATGGGATAGTAGTGCTTACTCCCACCGCCCAGTCTCGTATCTCAATAGCTACGATCCTCGAAATATTAAGGGGTAACAAGACATGAGGCATGCCACCAAAGCTGCCCTAT
Organism: Datura wrightii; assembly: GCA_035772735.1. Classification (NCBI taxonomy): domain Eukaryota; kingdom Viridiplantae; phylum Streptophyta; class Magnoliopsida; order Solanales; family Solanaceae; genus Datura; species Datura wrightii. The sequence goes on from JASDFA010000023.1 coordinate 53,426,488, forward strand.
CAGCATTTAGTGTGTTGTCGTTGATTGTGGGTGCTAACAGATGTCATACCAGTGTCCAGCAGGCTTTTGCTATGAAGTTCAAAGAGTTCTTTGTTACCTTTTTTCCCCCTGTGACCCACTCAACATCTTCTTTATTCTCAGCAATTACCCTAGCTAACCACTCCAACTGCCTTCGTCGCTCTAGCACATTCAGCTGTCTGATCTGTTTCATGGCCTCAACCCTGTAGTCATATTCGGGCATCAGCCTTGTAGGCCTGAATTGAGGTCTATATAACATTTGATCGATGGTCCGCTCGTATACATCTACTACTCGACCTTAGACCAGAACACTCTCCAGACAAGGCTGATCCTTTATCTTTTGCCCCTCCATTGCTTTCACCTCCATTATGGCCAAATAGTTGCGTAGAACTCCCTGACGATTTTATCTGTGTATTATTTAGGAGTCTTGGCCATCCAGTCAAACCCATAGAAGCTAAAAATGCACTTTATCTCCTCAACTTCATTTAAAGAATTCGTGAGGATCCGCGGTTCTGCCTGAATACTTCTTCTTGGCTTATTCTTGGCGGTGAGAGAGATGCCTTGTTATAGATTTCTTTGGCACCCGGCACTCTCTACCGCATTGTTCTATTTTCTCTAGATGGGGTATGCTCATGTGAAACCACAGGGGCCTCCTCCTCCACTTTTTCACTACTGCTCTCCGCTTCGTTTTGGGTCTCTTCTGACCCTTCTTCAGTGTTGGAGTCGATTTTTGGCCTTTGTTGTTCCTCTCTAACTCCCTTTTCAGACTGGGAGCTTGAGCGGGTGTGGCCGTGGTTGCTTCAATTTGGACCATTGTGCTTGCCCTAGTGGTCCTTGTTTCCTCTATGTTCAAACCACTAGGTGCATGCTCTTCTTTATCAATATCAGACTTCGATGATACTATTCTTAGCTTCCTCCAGGCCTTTGATTTATCAACTTTGCGTTTGAAAGTCATCGTACCTAAAGAGAAAGAGGTTAGTTGTCCATTTTTGAAAAAGAAAAATCAGATAAGAGAAGTTCAGAATCTCATCATGGGTCCTCCCTACGAGTCGTATCATGAAGGTACGACTTGTGAGAAGTCCTGGTGGTGCCTTATAACTCGCGAGTACAACTTGTAAAGGTACGGTCCGTACCTTAAGTCTTCTGATGAAGTCCTATTGCTAGTAAATCTCTGTTTTTCACCACGACTCATGGTACGACCCGTAGGTCAATTCCACGAGTCGTAGGGTGGACTTCTCAGACAAACGTTTTCAATTTGGTGGTACGAGCACTTAGTACGGCTTGTAGTATCAACCTACAACCCGTACTGTGCTTCGTACCCTTTTTAGACCTCGTTCACGATTCTTTGTTCAGTGTGTAGGTGTTTGTTTTGCACATTTTTGGGTACTCAGATTCCCCCAGGTCTAGCCTTATCATAGACTCCATTTTAACACTACCCAAACCTCCCCCTTTTTCGACCATTACCCATAACTTAATTTAAGTGTTCCAAGACCAAAGTTCAACGATTTTTCTAGTGGGGTTTCCACTCGAACTCCAATGCATTAACCCTCTTTGTTTGTTTTTGCTTTAAAAGGTATAATCAGTGATTCTCATGGGTTTTGATTCCCTTAAGTTCACTTTCAAAGTATTTAGAATTTGCAATGTAAAACACTTACTTGATTGCGGCTTTGTTCGACTAGGTATCACTGCGTAGGGTTAGCCGAACTTGGATTGAGCAAACACTTGCTCGATTCCTTATTGGTTGTTGAGTTACGGGTTGTGGGGGAGTGAATTTAACGTTGTGAGCTTGAGTGTTTAGCGTGGGAGAGGGGTGGATTTGATTTAATTGCTTAAGGCCAAATCAAACAAATCTGGGCTGAGTCGAGTATAAGTGGTGTTTTTGACCCATCATGACTCGTGCCATGAGTCGTAGGAGGTACCTACGACTCGTCTCCTAACCCTTAGTGACTTTAACAAAAGAAACTTACCTGGTGACCTATGAGTCAATCCTATGACTCGTACAATTGAGGTACGACTCGTAGGATGAACCATAGGCCTAATTTTTGCTTTGAGTTTTGTATGCTTCTCACCACTCCTGCTGCTAAGGCTCATAGGACCTTATCACGGGTCGTACTGATAATTTGTAGCAGCTGATTTTTCAGTCACCTTTTTTTTTCCTTGCACACTGAGCACACATTAGTTCAATAACTTGGATTGCCTTCCAAGAAGTGCTTGATTTAACGTCGTGACACGACGCAGGTGGTCTGGTTACTCAGATTTCACCAAAACACCACTTGGGTTGCCTCCCAAGAAGCGCTTGATTTAATGTCGCGACACAAGGCAAGTATCTTGACTACTCAAAATTCATCAAGCGATTCATACTCATCCTCTAGTGCTGAGATCACACTAAATTCCTTTGGTTGCTTCATGGTCCGGAAGATGTTAAAAGTGACCTCTTCTTTGTTTAGTCTGAACTTCATCAGACCCGCTTCCACATCTACTAGAGCTCTCCCAGTGGCAAGGAATGGCCTCAAAATGATGAGGACCTCATAATCGAACTTACAATCCAAAATCATGAAGTCTACTGGGAATATGAACTTGTCAACCTTGACGAGCACATCAACTAAGATGCCCACTGATTTCTTAACTATTTTGTCAGCCATCAGTAGCTGCATGTTAGTCGATGTGGGGGCTCCCAATTCTAACTTCTTGAAAACCTCCAAGGGCATTAAATTAATGCTAGCTCCCAGATCACAGAGTGCCATTGTGAACTCGACATTACCAATGGTGTAAGGTATTGTGAAGGCGCCTGGGTCTTTCTTTTTCTGAGCTAAGACCTTCATTGCTATGGCACTGCAGTGATGGACATTGTCAAATGGCTCATAGCTCAAAGATCTCTTCTTTGTTACCAGGTCCTTCATGAATTTTGCATACCCTGGCATCTGCTCTAGTGCTTCGACTAATGGTATGTTCACCGATAGTTGTTTAAGCATTGAAAGAAATTTTTGGAACCTACCGTTGTCCGCCTTTTTCTTAATCCTCTGAGGGAATGGTGGCGGTGGTCGTGGAATAACCTTATGCACTTGGGTTGCCCCTTGATCAATGTCGCCTTCCTTCTCAACTCTAAGGGCCTCTTGCAACTCACAATTTTGTGTCTCAGCACCCATCTCTTCTTCCTCAATCACGGTCTCTTTCATCCTTGCAACTTCAACTGGGAACGGGGGGTCAACTGTGGTCTTACTACTCCTAGTCATCACTGCCATGCAATGAGCATCATTCTTTGGATTCTAGACGGTGTTGGTAGGGAGTGTACCCTTTTACCTAGGGTTCATTGATGCTGGCAATTTCCCAAGTTGGTGTTCTATCTGCTTGATGGAGGTGGCGTGAAATTCCACTTTCTGACCAATGCTCGATACGTCACTTCGAATTTCTTTTAATTGATCATTAGTGGACCTCACCTTTTTCAGCATCTCAGCCATCATGCTCTCCAACTTTGACTATCCAGCCTCCCTTCTCGTGCATTGGGAGGCACATAGACTCCAGCCCGGTCATTGCGGTATCCATCATTCCTTCTCCATTCTCCCTCGCGCTCACGACCACGACTCCTGTCTCTGAACTCCTTCCTATTTTAGTTGTCTCTATATTGGTTCCGACCTTGATTTCCAGAACCTTGACGCCAGTTGTCTTGTCCAAACACTTGGGCATTGGCTCAGAAACCCGCCACTTAGCCATCTAGGAAGTTTGCCTCTTCAGAATCTGAGTGATCAGCTCCTTGCTCCCTTTCTTGAGTTCCAACTGCATTTACCTTTTTGGCTCTGGTTCCCATGATATGCTTTTTCAGCAACTCCAATGATGTGCGCATGTGAGCCAACTCCTGATCGCGTTCTTCTTCCTTCCGTCGTCGGTCTGTAGTCAAACCAACAGCATATGTACCTACCAATGCATCAGACTCCCTCGTATGACAAGCCCTGTTTGTCTTAATCACCTTGTCAAGGATAGTGGCTGCTTCCTCCCAAGTGTGACTCATCAATGCTCCTCCAGCCATCGTATCTGCTACAGCTTTGGTGCTATTATTCAGAGACCTGTAGAAAATTTCCAACAAACTGTTGTCTAAAATTTTGTGGTTCGGGCACTTAGTCAACTTCTTTTTGAACCTTATCCAGGTTTCATGAAGTGCCTCCGTCTTAATTTGTCAAAAATTATAGATCTAATCTATTAGTTGTAACATCCTTGATGAGGGAAAGAATCTCTCCAAAAAGGCCTTTTTAAGCTCCCTTCAGTTGGTTAAGAAGTCGTTGGGCAACTTCGATAACCACAAAGTAGCTTCCCCTGATAGAGAAAAAGAAAAGAGTCGGAGCCGTATGGCATCCTGGCTTACTCCAGGCAACCTGTACGCCTTGCATATACCTACGAAGTTCATTAAGTGCAGGTTGGCGTTATCTGTTGCGTGGCCACTGAACACCCCCTTCATGTTTAACAATTGAATCATAGTGCTCGTAATATCAAATTTGGCCCCAGCAGGCAGTGGTGGTGGCACAATTGCTCCTGTTGACCCAACTTCATCAATATTTGGGTCCTCATCATCAAAGAACTAAAGGGCAAATCTTTGAGCTCAGTTGACCCTCCCATGTTGACCAGCGTTTACCACCTCATCTCTGTCATCATCAGCCTGCTGAAGTGCAGCTAATCGAGCTAGCTCGGCTTGCCTAGCTTCTTCAGCTAAGCGGGCTTCTCTTTGCTTAGGGTTTTCCATTCTATGCAATGCTCGTTCAATTTCGGGATTTAGTGGAACAAGGGGGTCTCCTCTACTCCGAGTGCTTGGCGTTCACCAGAGGAGAGCCTGTGGGTATCAAAAACAAAAAAAATAAATGTAATTAAGGAAATAACTACTAAAAAGTCAAATACAAGCAAATAACCTAGTCTTAGTTGTACTCCCCAGCAACGGTGCCACTTTTTGGTAACGCCCAAACCACACTTTTAACTGAAGTATGAAGCGGACGTTGTCAATAAAGAACCCAACTTAGACGTTAGGGTCGATCCCATAGAGAATATGGAATATCTAGATTACAGCCGGTAAGTGAACTTGTATGATAGTTACTTCACAATTGGGGGGATTCTAATAATAATCAATAGTAAAAACAAAGCAGCTGTCAAGATTATGGTTGTGAATTAATAATTAAAGGATAACTAGGGTTTGTGTTCCCCATAGATTCATAACAGCTTTATGTATACACTTGTGATCTTCACCAATACTTACTTACCGAACTGATAACTTAGGTTCTTCAAATGATCGATCCATCCCTATTGAATGACTATACTCAATTACTCGACCAAGTCTCATGAGAGTTTTCAAACTAACCATTATCACTAAGTTCCAGATATAACTATCCTGCGACCACAGCTCAAGTTAATATAATGATCATCAAGATCAAGGCTGCGTTGTAATTCTTTTTTCCTAATATCTACCTCTTCGACCAAAGCAAGTAAAGAATTCGCGCACTTCCTAACGTTGTACACCGCTAAGAATCATTAAAGCATGAATAGAATACTATATAAGTAATTAGTATTGGTTTTAGACTCACTTTGTGCAACCCTAGCTTGTTAATCCATCATGGTTCCCACAACTCTAGCTATGGAGGTTTTAGCCTCTCATAGTTGCAACGTTTTGAAGTGTGTTCATGATTAAAGACATAAAAATAATACTTACAAATATGATTGAGAAAAAACGCTTCCTTTAATTAATCCGCAAAATGTTGAAGAACAAGTAGCAAGAACAATATGAATTCAAGAAAAGATTGATCACAAGGTTGAACCAACTCAATTCTTTCTTTCAAAGATATAAAATTGTTTACTACAATGTTTTCCAACTAAAACTAATTCTTCTCAATGTCATTTATGAAAAATAAAACATAAAATCTATTTATATAGACATAAGAATCATTTTCCTAGGCTAACAGGGCGATTTTCCATATCTGGTGCCGACCTCGTCATGGATCATCCTACGACTCGTAGGAGCATCCTACAGTCCGTGGCAGCATCTCGTGGTTTGGATTGTTGGCTGATTTTTGGCTAAGTGTCGGACCAAGGTACGATACGTACCTCCTTCCTATGACTCGTACCAAGCTCTCGTGGCTTGATTCTGAATCTTTGTAATTTTTCTAAAGTTCACCACGACCGGTATGGACGGTTCGTACAAAGCTCTCATGGGTCATGGTATTCTCTCGTACTGAGAATCAACCTATTGTGCAATTCTTTTGGAGTTCATCACGACTGCCTTACCACGACTTGTACAAGCTTGGTATGATACGTGGCAAGACTCGTAGGTTCATTCTTCCAGCTTCAGACTTCTGCTTCTCATCACGGCCATCAGTATGACTCGTAGGTCCATCCTACAGATCGTACTGTGGACTGCATTTTTTCTCTTTTTTTGCACACTTTTAGCTTCTTTTTGCAAATTTACGCTCCACACCCATTTATCCTGAAATCAAAGGAAAAGTGCCTCATATCCACATAAATATACCTAAGTCCATGTTATTATCTTAGTTTTGAGCGTCAATAGTGTTGTAAATCTACAGCACATCACTATTCTTACAATTATAAAGGCTTCATAGATAGATTTAGATATTGAATCACTAATATTACTTTCTAACATTTATTTAGTTGTAAAATAAATTCTCTTTTATTATATTGAGTTCACTAAGTTCTAGCTTCCGCATTGTTTATTGATTATTGCTTATTGTTCATTAATATCTAAACTGATAATAAGCCAGATTAAGGATTCACTTGGATCATGAAAGTGGTCTAAGTGTCGATCGACGTCCAGGGTCTAGACTTGGGGACAAGTTCACACAAGGGAGCGATGTTTCATTCCCTTGGACGAGAAGGAAGGCGCGACAGGTTGGCAACGTGCCTTTTCATTTTCTTTTCGTATTTCGGGAGCAACTAGCACCTCACATGAAAACCAAAGGAACTATCTGTATGGGAAAAAATTAGATCGAAGACACGTGGCACCCCCAATATACATTTAGCAATTTATTGTTTGCTTGGGCTCCAAGCATTTTCTTTATATTATCTTGAATTCAATAGTTATCTGAGTAGCTAACCTCGAGTCGAAGGCAGGGATCTCAGGCTCGCTCGCGGTCCCTTTAGATACACGTAGACTTTTTTCTCTTTACCTATTTCAGCTTGTTTATGTTGTACTCTATTTTGTTTTCACTATCAATAACTAAACTACTAGTAAATTAGATATAAAATAGGATTAAATCGCAACGCGTATTCTTGACCCCCTACAAATTCAACTATACCGATTTCAAGGTAAACACATTACAAGACATAATTTAGTTCCTACATAACTTATGCCGATAGATGTATAAGTTTAGTTTTAGAATATTTTGCCTTAAGAAGTTCATAACCACAAATTATACTACTTAAGATATGACTTATTCCTATAGAACTTATATCAAACAAGAAAAAAGTTCTGTAAACTTATGCCTTGAGAATTAGATATTACACAACTTATATCGGACAAGACATGATTCTCTAAATTTATGTTTTACAGAATTAGATTATATATGAGAATACTTTGACCCATAAATTTTCATTAAATAAACCGCATAAAAAAAATTAAAGACTATTATATTTATGGATGAAAATTAAAGACCATCCAAAAATAAAAGCAATCTGTGCAAAAACTTCATCTACAATCTTGCAAATTCGAACATTTCAATACCAAACTCTTAAGATTATGTTGGAGAAGTAAAAATTATTGTTATAGTAAGTTCATGTGACTAACTTACATTTTAAGTACTAGTTTAGAGAAAATGTTAAATTTAAACTTCATGAATTTAAATTTATAATTTTATTTTTTATTAGATTTACTGAGTTCAAATATATTATTTTTATATATTTAATAAAAAATTTAATATATATATACACACTCACAAGTTAAAATCTATATATTCAGATGAATCCATACCTAATTAGTTGGATACGCTCTTGCGTATTACAAATATTCCGGTCGTATATTTTTTTTACAGCTTCCTTATTTTTAACTCAAGCTCTAAGGTTTACAAGTTAACTTTTATTTTATTTTGTTTAGAAAAGAAGTTTCAGAAACGTCCCTTTAAATCTTGATATGTAATGCTAATTTTTCTTCTAGTTTGTAAATGCTTACCATTTTTACTTATGATTTATTGATAGCAATTCTTAATTTATTCTTCGTCAGTAGAAAAAAATTATAACCAGGCTGATTTATCTGTCCTAACAGACTAACATTTTGTTCTTATAATTTCTCTCTCCGTTTTAATTTATGTGAAGATATTTGAATTACATACGGAGTTAAAGAAAAAAAAGAATTTTGAAACTTATGACGTAAAATATGTCATATAAACTTTTGTAGTTATAAAAATTATATTATTAAAAATAAAATAAAAAATTTGAAATTAAAATATTACTAAATATTAAAGAAAATATAAATTTTTTACTAACAAAAAGAATTAGAACGTAAAAATAATTTATTTTTGATGAATATCTTCTTGAAATCTTTCACATAATCTTTGAGAGGATTTCTACTTTATAAAAGAAAAAGAGAAACGAAAAGAAGTAATTCTCTCGCCATCTCTAACCTGCGTAAGAGCACGATTAAACGCTTACTTAATTACATAGGATTTGGTAAAATTTTTTAGATATTTTTATTATTTCTATATTTTAATTTTTTTAAAAGTTTTAAAATTTTTAGAGTTAACAAGTTTTTATTTTTATTGTAATTTTTTAATGTCTTTTAAATATATTAAATTGTCAATTATTTTGATTTACAGTACTTGTTACATTGTTTGAAATAAATAAATTTTATTTTAATAATCTCAAACATTTCATGTTCGAACTACGGTCAAAATTTAAAAGTTTGACTCTTGAAATTTATACGATATCAGAGTAAATTTCATGAGTGGTCATTTAATTTTATGTTCATTATTCAAAAGTCACTATCCTTTATTCCATTACACAAAAATCATCTAACTTTCCCTCATATTTCACAAAAGTTACTTTGACAAAATTTGATTAAAATCATATCTAAAATGTGAAAGGAAATTTAAAAAAAGAGTATCTCTTAAGTTTGAGGATAAGTTCAAAATGGTCCCTTGAATATACTTTTCGAGCATTTTTGGTCCACTATTTTGATAAAAAAAGTAAGCTTTTTTTATTTCATATATTTAAAAATTTGACCTACTAAATTTAACAAAAATAGAAAAAAAATAAAACCAGTAAAAAGAAAACTATTTATTATTAACGTAAAATAATTACATTTTCACTTACTTCCCATTTACTAATATACTATTTTGTTTAACTAATTTAAAGAAGTCTATTCTTTCCTTTTTAACATAATATTATTTGTTAATACTATCAATATATTTATTAAGTAAATAAATATAATTCTTAAATTATTTTTGTATAATTTTTGCGAACATTATTATTATACATTGAATATGCGACATATATTATAATATTTTTAGTAAATAAGAGTTATTAAAAAAATAAAAGAATAAAATAAAGTTATTATGAAATAAAAAAATTTAAAAAGTTTGGGATGGGAGATATATTGGAGGGGTCGGGAACGAAGTTGAAAGATTTGTAGAAAGTTGAAAATGATAGCATGTTGAAAGTTTTAAAAATTTATACACAGTGTTTCTCTTCTTGATATTTTAATGATTTCATAAAAAAAATTGATTTCAATTAAACATCATTTTTATTAGAATTTATACAATTAATAGTTTTAAATTTGTGGCCACTGGTAGCTAAGCGGGCAAACACCTACTCATCATTTTTATTTTAAATTTTTATTAAGCAGTAATAGTGAATAGAATAAATAAAAGGGAGGAAACTAATAAAACATGTCTATAAAATTAATTAAATAAAATAGTATTAATATGAAAAAAATAAGTTGAAGTATACATTTTTACATTAGTGATAAATATGTTAAAGAAATTATACAAAGAAATCAAAATAACCAAATTACTTGTGGTATCATGTGTCACTTGGGGGGTCTAAGAGGTCAATGTTATGAAGCGAAACTTGGGGAATGATCTTTGAAATTATTTTAAAAATAGCATAAATTACAATTAACAGGCTACACCAAATTCAACAATAAATTCAAAAAAAAGAATCTAAAAAAACTCCTCTAAATATGAGTCTATATTTTAAAAAAATTCAAAGTAATGTAAAATTTAACAATCAGAGTTCGTTAAATATTTGATGGAGACCATATGTGTTCACATTTAGCAAGCTTAAAGTACCTAAACTACTCAAAAGTATATCTAGGTGACTATTTTGAAGCTATTCTCAAACATAAGAGATATTTTTGTTATTTTTTTTCACATTTTAGGTAGAGTTTTAATCAAATTTTATCAAAATTACTTCTGTAAAAAAATGAGGCAAAGTTAAATGATTTTTGTGTAACAAAACAAAGAATAGTGACTTTTGGATAATGAACACAAAGGTGGATGACCACTTATAAAATTAATTTAAAAAAGTGATGAATCAAAACAATATGAAAGACAACTAGAATAGAAATCGATTCCACTATTCTATAAAAAAATTAAAATCACATGAGTAAGAAGATATTAATCAAATTATATCTTAAGAATAGAAATATTAGAAGATTAAGTGTCAAATAATAAGAGAAAAGATATCTGATACTTGATACTTATTACTGGAATTTGGAGGGCAATAAGTAAGAGCAGGGAAAATAAATCGTGGACAGATAAAAAAAATAGAAGGAAGTCGAGAAAATGAAATCTCCTATCATTTTATAATTTGGATAGAAAAAAAATTAATCTTTTAAAAAGAATTTTGTATAAAAATGATGATCTCTTATTAAAATGAAAATTTTTTATAAAAAAATTATAAAGAGTTAGAAAATTATTTCTATCGAGAAAGCCCAGGTGGTGAGCAAAGGGTATTTTTTGTGTGTTTTAAAATATTCTATAAGAAACTTTTTTAAGAAAATAAATTATTTTTTGATGTTTGATATATTTTCTATCAAATGGAAATTTTGACTTCCTTGCTTTTGAACGAAAACTATTTTCCTTGACAATTATTTTAATTCTTAGTTTTTCATCACGAAATGATTTTCTAATTTTTTATAATTTTTTTTAATTTTATGTTCTTTTTATAAGAGTTTTTATTTTTTACATATAAGAGATATTTATTTTTACACATAAAAAATCTAAAATTGTTATGAAATAATAAAGAAAGAACAAGAATATTATAGAGAAAGAGAAAAGGAGAGAAGTTCTTATTTCTCTTGATGGTGGGATGAATACAATGAAGGAGAACCCATCTATTTATAGGAACAATTCCTCCTAACTTTTCTCCAAAAGATAGACTTTCACTATAATATAAACACATGTATCCACTACAATACGAATACCTTTATAGACATTCACTATAATACAGATATGTTTATAACACTCCCTCTTGAATGTCTATTTGATAGATAATGTGTCTCGTTAAAAACCTTATTAAAAAACCCCCAGCGGAAAAAAATCTAGTGAAGGAAAAAGAGTACACATATCTAATAATACGTATTTTGGCTGCTTACAAGGAAAACCCAGTGGGACAAAACCTCATAAGCGAAAAAGAGTACAGCGCGTATTAACTCCCCCTAATTAGAACATTCTTGAATCTTTACATCCCGATCTTCTGCATCATCTTCTTGAAAGTTGCAGTTGGTAGAGATTTGGTGAATAAAACAGCCACATTATCACTTGAACAAATCTGTTGCACATTAATATCACCATTCTTTTGGAGTTCATGTGTGTAGAAGAACTTTGGCAAGATGTGCTTCTTCTATCTCCTTTTATGAATCCTCCTTTTAGTTGTGTTGTGCATGCTGCATTATCTTCATATAAAATTGTGGGTAATTTGTCATATTTAAAACCACATTTTTCTCTAATGAGATGTATCATGGACCTCAACCACACACATTCTCGTTTTGCTTCATGAATAGTTATTTTCTCAACATGATTTGATGAAGTAGCTACGAGAGACTGCTTTATAGATCTACAAGATATGGCAGTACCTCCACATATGAATACGTAGCCAGTTTGAGGTCGAGGTTTTTGTGGGTCAGATAAATACCCAGCATCAGCATAACCAACAAGATCAGGACTCCAACTGTTAGAATAATATAAGCTCATATCGGTAGTCCCTTTTAGATACCGCATTATGTGTTTGATCCCATTCCAATGTCTCCTAGTAGGAGCAGACTATATCTTCAGGATCAAGAATTTCCTCGTTCTTTTAAATCCTTCAAGGATTTTAAGTCTGGTAATATATGAAAAACTTGATATGCGTATAATGTCATGTCTAGAGAATTTCCTCGTTCTTTTAAATCCTTCAAGGATTTTCATATATCCTTCAGTTTCTCTAGACATGATATTATACGCATATCAAGTTTTTCATATATTACTAGACTTATGAGCAACCTCAAAATAATTGCATCCACCACAAGAGGACCTCTCCATATAATAATGTTAGAATTTACAAAAAATCTTTATGCCACAAGAATCCATTTATATCCACTAACATTACACTTGAATTGCGTATTTTTAATTGACCAATCATTTATCTGTCCATACTTTTTGACAGATTTGAATTCAAGATCCTCGTCAATATTTATAATATTGAGCAGTACATTATATCAAAGGTATCGTCGACGATCATTTTGATATTAGTTCCAATGCGACATAACTTATTGAGATCTCTTAATTTTTCATCATTTTCAAGTACCTGAACCTTTGCCAAGGTTTTATGAAGTGTTATGTCGTAGTGCTTTCTTAAAGCACTTGCCTCATCATTATGACCATCTTAATCATTTTCTCCTCTCCTTCTTCAAGGAGTTCTATATTTGGAACTGTTTGGTCTATCACGCTTCAGGCGTCTCGTAAACCCTGTCCTTCAAGGACCTTTTATTGGAGCATTTGCAATTGAATTATAAAATAGAGTTAGCAAATATATCTGGCAATTGATTTGTAATATTTTGCAAGTGAATTATCTATTGAACTTTAAGTTCACTTTTTTTTTTCGAGGATCTAGATAATTCATCCCACACTCAATTTTTAGCTGCTAATCACTTCTCCCCCTAATGTTAGAAAAACTAACATTTACCCCCCAAGCTCATTTGGGGACCCATCTTTGTGCGTTGTGGTGGAGCAATTGAATCATATATCGCATATTCAAATTTTTAGATGAAACTCTTTGGTTCCTGACCCTGAACCAATTGTGATAGCGGAAACCTTGTTGGCTTGATGCATTCAAGTGTTGCTATATGTTAACTAAACATATCTCATACCAAATTTTATTTGAGAGTTTTATTCATGACCAATGATTTAGCTATAATTGGAGGTATATAATTTTTGCTAAACCAACATAGATATGAATCAACATTATCAACATAATTTTATAATTTGGAACTATGCTCTTAATTTAATAATTTGAGCAACAACCTTACAAAAATCAATTTCAAGTTGATATCAAAACACATGTGACCATACCGTAGATGCATCTATTAGCAAACGGTTTACATGGTAGGTGAACGGGCCCATATTCACCCTTTTATAAGTTTCAAAATTTCAGGGAATATAATTCCAATCTTAGCTGATCAAGATCATTCTATCACGAGAACAAGCAACACAAGAGAATTCTTGAAGACTCTTTTATTTCTTCAACATATAGCCACGTGAATTCTCAATTATTTTAGCATCACATTTGAACCGAGATGACCAACCAGTTATGCCAACTTATTTCAGTAAACTTCTAGTTTACTTTCAAAAGTGATTTCATCATCATATTCATATTTATGTACTACAAATAAAAAACGGCGGGTGATCTTTTACATAAATATTTATAACCCGCTTCAATTGTAGTAGCATGAAGATATTAGATCTTCCCATAATTTATAGTCTCAATTTTTTTTTCAATGTCCTTGAAACTTATAAGTTTCCTTTTGCGACTTACTACAATAATTTCATTCCTTCAGGTAGTAATACATTAGCTCTTCCAGATCTCTCAATTAATTTGTGTACTACCACATATTCAATCATATGAACATCATTAATAGTTTCTCCACATAGTTTCAACTTAGAAATAATTTTGAATGTTGATGAGCTATACTCATGAATAGTTATAGTCTTGATGGATCCAATCATATCGTGCCTTTGAGTGGATGACCATCTTCAGGTGATTATACCTTTCTTTTGGGCTATTCCACAAAACAAGTGGATCCTTAATCGTGAGATATTCAATTTTAAGAATTTTGTCAAGATGATCACGCAAGAATATCACAGCCTTAGTACGATCTTGATTTGATGCTTTGTTTTCACTTTTAATGGTGTCTCCAAGACTCATTGCATCCATATGGATTTCAGCATCCAACACACATGAAAGGTAGTTCTTGCCCGAACTTTGAAGGGCAACGAAATCAAGTTTCGTAAGGTTAGATATATTAAAAGAAAGAGAAAAATAATACCTTGGCCCTCAAATTTTGAGACGGTAGAGTCGTAGAGCAACAATATCACCAAAGGAATATCACTCCTGTGGTTAAGTAATACATCTTTTAAAAAAGAAATTTTACCTCAGATCTTTCAAAGTGAGTGCTCAAGGCAGAAACTCGTTTTGATAACGTGTTATGAAATAATAAGGAAAGAACAAGAATATTATAGATAAAGAGAGAAGGAGAGAAGTTCTTATTTCTCTTGATGGGATGAAATACAATGAAGGAGAACCCATCTATTTATAGGGACAATTCCTCCTAACTTTTTTCCAAAAGATAGACTTTCACTATAATATAAATATGTTTATAACAAAAAAGATTACTTTTTTCTATTCAAATTATAAAAAGTCACGAAATTTCATTTTCTCCTATTTTAACCGGCGGTTAAACATTGTTATCAATTACTTCCTTCGCCACATATTACTTGTTCACTTTTTCTTTACATGTCCCTTAAAAAATCATAAATAATAAAAATATTTTTACTAATTTATTGTTCAACTCTTTTTAATACATTTTATTTATGTGTCATATCCATCGATACCAAATATGCCTCAAACTAATTAATGCAGTCTTTTGATTAAATGTATACATGAAAAATATTAATCATGGAGAAACTTTTTTAAAACTTCGTAATATTTATGTATGTGATCAATACTGTCTACACTTTTTTAAAAAATTAATTTTAAGGATAAAATAAATTTTTTATTAATTTTATAAATTAATAAATAATTTAAAATAAATATTTTTAATAATATGAAACGGTGGCACTATTAATACACAAAAGTTTCACCAAAGACGCTCTCCCATTTGATAATATAATTTTACCAATATTCAATAAATTAAATACACTTTTCAAAAAATATTTCAACTTTTCAATCAAACATCAAAATAATTTTTGATAAATACTTATTAAAATAACTTCCACCACATCCCTAAAGTATTTTCAAGATAATGTATTCCCTCCATTCTCTTTTACTTGATCTTTGTTTACTTGATACTTTTATATTTTAGAAATGTAAGTTTAGTTACTAGTATTACTTTATATAGTTAGTCAATAATAAAAGTAATATGAGAAGAAAATAATAATTTATTTTTAATTTATTAAAATAAATAAATAAAATTTATTTTTAACAAAAAAGTTTAAATAAAATAAAAAGAAAGGAGTACATCTCTAATAACTTTACGTGATTTGTCATCAAATTGCCCGTAATTAGCACACACCATGCAGCTTTTCTTAATCTTCAATTCATGCACAAACTTTCTTAGTTAGTCATTTATTTATTTGAAACTTCAATTGCAGTGTAGTCTTCACGTCAGCTTCATTCACTCGGATCCACCGATTGGAAAGATCGTACTCTATCGCAAAAATTAATACAAAACAAAAAAGCAAAAACAAAAACTAAACATTATATTAGCATCATAATGTCTGTCACTTTCTGACACAATTATTACTTATTTAATAAATCAAAGGAGTCTGTCATCATGTTTTTTGCAATTATATTTTAAATATTTGGAATTGTTTAAGTATGAAAATTTACTATTTAACAAATGTAAATACCCCTGAGCAAGACCAAAATGTGAGCCTATCATCAGTTATTTCTTTATAAATAGAAAAATTTAAGTCAGAAAAATTAATTAATTTGTTGTATGACATAAAGAAAATTGAAGGAGTATATATTTTTTTTCCTTAACTATATACCATCAAAAGTTTATTGATTGATTAATTTAAATTTACAAAAGGAATTTAGCAATCGACGAGTTTTTTTGTTTCAATTGTTGCTAAAATTCGAAATCTATAAAATTAGAGCGGCACCTCTTTTTTTTTTCTTTTAGTGCGTATATAATTCCTTGTATTGTAGTGTATATAACACGTGGGAGACACAACTGATTTTCGAAGCCAATAAGAAAAGTCAAATTTGCATACTCTGCTTTGGGCGAGGTTTCCGGTCTTAAGAATGGCTCTGCCTCCAAAATCTGCCACCTCTCTTCAACTTCATTCCATAACACCGATAATACTAAATCCAATCCAAACTTCTTCCTTTCCGCAAACAAAAAAAACAAAAAGAATGCACTCTTCTAAAGTACCCAACAACAAAACCCAATGCTCCAATGGCGTCAAAAATCTCATCATCATCATCTCTTTCCTTCTTATAATCTACCTCCTCTGTTTCAACTCTTCTGTTCCCAACACCAAATCACTCCATACATCAGTTTCCCTCCAAAATGATTCATTATCAGATACGAGTCTTGAACATATTGTCTTCGGGATTGCATCTAACGAGCAGGCCTGGTCGGCTAGAAAAGAATTAGTCAAGATGTGGTGGAAACCAGGTCGAAATATGAGGGGATGTGTCTTTCTTGAAAAAATGCCACCCAATTATACCAACAATGCCAACGATTCTTCATTGCCTCCGATTTGCATTTCCGGGGACACATCGAGATTTAAGTACACGTTTCGCGGGGGGACGCCATCTGCGATTCGCGTGGCTCGCGTTGTCACTGAGACCGTGGCCCTCAACCATTCCAACGTGAGGTGGTATGTGTTTGGGGATGATGACACCGTTTTCTTCACCGAGAATTTGTTGAAGACGCTGTCTAAATATGACCATGGCCTTTGGTACTACATAGGGTCGAATTCTGAACATTTCTTGATGAACAAGGCTTTCTCCTATGAGATGGCTTTTGGTGGAGCTGGCATTGCTATAAGTTCTCCATTGGCTAAAGTTCTTGGCAAAGTCTTTGATGCATGCATTGAAAGGTACCCTCACCTTTTTGGCAGTGATGCTAGGATTTATTCCTGTTTGGCTGAGCTTGGTGTCGGTTTAACCCATGAGCCCGGTTTCCATCAGGTAACCCTTTTTAACCCATGAGGCATACTTGTTTATTTTGAGTCTAATTTAAACAGTTACAACATGTTACTTTACCTAATTTCTCTGTTACCATATTCGACTTCCATATAAATAGATGCAAAAACTATATAGATGCGAAAATGTAAGTGACACAAAGTTTTGCTCTTTTTCCTGGAATTTGAAATATACCAGCTGGATGTGAGAGGAAATATGTTTGGAGTGTTGGCTGCACATACCATTAGACCGTTGGTATCTCTGCATCACCTGGAGATGAATGATCCCATATTCCCAAATATGACAAAAATGAAAGCTCTGGACCTTTTATACGAGGCAGCAAAATTCGATCCCCATCGGATTTTGCAGCAAACAGTATGCTACGATCGTTGGTTTACTTGGACAGTCTCTGTATCTTGGGGATATGCTGTTCAAATTTTCAGCTACAATGTGTTCTTGCCGGATGCTCTGCGCATACAGGAGAGCTATTTCCCATGGCAGACAAGTGATTTAGCTAGACATTATGACTTTGACACAAGGCCATATGAACCCGATCCGTGCAAAAGACAGCTAGTTTATTTCTTACATAATGTGTCCTCTGAAATTGATGGAAAAATCAAGACTATTTACAAGAAGAAAACCCCTGAGAACTGCACTATCACCATGGTGTCACCTAGAAGGCTAGAAGAAATCAGAGTGGTTTCACCCAAGTTAGTCATTGACAGAATACGGGTAATTTTTATCTCGAGCTTATTAATCAACTTAATCCTAGCCAGACCTCTCTATAACAGTCATCCTCTTTTGTGTAAAAACAATCTTTCATATTATGCTACATAGGATGGTGTTATAAAGAGGTTTGATTGTATTGTTGAAATTCTTAGTTATTTCCTCTTTAAGTAATTTCTGAAACATTTGGTCTAATGACATATTATGCAGTTGCTATCACCAAGGCGGCAGTGCTGTGATGTATTGCCTTCTACATCTCGAAATGTGATGGACATAGCGATAAGAGAATGCAAAGAAGATGAACTAATTTATATACACCCTTAGTCCTATTTACTGCACGGAAGGTAAATTTCTTCAGTGACTTTGTTGATGGCAAATTGGTGATGTTGATGAGGGATTTTTAGAACACAGAAGATTTCGCCAGATGCCCGAATAGGCCAAATACTATTTTGCTTTGTAAGCATAAAGTCTACTCCTCCATTGCTTGTGAAGTAGATTCAGGAAAGCAGTTTAGGAAATTAACTATGAATTTAGTAGAATTCGGATGTACTTCAGGAAAGGAAATTAAAATTACAACTAGAAAGCTATGCACATGTGCATCAGACTTAATGTGAAGAAACTTGGGAGTTCCATTGTTACATAAATTTTACAAGCTTTTTCTTCTGTCCATTCCCTGTATCATGAAACATTTATACGTATGGATAACTTGTTTGAGCACTCATCCTTTGTCATCAATCTGAATTCCCTTGCTTTGGAACAACCATCAGAATAATTGATATTTTTACCCCCTTTCCGTAAGATACCTTTGAACTATTCAAAAATAGATCAATTTTATTGTCTGTTATATTTTTTTCCTCAAAAGTATACTCGTTGTTAGCTAGCTATCTCAAAATGTTCTATAACTAGTTAAAAAACTCCAAAATACTTTTTTGCTAACATTTGCTCCAAATAAGGAAAAGGAAGTCAATTTATCCTTAAATTATTCAAAACAAGGCAATGTTATTGCTCTTTTATTATTATTTTTTTTTGTTGTGGTGCGGCAGGTCAGTTAAATGTGTGAGAAATATAATAACAACATAAGAAAACAAGAAGTACAAAGCCTTCTCATTTTAAAAAATAAAAAGGGATCATATATAGCTTTTAATTTTTTCCTTCTAATTCTTTATGCATTCGATATGAGTTATTATTTTTTAACATGAAATTATATACTTTTTCTTACAACCCCTTTCACGCTCGTATCACGTTGAGGTACTGCAGAAAATACAGTAAAATTCGATCCAATTTATCTTAATCGATTAGTTAATATGTTGGTTAACCATATTATGAAACACGAAAAAAATCATTGGCTTATCAAATTGTCTATCGACCCGAAAAAGATTCAACAAAAGACAGAAACAAATTCACTATCTGTTTTTGTTGGGATCTATGTAGTTTTGATAATTGACAAAGGTAATGAAACATGTTAGCCAAGTTGTTCCAAGGGATTATAAAATTTACTGTTTAAAGAAGCTGACATGGCAGCAGTAAATGTTCCAATAGAGATAAACTGCATGTATTAAAAGATGGTTAAGGCATGTCACATAATTTCAGTGAAATAAACATGTGCTAAATTGAAGTGTTGGAGTTCTACTACAATACTAAAGAAGCAAAGAGTTTGACTCGAAGAAGGAGTTTCACTTGAAGTAGAACTCTAAGTCAAGAAAAGTTTGATTTGATGGGTAAATTCGAAATGAAGAACAACTCTTTGAAGAGTTGTACATGTGCTAATTTATAAGAGTTGGAGTTTGATTAAAACACAAAGGAAGCCAAGGGATAGACTTGATGAAGGACTCCTACTTGGAGTAGACTTTTAAGGCGGGCAAAGGTAGTTGATGCAAAGATGTTGAAGAGTTGTATATATATATACAGAAGTGTGACTTATCAAAGAAATTTGTGCACTCACAAAAAGAGAGAAAAAAGAAAATCTGTAAAGGGCGAGATTTTGCAACATTTGAAGTGTGAAGAAATTCAATTGACGAACTTGGTCCTAGTAAAGTAATAGGCTAGAGTTAGCAATCTTGTACTAGGAGTTGGTCATTGAGTTGTAATTGATGTAATCTTAATTCAGTGAGTTATAAACTGGATTAGGAGGATTTTGTCTTCAAGTAGAGTATACTAGGAGACATTTGGGAACACATTCCTTGGGAGCAGTGTGAGCAGCTAGGAATTAGAGTTTATAATTTCTTTAGGTTACAAGAGTTGTAATCTGCTGTCTGAAGAGGCTCTTTGAAGTTAGTGAAGTTGGAGAAAATCCTGTGGAGATATAGGTATCATGGTTTTTCACCTTTTGAGCCGAGTGTTTTCCACGTAAAAATACTGTGTTATTTACTTACTATTTTACAGCACTGTTGAAACAGATCAGACGACATGTTTCAATCGTAGGCAATAAGCTTACGTAAATAAATAAAATCATAGTCGTGTAGCCTTTCAATTGGTATTAGAACGGGTTCATCTTATAAGGCTAACACCTAAGATAGATCATGATGAATTCTGCACCACCTATTGGACATAGTGAAGGCCAGACAACAACTCGACCTACTCTTTTCAATGGATCACACTTCATTTGGTGGATGACACGCATGAAAAATTGTATTCAAGCAGAAGATTATGAGTTGTTGGATAGGATCACCATGGGACCAACTCTTTCTAAGAAGATGGTGGATGGAGTTGAAGTGATGAAGGTAAGATTGAGTTTACTACTGAAGATCTGATGGCTTTCAAAAAGAATGCTAAAACGAGAAACATTGTTGTATGTGGCTTAGGCCCTGATGAGTACAATCGAATTTCAAACTGTACCACTGCTAAACAGATATGGGATGTGTTGATCAATTCTCATGAAGAGACAAGTCAGGTAAGGAATTTCAGAATGGCTATGTTATTCACTAAATATGAAACTTTCCGGATGAGGGACAGTGAGTCTCTGCAAGAAATGATTACAATGCTTACATCTCTAATTAATGAACTATCTTCCTTAGTACAAGTACTTACCACTAAAGAACAAGTTGACAAAGTTCGGAGGATCCTCCCTAAAGCTAAATGGGATGTCAAAGTTACTACTTTAAGGGAAGCTAAAGATATCTCTACCATGACTCTTGATCAGTTAGTAGGAAACTTGAAGACTTATGAGATGAATATGGATGACATTATGAATGAAGAAAGCTCATTGGCTTTAAAAGTTTCTGACAGTGATGAGCTTGATATTGATGATGATTAAATAGCATTTCTAGCAAAAAAGTTTAAGAAGTTCCTCAACAAAGAGAAGGGCTATGACAAGAAAGGAACAAGAAGCAAAAAGGGTTCCAATGAGAAGTCTCCAGCAGGTTGCTACAAATGCTACAAAACAGATCGTATGATTAAAGATTGTCCATTCTGAGAAATTGTGTGGAGAAAAGAGAGGCTTGAAAAGGAAAAGAAGAAGGAAAAGGAAAAGGAAAATTATGCAATGATGGTTGCATTATCTGACACTGATGATTCTGATGCAAAAATTGATGAAACTGCATTCATGGCTCTAGGAGACTCTGATCTTGATGAAGGACACAATAATTCTAAGGTAAGTATTTCTAACTTAAATGAAAACGTGCATACTCTCTCTAAAAAAAACTTATTTCTATGATGAATGCTTTAATGGATAAACTCCATGAAGTCACTTCTGATAGGGATTAGCTTTTTAATGCTCTTGCTAGCTTAAAATTTGAGTTCTTTGATCTTAAAAATGACAAGGATATTATTATTGATAAAGAAAACAGTTCCTTAAAGGAACAAGTTATCCAACTTGAGTCTGCAAATCAAGTCCTAAAAAATCAAAGCTTGAAAGAATCCTCTTTTAAAAAGGAATGGATGACTGAGAATCTGAAAAAAGTTGAGTCTGATCTCAAGAACTCTAAAATTGATTATTTCTGTGAAAAAGAAAAGGTAAGAAAATTGGTTTTGGAAGTATCTAGGTTAAAACTTGATCTTGAGAAAGCTAGTAGGTGGACCAAGTCATCTAGAATTTTGAACAATCTAAGTGGAAAAGTTCACAATGAAAGGGTTGGGATAGGTTTTCATAAAGAAACAAATGTCACTTAAGATAAGTGTTACTTTTGTGGTAAAAGTGGTCATCCTACTACTGAATGTCTAGTTGCATCTAGGAGCGTGTACTTTGTTGGCAAAAGAAAATAAGCTAAAAATTGTTCATAGGAACGGGTGCAACAACCTGTTGTTATACTGGGCAAAAAGAAATTTGATTCACCCTTTTAATTACAAAAAAAGACCCAAGCTTTTCTGGGTTCCTAAAACTAACCCCTAAGATGTTTTGCAGGTGAAAGTGAAAGGGAACAAGTACTGGTTCATGGATAGTGCTTGTTCAAGACACATGACTAGAGAAAAATAAAAATTTCTTTCACTTACTCCACTAAAAGGGGGGAATGTATCCTTTAGAGATGGAAAAAACGGTATTGTTGCTGGATTTGGAAAAATTGAAAGTACAGAAACAAAAGCTCTAGAAAAAGTATATCATGTTGATGGATTGAAGCATAACCTACTGAGTATATCTCAGTTGTGTGATAAAGGTAACAAGGTAACTTTTACATCTACAAGTTGCAAGGTCAAAAGGTTGGATACAAAGAAAATTGTTCTAAGCGTAAGCAGACACAAAAATGTGGACAAGGCAGATATCATGGGATTGCCAGGTACAAATCTGACTTATTTCAGTGCAATGGACTTGGGCATGGTAGTTTGAAACAATTGAATAAACTTGTTTCAAAAGACATGGTTATAGGCTTGCCTAAAATTAAGTTCAAAATGACAAAGTTTATAGTGCCTGTTTAAGGGGAAAGCAAGTAAGATTCTCATTCAAATCAAAGAATCAAGTGAACACAAACAAGTGTCTAGACCTGTTGCATATGGATTTTTGTGGACCCATGAAGGAAGAAAGTGAAATTGATGAACATGCTCAGGAACAGGTTGCATCACCTGTTTCAACTGTTGAATAAAGTGTGGACTCACTGATAGGGAAAAACATTAAATATGGAAGCTTCTATAGAGATTGATACTCCCATTGTCACTGCCACTAAAATGGACCTTGATGAAACAGGTCCATCCATAGAGTTGAGGAGCAGATTATGTTTTCATGAGATTGATATCTGATTATTTTGAAGATAGCCCCAATGGCTATAAGTGTTTAGAGTCTCAAATTGGTCTTCTTTTCAATGATGCCAAAAGGGGGAAGAATATAGGTTGTGCAATATTTATAATCCATATGACTGACTTATTTCAACCAAGTATTTCATTTCTTGGTTCTACAGGTAGATATCATTGAGGGCACAGGTGCAAAGAGTTTGTCATCATCAAAAATGGGGAATTTATTGGGATCTATGTAGTTTTAATAATTGAAAGAGTAGAAGAAATACGTCAGCCAAGTTATTCCAAGGGAGTGTAAAATTTACCGTCTAAAGAAGCTGATATAACATCAGTAAATGTTTCAATAGAGATAAGCTGCACGTATCAAAAGATGGTTAAGCCATGTCATATAATTTTAGTGAAATAAACATGTGCTAAATTGAAGTGTTGGAGTTCTACTACAATACTAAAGAAGGAAAGAGTTTGACTCGAAGAAGGAGTATCACTTGAAGTAGAACTCCAATTTAAGAAGAGTTTGACTTGATTGAAAATTCAAAGTGAAGAACAACTCTCTGAAGTGCTGATTTATAAGAGGTTGTAGTTTGATTAAAACACAAAGGAAGCCAAGAGATAGACTTGAAGAAGGACTCTTACTTGGAGTAGACTTCTAATACAAAGATGTTGAAGAGTTGTGTACGTATAGAAATGTGAATTCTCAAAGCAATTTGTGCACTCACAAAGAGAGAAAAAAGAAAATATGTAAATGATGAGATTTTGCAATATTTGAAGTATGAAGAAATTCAATTGACGAACTTGGTCCTAGTAAAGTGATAGACTAGAGTTTGCAATCTTGTACTAGGTGTTGGTCATTGAGTTGTAATTGATGTAATCTTAATTCAGTAAAATGGATTAAGAGGATTTTGTCTTCAAGTATAGTATACTAGGAGACGTTTGGGAACACATTCCTTGGGAGGAGTGTGAGCAACTAGGAATTAGAGTTTATAATTCTTAGGTTATAAGAGTTGTAATCTGTTGTTTGAAGAGGCTCTTTGAAGTTAGTGAAGTTGGAGAAAATCCCGTAGAGGTACAGGTCGTGGTTTTTCACCTTTTGAGCCAGGTGTTTTCTAACTAAAAATATTGTGTTCTTTACTTACTGTTTTACTACATTATTGAAACACATCAGGTGACATGTTTCAATTACAGGCAATAAGCTAACGTAAATAAGTAAAATCATGGTCGTACATCCTTTCAGTTTTATATCAAGCAATACGTAAAGTAATTCCCAATATAACGATAATAGCAAGAGATAACTATTTTAAAAAAAATTATTTTTCTTCACTAATAATAATGTATTTGTTTTACTAACTCTAACAATGATATAATAAAAGAAATTAAAGTCAATTATACCTTGAGATGTTATTTTACTTGTGATAACTTTATGTCATCTTGGATTTCAATCAAAGGTATAATAATTTTGAAAGAAAATAATAGAATAAATATTTAATTAAAATATTAATATTGATAATTAAACTTTATATTTCCATAAAATTTGCATTGTATGGAAATATTATTTTGTAAAAGTAATTTCATAATTTTCATATAAATTTTTACTTTAGTCTTTATAATTAAAAGCACTAACTCCAAATTTTTAAATAGAGGAAAAATTGCCTCATTTTAAATATTTTATGAAAATTAATCCATTTTCTCTTATTTTGAAACAACTTCTTGTATATTTGGCATTAGTAAATTTCCTTAATAATTTGGCATTGTAAACGCCCCTAATAATTTCTTTAGATGAAAATTGACAACAATGCCTCAGCCTAATTGATATTTGCCTTAGATTTGCAGTGATATCCGCCTTGGACATACTATTCTAATTTAACCCAAAAATCAATCAATTAGTTCATATGAAATTACCAACGGCATGACAAGCATTTGAATCACTTCTGGTGTTTTATCTAATTATTAGCGATTGACCTAATTAGATATACTAAAAACAGTTGTTCCAAAATAGTTGTTAGTTTCAAATGATCACCTTTTTCCAACTTTACCCTTAGTACTTAAGTCATTTTAGAATGTGAAAAGAATGATTATTGTATGTTTTCAAAAAATACCTATCAATTAATACGATTATATTAGTCAAATTGCATTTCATATTAATTTTTTTATTAATGAATGTGCAAATCTTATCCTAACAATTAAAATGGAATAGAAAGAGTATCATTTTTGTTAAAAAAGCAAAGCTCGAATGAACCTCAAATTATCATAGACACTTCAAATAGCATTGAGTTTTTCTTTTTTGTACATAAGAAGATCAAATTTTAAATGTTAACTATCTGTTATAAGACGGAGAAGTCAGGTTCACAATTACGAACTTTGACTTTTATGTTGACCAACACAATAGGGACACTAAGATCATAAATGTGAACTTCTGGATTTACCAGCAGATTTCAATTTGCGAAATAATTTTTGTATTTGTGAAATAATTCTCGCATTTGCAATACTTGACTTCTGAAGTGGACTATGCAATTGAGAAACTTTATTCACAATTGCGAACTTTGACCAGCTTTGTTGACTTTGCAACTTCGAACCTGTAATTCGCTTATGCGACATTCGAGGTTGATTTCTTGCCAGTTCTTTCTTTAGTTATTTTTCACTCTATCTTAGCTCGATTTCACTACTTTTCACCCCAAACATCCTTCAAATCACATGTACCTGAAACAAGAAAAATACACGTCATAAATATCTCATATTAAAAGTAAAAGACACAAGAACTACAGTAAAAAGTCTTGCATATGTGGTAAAATCACCACGTATCAACTGTATAGAAATTCGATCAACATATATCTTTTTTAAGATGACTAGTAAATCATTATAAATTTAGTAGTGGACACATGCACAAAAGTAGTAATTATTTGTAATAGAAATGATATTTGTTGAAATATTTAATTAACGTATATAAATCATAATTACACGTATATGTACCCTTTGTCTTCTTTGCCTAATTCAAATTATTAGTTCTGTCATCAGTAAATTTGATTAAAAAAAAAATCAAGTAAGTTGTATAAATATATTTGTATTAATACTATTATGGTCGTCTAAGTTTAAACATCGATACATGTGTAAAATTAAAGCTAAATATCTAGATAATCCCTTAAACTTAGAAAAATTTGTAAGATAGCCCCTATAAACTCATGAAGTGACCAGTTAAGTACTTTTACTTGACAAAAGTGTATGTTCTAAACTAAAAAATCTAACGTGGAAATTATGTCTTTTAAAATTCTTTTTGAGCGCGTGAGGGTCATATTTTTACCCCCTCTTTTTATTTTCAATTTTTTTTATATCTGACAATAGACTTAAAAGTTCCATCATCTTCCCGATAAGAAAATAATCGAGAAAAATGATTATTGTTGTCACACCCCACCTTGGGAGGTATGACGGGCACCTGGTGCCTGCTAGACTCTGGGCTGCTAAACGGTCCAGCCTGAGCACATCTGGTGCTTTGGATGACTCTGGCTTTATTTCAAGAAACGAACCGGCTATATAGCAGCTGTAAATACAACCCCTGGTCGATTAAGCCTATAGCCACCTGCACTGTATCATCAGCTAACCAGAATCATTCACATGTAGGGAAACCTATGCGGGCCGACAAGGCCACCATGCTGTCTAGTTATCTCTAACTCAATATAACAAATACGGAACATCTACGTGACCGGCAAGGTCACCACTACTGACTGGATAAGGCCTCACACGACCAACATAAACAACTAAACATACGCACGGCCCCACACGTCTGGCACAACTAACCATAGGGAAATATATACAGACTGCAAGCCTCTAGGGATACTGATAAGATGGTCGGGACAGGGCCCCGACCTACCCGTACTACACAACAAAAGAAAATGATATAAACCTATGAAATATCAAGCTCCGGATGACAGGAGTTGATGACTCTATAAGCTGGCTGGAATCACGAGGGGTCGCCTCCTCGTCTATGAGTACCTGCAGGCAAGCAATGCAATGCCCACACGGGCATCAGTACCATAGGTACTGAGCATGTAAAGCAAACTGAAATATACAACTGAATTAGGTAACAACAATAACATGACATATGAGCAGGAAGTAGCTGAATCTATCTGGCTGAGGATAACTGGGGAGAGTTTACCTATTCTGTAACTAAACTGGGCGTACCTGACGACGTGTCGTCCTACTGTCTATCAGTATCTAGTAGCACATATAGATATACATATAAATACATACAATACCTGACCGACCCCCATAAGCCGGAAGGTGCCAACCAACAGAACAATCTATTTACCCCTACCCGGGTCTAAACCAATCAAAAATAAGTCACTCCACTCATCTGATAACTATGAGCTCCTCCTACTGGCCCCCTTGGGTATGTAGCTCAGCCCTTGGCCTCTGACAATAAACTGTGTCTGAGTCCGAAGACTCTTGCCTCTGGGTGCAAGCGCTCAACGGGGTAATCTACTGCTGTATCTGTGACTGAAACTGCCCCTGGGTGCAAGCACGCAATAGGGTAATTTTATAAAAATCTGTATCTGAAACTGCCCCTGGCCACAAGCGCACACAGAGTAATCTGCCCCTGTAAACAGGGTAATCTGGCTCTGTGCAGAGCGAACTGAACTGCCCCTGCAAGCAGGGTAATCTGGACCGTATTATTATGGTGGTCAGCCATCATCGTCCTGTAGGCGGACGACATCGCCCAGCTGGTGGCGGTATCTGAATCGGGTATCGACACAACTATAACCCAGGGGCGGCGGGGATGCTGAAGGGTACCCACATGCCATAACAAGTCTCAACACGCAAAACACATACACAGCAAGCATGCTCAAATGAAAAATACTAATCATATTCTCTTCTTTTATTTCAAGGCCAGTCCGTATTAAACAACTGATGTTATATTCTGTTTTACACTGTTTCAGATTGCTAGGCTAACTGCTAGCTGGCCTTTATCTGTTTATCTGATTATTGTTACCCGTGATCTGAAGCTATATCAGTTTCTAGAGCCATATCTATTTCTGGAGCTACATCTGTATCTGGAGCTATTTCTATGTCTGATTACTGATCTGATTACATCTGGATATAACTCAATAGCATAAGATGTACCATCTATTACCGGATACAGTCTCGAAAAATGTAATACATACTCTCTATAATCTTGCTAATTCATTATATTGCTTTTACAACTTTAATTCTGGGTATTACGTAAGCACATGCTAAGCTACTAGCTGATACCACATTACTATCTAAATTCATCTGACTATCCGTTATTCTGATTATCGCATGATAAGTAATGATATACTAGCATGCTTGCTGGGAATCGTACTAGAATCTTTCCTATACGCTGGGTATCTGTTAATAGCCTTTATTCTTTATTTTCTAGACTGCACTTCCTGGCTTGCCGAAAGAATAGCTTTACATACCTGGTTTCTGAGTACCCGACTGACCGATGTGATTTCCGTCGGTACTTCTGCTGTTTCTCCCAACTACATTCATATACATGTCAATTAGAACCAAATACACCAATATTCTGAAAGAAAACGTCACTTTCGATATATTTATAGCCTAAACTTTGGCTTATCGAAAGACGGTCAAAAACTCGCTATTTCTCAAAAGTCTAGAAGATAGAAATATTCACTTTAAGGCTAGGAGTATATTGACACTAGTTTGGAGCAATTCCACTTACCTTAGCCCGGTAGCACGACGATTTGTCGGCTGAATTTCGCGAAACTAAATCCGTAGGAATGCTCCTCACTGCTTAATACCTCGGTATGTGGAGTTAATTTGAGTTTGGACCGCGTTTGATGGTGTAATCGAAAGGAAATTGCAATGGAATCTTCGTCCTCTCTATTTTTCCCTCGACTTCTCTGGAAATTAAATGAAATATAACATTTAAACCGAAGTGGAGGGCTTATATAGTTGGGCCTGGATAGGGCCAACATGTCACGGAGCCAATGCAGAGGCTCTGCCTCCGTGACACGTTGCCATCGCGGAGGGGCTCTGCCTCGGCTCCTTCCGCGATGGTTCGATAGGTTTTTTGTCCGGTCTTTTCCTGGGCCTTTTTCTAGCAGGTATGGCTTTCAAATACTCTTAACCAACACGCGAATAGGCCATCTATGTGTTGGGAATTTTATGGGGTATAACAATTGTGTCTAAAATTTTCTCTCCTATTAAGATTCAAATCAAAATTAAAACTCACTTAACATTCGAAGACATCCATATATATCTCAAGATCTTAAACTCAGAAATCAAAACTCAGACACTGAATGAAAGATAGTTTATTTTTGTTTGATTTTGCAGGATCACATCAAAGAAGAGCTTAGCTGACGAATGGGTTGTTTACTGCAAAGTATAAATTCAATTGTTTAATGCCTCTGACTATTGATATAATTTTTATCATCCTAAAGTTCAAGAAATTTATTTGGCAAGAAACTGGCTAAAATAAATTGTGAATATATTCATATTCTCTTATTTGTAAATCCTTCACTATAATAAAGAAATTTTAATTATTCTTTTAAAGATAAGATGATGAGAGGGGAATAGGTCTATGAGAAGAAACTTAAAATGGTTCTGGAAAAAGAAATGACGCAAAAGGAATTGGGCAAGGGTGTTGTTGATGTGCTGTGGGTTTACAACACTTTTGACGCTTAAAACTTAGAGAAGATGCATGGTCTTAGGTATGTTAATACAGATATAAGGTTCTTTTACCTTGTTTTCAGGGAAATCATATTTTGAAAGTTGAATTATGGAAAGAAGAGGAAAAAGTGTAGAAAATGGACCAAGTGCAGTTCTTAGTACGAGTCATACCTTGCTGGTATGAGCTGTACCTTGCACTCGTGATGAAATACAAAGGAAAAGCACAAGTGTTGGGACCAAGTACGACTCTTGGTATGAGATAGACAATCCTGATAGCCATACTAAGGAGCCATGGAAAAAGACAAAAGCAATGCACTTGCTGAGTTCCTGGTATGAATGGAATGCATGAGTCGTGATGACATCATACGACCTGTACCAAGAAGCCGTGGTGAACTCCAGTGAGCAAATCAAGTTGGTAGATCCCAAGGTACGAGTAGAGACTACGAGTCGTAACAGTAATGTATGAACCGTATCATTGACTCATGAAAAACTTCAAAGGATGTCAGACTTCACAAGATCAGACCACGACAGGCAATATATGACTTGCAGTGTCATTTTACGAGTTGTACCAACTCATAGGACTTAACAAATTTCAAGACCGCTTTACATAATACGGATGAAAATCATGACTCGTAGTTTCATCCTACGACTCATAGGCTAGGTCTGCGACAGTTCTCTGTTAATTTAGGAAAGATTTTCAACTATTTATACATACTCTTTAGGTTATTTTCTTTAGAGAGACCGGTTCATTATTGTGTAATTGTAATTTTTGATTTTCCTAACACTACTTGGAGATCAAATACACGAATTGCTTGAGATTTCTTTCATTGTTCTTGAATTGATCACGCTTTGATTGTGCAATATTCAATTGGATTTTTCTTCAATTGTCGTTGTAAGTTGTTAATTATGTTTCTTCTATGAAATCTAATTCTTTTCTTGCAATCATGAATAGCTAAAACCTCCACAACTAGGGAAATGGGACCCATGCTGAATTAACTAACTAGGTTTAAAAGTGATTCTAAACCAATACTCATTGTTCATCTGTTCATCATAAATATTTTTTAACGGTGCGCAATGTTAAGACTTTCTCGAATTCCCTACTTACTTGAACCTAGAGAAGTAGAGATTAGAAAAAGAGAAGGAAAACAAAGACTTGAACTTTAAGTTTCATTGAATAACTTGAGCTGTGGTTGCAAGATAGTTAATTTGGAATAATTGATAACGGTTAAAGTAAAAACACTCAAAAAAAATCTAATTTGGTGATTAAGTATGGTCATATAATAGGGACGGATTAGTCATTTGGATGAATCTATATTATTAGTTCTGCAGGCTAAGTGTTGGGATAGATCACTAGTTTAATAACCCGAAGTTGTTATAAATCCATGGGGAAAACTTCCCTAGTTAATTGCATAAACTTGATCAAAACAACAATTTATTACTTTCTTGCTTGATTCTTTCTTTAAACCCCCATTAGGAAATAACTATATTAAAAACATAAATACTAGCGTTATTCTATATCCTGATCATATTCCCTATGGAATCGATCCCAACCTAATTGAATTTTTTATTTAAAACATCCGCGTCATACTTTTACAGGGGTGTGATTTAAGCGTTATAAAAAACGATGCCATTTTTTATAACGCTCAAATCACAACCTTGTAAAAGTATGACACAGACGTTATCAATAAAGAACCCAATTAGGTTGGTGTCGATCCCACAAAGAATATGGTCAGGATGTAGAATAACGCCAGTATTTATGCTTTTAGTACAATTATTTCCTAATGGGGAGTTTAAAGAAAGAATCAAGTAAAAAAGTGGGAAATTATTGTTGTGATCAGGTTTATACAATTAACTAGGGAAGTGTTCCCCATGGATTTATAACAACTTTGGATTATTAAACTAGTAATCTATCCTAATACTTAGCCTGCAGAACTAATAACATAAATTCATCCAAATGACTGATTCGTACCTATTGGATGACTATACTTAATCACTGAATTAGGTATCTTGAGTATTTTCACTGTAACCATTATCAATTATTCCAAATTAACTATCTTGCGACCACAACTTAAGTTATTCAATGAAACTTAAAGTTCAAGGCTTTGTTATTCTTCTCTTTTCCTAATCTCTACTTCTCTATGTTCAAGCAAGTCAAAAATTCTGGCAAGTCCTAATGTTGCGCACCATTAAGAAACATTTATGATAAAGAGATGAACAATACAAGCATGCGTATTAGTTTAGAATCACATTATGTTAACCCCAGTTACTTAATTTACCATGTTTCTCACAACATTAGTTGTGGAGGTTTTAGCTATTCATGATTGCAAGAAAAGAATTAGATTTCATGGAAAAAAGCATAATTAACAACTTACAATGATGATTGAAGAAACTCAATTGATTTTTGCACTATAAAGGTATGATCAATTCAAGAATAACGAAAGAAATCTCAAGCAATTCATGTATTTGATCTCCAAGCAGTGTTAGAAAAATAAAAAATCACTATTACACAATAATGAATCGGTATCTCTAAAGAAAATAACCTAAAAAGTATTTATACAAATTATTAGAAACCTTTTCTAAATTAACAGGTAACTGCCTAGATAGATAGAGAGGTTGTTGAGGCGGCCAAGACTGTTGAAGGGGCGACCACAACCCCCGCCACCACATCATTGAGTGTGTCGGTCACCGCTGGCGCCACGATTACAGCGGAGGAGAGTGTGGTTTCACACCCACCTCCATAGGATGAGCACCACATGTATGTTCCTTACTTAGTTTTTAATTTCTTTCTTTGGGGACAAAGCATGTTTTTCAAAAAGGGGGTATATCTGTCTTTTGGGTTTTTGATTCATCCGAGGGTTTTTCTTGCCGTGTTTTCTTTCCCTCGGACATGATATCTAGTAGAATCGGTATGTTTAGGATGTTTTGTTTTTGTTTAACTAGAAGTAGCTTAGGAGTACTTTACATCCAATAAATGCACATGTGTTTGATGTTTTGAAATTGTTGAAAAAATTACTCTTTTTAAAATTTTTGTTGTATAGTTAGTTGTGTTTGTTGACTGCGAAGCATGACCAATATGGATCTTCTTGTGGCATTTAAATGATTATCATGACTAACTGGAGCTTAGCTGTGCATGAACTGGATAAGTAGTATGTGATGCAAACCTGTGCCATGTGTGAGTAAGGTTCTTACCTAGTTCGATACTGTGTAGGTGATCTAGAACTTGCCCTGTTAGTCTCTGCCTAGGTTATAGGATAGTTATCTAGGAAAGGATCATAGACCATTTTTGGAATTGGCTCACTTTTAGCATAAATTTCCCTATGATCACACCAAATTACACCTCGCAATTGAAGTATAGAGCAGTTACTCTTAAATATAGTAACCCAATAAAGGTTAGGGTCAATCCCACAGGGAATAGAAGAAACAATATGTTAATGATAAATAAACTAACTTATAATCTATATTTCAGAAGGAGGGGTTTGCAAATAAAACATAAAAAAAATAATAGTAACAGTTGTTGAGTTGTTTATCAAATTGATAAGAATAAACTAGGACTGTGTTCCCCATGATTTCATAACTTAGTAAGCTTTTACTAGTGATTTATCCTAGTAAATTTTGTGCAAGACTTATGTTTAGTACATCTAACTATTTCTTGACATAAGAATTACACTTATATCCTCTCGGACTCAAAGTGCATGCATTACGTGCACCAATAGATATTAGATGCTTTCCACCCATCTCCTTTCGGTCTCAGAAGTGTGTATATTCTAGCTGCAATAAGTCTTGACCTTAACTATCCTCTGTTAGAGCTCAAGTTATTTAGATGAGAATTGTTAATCTCAAATTGCCATTGTTACCATTTTTTCCTAACTTCAATCTCCTTGGTTGGGTAAGTTGAAGATACAGGCTTATTTTCAACTTTTGCAACTACTAAAACTTTAATTAAAATGAAGAGAATAACAATCCACTCAATTCACCATTCAAGAATCACTATTTATTATGCCTACATTCGTTAATCCATCATGGTTCCCACAACCCTACCTTAAGAGATTTAGCCGCTCATGTTTATGAGAAAATAAATAAAAGATGTAGAAGAAATCATAATGAAATACTTACTTCAATAAATACTTATTCAACAAAATCTCCAAGCTAAAAGGTTTCACAAGAACTTGATGAATTTCAAATAAGAACTCAACTAAACTATTACACAAAGTATGAATGGTTCAACTCCATGAATATGTAATCACCAATTGTTTCCTTTCAATCTAAATTGCATACCTAAGACATAGAAATAAAGGGCATTTATAATAGTAGTGTAAGCCTTCGTTGTTCCTTCATAGATTGGAACTGGGATTTGCATCTCCTTTTCCTAGTTGAAGGGGGCTTCACACGCTGGCTGCCTAATAAACCTCCACGTGTCGCGCCTGGCATCGTGCCTCTGGTGTGATGCTTTGGTTGTGCTTTATGCTACTTGGAGCACTGGAATGCACAGGCCTTGTTCATGGCATGCTAGTATGATGCCAAGTACTAGGATTTTGCCTTGTTCCATTCGACTTTTTCATTCTTGCACTTTTAAGCCGCATTTAAGCCTAAAATCCATATTTTAAGCCTTGAAAGTATCTAATCATATGCATTATCTCTTTTTCACAAATTTATCATAAAACACATGCAAACACACACAATTTTTTCTCAAAATATAGTAAATTATGGCAAAATATTGCTAAAAATTGCGTAAATTCATTGTTTATCACTTTACCAAATGAATGAGTATTCCTTGATCCAAATGTTTGAGCCTTAATTGACCATCTTTCTTTGATTAGCCCATTCACATTCCCACTAGTTTATAATGAACCTGTTTTGGCCCTGGTCCCTCCTTAGACATGGTGAACCTCAACTCAGGCAAAATGCCCGAGTTGAGGATGACTATGGTAGGGGTGCATAAGTTGTGTGGGGGAAATAAAAGGAGAAAAAATTAGTCAATGAAAAGTGGGTGTGGTGTGAAAGAAAAAACAAGAGAAGGAAAAAGAACAAGAAAAGAAAATTCTTTTAAAAAAGAGAGAGAGAGAGGAAAAGATCTTCGGAAAGTGAATTTTTATGATTCGATGAAGAATCAAACTTATTTAAATGTTCCTGCTATTTTATATTTCCTTGATATAAGAAAAAAGTGGAAAAAAAACCACACTCACTAGTTGAAAGAGGAACGAAATGGAGAAAAGGGAGGAGAGAAATGAAGAAAAAGGCAAAGGTCAAAAAGTGGAGCCAAAGTTGTGTAGTGCCAAGGAGGGTTAGTCACTATTTCTGTCTCTACCATACTCAACCCAAAGCCTACATTACAAGCCGATAAAAGTTATATAGTGATCCTATCTTAACTATCCGAAAAGCCAGAGTAGAAAAAATAAGGGCAAACATATGATATCACCTGTGCAGTATTTCAACTTCTTCGTGAGAGTGAGAGCTTTACTTGATAGTCCTAGTCTTTTATATATATATATATATATCAATATTTTTGAGTGTGTTTGAGACTTCTTTTACTGTGAGGGTACATGGGTAGCACTGCATTCTGCCAATATTCTGTGTAAATAATATTAGTGATAGCTCGATTGGCTATTAATGATTGAATGCCATCTCTAGATCCCTTTATGTCATGATGTGTAGTTGCATGTATACATAGCTAGCTTGGTTTTTGAATGGAAAAAGGGGTCAATACTTGATAAGTACTCACGTGTGCAAATTTTGTTATTGTTGGTTGTAGGTCTTCTGTTTTACTTTCTAGCTAAGCATCGTGTTTATAGTTGTATTTTATTTGCCTGAGGACATGCAAAGTTTTAAACTGAGGGTGTTGATGTGCTGTGGGTTTACAATACTTTCGATGCTTAAAATTTAGGAAAGATACATGGTCTTAGGTATGTTTATATAGATATGAGGTCTTTTTACATTGTTTTCAGGAAAATCATATTTTGGAAGTTGAATTCTAGAAAAGAAGAGGAAAAAGTGCAGCGAATGGGCCAAGTGCAGTTCTCAGTATGAGATGTACCTTGCACTGGTGATGAAATATCGAGGAAAAGCACAACTGTTGGGGCCAAGTACAACTCTTGGTACGAGACCGTACAATCCTGGTATGAGCCGCACCAAGGAGCTGTGGAAAAAGGCAGAAGTAATGCACTTGCTTGAGTTCTTGGTACGAATGCAATTTACGAGTCATGATGGCGTCATATGACCCGTACCAAGGAGCCAGGGTGAACTCCAGTGAGCAAGTCAAGTTGGCAGATTCCAAGGTACGAGTAGAGACTACAAGTTGTAGCAAAAACGTATGAACCGTACCATTGATTCGTGGAAGACATCAGAGGATTCCAAACTTCACATATCAGACCACGACAGGAAATATACTACTCGTAGTGCATTGTATGAGTCATACCAACTCTCAAGACTTAACCGATTTCAAGACTTCTTTGTATAGTACGGATGAAAACCATGACTCACAATTTCATGCTACGACTTGTAGGTTAGGTCAGCGGCAGTTCCCTGTTAATTTAGGACAGGTTTTCAATTATTTGTATAAATACTTTTTAGGTTATTTTCTTTAGAGAAACCTATTCATTATTGTGTAATCGTGATTTTTGGTTTTCCTAACACTACTTGGAGATTAAATATACGAATTTCTTGAGATTTCTTTCATAGTTCTTGAATTGATCATACTTTGATTGTGCAATAATTAATTAAGTTTTTTTTCAATCATCGTTGTAAGTTGTTTATTATGTTTTCTTCCCTGAAATTTGATTCTTTTCTTGCAATCATGAATAGCTAAAACCTCCAAAACTAGGGTGAACCATGGTGAATTAACTAACTAGGGTTAACATAATGTGATTCTAAGCCAATACATATGCTTGTATTGTTCATCTCTTCATCATAAACCTTTTTTTAACGGTGTGCAATATTAGGACTTTTCCGAATTCTCTACTTGCTTAAGCCTAGAGAAGTAGAGGATGGAAGATATACAGATAACTTGAATACTCTAGGAGTAATACTAGATTTTCATTGAACTTTATGTAGGAAAGATACTCTAAGAGTAATACTACAACTACTAGTATAGGTGGATTTGCTAAACAACACTCTACTCTTTGCTAACCTACTACCTTAATTTGTGTCCTCCACAAACTCCTATCTAGGGCCATATCCTCGGTAAGTTTAAACTGCGTCATATCCTGTCAAATCACCTCTCCCGAATACTTCTTCGGCGTGCCTCTACCTCTCCTAAAGTCATCCCTCAACAATCTCTCACACCTTCACAATGGGCATCCAAACATCTCCTTTGCACATATCTAAACCATCTCAACCTCGTTTCCCGTATCTTGTCCTCCATTAATGCTACTCCCACCTTATCCTGGATATCGTTATTTTCTAATCCTGTCTCTCCTAGTATGCCTACACATCAATTGCAATATTCTCATTTCCGTAACTTTCATCTTCTAAATGTGAAAATTCTTAATCGGTCAACACTCTACCCCATACAACATAGTTGGTATGACCACCACTTTTTTTTTGGTGGCACCTTATTATCACACAGGACTCCGGATATGAACTTTCATTATCCATTCTACACTAATATGGTGAGTAACATCCTTGTCTTGAATAATAGACCCGAGATACTTGAAACTTTCTCTTCTCTAAATAGCCTATGTATGTAGCCTCACTTCCATATCAGCCTCATGCCTCACATCACTGAACTTACACTCTAAGTATTCATTCTTGGTTTGACTCAACTTGAACCTTTTAGACTCCAAGATTTTTCTCCAAACTCCATCTTTGCGTTAAATCTTTCACATGTTTCATCAATCAGAACTATATCATCTAACATACACCATAGTACCTCTCCCTGAATATGCCATATCAATGTATCCAATACAAAGGAAAATAGAAATGGAATAAAGGTCGATTCCTAGTGTAGCCCCAATTAAATTGGAAAATGCTCCGAGTCCCCCTACTATGCAGACTCGTGTCTTGGCTCCCTCTTACATGTCCTTGATCCCCCTAATATATGCCATCGGTACACCTCTAGCCTCAAAGAATCTCGACATAACCTCTCTTGGGACTTTGTCGTAAGCCTTTTCAAGATCGATGAACACCATGTGTAGCTTCTTATCCCCCTCCTGTACTGCTCCACCAGTCTTCTTATGAGATAGATGGCTTCTGTAGTTAAGTGTCCTGGCATGAATCTGAATTGGTTCTCGAAACTAGCCAAGCCCCTTCTCACCCTAAGCTCCACCACTCTTTTCCACACCTTTATAGTATGGCTTAGTAACTTGATACCCCTATAATTATTGCAATTTTGAACATCATGTTTGTTCTTGTACAACAGAATCATTGTAATCTATCTCCATTCTTCGGGCATCCTTGCTATCTTGAAAATGATATTAAACAAACTTAGTCAACCACAACAAACCCACTTTACCTGCATTCTTCTAATATTCTATTAGGATCTTGTTTGGCTCGATTTTTCTACCTCTATACATCCAATGAACAACATCCTAGACCTCTTCAATTCATATAAGCCTACAATATCCAAAATCATGATGCCTCTCTGAGTGTTCCAAATCTCCCAACTTAATGACACTGTTTCTCTCTTCATTTAAGAGTTTATGGAAGTATGTCTGCCATCTTCATGAGGGCCTCTTCCACCAGTACTTTACCATCCTCATCCTTGATTCACTTCACTTGGTCTAGATCATGATTCCTCCTCTCTCTTGCCTTGGCTAACCTATACAACTTCTTATCCTCGCCTTTGTCCTCTAAGTCTGTATATAGGTATTCAAAATCTATTGTTTTTGTTACCGTAATTGTTAACTTTGCCTCTTTCCTTGCCATCTTAACTTTTCCGAATTCTTCCTCTTTTCCTCCTCGCCTTACTTTCGCCAACTTCATGTACGCCACCTTTTTGCCTCCACCTTATCGATGGGCCGTCAACTTGAGCGTCACACGACAAGCGGGACTCCAATTTTGAAGTTCAGTTTTGAATTACCCTAGGCTATAAATAGCAGCTGCTAGATTTATTTTGGATATCAGACTTTTGTGAGAGAAAACATCAACTTGTACATTACTTTTCAAAAGTTCTTGAAGAAAAGATTATTGAGTATTGGAATTATAATCTAGGTTTCATCACTTCTTTGTAAGTTGAATCTTATTTGATGAATATAATGGCTGTTGTGATATCAATGATCACGTGTGGCTAAGTTCTATTAGTAGGGTTATGGGATTCATGGTAGATTGACATAACTATGGTGATTGATGTGTGGATTTGGTTAGTGTAATGGCGGGTATTATCAATTCTTTCATTTTGAATGATTTCTAATGGTCACAAACATTAGAACAAACCCTAGGTTTAACTTGCTTGAGTAAGAGGTATAAATCTGGGCAAAAAAGAATTGATAAAAAGGATTCAAGGTGTTAACCCTTGTTTGATGATTAATGCCTTAAAGGGATTAATCGACTTAGGTGAGTTATTAGAGCTTAGTATTTGTCACTCTTAGTTTGAGAATATAAACGTGTTATCTATCTGAATAGGTTGAAAAACATTTGGATGGAGTAATTGAGTAAAAAACCTGCACATGTAACATTAAACAAATCCACCATAATCAATCATCGAATGTTGCTAAGAAATAATGATGATAACAACCCTAGTTTCTATTCTTCTTGAATTTAAAAGTAATAAATTGTAGTTGGTACCTCTTGCATATGATTGAAATTAAAACACCAACAAATTTCCCAAACCCCCATTTTTACGGAAATATTTGACTAAAAGTAAATAATCACATATGACTTAGTTTCATCACGCTCCCTATGTGTCACACCCCAAGCCCGGGGAGGCGTGACTGGCACCTAGTGCTACCCCTGATATGAGCATACATGATGCCCGAAAATAAAACAAAGGCCAGAACCGATGAGGTTCGACAACACAACAACTATAAAATCAAAATAAGACAATAGACTATAGCGGAAGCTGGCTCACCTGACCAACCAAAAAAAATAAATACCATGTGCTGTCAAGGCCACGGAATGGAAAACAACTATACAACATGGCCCACCTGGCCTATAACAACATACTAAAATCACAGCAATGTCTATGAGCCTCTACAAATACATTAGTAATCAAGTGATCGGGACAGGGCCACGAACTACCCTTAACTAAAACATCTGGTGACTCTGAAAGACCTGGAGCACACCAACTCAGCTGGAACTCCACTCAGCACCCGAGAACTCGATCTAACAGCCCACCATCACCTGTAGGCATGAATGCAGCGCATAAATGCAGCGCCGCGACTAGGGCATCAGTATAATAGTGTACCGAGTATGAAAGGCAAAAACAACTGAAAGAAATTAGATTAGAGATCAACAGATATACCAGATACCACAGAAGGAGAACTCAACATAAGTAAACACATAGAACCTACCTAGCCCCCATAAGCTTGGTACGTACAAACAACCATACAAACTAAACCTAACTAGCCCCCATAAGCCTAACAAGTCCAAAAGTAAATAGTAACACAGCGGCACCTAGCCAACATAGCTCACCTGTCATCTCCTCTAGACCACTCGACGGCCTCCAGCTAACACCAGCCAACATCTAGCATCCACTGCTATCAGATAACATATAACATGAGCAACAATTACAATATAATGCCAACCATATCAAAAGTAAACACCATTCAGTGAACATCATCAATCAAGCACTGCGGACTCTCTCTCGACTGCGCACAGTTAGCGGAGCTCAATCCATCTAGGAGAACCAAATCGCAATCCTAGGAAGGCTCAGACATGTCGGGCCACTCTCGAATCATGCCTCAACTCGACACCACAGAGGACATCATCCTCAACCCCGTAGGCCATATCACTCCTTGGGCTCAACCCCTTAGCCGGAAATACTCTCGTGCGTCGGGTATCCACAAGCCACAAGGTACCTCGGGCTGGACCCTTAGCCGGAACAACTCTCGTGCATCGGGTATCCATAAGCCACAAGGCCTCAATCACAACACACACACAATCAACAACGATAATAATACATTATCAAATAGACCACAAGACACTCTAATCACCACTAACATCAAGGGACACGGCCAAACCATCCCAAGTATCACCACGGACGCCACGTGCCATCGACACCGCCGACACGACCGCCGAATCAAATATAACAACAGATCGTCACAACCATCGACCTTAACCACTCTAAAACCTCATTAACTTGTCAATATAATCACCTAATATTATTCACTCAAATAACCCACAACTCACTACAAGAACCACATGCCTCACATATGGCCTCTCGACACGAGCCTATAATTTGCCATGTCTACGATTCTCTGCACTCAAGACCAAGCCACCAACCAAACTAGAACCTTATACACACCTTATCACCATATAAATATAAGCACAAAATTTCAATAATAACATAACACAAGCCTTCAAAAAACAGCCAACACACATGTCAACACAGACGACAACGGCTACAGAATTCATGCCGACAAAGGGAGGGACAAGCCTAATATACCTTATCTTCAAGCCTAGAAGAACTTGAGCCTTCAACAACATGAAACTACTGCCTAAATGAAGTCGAATATTCTTCCAAAATGCAGCCAACACAACTCAATAACAAAAACAAGACAAATGAAGCTTACACGACAAGATTCATAGGAATTCAACGGTAGAAACTCCGAGACAACAACCTAATGAGGTGAAAACACCTATAACCAACCTTAAACACTAAGGAGAACAAAAGTAAGAAGGATTACCAAAAGCTTCACCATGAAACAGCCACCAACAACCCGAAAAAGACACCAAACCACGGACTACACGCGATTCCCGACTTCCCAACACCAAAATTATTTTGACCCATGGATTCTAGCCTCAAAACCATCAAGAACTCCTTAGAACACCTCTAGGGAGAGT
Source organism: Datura wrightii (assembly GCA_035772735.1). Taxonomy (NCBI): domain Eukaryota; kingdom Viridiplantae; phylum Streptophyta; class Magnoliopsida; order Solanales; family Solanaceae; genus Datura; species Datura wrightii. The sequence continues at coordinate 53,468,335 of JASDFA010000023.1, forward strand.
TCTGGTCGAGGAATTTAAAGCAATGAGAATTGGAAGTGAAGTGATCGACCAAATGGACTTAAATAGTCCTCCACCGCCTTAGACCTTTGTGACGTGCCTGCATGAGCGGTCTCGCGAAAACACGAATATCTCTCTATTCTGAAGTTGGATTGACAAATGGTTTGATGAACTGAAAACTAGACTCATAGATATTTAATTCGATAGGTGGCACACCCCCCTAACTCCTTATATATTGGGAGAAAATCTTCGATAAATTTGACCTAAATTTCAAGGAATCTCTAGAAGGAAATTTTACGATAATTTTTTTCGAATTTTGTTCTACAACTTGATCGATGTCCAATCTTAAATACGACCATAGAGTGACTGAAATAACTCATAAAACTTACTTCTTAGCCTATTATGTCCTCTTATTCCTACCTCAAAAGCACGATTTTATCGCTCAAGTTATCCGGGGTGTTACATCTTTCCCCCCTTAGAAACATTCGTCCTCGAATGTTGGATGACACGCACGACTCCAACTAAAGGTCTAACATAGCACGACATCGCACGACATAGCCTCACATGAAAATCCTACCACAAAAAACTCCAAAAAACAAAATCTTGCACCATGCCGAGGCACGACACAATTATAACCATAATCAAAATAAGAATCTTACCTGCCGCCATGTCCAGCCACTGGCTGGCTATAATTCATCAAGTTACAAGCATCCCTGCAAGAGTCATCAAACATGAGTCTGGAACCGACTCCTATGACATTTAACTTCTCGTACGATTTCGATCTAGAAAGAAGGGTAACAATCTTAAATGCCTTGTAGCCTCCTATTTATAAGTACACTGCACAATGCACACATAAATAAGACTCTACTAGACATGGCTCATAGACTCTGTAGGACGAACTGCTCTGATACCAAGTCTATCACACCCCAAACCCGGAGAGGTGTGACTAGCACCTAGTGCCACCCCTGATATAAGCATACACGATGCCCAAAAATAAAAAAAAGCCAGAACCGATGAGGTTCGACAACACAACAACTATAAAATCAAATAAGACGATAGACTATAGCAGAAGCTGGCTCACCTAACCAACCAAAAAAAATAAATACCATGTGCCGTCAAGGCCATGGAATGGAAAACAACTATGCAACATGGCCCACCTGGCCTATAACAACATACTAAAACTACATCAATGTCTATGAGACTCTATAAATATATTAGTAATCAAATGATCGGGACAAGGCCCCGAACTACCCTTAACTCAAACATCTGGCGACTCCGAAAGAACTGGAGTGCACCAACTCAGCTGGAACTCCACTCAGCACCCAAGAGCTCGATCTAACAGCCCACCATCACCTGCAGGCATGAATGCAGCGCCCCGACTAGGGCGTCAGTACAACAGTGTACTGAGTATTAATGGCAGAAACAACTGGAATACATAGATTAGAGATCAACAGATATACCGGATACTGTAGAAGGAGAACTCAACATAAGTAAACATATAGAACCTACCCGGCCCCCATAGGCCTGGTAAGTACAAAAAAAGCATACAAACAAAACCTAACTGGCCCCAATAAGCCCGACAAGTCCAAAAGTAAACAGTAACACAGCAGAACCTAGCCAACATAGCTCACCTGTCATCTCCTCTAGACCTCTCGAGGGTCTCCAGCTAACACCATCCAACATCTAGCATCCACTGCTATCAGATAACATATAACACGAGCAACAATTACAATATAATGCCAAACATATAAAAAGTAAACATTAGTCAGTGAACATCATCAATCAAGCACTGCCGGACTCTCTCTCGGCTGCGCACAGTTAGCGGAGCTCAATCCATCTAGGAGAACCAAATCGCAATCCCAGGAAGGCTCAGACATGTCAGACCACTCTCGAATCATGTCTCAACTCGAACTATGGAGGACATCATCCTCAACCTCGTAGGTCATATCACTCCTTGGGCTCAACCCCTCAGCCAGAAACACTCTTGTGCGTTGAGTATCCACAAGCCATAAGGTACCTCGGGCTGCACCCTTAGCCGGAACAACTCTCGTGCATCGGGTATCCACAAGCCACAAGGCCTTAAACACAACACACACACAATCAATAACAATAATAATACATGATCAAAAAGACCACAAGCCACTCTACTCACCACTAACATCAAGGGACGCGCCCAAACCAGCCCAAGTGTCACTATGGTCTCCATGTGCCATCGACACGACCGACACGACCGCCGAATAAAATATAACAATAGACCATTGCAACCATCGACCTTAACCACTCTAAAACCTCATTCACTTGTCAATATAATCACCTAATCTTATTCACTCAAACAGCCCACAACTTTCTACGAGAACCACACGCCTCACATACGGCCTCGCGACACTAGCCTATAATTTGCCATGTTTACAATTCTCCGCACTCAAGCTCGAGACACCAACCAAACCAGAACCTTATAAACACCTTTATAACCATATAAATAGAAGCACAAGATTTCAATAATAGCATAACACAAGCCTTCACAAAACAGCCAACACACATGTCAACACGGACGACAACGACTATGGAATTCATGCCTACAAAGGGAGGGACAAGCCTAATATACCTTAGCTTAAAGACTCGATGAACTTGAGCCTTCAACACCATGAACCTACTGCCTAAAAGCAGTACATTATTCTACCAAAATGCAGCCAACACAACTCAATAATAAAAACAATACAAACGAAGCTTACACGACAAGATTCATAGGAATTCGACGGTAAAAACTCCCTGAAAACAACCTACTGAGGTGAACACACCTATAACCAACCTTAAACACTAAGGAGAACAAAAGAAGAAGGATTACCAAAAGCTTCACCACGAAACAGCCACCAACAGCCCGGAAAAGACACCAAACCACGGACTACACACGATTCCCGACTTCCCGACACCAAAATCATGTTGACCCATGGCTTCTAGCCCCAAAACCATCAAGAGCACCTTATAACACCTCTAGGGAGAGTTATGGTCAAGAAAATTTCAAGAAATGAGAATTGGAAGTGAAATAACCGACCAAATGGACATAAATAGTCCTCCACTGCCTTAGATCTTTGTGACGTGCCTGCTTGCATGGTCTCGCAAAAACGCGAATATCTCTCTATTACGAAGTCAGATTGAAAAAGGGTTTGGTGCACTGAAAACTATACTCATAGATATTTAATTTGATAGGTGGCACACCCCATAAATCCTTATAGATTGGGAGAAAATCTTCGATAAATTTTACCTAAATTTCAACGAATCTCAAGAAGGAAATTTTACGATAACGTTTTCCGAATTTTTGTTCTGTAACTTGATCGACGTCCAATCTTCAATACGACCATAGGATGACTCAAATAACTCATAACAATTCCTTATTAGCCTATTATGTACTCTTAGTCCTACCTCAAAAGCACGATTTTATCCTCAAATTATTCGGGGTTTTACATCCTTCCCCCCTTAGAAATATTTGTCCTCAAATGTTGGATGACACGCACGACTCCAACTCAAGGACTGACAAAACACGACATTGCACAACATAGCCTCACATGAAAATCCCACCACAAACAACTCCAAACAACAAAATCTTGCACCATGCCGAGGCGCGACAAATATATAACCATAATCAAATAAGAATCTTACCTGCCACCGTGTCTAGCCACTAGCCGGTTATAATTCATCAAGTTACAAGCATCCCTGCAAGAGTCAACAAACGTGAGTCTGGACCTGACTCCTATGACATCTGACTTCTCACACGATTTTGACCCAAAAAGAAGGGTAACAATTCTAAATGCGCTGTACCCTCCTGTTTATAAGTACACTGTGCAATGCACACATAAAAAAGACTATACTAGACACGACTCGTAGACTCCCTAGGATGAACTGCTCTGATACCAAGTCTATCACACCCCAAACCCAGGGAGGCGTGACTGGCACCTAGTGCCACCCCTGATATGAGCATACACGATGCCCAAAAATAAAACAAAGGCCAGAATAGAAGAGGTTTGACAACACAACAACTATAAAATCAGAATAAGATGATAGACTATAGTGGAAGCTGGCTCACCTAACTAACTAAAAAAAATAAATACCAAGTGCCATCAAGGCCACGAAATGGAAAACAACTATACAACATGGCCCACCTGGCCTATAACAACATACTAAAACCATAGCAATGTCTATGAGCCTCTATAAATACATTAGTATTCAAATTATCGGGACAGGGCCCCGAACTACCCTTAACTTAAACATCTGGCGACTCCGAAAGACCTGGAGGGCACTAACTCAGCTGGAACTCCACTCAGCACCCAAGAACTCGATCTAACAGCCCACCATCACCTGCAGGCATGAATGTAGCGCCCCGACTAGGGCGTCAGTACAATAGTGTATTGAGTATGAAAGACATAAACAACTGGAAGACATATATTAGATATCAATAGATATACCTGATACCGCAGAAGGAGAACTCAACATAAGTAAACACATAGAACCTGCCTGTCCCCCATAAGCCTGAAAAGTACAAACAAGCATACAAACAAAACCTACCTAGCCCCCATAAGCCCGACAAGTCCAAAAGTAAATAGTAACATAGTGACACCTAGCCAACATAGCTCACCTGTCATCTCCTCTAGACCTCTCGACGGCCTCCAACTAACACCAGCCAACATCTAGCATCCATTGATGTCAGATAACATATAACACGAGTATCAATTACAATATAACGGAAAGAATATCAAAAGAAAAACACCAGTTAGTGAACATCATCAATCAAGAACTTCCGGACTCTCTCTCGGCTGTGCATAGTTAGCGAAGCTCAATCCATCTAGTATACCCAAATAACAATCCAAAAGGCTCAGACATATCGGACAACTATCGAATCATGTCTCAACTCGAACTACGGAGGACATCATCCTCAACCTCGTAGGTCATATCACTCCTTGGGCTCAACCCCTCAGCCGGAAACACTCTCGTGCGTTGAGTATCCAGAGGCCATAAGGTACCTCGTGCTGCACCCTTAGCCGGAACAACTCTCGTGCATCGGGTATCCACAAGCCACAAGGCCTTAAACACAACACACACACAATCAATAACAATAATAATACATGATCAAAAAGACCACAAGCCACTCTACTCACCACTAACATCAAGGGACATGGCCAAACCAGCCCAAGTGTCACCACGGTTGCCACGTGCCATCGACACAGCCGACACGACCGCCGAATCAAATATAACAACAGATCGTCGCAACCATCGACCTTAAGAACTCTAAACTCTAACTCACTTATCAATATAATAACCTAATCTTATTCTCAAATAGCCCACAACTTTATACAAGAACCACACACCTCACAAACGGCCTATCGACACGAGCCTATATTTTGCCATGTCTACGATTCTCCGCACTCAAGCCCGAGCCACCAACCAAACCAGAACCTTATACAAACCTTTATCACCATAAAAATAGAAACACAAGAGTTCAATAATAACATAACACAAGCCTTCACAAAACAGCCAACACACACGTCAACACGGATGACAACGGCTATGGAATTCATGCTGAATAAAGGAGGGACACGCCTAACATACCTTAGCTTCAAGCCTAGACGAACTTGAGACTTCAACACCATGAAACTACTGCCTAAAGGAAGTCCAATATTCTGCCAAAATGCATCCAACACAACTCAATAACAAAAACAAGACAAACGAATCTTACACGATAAGATTCATAGGAATTCGATGGTAGAAACTTCTGAGACAACAACCTGCTGAGGTGAACACACCTATAAATAACCTTAAACACTAAGGAGAACAAAAGGAAGAAGTCTTACCAAAATCTTCACCACGAAAAAGCCACCAACAGCCCGGAAAAGACACCAAACCACGAACGACACGCGATTCCCGACTTCCCAACACCAAAATCATGTTGACCCATGGCTTCTAGCCCCAAAACCATAAAGAACACCTTATAAAACCTCTAAGGAGAGTGGTCGAGGAAATTTCAATAAATGAGAATTGGAAGTGAAATAACCTACCAAATGGACTTAAATAGTCCTCCACCGCCTTAGACCTTTGTGACGTGTCTGCTTGCATGGTCTCGCGAAAACGTGAATATCTCTCATTTCAAAGTCGGATTGACAAATTGTTTGATGCAATGAAAACTATACTCATAGATCTTTAATTTGATATGTGGAAAACCCCCTAACACCTTATATATTGGGACAAAAGCTTTCATAAATTTTACCTAAATTTCAAGGAATCTCAAGAAGGAAATTTTACGATAACTTTTTTTGAATTTTGTTCTATAACTTGATCGATGTACAATATTAAATACGACCATAGAGTGATTCAAATAACTCATAACACTTCCTTCTTATACTATTATGTACTCTTAGTCCTACCTCAAAAGCATAATTTTTATCGCTCAAATTATTCGGGGTGTTACACTATGGGATTTGATCCCAACCTTGTTGGATTCTACATTTGATAATGACCATGCTATACTTATTATAGTACAAGTGTAATTTGGGCGTATCAAATTTTTGCGCCATTCCCGGGGAGTACGATGGCTAAGTGTGTTTATTTGACTCTTAGTAGTATTTCCTAATTTTACTTTTATTTGTTATTTCTGATTATATAGGATATAGGTCAGTGCATGTCATGTATCCGAATTCGGGATGAATTGTTAACTCCTTATAGTCTTAAACTAGAGAGAACTTTGATGAGAGTTATGAATGCACAAGAGCATGAGGCTGCAAGGACACAACTTTCTAACACTCGAGCTAGGGGCAACAATAAACATGCACCTAACAACGAGAATTGATGTTGTTAGGGATGAGCTGAATGAACAAAATATTGAGAATGTAGCCCCTAAAAATCATTTTCAACCCCAGAGAGCTAGGGGACAATGTTGGCAGGCTATTTTATTTGATTATGATGAGGAAGATGATGCTGACTTGGATGGAGTTGGTGCAACTGCAGCCATCATCCCTCCACCATTAGCTCAAGGAGCAAAGTTCAACATCACAAGTACTATGATCTAGTTGTTGAACTTGAAGGGCTTGTTCAGAGGAGTAGCTAGTTATGTTCCTAATCTGTATATGATGAATTTTATGGGAATCTTCAATTCATTCAAGCTACCAGTGGTTAGTCAAAATGCTATTCGATTGAGTTTGTTTCAATTGTCACTAATTTGGGGAGGCAACAATGTGGATGAATGAGTTGCCACATGACTCGATTATGAATTCAAGAGAGCTGAAGGATGCTTTACTAGAGAGATTGTTTCCACATTCCAAAATTCTTCAACTGAGAGATGAGATAAATAATTTTAGACACCTATCTAGTGAGGCATTGCATGAATCATGGTTGTGATTCAACAAAAAACTCAAGCAATGTCCCAATCATAAATTATCTGATGAGCATCTGATAGAGACTTTCTACAGGTCTTTAAATTCGAAAACTAAGTTGATTGCTGATAATGTGATTGGAGGGTCGTTCATTTCATGAACTTACATTGAAGCAGAAACTATATTGGACAGAGTCCCCAACACTAACAGAGCTTGGCACACTAGAGACTCTAAAGTCTCTGGTAACACCTATTCAGTTGGGTTAACTACAGAGCAGCGTTGGAAGGAAGAAGCGAGAGACTAAGATATGATGCATATGAAAACCCAATTGGAGTTGATTACTAAACATTTCCTTACAGGGGGTGCTGAGAAAGTCAATGTTGTGGGTAAGGCTTCCAGACAAGAAGAGTATGAATCAGACTCTAAGGAAGAAACCAAGTATTTGATAACATGGGGGGTTTCCGTGCCAATGGAACAGGAAACCAAGGTCGGAATTATCTGAAACACTATTATTATGATAGAGCTAGTTATAGAAATTGAGAACATGATAGCTAAAAGAACAAACAAAGCTACATGAATGAATTGTAGCGGGTTATATGTGCCTCTTGAGAACTGTGAACAAAAAAGTAATAATGCAGGAAGTTCTAAAATGGAAGAAATGTTGGCCAAGGTATTGCAAAGAGTCGAATGTACTAACTCTGGAGTTAAGGAGATGAAGAGTGATCTCTCCAATATGAGTCAACTTGTGGACTCATACTCCACCGCCATTAAACAATTGGAGTACTAAATGGGGCAAATGTCTGCAGCCTTTAATTAGAGGAAGAGTGGTGCCTTGCTGAATGATACAGTACATAATCCAAGGAAGGATGACCACTACATGACCCTTACAGCCAGAAGTGGTAAAAGGTTGGCTAAAACAACTCCTATTAGTGCAGAACAGGCTGAGGAGTTAGCTTTAGAGACAGATCTTGCAGTTGAAGATAATGTGGAGCAAGTGAAGCCGGCTAAGATTACAGAGCAGGTAGTTACTGAAAACAGCCAGGGAGATAAATGTAAAGTAAAAGGAAAGAAGGTGGTAAAGCCATTGACTCAAATTTCTAGACCCCTACCTCCATTTCCTTAGAGGTTGAAAAAGAAGGTGAAAGATGGCAAATTCCACAAATTTATTTCCATGTTGAAGCAGCTGTTAGTCAATATTCCATTAGTGGAAGTCCTCGAGCAGATGTCAGCATACGCCAAGTTTATGAAGGACTTGGTCACAAAGAAAAGAACTATCAGTTATGAGCCGATGGATAATATTCATCATTGTAGTGCGATCTCTTCGCGCTCATTAGTTCAGAAAAAAAGACCCTGGTGCTGTCACGCCCAACCCTGGGGGAGGGGTATGACTGGCACCTGATGCTCTACTGGTCTGAACTAACCTGACTAGATTGGGGCACGTTTGACACTTTATTTAAGAAACGAATGGGCTATATCTCGGCTGTAAGTACAGCCCCTGGCCAACAAGGCCACCTATAAAAGAAGACAACTGACCACAACAACGCAATAACAGGGATTCTATGCAGGCCGACAAGGCCACCATGCTGTCTAGTTATAACTGAAAAGTAAATTAGGCACTAACTACGCCATGGCCGACAAGGCCGCCAACTAACAACTAAACAAGGCCCCACATGGCCAACATAGGAAATAAAGCATACAAGAGTCCCACACTGCCAACGACAACTAACCACAGGAAATGTACAACAGTCTACAAGCCTCTAGGAGTGATATTATGGTCAAGACAGGGTCCCAACCTACTCAAAAGCTGTACATCAAAAGTACAAACCTCTACTAACTTTCAACTCCGGAGGGAAGGAGCTGAATAAATACTAACTCCAACTGGAGGCTTGGAACGTCCCAAACCTTGTCTATCTGCACTTGTAGGCAAGCAATGCAGCGCCCCGGGTGGGCGTCAGTACAACATGTACCGAATATGTAAGGTAGAAAGATAATAACTGACTGAAAGCTAGTAAAATCGTAGTAATTAAAGGAAGAGAGCAAGGATTTGACCTGAATACCTTCACTATCTGAATTATCTAAACAACAAGTCTATATAAGCAAACAAGAACCTAATCGGGCCCCCATAAGCTTGAAAGGTACAAATAACATAGAAGAACCTACCTGGGCCCCCATAAGCCCCGAAAAGTACAAACAAGGTCCACTCTTACTACCTGAGCACTAAGGATGTTGTGTACTGTAACTCGGGATAGCCCTCGCGCCTCAATTTGGTGAAACTCATTACAGCCCCCGCGACCTCAATCTGATGAAACTCAATATGACCCTCGCGTTCTTAGTAAATGGAACTCTGTATGGACCTCGGGCCTCAATAAATGGAACTCAAATGGCCCTCGTGGCCTCAGTAAATAGAACTCTGTATGGCCCTCGCGACCTCAATAAATGGAACTCAAATGGCCCTCGCGACCTCAGTAAATAGAACTTTGTATGGCCCTCATGGCCTCAATAAATGAAACTCAAATTGTCCTCACAGCCTCAGTAAATAGAACTCTATATGGCCCTCGCACCCTCAATAAATGGAACTCAAATGGCCTCGCGGCCTTAGTAAATAGAACTCTATATGGCATAACATCTAACTAGTCAACGTCGAGGTAAGATCATTCTAGCTGGATTAACTCGGACAAGAATTACTATTTTGTCACCATAGGCTCAATTCAGTTTATAACAGCTGACGCCAATAGGTTTACTCTGAAGTACTATAGACACACGGGTCGTACTAACTTTACAAAGAACGTAACTTGCCGAAGGGATAGCCTTACATACCTCAAGTGCTGACTTTCTGTCTAACCAGGGAGTTTCAATCTGTATTCAATAGCCCTTCCCAACTGTAATCGCATTACTGGGTGAATAAGACCAGTTTCAATACTAAATTTGGCAAAAATGATAACTTTTAATACTAATATTAACTGTACTTCAACTTATCAAAACACGATCGAAAACGTATAATTTCTCGAGGGTTCAGAAGGGAGAAATACTTACTTGAATCCTGTGATCGTATAGAAATTAATTTGGAACAATTTTGACAACCTTTGCTCGATGGGGCTATGATTTTTTGGGAGAATTTCAAGAAAATAACTCTGTAGTAATGCTCCCTACAGGCTTACAATCTAATACCTGAAGTTAATTTAAATTTCGGTGGCGTTTGGCAGCATAAACGGAGGAAAATTACCTTAAAGTTGTGTCTTCCTTTCTCTAGACGAAGATATATATATATATATATACACATACATACACACACACACATATATATATATGAAATAAAACAATTGAAATCAATTGAATTTATATAAAACTTGGGTGGTGGACAGGGGGTTCGTGGCACGGACCCCAGCGCGCCATATTATGGGAGTGTCACGAAGCCCATCGCGGAGGGGGAGGGTTCGTGACACGTTGCCCCTATTTGACAGCTTGTCCGGCCTTCTCCCTCGCTCCCCCGATCCCGAGCTTGTTCGACCTTTTCCCGGGCCCTTTCTCGCACGCGTCGTACTCTAAAACTCTTGACTAACATACGAATAGGCTGACTAAATGTTAGGAACTTACGGGTGTAACATCCTCCCCCCCTTAGGAACATTCATCCTCGAATGTCACTTTAGCTTACGGGAATCTAACCCTTTAACTACTATTTTGGAAAAATTTCGGAAGAGTCTCCCTTGTAATATGGACTATCTGAAAACTCTAAAACACAGAAAAGTCCAATACAGGCATTTCACATAACACCATAACAACTCTTTCACAGTAAGATTATAGACAACTGAGCATTACGTACAACATAAATTGTAAAAAAAACAACTGAACCAACAATTTCACCCTAAATGTATAATCTGAATCAAGTCTGGAACAAATGAGGATATCTGGATCTCAAGTCATCCTCGGCTTCCCAGGTAATCTCTTCTCTATTCCTATTTCTCCACAATAGCTTAACAGAGGCAACATCTTTAGTTCTCAATCTGCGAACTTGCCAATCCAATATGGCCATTGGAACCTCTTCGTAGGCTAATTCCTCAGTAACCTGGATGTCCTCAATTGGCATAATTCGGGATGGATCCCCTATGCACTTTCTTAACATCGACACATGAAAGATTGGGTGAACAGATTCCAACTCAGAAGGTAGATCTAGCTTATATGCCACCTGACCTATTCTCCGGAGGATTCGATACGGCCCAATAAACCTCGATCTAAGCTTGCCCTTTTTACCAAACCTTATCACACCCTTCATTGGCGAAACTTTTAGAAATACCCAGTTGCCTATATCGAATTCCAGACTTCTACATCGTACGTCAATGTAAGATTTCTGGTGGCTCTGAGCTGTCAGCAGGCGTTCTATGATAGGATTTACTTTCTCTGATAAGATTTACTTTCTCTTCTGACTGGTGGATTATGTTTGGCCCAATTAACTCTGATTCTCCTACCTCAAACCAACCAACTGGGGACCTACATTTCCGCCTATATAAGGCCTTATATGGCACCATCTGGATTGCCGAATGGTAACTATTATTGTAAGCAAATTCAATAAGGGGTAAGTGCTCCTCCCAACTGCCTCTGAAGTCTAACACGCAGCCTGTAACATATCCTCGAGTGTCTGGATGGTACGTTCTACCTGTCCTTCTATTTGAGGGTGGAAAGTTGTACTCAGATTAACCTGTGTCCCTAGGCCCTTCTGAAAAGACTGCCAGAATTTAGCTGTGAACTGCACTCCTCTGTCAGAAATGATCGATACTAGAACACCATGCAATTGGACTACTTCCCTGATATATAATTCAGCATAGTCCCTCGGCTAAGAAGGTGGTCCTAACTGGCAGAAAATAAGTTGACTTCGTCAATCTGTCAACAATTACCCAGATGGAATAAAATCTGCGCCTGGTACGGGGTAATCCTGTCACAAAATCCATATTGATTGCCTCCCATTTCCACATAGGCACTGCTATTCCCTGTGTCAATCCATCGGGTTTTTGATGTTCTGCCTTTACCTATTTGCAGTTAGGACATTGTGCTACAACTTCTGCTACCTCCTTCATTCTCGGCCACCAATAAATCTCTTTTATATCATGATACATCTTCGTTGAACCTGGGTGAAGAGAATAACAGGAATAATATACCTCTGCCATGATCTGCTAGCGAAATCCTGCCACATCTAAAATGCAGAGACGACCCCTACATCTCAAAACCCCATCCTCAGTTACCTTAAAGACTAATACTTCTCCCTGCTGTACCTTATCTCTGAGCTATGCTAAATGAGGATCTTCATACTTCCGTTCTTTCACTTCTACAACTAGAGATGATAGTGCAGTATTCTAAATTATGGCTCCATTATCCTCTATATCAACTACCCGAACTGCCAAGCTAGCTAGCCGGTGCAATTCTCAGGCCATTTTTCGCCGTCCCAGCCTCAAATATGCCAAACTTCCCATAGATCGGCGGATAAGAGCATCCGCCATAATATTAGCTTTCCCTGGGTGATACAAGATGTTCACATCATAATCTTTCAACAATTCTAACCACAGTGTTGTTACAAATTTAGCTCTTTCTGTGTGAAAATGTACAGAAGACTTTTATAGTCAGTAAAAATATCCATATGCACCCAATATAAGTAATGCCTTCATATATTTAAGGCGTGAACCACTGCAGATAACTCCAGAATGTGGGTGGGATAGTTCTTTCCATATTTTCTCAATTGCCTCGAAGCATACGCTATTACCTTTCCATGTTGCATTAAAACACACCCTAACTTGACGCCTAAAGTGTTGCAATATACCGCATAACCCTCTGAACCTTCCGGCAAAGCTAATACTGGTGCTGATGTCAATTTGTTTTTCAATTCCTGGAAACTTAGCTCACAGGCTTCAGTCCACTGAAACTTGGCTGCTTTTTGAGTCAAGTTAGTCAAAGGTGCTGATAGGGTAGAAAACCCCTCCACGAACATTTTGTAATATCCGGCTAACCCCAAGAAACTGTGAACCTCTGTTGGGGTCGTAGGTCTAGGCCACGTTTTCACTGCCTCAATTTTCTGCGAATCGACTTGAATACCAACCTCTGATACAATGTGGGCCAAAAAGCTACAGAATTCAACCAGAACTCACATTTAGAAAAATTTTCATGAAACTGGCAGTCTCTGAGGATGTAAAGTACTGCCCACAAATGATCTTTATGTTCCGCTTCTGATCGGGAGTAGACTAGAATATTATCAATGAACACTATTACAAATAGATCCAAATACGGCCTGGATATACTGTTCATCAGGTCCATGAACACTAGTGGTGCGTTTGTCAACCCAAAAGACATAACTAAGAACTCAAAATGGCCATACTTAGTCTTGAAAGCTGTCTTCAGAATATCTTTCTCCCGAACTCGAACCTGGTGGTACCCAGATCTCAAATCAATTTTAGAGAAATATTTCGCCCCTTGCAGCTGATCAAACAAATCATCTATTCATGAAAGAGGATATTTATTCTTAACAGTAACTTTATTCAATTGCCGGTAATCAATGCACATGCGTAGAGACCCATCCTTCTTTCTCACAAACAGGACTGGTGCATCCCACAGTGACGTACTGTGTCTGATGAAACCCTTATCTAACAAATCTTTTAACTTTTCTTTTAATTCTTTTAAGTCATCAGGGGCCATTCGATACGGGGGTATGGGTATAGGCTGAGTATCTGACAGCAAATCTATAGAGAAATCTATTTCTTGCTTTGGGGGAATACAGGGAAGTTCATCTAGAAACACATCCGGGAACTCATTAACAACTGGGATAGACTGGAGAGTTGGGGATTCTCCTTTCACATCCCAAACCCTGACAATATGGTAGATACAACCCTTTGCTGTTAATTTTTTTTCCCGAAGATAGGATATAAACTTATCTTTCGGTATAGTTGTATTAGCTCTCCACTCTCGCACTACCTCTCCTGGAAAGTGAAATCGGACAATTCTAGTCCAACACTCTACAGTAGCATAACGTGGTGCCAACAATCCATACCCATAATCACATTAAAGTCAATCATTTCTAATTCTACCAGATCTGCTAAGGTCGGACGACCCACAACCTCTACTGTACAACCCTGGTAAATTCTTTTAGCAATAATAGAGTGACCAACAGGAGTAGATACTGAAAAGGGTAGTTAAAGCAATTTTGTTGCTATATCAAACTTCCGGGCTATTAACGGAGTAACATACGACAAAGTGGAGCTCGGATCTATCAAAGCATAAACAGAGTGAGAGCAAACATCTAATATACCTGTCACAACATCTGGCGACGAATCTGACTCCTGTCGCCCTGGTAATGCATATGTGCGATCCTGATTGCTACTTGAACCAGATGTCCCTGATCTACCTTGGCCTACGCCGGCTGAAGCTAAGGGCCCGTGTCCTGCAGAAGGTGTTGGGGCATATGAACCTGCTAAGGATCTATTCTGCTGGTCTTGACCGCCCTGGCATTTAGTCGGGCAGTCTCTCATCATGTGTCCCTCCTGCCTGTAGGTATAACAGGTGGTGGAACCATATCTGCACCTCCCCAGATGCTGTTTATGGCAAGTACTGCATTGGGGTATTGCTAACTCTGTCTGGTATGGCCCCCTCTACTGTTGCAAGCTGGGTGCTCGTGAACATTTGTCGGGGCCTGAATGCCCCCAATGATCCGATCTGCTGCCCTGCTGCAGCTGAAATGGGTGCCTGGGTGGCCTGCTCGAGAAATGGGGTCTGGGCCCGCCTTGAAAATTTTCCTAGAAATCTGCTGGTCTAGCCCTCTAACGCTGCTCCTGACTTGACCTTATTATATCATACTAGCGCTGTCTGAGCTCTTCTATATTCTGAGCAAAGGCCTGGATCTGTGAAATGTCCATGTGCTCTCGTAGAGTGGCTGTAAGGAAAGATTCTATATATTTTGGTGCAAGCCCCATAATAAATCGGTGCACCCTGGCGGCATGGTGTCAACAAACGAGGGTGCATACCTGGATAAGGAGTCAAACCTCAGTGCATATTCTCTGATACTCATTCATCCTTTCTCTAGATGCAAAAATTGCTCTACTATGACCTGCTGAACCTCTCGAGGCAGATAATGATCTATGAAAGCCTCAAAAAACATAGGCCACGTAGGTGGAGGTACATCTTTGCCTTGGGATCTTGCCCAACTCTCGTACCACAAAATCACTACATCTCGCAATATGAATACTGCTTATTTGACTGATTCTGTGGACGAGGCATGCATGATCCTGAATATCCTTTGCAGCTCGTCTATAAAATTCTGGGGGTCCTCTACCGGGACCCTCAGTGAGCTCAGCGGCAGCTGATACTACCGGTTGAGGCTAAGGCTGGGCAGCCATCATCTGCATCAACATGTAAAAAGAACCCCTGAGCTTCGGATCTGATTGCACAGGCATAGCTGGGGGTGGTGTTGATATATCTGCCATCCTAGCGGGCTCTGAAGGTGGTGTCGCCTTATCGCCCTCAAATCGGGCTAATGATGTCGCCCAAATTACACCTCGCAAATGAGATATAAAGCGGTCGATGTCAAATATAGAACCCAACTAGAGGTTGGGGTTGATCCCACAGGGAATATGAAAGAACTTGAGTTAATGCGAATAGCTGTTACTATCCAGTGACTTATTTCCTAAGGGGGAAAGAAATAGACTACTAAATATGAGTGAAAACTACTAAATGCTTAAGTCAAATTTGGTTTGTATTTAATTAATGACTTGACTAGGATTGTGTTCCCCAAGACTTCATAACCACAAGGCTTTTACACTAGTGATCTATTCCGGTGTTTGACATGTAATATCGGTAAGTTAGGTTCACCTAAATGGTTGGTCCCCTATCTAGATGATTATCACCATGCAACTTGGTCCATATATGGGTGTACGCTTAATTAACCCTTACTCTTAATATCGAATTAGCTATCCCTGGACAAGTTCAAGCTTGAGGATTGATAGCCTCAAATCTCTGTTGTTAATCCCTTTTCCCATTCATTACCTCCTTGGATCGGTAAGCAAGAATAAAGCAAGCCCTAACGTTTGCAATCGTCAAGAATCAATTAAAATGAAGGGAAAAATAATACATGCATTAAACCCGTTCAAGAATTACTAAGTGTTTAACCAATGTGTGTTAATTCATCTTGGTTCCCACTACCCTAGTTATGGGTTTAGCTACTCATGTTTGAATGATCACAATCAAAAATATATTGAATAAATCATAATTGCAACTTTCAAATTATCGTAGAATAAAATCAAGTAATTGAATGAAACTCCAAACTTGATGAATAAGTTCCAATGTTGCTTTTGATCCTCAAATCCAAGAACAAAATTGTAAACCTTGTTTCTTGAACCAAGAAATAATCGTACAACACCAAAATCTATGTGAAAAGTAGTAATAATAACTATAAAATTATGTAACATTAAACTAAACCTAAACCAATTATTTATAAACATGAAACAAATCCTTTCCTAAATCAACTAGGATTCTGGTGTCGGCAGGTACCACTGTCCACTGGTAGCTTCAACAGCCTGTTAGAGTGGCCCGTTGTGGTTATGAAGTCTTGGGGAACACAATCCTAGTCAACTCCTCCTGAATACTATGGCTAGGATTTCCTTTTTCATTGAGATTTAGCCTTGCATAATACATATATCTAGAGCCCTGGCAAAACCATCTCTTGAACCTTGCTTCTGGTGTGATGCCAGAGTCTTCTTCCTGCTCATTAGACTCTTCAGCAGTACTATCCTTATCACTGGACTCCTCCGCATTAGTATCATCTTCCCTTGACTTTTCAGCATCATCATTGCCTTTCCGTGAAGTATCAGTAGGAGGGTTGTCACCATCAGAATCGGCCTCGGCACTTTCCTCATCAGACTGGGGAAGTGAGGTGGTAGCGGCGACAACATATTGGGCTTTGGACTTTGCCCTAGTGGTTCTCACTAGAGATTCATCAGAGATGGTGTATTGAACCTCCGAACCACTAGAACTATCTGATTCTGACTCATCACAGAGCTGCCACCTTTTTGCAATTTCCTTTCGTACAGTGGCTTCCTATCGCCTCTTACTTATTGGTGACATCATTGTACATGTGAAACATATTTATTGCATTCACAAATTAACCAGGTTAGCACATTATTTACTTACAACAGACGTCCGTCAGTATGGGTCGTTGTAGTTAACAACGGCCCGTTGCTGCTATCGTTGAATGAACTTCTGAAAGGGGATATTCATAACTTTCCATGATCCAATACAATGGTCCGTTGTGAGATACAACCGCCCATCTAATTGGTCCGTGGGAGGGGTTCAAGGTTTATAACTGGGTCAATACAACGACTCGATCAACGAGCCGTTTCAAAATACAATGGGTCGTTGATTTGGGTTGTGCAACCTACTTCACCATTTCAAGCCTCAAACAACCCAAAGTTTTCAACTTAGACATTGAATCAAACATGTGAGGATTGACTAACTTTGATTTGGGTCGTGCAACCTACTTCACCATTTCAAGCCTCAAACAACCCAAAGTTTTAAATTTAGACATTGAATCAAACATGTGAGGATTAACTAACCCTCCACCCCCATCAAAATTTCTCAACTTCCATTTTCAGTTAGGCTTCATTGTAGATGGATACAATTTATTTTTACAATTTCACCAAACTACCCAATGCTTTAATTTTTTTTAAAAATGAATTCATAATGCTTAAATATCCAGTGATCAATTTGCCACAATACAACCATACTCCGGATGGTTCCCATAATGCCAGTATAATTGAGACAAGAAGATAAATAAATAAAAAAAATGGAAAGCTAGCTTTTTACATCGAATAGATACTCACTTTGGCAAGACAACCACACTAATTGTTTGAATCAATAGTTGGACAAATATGGTGCAATGTTGGTATCCTTGTTCAAGACGAGAAAGAGTGAGGATTTGGATGGTTTCGTTGATTTTGAATGAGAAATGTGCAAAGAACAATCGGGTGCTAGGGTTTAATAAGTTGGATTTGGGCGAGTCAGGCCGGGTTTGGTAATTTTTTAGTTTTGACTATGACTCATTCAACAGGTCATATGAACCTACAACGACCCATACCTATATGTCGTGGTTTTAGTTTTAGGGAACTTACCTGTGGAACCTACGGGCACATAATATGAGTTGTTTGTCAAAACAATGACCCGTGCTATCCATACGTAGGTTCATTCAATGATTGTCAGGCCTATAGGTTTTATTAGAACAGAAATACACCACGACTTGTCTGAGCAGAAGACGGCCCGTCCTGAGTGCCCGTTGTTGGACTCAGAAACAGGCATTCTAGATATGTAACAAAAGCCACATACCATAGACCGTTCATTTTTGAAATGGTCCATTCTGGCGGTCGTGGTTTCATCTTTTAGCTGAATCATTCTAGTTTTCCTTTGATTTAGACCTGCATATTTCAACAACTGTGACCACAATATTTACATTGAAAATGTACAAATTGGGTTGCCTCTCAAGCAGCGCCTGAGTTAACATCGCGGCACGACGCAGGTATTTTAGCTACTCAGACTTCACCAAAACACCTGCATGGGTTGCCTCCCATGCAGCGCCTAATTTAACATCGCGACGCGATGCGAGTCCTTTGATTACTGAGATTTCACCCAGAGCCCAGAGATCTACCAGCTTCAGTTCTTCACTTCTCCCAAGATATGCTTTTACCCGCTGACTGTTAACTTAAAACGCTTTCCTTCATGATTTTCCAGTTCAATTTCCCCATGGGAGAATGCTTGAACCACTCAAAAAGGTCCCCACCATTTGGAATTCAACTTGATAGGAAACAAGCGAAGTCTAGAATTGAATAGGAGCACCATATCACCCGGACTGAATTCTCTTTTCTCGATATTTCGGTCATGCTGAATTTTCATCCTTAATTTGTAAATTTCAAAACATTTATAGGCTTTCAACCGAAATTCATCAAGCTCATTTAACTGATCAAGCACCAAGTTTGCAGCTTCGTTCTAGTTTAAATTCAGCTTCTTGAGCGCCCACATTACTTTGTGCTCAAGTTTGACCGGAAGATGACATGCTTTTCCATAAACAAGCTGATACAGAGAAATACCTATAGGAGTCTTGAATGCGGTCCGCTAAGCCCATAAAGAATCATCTAGCTTTCTTTCCCAATATGTCTGGTTTTGCATTCACTGTCTTCGCCAAGATAGTCTTTATTTCCCAGTTTGTGACTTCAACCTGTCCACTAGACTACAGATGATAGGATGTAGCCACCCCGTGTTTGACCCCATATTTCTCCAATATATAGTGAAACAACCGGTTACAGAAGTGCGAACCCCCATCACTAATGATGGTTCTGGGAGTCCCCAATCTAGCAAATATATTTCGCTTCAAGAATGCCGTGACATTCTTCCCTTCATTGTTTGGAAGTGCAACTGCTTCCACCCATTTTGAAACATAGTCAACAACAACAAGTATGTACTTCATCCCATTTGAGCTCACAAATGGGCCCATGAAATTAATGCCCCATACATCAAATAGCTCAATGACCAGGATGGGAGTAAGAGGAAGCTCATGCCTGTGTGATATGCCTCATTTCCTTTGACATGCATCACACGCCTTTGCGAAATCATGCGCATCCTGGTGAATGGTTTGTTAATAATACCCACATTGAAAAATTCTGTGGGCTGTGCGAATCCCGCTATGGTGGCCTCCAATAGGGGATGAGTGGCAGGCCTCCAATATACTCAGCATCTCCACCTCAGGCACGCATCTCCGAATAACCCCATCAGTACATATGCAACATAAGTAGGGTTCATCCCAGAAAAATTTCTACACATCAGACATAAACTTCTTCCTCTGGTGAAAAGATAAGTGCTCTGGTACAACATCACTCACCAGATAGTTAGCAAAGTCTGCAAACCATGGGATGAGATCTTGTGAGGCTGCTAGAACCTGCTAATCTGGGAATGCATCATCTATTTCATGCTCATCTCTAAGTGTTGCATCAGGTTCTAATCTTGATAAGTGATCAGCCACCCGATTTTCAGTCCCTTTCCGGTCTTTTACCTTGAACTCGAACTCTTGTAACAACAGAACCCATCAAATCAACCATGGCTTGGCATCCTTCTTTGCCATCAGTTATCTTAAAGTTGCATGGTCTGTGTAGACTATCACCTTAGTTCCAAGAAAGTATGCCCCAAACTTCTCAAATGCAAAAACTACAACCAACAACTCCTGTTCTGTCATGGTATAATTTTTTTGAGCTGCATTTAGAGCCTTCCTAGCATAATAAATCGAATGAAAAATCTTTTCACACCTTTGACCCAACACAGCTCCTAGGGCCACACCGCTAGCATCACACATAACCTCAAAAGGCAAAGTCAAGTTAGGTGCCACTATAATGGGGGCAGTGGTCAATATCTCTTTAAGGAATTCAAACTCCTTCAGACATGCCTTGTCAAAAAAAACTTCACCTCCTTCTCGAGTAGTTTACACAATGGATATGAAATTTTGGAGAAGTCCTTGATGAATCTTCTATAAAAAGCTGCATGACCCAAAAAACTTCAAACACCTTTCACAGAAATTGAAGGTGGAAGACTAGTAATTAACTCAATCTTGGCCCGGTATACCTCAATACCTTTTCTAGAAATCTTGTGGCCTAGCACTATACCTTTCTTGACCATGAAATGGCACTATTCCCAGTTAAGCATGAAGTTTGTCTTCACATCTCTGAAGCACCTTGCTCAAATGAGACAAACACTCCTTGAATAAATCACCCACCACCGAAAAATCATCCATAAAGACTTCAATGATGTCTTCCACCATGTCAAAAAATATGGACATTCATGCAACGCTGAAAAGTGGCGGGTGCATTACATAACCCGAACGACATCCCCTTAAAAGCAAATGTACCATATGGACAAGTGCATGTGATCTTCTCCTGATCTTCATAGGCTATAAATATCTAATTGTACCCCAAATAACCATCAAGCAAACAATACCATTCTCTTCTTACAAGTCTGTCTAATATCTGGGCCATGAATGGCATCGGAAAGTGATCTTTTTGCGTCCAGCGGTTCAGCTTTCTGTAATCCATGCATACTCTCCAACAGGTGACTGGTCTTAGAGGAATGATCTCATTATTAGCATTTGGGACCACCGTGATTCCTCCCTTTTTTGGTACACACTGGACTGGGTTCACCTATTTGCTGTCTACAATAGGATAAACTACACCTGCATCCAACCACTTTATGATTTCCCCCTTGACCACCTCTTACATAGGTGGATTCAACCTATGCTGATGTTCAATAATCTAAATACAATCTGGCTCTAACTGGATCTTGTGAGTGCAAATACCGGTTGGGATTCCAATAATATCTGCAATGGTCCACCCAATGGCTTTTTTGTATCTCTTGAAGACGGAGACCAAAGCCTCCACTTTCCATTCCTCCAAGTCAACTGCAACAATGACCGGTAAAGTGTTATCGGCTCCCAAAAATACATACTGTAAATGAGACGGGAGTTCTTTGAGCTCCAATACCGGAGGCTCCTCAATAGATGGCTTGGCCGGTGGAGACACTCGATTCTTCAAGTCAAGATCGATCTTCTTTGGAGCATAAGTGTATGACCCCATTCCAGCAAGTGCATTTACAATCTCCTCACCCCCATGAATCTCCTCAGCACCAATATCCATCAAAACTGCTGCTAAGTCATCAAGAATCAAAAATTCCTCCATAGACAGGATTGGGAACCAGGTTTCACAACATCAATTACTGAGAACACCCTCATATCATTGGCTGCTTCATGGATCTGCACACATTAAATGTAACTTCCTCATTATTCAACCGGAATTTGAGCTGTCCAGTCTCCGTATCTACAAGAGCATGTCTGGCGGCGAGGAATGGCCGCCCTAAAATAATGGGGATCTCAAAATCAACTTCACAGTCTAGGATGACGAAATCAACTGAAAATATAAAGGAATCTACCTTCACTAGTTCATCTTATAGGATCCTTACCGGATTCTTCACTGTACGATCTGCTATCAAAAGCCGCATTGTAGTCAATTTGGGGGCTCCAAAGCCCAACTATCTGAACATTGCTAACGGCATCAAATTAATACTAGCTCCTAGGTCACATAAAGCCTTGGAAAAGTTAAAGGCTCCAATAGTTCATGGTATAGTGAATGCTCTAGGGTCTTTCTTCTTTTGAACAAGAGAATGGGATCCTATTACGCTACAATGGTGCAAATTGTCTGCAGGTTCAAAACTCACAGTCCTCTTTTAGCGATAAGGTCCTTCATGAATTTGGCATAGCCAGGCATAGGTGGGAAGAATCTTTCAAAAAAAGCTCTCTTAAGTTCCCCCCAAGTAGTGATGGAATCATTCGGCAACTCAGCCAACCACATCGTTGCCTCACTCCCTAGTGAGAAGGGAAATAACCTCAGTCTGTTGCGTCTTGGCTCACTCTTGGTTGTTTGTATGCCTTACATATACCCACGAAATTTGTCAAGTGAGCATGGGCATCATCAGATGCATGACCTGCAAATATTCCCTTCATGTTGAGCAATTAGATCATAGCACTGGTAATATCAAACTTTTCCCTAATAGGCAAACGAGGAGGGACATAGCTCTAGTGGCACCGACTTCGTCTATATCAGCTTCATCATCATCATCAAAATACTGGTGTCTCTAGTGGTCTGGACCTCTATGTCGTCTAACTCGCTATGCTTCTGCAGCTAGACGTTGCTCTTCAGCAACTCTAGGTAACTCACGATCTCTAGCCGAGCTTGCTCCTCAGCCAACATTCTCGCTGTGGCTTGGTCCATGGTTTCATGCTCTTGGATGTTGGCCATTCTTCTCAAGTTTGTTAACATTTGCTCAAGTTCGCGATCAATAGGAACCAGGGGATTTCCTTGGCTCCTTGTATCGGGTATGCACGAACCTAAGACCTGTTAAAGACAAAAACAACATAAGAAAAAAATAAAAAGGAAATAAGAACCAACAGTAAAGAAAACACAATTAACAAAAGCCTTAGCCGTATTCCCCGACGACGGCGCCAAAATTTGATGTCGCCAAAATTACACCTCGCAAATGAGATATAAAGCGGACGATGTCAAATATAGAACCCAACTAGAGGTTGGGATCGATCCTATAGGGAATATGGAAGAACTTGAGTTAATGCGAATAACTGTTACTATCAGGTTACTTATTTCCTAAAGGGGAAAGAAATAGACTACTAAATATGAGTAAAAACTACTAAATGCTTAAGTAAAATTTGATTTGTATTCAATTAACAACTTGACTAGGATTGTGTTTCCCAAGATTTCATAACCACAAGGCTTTTACGCTAGTGATCTATTCTGATGTTTAACATGCAATATCAGTAAGTTAGGTTCACTTAAATGGTTGGTCCCCTGTCTAGATGATTATCACCATGTAACTTGGTCTGTATATGGGTGTACGCTTAATTAACCCTTACCCTTAATATCAGAATAGCTATCCCCGAAAAAGTTCAAGCTATTAGATAAGGGTTGATAGCATCAAATCTCCGTTGTTAATCTCTTTTCCCATTCATTACCTCCTTGGTCCGGTAAGTTACAAAGAAAGCAAGCCCTAACGTTTGCAACCGTCAAGAATCAATTAAAACGAAGGAAAAAATAATACATGCATTAAACCCCGTTCAAGAATCACTAAGTGTTTAACCAATGTGTGTTAATTCATCTTGGTTCCCACAACCCTTGTTATAGGTTTAGCTACTCATGTTTGAATGATCAAAATCACAAAATATCGAATAAATCATAATTGCAACTTACAAATTATCATAGAAGAAAACCAAGTAATTGAATAAAACTCCAAACTTGATGAATAAGTTCTAATGTTGCTTTTGATCCTCAAATTCAAGAACATAATTGTAAACCTTGTTTCTTGAACCAAGAAATAATCTTATAACACCAAAATCTATGTGAAAAGTAGTAATAATAATTGTAAAATTGTGTAACATTAAAATAAACCTAAACCAATTATTTATAAACATGAAACAAATCCTTTCCTAAATCAACTAGGATTCTGGTGTCGGCAAGTACCACGGTCCATTGGTAGCTTCAACGACCTTTTAGAGTGGCCCGTTGTTCCAATCGTTGCTTCCCTCTGGCTTTTCTCCTTTCATCATAGGGGCACAAACAATGGCTCGTTGTAAGACGCTATGAGACGTGGGTTCTGTTCGTTGTTTTCCAGCCTCTTGATCATGGTTTCTGAACCCATAACTACGAGCACACAGAATGACCCGTCCTTAATAAGCACGACCCGTCCTGTTCATCCATTGTATGTAGCCCTTTGTTGGACACTTTCTCTGATTCTTTCCACTACTGCATAGGATGGTTCGTTGTAAGTTCATACTGCCCGTAATAACCATATGTCATATGAGACTTCAATTTGCCATTCTTTTCTGTATCTACCCACGGTCTATCAGAACGGCTCATTGTAAGCTCGTATGACCTGTGAGTTACAGCTGTTGATCAACGCTCTACTTATTAACCTTTATGAATCACATGCAATGACTCAATAGAACGTCCCGTGATAAGGACCAACGGTCCGTACTGAGGCTTGTCTGAGACACTCTTTCCTATTTTCAGCTTTTTTTCTCAACTTTTATTCCTATGGCCCGTTTTACCTGCAAAACTACCAAAACGCGTCATATCCACACAAATGTACCTAAAGTCATGCATATTCACAAAGTTTTAAGCATCTCTAGTGTCGTAAATTCATGGCACATCAGCTGACTTAGCCTTTGGTCCCCTACTGGTGCCCTCTCCTGCTGCCACATCCAACTCTCGACAGTCGCGATCTGCCGTGGGTCCAACATTTCTCTGTAAATAAATAGGATAACATAAGCTCAGGAAGTTACCCTATATAGCACAACTCTATAGCACAACTGGAGGAGAAAGAAGAGTAACAACACTATTATGCCTTGCAGCCTCCTGCCTATAGAATGTGGTGCACAGCACACCCATAGACAAGACTCTAATTTGAACGACTCACAGACTCCCTGGGATATGACCTTCTCTAATACCAAGTTGTCACGCCCCACCCTGGGGGGTATGACTAGCACCTGGTGCCCTACTGGTCTAAACTAACCTGACTGAACTGGGGCACATTTAACACTTAATTTAAGAATGAACGGGCTATATCTCGGCTGTAAGTACAGCCCCTGGCCGACAAGGCCACCTATAAAAGAAGACAGTTGACCACAACAATGCAATAACAGGGATTATATGCGGGCCGACAAGGCCACCATGCTGTCTAGTTACAACTGAAAAGTAAATTAGACACTAACTATGCCATGGCCGACAAGGCCGCCAACTAATAGCTAAACAAGGCCCCACATGGACAACATAGAAAATAAAGCATACACGAGCCCCACACGGCCAACAACATCTAACCACAGGGAATGTATGACGATCTACAAGCCTCTAGGAGTGATATAATGGTTGAGACAGGGCCCGACCTACCCAAAACTTGTACATCAAAAGTTCAAACCTCTACTAACTTTCAACTCCGGAAGGAAGTAGCTGAATAAACTACAAACTCCAGTTGGAGGCTAGGAATGTCCCGAACCTCGTCTATCCGCACCTGTAGGCAAGCGATGCAGCACCCCCGGTAGGCGTCAGTACAACATGTACTGAATATGTAAGGCAAAAAGATAATAACTGACTAAAAGCTTGTAAAATGGTAGTAATTAAAGGAAGAGAGCAAGGATTTAACCTGAATACCTTCACTATCTGAATTATCTAAACAACAAGTCCATATAAGCAAACAAGAACCTAACCGGGGCCCCATAAGCCTGGAAGGTACAAACAACACAGAAGAACCTACTTGGTCCCCCATAAGCCCCGACAAGTACAAATAAGGTCCATTCTTACTACCTGAGTACTAAGGATGGTGTGTACTATAACTCGGGATGGCCCTCGTGACCTCAATCTGGTGAATCTCATTACGGCCCTCGCAGCCTCAATTTGATAGAACTCAATACGACCCTCGCAGCCTCAGTAAATGGAACTCTGTATGGCCCTCGTGGCCTCAATAAATGAAACTCAATATGGCCCTCGCGACCTCATTAAATGGAACTCTGTATGGCCCTCACAGAATCAATAAATGAAACTCAAATGGCCCTCGCGGCCTCAGTAAATGGAACTCTGTATGGCCCTCGCAACTTCAATAAGTGGAACTAAAATAGCCCTCGCGACCTCAGTAAATAGAACTTTTTATGGCCCTCCCGACCTCAATAAATGGAACTCAAATGGCCCTCGTGGTCTTAATAAATAGAACTCTATATGGCATAACATCTAACTACTCAACATCGAGGTAAGACCATTCTAGCTAGATTAACTCGGACAAGAATTACCATTTTGTCACCATACGCTCAATTCAGTTTATAACAGCTGACACCAATAGGTTTACTCTGAAGTACTATAGATACACATGTCATACTAACTTTAAGATGAACGTAACTTGACGAAGGGATAGCCTTAGATACCTCAAGTGCCGACTTTCTATTTAACTGGCGAGTTTCAATCTGTATTCAACAACCCTTTCTATCTGTGCGATTACTGGGAGAATGAGACTAGTTTCAGTACTAAATCTTGCAAAAGCAATAAATTTTAATACTAATATTAACTATACTTCAACTTATCAAAACACGATCAAAAACATATAATTTCTCGAGGGTTCAGAAGGGAGAAATACTTACTTGAATCCTATGATCATATAGAAATTAGTTTGGAACAATTCTAACAACCTTTTCCCAGTGGGGCTACGATTTGCCGGACGAATTTCAAGAAAATAACTACGCAGTAATGCTCCCTACAGACTTACAATCCGATACCTGAAGTTAATTTGAATTTGGGCAGTGTTTGGCAACGTAAACGGAGGAAAATTACCTTAAAGTTGCGTCTTCCTTTCTCTGGATGAAGATATATATATGTATTTGAAATAAAACAATTGAAATCAATTGAATTTGTATAAAACTTGGGTTGTGGATACGGGGTTCGTGGCATGGATCCCAATACATAGTATTACGGGTGTGTCATGGAGCCCATCGCGGAGGGGGAGGGTCTGTGACACATTGCCCCTATTTGGCAGCTTTTCCGACCTTCTCCCTCACTCCCCCGATCCCGCTCTTGTTCAACTTTTTTCCGGGCCCTTTCTCGCATGTGTCGTACTCTAAAACTCTTGACTAACGTACGAATAGGCCGACTAAATGTTAGGAACTTACAAGGTGTAACAGGTGCATTCACTATTCCATGCACCATTGGCGCATTCAATTTCTCCAAAACTCTTTGTGACTTTGGCGCCAACATTAATTTGATGCCGTGGTGATATATAGGAAGTAAAACTTGGGAGCCCCCAAACTGACTACTATGAGGTTGCTAATGGTATACTGGTCAGTTAAGAGACTTGTGTGGATTCTCTGTGATGTGCTACTTAAGGTGAAACACTTTATATTTCCTGCAGACTTTGTAATCCCGGATTGTAAAGTGGACTTTGAACTCCCTATAATCTTAGGGAGACCATCCTTACCAATTGGACGAGTGTTGGTCAATATGGAGAGTGGAGAATTAAAGTTTAGACTGAATGATGAAAAGGTAAGGTTCAATGTATGCAAATCCATGAAACAATCGAGAGACATGTATGTAGTCTCTATGATTGATATTATTAACGAAGGAGTAGTTTAAGTACCCAGGGAAGAGAGATATGTAGTCAAAACTCTAGCTGTAGTAAAGATGAATTTTAGGGATGACAACATCCAAGAGTATGAAGAGACAGTGAATGCTTTAGCAGTGAAGGGGTCTAATTCTTATGCTCTAAAGAAGTTGGATTGGGACTTGAAGAATAGACCAACTCCTCTAGCAAAGCCCTTTATTGAAAAAACACCAGTGCTAGAGTTGAAAATATTACCCAGTCATTTTGCATTATGTTTTCTTGGGAGATAACAAAATACTCCCAGTCATTGTGGTATCTAAGTTGTTATGGTGGGTTGAAGCCCTGATTTCTGTTTTGCAAAGGTTAAAGAGAGCAATTGGGTGGACGATTGGTAACGTTATCGGGATCCCTCCGGGATTATTATGCACAAGATTCAACTGGAGGAAGATTGTGTTCCTAGTAGAGAGCACCAGAGTAGACTTAGTCCACCAATGAAAGAGGTGGTAAAGAAGGAGATAATTAAATGGCTGGATGCAGATGTCATATACACAATCTCTAACAGTAAATGGGCGAGTCCGGTGCAATGTATCCCCCAAAAGGGAGGCATGACTGTGGTGGTCAGCAAGCAAAATGAGTTGATTCTATTGAGACCCATCACGGGCTGGCATGTCTATATGGATTATCAAAAGTTGAACACCAGGACACTCAAAGATCACTTCCCAATGTCTTTTATAGATCAAATGCTGGACAAATTAGCAGGCAGAGGTTTGTATTGCTTCTTAAATGGTTATTCGGGATATAACCAAATACCAATTCCACCTAAGGACCAATAAAAAAACTATATTTACTTGTCCTTATGGGACATTTACTATTAGACGCGTGCCATTTGGATTATTCAATGAACTCATAACTTTCTAGAGGTGTATGATTTCAATTTTTTCTGATATAGTGGAAGCCACCTTGGAAGTTTTTATGGACAACTTCTCAGTCATAGGTGACACTTTTAAGGACTACTTAGCCAATCTTGGAAAGGCCTTAGAGTGATGTGAAGAAGTGAATCTTGTGTTGAATTGGGATAAATGCCATTTCATGATGAAAGAAGGCATGTTCTAGGTCGCAAGATATCAGAAAAAGGCATCAAAGTGGACAGGGCAAAGATTGAGGTGATTGAGAAGTTGTCTCCACCAATCTTGGTGAAGGGATTAAAAGGCTTTCTGGGTCATGCAGGGTTTTATAGGAGATTCATAAAAGACTTCTCAAAAATAGCAAATTCATTATGTATGCTTTTGGAGAAAAAGACTAAATTTGTGTTCGATGAAGAGTGTCTGAAAGCTTTTGAAAACCTTACAAGGTTAGTGTCTATCACGATAATTATTGCACCAGATTGGTCACAACTATTTGAGGTGATGTGTGATGCAAGTGGCGTTGCACTTGGAGCTGTGTTGGGGCAGAAAAGAGGCAAGATTTTTCACCCTATTTATTATGCTAGTAAAGCATTGAATGGGGCACAAAAGAAATACACGACGACTGAGCTGGAGTTGCTGGCCGTGGTGTATGCCTTTGAAAAATTTAGGGTATACTTGTTTGGCACTAGAGTTATTGTCCATATAATCATGCAGCCTTGAGATATCTCATGGAAAAGAAGGATGCGAAACCAAGGTTAATAAGATGGGTACTTCTACTATAGGAGTTTGACTTTGAAGTCAAAGACCATAAAGGGTGTGAAAATCAAGTAGCAGATCACTTATCCAGACTTGAAGATGAGGGAAGAGTGGTAAAATGAAAAGGAGATTGATGAATCATAGGAGATTGATGAATCGTTCCCTAACGAGCAGGTATTAGCTGTAACCGTTGATCTTATTCCCTGGTTTGCTGACTTTTCCAACTATATTTTAGTGGTATGATGCCGGAAGACTTGATTTTCCATCGACGGAAGAAATTCCTTCATGATGTAAATAAGTACTTCTGGGATGAGTCATATTTGTTCCAGCTATGTGCTGACAAATTGACAAGGAGATGTGTTCTAGAAGCAAAAATTTTGAGTATTCTGGAGGCTTGCCGTTCATCTCCTGTTGGGGGCACCATGGTGTGGCTTAGACAACTCAAAAAATCTTGCAATGTGGGTACTACTCGCCCACGATACACCAGGATGTACATGATTTTATCAAGGCTTGTGATCAATGCCAAAGGTAGGGAGCTATATCTTGAAGGCATGAATTACCTATGACCCCTGTCCTGGTAGTTGAATTTTTCAATGTATGGGGTATAGACTTCATGGGTCCATTTGTGAGCTCGTACGACCAAAAGTACATCTTGGTAGCAGTAGATTATATTTCAAAATAGGTAGAAGTTGTGGCATTGACAAATAATGATGGAAAAAGTGTGACGGCATTCTTGAAGAAGAATATTTTCTCAAGGTTTGGTACTCCGAGAGATATTATCAATGCTGGGGGGTTCCACTTCTGCAATAAAGTTTTTAGTGCTTTCCTGGTAAAGTATGGAGTTAAGCATAACAAAGTGTCTACCCCCATCATCCGCAGTCAAGTGGTCAGTGGAGGTATCAATCAGGGAAATCAAAATCATCCTGGCCAAAATAGTGAATGCTAACTGAACAAACTGTACTCAAAAACTTGATGATGCACTACGGACATATCGAACAACATCCAAAATATCCATTAGGATGTCCCCATACCAGTTAGTGTTCAAAAAATCTTGTCATCTTCCTATTGAGCTTGAGCATAAGGCTCTATGGGCACTCAAAAAGCTAAACTTGAGCTAGAGCGAGGCTGCACATTTGATTTTGTATCAGATAAATGAGATGGATGAATTCCGTTTGAGAGCATACGGGAGGCTGCTTTATACAAGGAGAATATGAAGGTGTACCACGATCGGAGGATTGAAAAGAGGGAGTTTAGCCCCAGTAATCTTGTGTTGTTGTTCAATTCTAGACTCCAGCTGTTTCCAAGCAAACTCTAATCAAAATGGTTTGGGGCGTTCAAAGTGACACAAATATTCCCATCTGGAGCTATTGAGCTTGAAAATAAAAAAAGGGACTACTTCAAAGTGAATGGCCAGCGTGTGAAGCAGTATTATGAAGTGCTGAAGGAGGTAAAAGTGCTAGAGTTGGTGTACCTTGATACAGTCTGAGTAATCAAGGTACCCGATACCACATCGTTAAATCAGGTTCTACTTGGGAGGCAACCTAAGATTGTTATATTTAGAATTTAACATATTTGATTTGATGTTTTTCTTGTTTGAAAGGGGTGTTACCTGTGCAGGTACATGTGATTCTAGAAAAAGGTGACGAAGACAATTGACGGGCCGTCAGCATTGTGACGAGCCGTCACTCTGAACCATCAAAATGGAAGAAAAAATTGTGTATTCTGTATAATCCTAACGACAAAACTGACGAGCCTCACACTAATAATGGGCCGTAATTTTGTGTCGTTAGATATGGAAGAAAATCATGGGCTACTGGATAAGCACTATGACAGAGGTGAAGAGCCGTCAGATACTTGACGAGCTGTCATTAGTGTCGTTAGATGTGGTCACACCAACATGGGATTTTGAATAAAAGCGACGGTAAATCTGACGGATCATCATTCACTCAATGAACTGCCATGTATTCCATCGCTTGAGGGGACTTGAAACCATCATATGCACAAGCATGACAATTAAGTTAATGGGCCAATATCTCCACCATCATCTAATCAGGTATGTTTGGTTTTAATAAAACCTACCCGATCCAACCAAACCCTCATAACCTAGATTCCACCTGATCCCTATACAATTATACCATGACCATTTTTTTGTTTTTAACTTTTTCTTTTTACGTTTTATTTTCTTCTCCCCTACTCTTGCAGACACTTAACTGCCATACCTCAACTTTCAAACCCATCATCACTTATTCAATTCCCCTTCTTTCCCCATTCAACAACTCCTACAATTTTTGGTCCCATTTGAATCGTGGTGGTTAGAGCAGTGTGTGAAGTTGCAACTCACTTAACAGGTATGTTGTAATTTTACTTCCTATTCTTCATATATAGGATGGGTCTTGTTAATTGGTGATGTGGGTAAAGTGGAATTGGATTATTTGCTTGATATTTCATGACTAGTATATGTACGAATCTTGTAACCCTAAGAGACATGTAGTGAAAACACAGTTGGTTCTTCCTATCTAAGTGCTGTATTAGTTTGGAAACATAAATTAAGTGGTTGTTCCTTATGATGGATTTAGTGACGAAATTCTTAAGGGAAATAGTCATATTTTCTATTTGTCTTAGTTGTTGCTTTGGTCAAGGGATACATGGTGAGCGGAAGTCTGAGTAACCACCATTGTTGTGCACAATATGGTAGCCTAACGAGATAAATTATGGGCCATCACTTGTCCGATGGACCGTCACTACCATAATCAACACTTGGCTGAGCATTAGTTACATGTGACAGAGGAACTGACAGAGTGTCATCTTGATGACAAACCGTTACATTCACCATCACTTTTGGTTTTCACTGGGTGTCTACTATTTAAGTGTGACGGAGGAAGTAACGGAACGTCACACTTGTGACGAACCGTCACACTTGTGACGAACCGTCACACTTGTGACGAACCGTCACTTGCCTGTATCAATTGTGTTTTTTAAGGGATTCTTGTGACGCAAAAGTGAAGGATCGTCACCATTATGATGGACCGTCACAACTCATCATCACTGGCATGTGCAATTATTGGAGTTATTGGATCCACTGGATGGAGGGAATGACGGAACGTTACTTAGGTGACGGCCCGTTACCCACTTCGTCACAAGCATCAAATTATCAGTTAATCACAGTGTTTTCACACGTCTTTTCAAATAAACCTTGACACTAAAAGTTCAAATATTGCAAGTAACCATGCCATCTAAACTCCAACCTACCAGAGGTGGTGCACAAAGGAGGAATGATAGAACTGAGACAACACACTACCTTAGAGATGAAAACATCGATTCTAAACAGGAGATATAGGAGACCGAGACTGAGGAATCATTACCGGCTTACCAAACTAGATCCATTACTAGACAACAAGCTGCTTCTCCCCAGTCTGATAAGGGAGATGATTCTTCAGAAAATGAATCTAGTGCAGGTGAGGCTGGCTCTGATTCAGATGAAGAAAGTGGCAATGAGGCCACAAGCAGTCAGGAAGAAGACTCTGAGCCACTGAGGGAAGATGTCCTAAAAGCTATGACGTTGTGATTCAGAGATAGTCTACACTGGAAAGTAAAGAGGGCTAATAAGTATTTATAGGAAGGCCTTGATGTTGCCCAAATTACACCTCGTTAATGAGATATAAAGCAGTCGATGTCAAATATAGAACCCAACAAAGGTTGGGGTCGATCCCACAGGGAATATGGTAATAACTAGAGTTAATGTGATTATCTATTACTATCAGCTTACTTATTTCCTGGGGGGGGGGGGGGGGGAAGAATTGAAAACAAAATAATAAACAAGAGTAAAGGCTAGGAAATCAATTTCGGTTGTATTCAATCAATAAAGTGACTACGATTGTATTTCCCGTGACTTCATAACCACAAGGCTTTTACACTAGTGATCTATTTCGTGTTTAGCATGCAATATTGGTAAGTTAAGTTCACCTTAATGGTTGGTCCCTTATCTAGATGATTATCACCACGCAACTTGGTCTGTATACGGATGTATGCTTAATTAACACTTACCCTTAATATCGGATTAGCTATTCCCATATAAGTTCAAGTTATTAGATGAGGGTTGATAGCCTCAAATCTCCATTGTTAATCTCTTTTCCCATTCACTACTCCCTTGATTCGGTAAGTAAGAATAAGGCGAGTTCCAACGTTTGCAACCATTAAGAAATAATTAAAACAAAGGAAAAAATAATACATGCATTAAACCCTATTTAAGAATCACTAAGTGTTTTACCCATGTGTGTTAATTCCTCATGGTTCACACAACCCTAGTTATGGGTTTAGCTACTCATGTTTGAATAATCGCAATCACAAAATAAAGAATAAATCAGAACTGTAACTTACAAAAATTAGTAGAAGAAAACCATGTGAATTGAATAAAACTCCAAAACCGATGAACAAAACGTCAATGTTGTTTGATTCCCAAAATCAAAAGCAAAATTACAAACTTTGTTTCTTGAACCAAGAATGATCGTTAACAACACCAAAATTTATGTGGAAAGTTGGTAAAATAAATTGTGTTTGAAAAATAAACCTAAATATTATATTTATAGTTGTAAACAAATCTTATCCTAACTAAAATTAGACTCCAGGTCGGCAAGGGTAACAGGCCAAGTAACGACTCGTTGGGTCTCCCAACGAGTCGTGGCCAGTAAATTTGACTCGTTCTCAGCAATTCGTCCAGTCTTGGTGATGAGGCACCTAACGACTCATTAGTCCTGGGCACAAGTCATTAGGTCTCTCGTGGCCCTGGCTCACCAAATCCTCTAGTGCGCTTAACGGATGCCCACAATACCTGATGACGAGTTGTCACTTCACCTGACGACTTGTTATGTCTCTCATTGTCTTCACTGGGCACTTCTTCAGAATTTCTCCTCCTAGTCTCAACGATTGTCATAATGACTCGTTACTAGATGTAACGGGTCGTGCCTTCAACTCGAGAGGTACACTAGATCATCTTCTAAAAATTCCTGATCTTCTGCACGACTTTAGGCACGAGTCATTCATTGGGACGACGACTCGTGGCCTGGGTATCAGCCTACAGATTTGTCCATTTGCCTTACTTTGCCTATTTCCCATTCCAGACCTGTTTTCCTGCAACATTTAACACAAGTGCATCATATCTACATAACATACCCAGAATATGCATAGTTTCTTGGTTTAAAGCGTTGAAAGTTCCATGAAATCACAGCACATCAACACCCTCAACTTAGAACTTTTGCATGTCGTTAGGAAAAAACAAATAAAGTAAAATAAACTACTTTGACGCTTCAATCAAAAGAACTTTAGGAAACTTACGACAGTCACAACTATTCATCTAATCAAATTTTCTAACCCCTCCTTTGTTATACAAACTCAAATCATAATGCATATGCAAAATTTTCAACCATGATACAGAGGAATCGAAACATGGAAAGATATTTTCACTTGCAATTATGCACATAAATCTATAGCACTGACCTAAATAGTTTGCAGATGATTTTTTTGATCAAATTCTCTCACCTCAAAGAAGTACCACACTCACTCATATGTATATGATCATATCAATGTATTTCTCTTGGGACTAGGTAAGATCACACTCGCTCTCTCAAAGAAATTCTCACTATGCGTATGCAATACTATAAGCTTGCCTTTACATTCAATAGATTGAATTTTAGATGGGTAACTAGGATCACTATAAGAATTTTTAAGCTTGTAATGTAGGCTCGGGTTTGGGTATGGTACATATGGGACTAGTAGCTTAACCCTCCTTGGCACTACACACAACTTGACTCCACATTTAACCTTCTTTTCATGTTTTCTCCCTTCTTCCTTTATTTTCTTCTTCTTTTATTTTCGTTTTCAACTAGGAGGGAAGTGTTTCTTCTTTCAAGTATTAATTACTTTCACATTTTTCTTTTTCTCTTCTTGCTCTTTTTCTCTTTAACAACATTTCTGTTTTTTATTGAGCATCATTACGCACACCGCACCCGCTCTTTCATTTTCATTACTCAATCTCATTCCAACCTACTCTTCTTAACACCCCTATAATAGCCACCCTCAACATAGGCAATTTGCCTGAGTTGAGGTTCACAGTGTCCAAGGAGGGACCAGGGCCAAAACAGGTTTATTTTAATCAAAGCAAGAAGGTGAATTGGTGTTAACAAAAGAAATATCAATTTAAGCTCAAAAATTTGGATCAAGGGATATTTATTTTCATTTGGTAGGGCTTTTAAGGCTAAAGTGGACTCATTCATCAAAAATGGCCTATGATCCTTTCCTAGTTTCCAATCCTCTCTCTCAGTACGAGGGATCAGACAAGTTCTAGAATGACACACAGAGCAGAATTTAACTATTAAGTCTCACTCACTCACAGAATAGGACAACATCATCACTTCTACTAACTACTAGTTTAGGTACATTCATACAATGGTAAACATGTTCACGGTTTTAATGCCACGCAAAGATTCACAAAAGTTATACTTGTCGATTATAACACACACATAAAACAATTCAGGAGGGGTATCACATTATCAGTTCAACTAAATTCAAAAATTCATGCTCTTGACTGCCTTAAGTTCACCTAATTTTCTTTCGATTGACACAAACAACCACAAAAACATAAAAAACTACATGTGCTGGTTCTTCTAGATAAGGAACACCCGAGGGAAAAGATATCTAGCAAGAAAAATCCTCGAGTTATGTTCAGCAAAAATACACAAGTATCCTCCCCACCCCCATCAAGAAAAGCATGCGTCGTCCTCAACGCATATATATAAAAACAAAATCAATATAATAGGGAACATACCTGTGTGACCTAGGCGTCTGCAACCTGGTCGGTGGAGGGTGCAGATACTCCTCCAGTGTCATCTCCTGTACCACTGGCTTGACCCGGTGCATTTTCAGAACCTACTGAGCTCGTACCTTCTCCACGAGCTCTCACTGCCTCAACTTCAACCCTCTGTCGAGCCTCCTCTCTAGATAACTGCAGCGCTGTCTCCATCTCTCTCCGTTCTCGCTTCTGTTCATGGAGCAGAGAATCCTCCTCCTCAAAGCTTGCCTCCTCACGAAGCCTCTTGCCCTTATCCTGTGCCACTAGCTCCTCAATGATGAAGTCAAATATTGGTGGTAGCTCTTCTTCACTCTCGTCATCAATCACTGAAAACACGGGTGGAGGGATCGCAACTACCTGTCGTATGGACAACTCCCGCACCTCCAGTCGGAGTGCTTCTACCTCCGTATACCACCTTGCCAGCTTGGGCGCC
This sequence comes from Datura wrightii, assembly GCA_035772735.1. Taxonomy (NCBI): domain Eukaryota; kingdom Viridiplantae; phylum Streptophyta; class Magnoliopsida; order Solanales; family Solanaceae; genus Datura; species Datura wrightii. The sequence goes on from JASDFA010000023.1 coordinate 53,505,322, forward strand.
TGTAACTGTGCAAGGTGCTCATCCATACGCCTCTCAAAGTCATCTAACGGGACATGCACTGAGATAGAGAGCACCTCCAACTCTTTTGTAACCCACGACTTGACTTGCTTCTTTAGCACCTTAACTTGAAGAGCCGTGTGTGCTTGCTGTTTTTCGTCTTTCGCCTGCCGTCTGGCCATGTCGGTCAGGAATTCTTGGGAAATAGTGAGTAGACTAGCTAAAGGAGCACATGAGGGTGAAACAGGTGGTCAAGGTGCTGTTGTTGTGGATGAGGACTCTGGAACCTCAACAGGAGCGGGAATGTCGGCTGCAACTGTAGCCTTAGGCTAGCTACCAATCTCTCTAGCCTCTATGGGCTCTGCTGAAGTCTCAGTAAACAATGCAACCTCAGTTTGCATACTGCTACTCAATGCCTCTTCCAAAAAGTGGCTCCAGCGGATGTGGCAGACTGACTCCTTGCTCTCGATATCGGGTTTATTTTGTCTCTTATCAGCCCGATATCGGTTATCTTATGGACCACCACTTGCTGATCAACCAACGAAAATTCTAGCACCTTTGACTCCTGACAGAGTCTATCAACGAGGCATGGAAAGGGAATGGTAGTGCTATCATTTATCGCCCCCTCTCAAATCTCTTCAGCAATATACCGTGGGAAGTTTATGGCATACCCCTCCATGATGCTAGCTACCAGTGTAGCTCTGTCAGGTGAAAGAACATTATCATTGATGGTCGGTACCAACCTGTATCGAACCAATGACCACCAGAATTTAGCTTGGAAGTTCAATGTGGCCTTTTTTATCTGGGACTCGGTGCCATGCAACCAGTCAACAAGAGGACCCCTTGTGGCAATGACTCGTGACGACCAAGTGTACTTCCTGATTCGTTCTACACTATTCAGGTTCTTGGTTTTGACTTTTTTGATCTCAGAGAGTTTGTAATTGAACTCGACTTTATTCATCGGGGCATGATAGTTTGGACCATAAAGCAATCTAGAGATGGTCCTCTTAGAGATATCTACAGGCGTCTCCCGAACCAACACCTATGTCAATGCAGGTCTCTTCTTCCAGTCTTGGCCTCCCAATGCCCGACGTTGTAACGTGGCTGTATAGGATGCATAAAACTCTCTGACCAGGCAAGGGTTGTAGCTCCTAGATGGCTCAGTTAACCACCTAAACCTATATCTATCAAAAAAATCCTGCAACTCAAGGAGGTCCTTGAGCCCCGTGGTAACCCGTCTGGGCTCCTCATAGATGCTCCTCTTTGGATGCCCTTTTTCATTCAGAGCAATGTCCTTGTTGTAAATGACCCGCATACCATGAAAACACCATCACCGCACCTACCGTGGTTGATCATTTGATGTATTGGATGTCTCTGTCAACTCACCATCTATGCTTCCCTGTTCGGCACGTGACTCATCAGCACCCTCTACATTTGCTACAGCTGTGGTGCCCTCGGGAGCAGTCGGTGGCCCCAGCATTCTCATCTACTCATCTTGGTAGGTCTCTTGCAAGTGGAGTAGGAACATCAATCAGGCTTGACGGATTTACAGGGTGTTTTGTCCTCGCGCTGGTGGATCTCCTCTGAAGCTTCTCTTCTGAAACTTCGTATTCCTCCTCCGAGCTACTCAACTCTTCGGAGGAGGAGGGCACGTCCCTAAGTCTGCAATATGATGGATGACTCCTCTCAAACACCTGTTTCTTGGCCGGACCCTTCTTTGGTGTACCCTTCGGAGCCATTGTACCTATGAAATAAAGATTAGTATGCAAAATTAGATGAAACAAAATCAACTTTTAATTGTGTCCCTGCAGACAGGACGAGGGACACAACGATTCGTTGCCACTGGCCGCGACTCGTGAGGTCAGTCATTGTCTGCAAGTCATTATTTACTTTGCTAGACCATGGACTTAATGAATGGTCACAATGTGTCATTGCTTGTGGAGACGACTCATTATACTAGTCGTGAGGTACACTGGTCTGTATCTTCCATTTCCCACTCAGGACGAGCTACACAATGAGTCGTTGGGAGATACCACGATTCATTATGTGGCTCGTACTCAAGAGTTCAATCACTGGGTGTACAGTGGTGGTGATAGGTCATGTAACGACTCGTTGGGCTTGCCCACGAGTCATTATATGAGTCTTCATCACTGGTCTTATGCAAAACAACATTACCCAATGTTCATCTTAAATTGCAATCTCACAAGCACAAATCCCATTTTTCCTCAAATAATAGTGATTCATTTAAACTGGAAATTTAATGGCTACTAGGGTTTATCGAGCATTTCATCACAACTCAAACAATCTCATATTCATCATCAATTACTCATTTCAATCCAACCATCACAAGGATAAAATTTCTTTATAGCATTGGATTCACTTATTGAGCATGATATTAAGTTCCAAACTACCTAGTGTTTTCATCTGATATCAAACATAGATCATCAAGTCATAGAAAGTTTATAGGGCCAAGATGATTAAAAGACTTGAAAAAGGAAGAAATTTGTACTCACAGTGATCAAAATTAGTGGACAAGTTTTTAGCAGTAGATGATTATAATGCACAATTGCAACTTGATCTTGTCATCTGGGCAGGATCAACTACGATAGCGTGTGTGTGTGTGTGGTGCGAGCGGCAGTGATATTGAGACGATGAAAAAGTGGGGAATTTTTAAATTAGATTTTGAGCTTTAAATTCAAGTGAAATTTTGGAGGGCAAAAATCGGGTGGTTTATATGTTAAAAAGAACAAATTACCCAAATTTGTGCATGGGTCGGGTCAGATGGGAACTAATTAAAAACATACCACAACCCATGTAACGGGTCGTTAAGCAGAGCAACAACTCATTTGGTTGTTCGTTGGGTTTACTGGGTTTAGAGTATTTCCTGGGACCTACAACTCGTGCAACGACTCTTAGTTCTACCCAATGAGTCTTGGCATGAGTCGTAGGCCCTGAACTGCAGTAGCTTCATGACGGGTATTTTGACGAATCGTTGGGTCTCCCAATGATTCGTTAACTTATTCGTTGGTACCTTGAACAACTTAAATCCCTTTTTAGTCCAGTAGACTTAACGGAAGACCCCACGATTCGTTGTCACTATCAACGACTCATTTGGTCAACCATTGTCTACACTGTTTTTTTTATGGCAGTGACAACTATCCACTTAGCGAGTCGGTTGGTTTGATGACGACTCGTTCTGTGCTTTTTGGCACTAGCAACTCAAGTTCAGATTTTTTTATTTTAACTTCAAATTTCCCATCTTAATCACCTGCACACATCAACACATGTAAACACTATATTTTTCTTACAATTACCACTTGGGTTGCCTCCCAAGAAGCGTCTAATTTAACGTTGTGTGACGATAGGGGTATTTTGACTACTCAGACTTTCCAAAACACCTCCATGGGTTACTTCCCATGCAACGCCTGATTTAATGTCACGGTACGATGCAAGTCTCGGGGTTACTCAGATTTCACCCAGAGCCCAGAGATCCACTAGCTTTATTTCTTTACTTTTCCCCAGATATGCTTTCACCCGTTGACCGTTGACTTTAAAGCGCTTTCCTTCATGGTTTTCTAGTTCAATTGCCCCATGGGAGAATACTTGAACCACTTGAAACGGTCCCAACCATTTGGACTTCAAATTGCCGGGAAACAAGGCGAAGCCTAGAATTGAATAGTAACACCATATCACCTGGGTTGAACTCTCTCTTCTCAATCTTCCGGTCATGTTGAATTTTCATCCTTAGTTTATAAATTTCAGAACTCTCATACTCTTTAAAACGAAATTCATCTAGCTTATTCAACTGATCAAGCCTCAAGTTCGTAGCTTCACTCTAGTTCAAATTCAGCTTCTTGAGTGCCCACATAGCTATGTGCTCAAGTTCAACCGGAAGATGACATGCTTTCCCCTACACAAGCTGATATAGAGACATACCTATGGGAGTCTTGAATGCGGTCCAATAAGCCCATAAAGCATCATCAAGCTTCCTAGACCAATCTGTCCGGTTAGCATTCACAATCTTCTCCAAGATGGTCTTTATCTCCCGGTTGGAGACTTTAACCTGCCTACTAGACTGCGGATGATAAGGTGTTGCCACCCTGTGTTTTACCCCATATTTTTCTGATAAAGTATGAAAAAACCAGTTACAGAAGTGCGAACCCCCTTCACTAATGATGGCTCTGGGAGTCCCAAATCTAGCAAATATATTCCGCTTCAAGAATGTTGTGACACTCTTCCCTTCATTATTTGGAAGCGCAACTGCCTCCACCCATTTCGAAACATAGTCCACAACAACAAGTATGTATTTCATCCCGTTTGAGCTCAAAAATGGGCCCATTAAATCAATGCCTCACACATCAAACAGCTCAATTACGAGGATGGAAGTAAGAGGAAGCTCATGCCTCCTTGCCTTTGCAAAATCATGTGCATCCTAGTGAATGATTGGCTAATAGTACCCATATTGCAAAATCTTGTGGGCTGTGCGAATCCCGCTGCGGTGACCCCCAATAGGGGATGAGTGGTAGGCCTCAAATATGCTCAACATTTCCACCTCAGGCACGCATCTCCGAATCACCCCATCAACACATATGTAGAATAAGTAAGGCTCATCTAAGAAACCTTTCCGCACATCAGACATGAACTTCTTTCGTTGGTGAAAAAGATAAGTTCTTCGATACAACATCGCTCACCAGATAATTAGCAAAGTCTGCCAACTATGGGATGAGATCCTGTGAGGCAGCTAAAACCTGCTCGTCGGGGAATGCATCATCTATGTCACACTCATATCAAAGTGCTGTATCAGGTTCTAATCTTGACAAGTGATCCGCCACCTGGTTTTCAGTCCCTTTTTGGTCTTTTACCTCAAACTCAAACTCTTGTAGTAGCAAATCCATCGAATCGATCATGGCTTGGCATCCTTCTTTTCCATCAGATATCTCAAAGCTGCATGGTCTATATGGACTATCACCTTAGTTCCAAAGCAAGTATGCCCGAAACTTCTCAAATGCAAAAACTACAGCCAACTACTCCTGTTCTGTCACGATATAATTTTTCTGAGCTGCATTAAGAGCCTTGCTAGCATAATAAATAGGATGGAAAATCGTTTCATGCCTCTGACCCAACACAGCTCCCAGGGCCACTCCGGTAGCATCACACATAACCTCGAATGGTAAAGACCATTCCAGTGCTACTATGATTGGGGCACAGGTCAATATCTCTTTTAAGAATTCAAACGCCTTTAGAAATGCCTCATCAAAAACAAATTTCACCTCTTTCTCAAGTAGTTTACACAAAGGATGTGCAATTCTGGAGAAGTCCTTTATGAATCTTCAATAAAACCCTGCATGACCCAAAAACTTTGAACACCTTTCATAGAAATTGGAGGTGGTAGACTAGCAATTACTTCGATCTTGTCCCTATCCACCTCAATACCTTTACCAAAAATCTTATGGCCTAACACTATACCTTCTTTGACCATGAAATGACACTTTTCCTAGTTAAGCACCTGGTCTCTTAACATCGCTGCAACACCTTGCTCAAATGAGACAAACAATCTTCGAATGAATCACCCAGCACCAAAAAGTCATCCATAAAGACTTTAATGATGTCCTCCACTATGTCAGAAAATATAGACATCATACAATACTGAAAAGTGGTGGGCGCATTACGTAACCCGAACGACATCCTCTTGAAAGTAAATGTACCAAATAGGCAGGTGAAAATGGTATTCTCTTGGTTTTCGGGGGCAATAGAAATTTGATTGTACCCCGAATAACCATCAAGAAAACAGTACCATCCTCTGCCTGCAAGTCGGTCTAACATCTAGTCCATGAATGACATAGGAAAGTAATCTTTCTGAGTCCAATGGTTCAACTTCCTATAGTCCATGCACACTCTCCAACTGGTGACTGGTTTGAGTGGAATGAGCTCATTGTTAGCATTTAGGACTACCGTGATTCCTCCCTTCTTTGACACACACTAAACTAGGCTCACCCATTTGCTGTCAGTAATAGGGTAAACCACTCATACATCCAACCACTTGATGATTTCCTTCTTGGCCACCTCTTGCGTAGGTGGATTCAACCTACACTAATGCTTAATGCTCGGAATACAATCTGGATCTAGCTGGATCTTATAAGTGCAAATACCGGCTGGGATCCCAATAATATCTGCAATGGTCCACACGATGGCTTTTTTATATCTCTTCAAATGGGAGACTAAAGCCTCCACTTACCATTACTCCAAGTTAGCTGCAACAATGACTGATAAAGTGTTACTGGCTCCCAAAAATACATACCGCAAGTGAGACGGGAGTGCTTTGAGCTCCAATACTGGAGGCTCCTCAATAGATGGCTTGGCTGGTGGGGTCACCTGATTTTTCAGGTCAAGATCAATCTTCTTTGGAGCATAAGTATATGACCCCATACCAGCAAGTACATTAACTATCTCCTCACCCCCATGGATCTCCTCAGCACCAACATTCATCAAAACTCCTGCTAAATCCTCAAGAATCAATAACTCCTCCATGGGCATAATTGGAAACTCAGGTTCCACAACATCAATTTATGAGAATACCCTTATGTCATTTGGCTGCTTAATGGATCGACATACATTGAATGTCACCTCCTCATTGTTCAACCGAAATTTCAGCTGTCCGATTTCCATATCTATAAGAGCACGTTTGGTGGTGAGGATTGGTCACCCCAAAATAATGGGGACCTCAAAATCAACTTCACAGTCCAAGATGACAAAATCGATCGAAATATAAAGGACTCCACCTTCACTAGAACATTATATAGAATTCCCACCAGATTTTTCATCGTGCGATCTGCCATCAAAAGCCGCATTGTAGTTGGTTTGGGGGCTCCCAAGCCCAACTATCTAAACACTTCCAGCGGCATCAAGTTAATACTATCACCTAGATCACATAACACCTTAGCAAAATTAAAGGCTCCAATAGTGCACGGTATGGTGAACGCTCTAGGGTCTTCCTTTTTCTAAACAAGAGAACAGGATGTTATTGCACTATAGTGGTGCAATTTATCTGTAGGTTCAAATCTTACAGTCCTCTTTCAAGTGAAAAGTTTCTTCATGAATTTAGCATAGCCAGGCATATGCTCAAGTGCCTCGGCTAATGGGATGTTCACAGATAATTGTTTCAACATGAAAATGAACTTGTGATACTTCCCATCTTCGACCTTTTTCTTCAACCCTTGTGGAAAAAGGGGGAGGAGGTGTAGGAATAGGTGTGATCTTTTGCGGTGTCTCCTTCTCCTTCTCTTTGTTAGATCCATGCTTCTTTGCATTACTAGGAGCGGTCTTTTCCACTGAATCATCAACAAAGGTCTGATTCTCGAAATCTTCCATCCTATCATCATCAATCACTAAGGGCTCTACTATTTCATCAACCACAACCGGCCTCGGAGTATCACTTGTCGCATTTCCATTCCTAGTAGTGACCTCCATGCAATGATTGTCATTTTTTGGATTTTGAACTATATTGCTGGGAAGTGTGCCTTTTTGCCTCTGGTTCATCACAATAGACATCTGACTCAGCTGCTTCTATATGCTTACAGGCCATAGCATGTGATTCCACTTTTAGGTTCATACTAGAAATATGAGCGCGGAGCTCCTTGAAATGGACATCTGTCACCTCCATCTACTTAAGTACCTTAGAAAACATGTCTTCCACCCTTGAACCACTAGACTCTGGCTCACGGTTCCTTGGAGGAACATATAGACTGCTTCTATCATTCTTGTACTCCTCTTACTTTTTCCAGTCTCCATTGTCTCTGTACTGGCCTCGGTTGTAATTGTTATCCCTGTAATAGTTCTGACCTTGGTTCCCCTGACGTTGAGGACAACTGTCTTTGTTAGAACCTTGGGTGTTAGTCCGGAAACCCGCCCCTTGATCATTCAAATAATTAACTTCCTCCTCAGATTTTGATTTGCCTCCGTCATTTCTCGAGGCCTTGCCCTAAGAACCCACAACATTTACCTTTTTTGCCCTAGCTCCCATCAAATGCTTAGGAAGAAGCCCCATTTTGGTCTTTACTTTAGTGATATCCCAATCTCTCTCTTCATCCTTCCTTTTATGCTCCGTAGACATACCTACTACATAAGTACCAGCCAGAGTCTCCGACTCTCTTATTTTCCATGTGCGGTTGGTTTTAGTGATTCTGTCAAGTAGCTTAGCAGCTTCAGTATAAGTGTGACTCATGAATGTTCCGCCAGACACGGTATTAGCCACCGCCTTGGTGTTAGCATTTAGAGACGTATAGAAAATTTCAACAATGTATCATCTGGGATCCTCTGGTTGGGCACCCTTTTGAGATTCTTGTTAAACCTCAACCATGTCTCATGACGTGCCTCAAAACTTAATTGCCTGAAGTTGTATATCTCATCTTTCATTTGTAAAGCTCTGGAAGGTGGAAAAAATCTTTCAAGAAAAGCTCTTTTCAACTCCCTCCATGTAGTGATAGAATCGTTGGGCAGTTCAACCAACCAGAGTGTTGCCTCACTCCCTAATGAAAAATGAAATAAACTCAGTCATATCGCATCATGACTCACTCCCGATTGTTTATATGCTTTTCAAATACCCACGAAATTAGTCAAGTGAGTATATGCATCATCAGTTGCATGACTCGTAAATATCCCCTTCATGTTGAGCAGTTGGATCGTAGTACTGGTAATATCAAACTTTTTCGCAGCAGGCAAAGGGGGAGGGATCATAGCTCCAGTGGCACCGACTTCGTCAATATCGGCATCATCATCCTTATTGAAATACCGATGACTCTACTGATTTGGACCTCTGTTCCTTCTAGCTCGGCAGCAAGGCATTTCTCTTCAGCAGCCCTTGCTAACTCTCGATCTCTTGCCCGAGCTTGTTCCTCAGCCAACATTCTGGTTGTAGCTTGGTCCACTATCTCTTGCTCTTGTACGTTTGCAATTCTCCTCAAATTTCACAGTGTTTATTCAAGTTCGTGATCAATTTGAACCAGGGATTTTCCTTAGCTCCTAGTACTGGGCATGCACGAACCTAAGACTTGTTAAGAAAAAAACAACAAAAGAAAAATAAAAAGGAAATAAGGACCAATAGTAAAGCAAACACAATTAACAAAAAAGCCTTAGCCGTATTCCCCGGTAACGGCGCTAAAATTTGATGTCACCCAAATTACACCTTGTTAATGAGATATAAAGCGGTCGATGTCAAATATAGAACCCAACAAAGATTGGGGTCGATCCCACAGGGAATATGGAAATAACTAGAGTTAATGTGATTAGCTATTACTATCGGCTTACTTATTTCTTGGGGGGGGGGGGGAAGAACTGAAAACAAAATGATAAACAAGAGTAAAGGCTAGGAAATCAATTTCGGTTGTATTCAATCAATAAAGTTACTAGGATTGTGTTCTCCATAACTTCATAACCACAAGGTTTTTACACTAGTGATCTATTCCGGTGTTTAGCATGCAATATTGGTAAGTTAAGTTCACCTAAATGGTTGGTCCCCTATCTTGATGATTATCACCACGCAACTTTGTCCGTATACGAGTGTATGGTTAAATTAACCCTACCCTTAATATCAGTTTAGCTATTCCCGGACAAGTTCAAGCTATTAGATGACGGTTGATAGCCTCAAATCTCCGTTGTTAATCCCTTTTCCCATTCACTACTCCCTTGATCCGATAAGTAAGAATAAGGCGAGTTCCAACATTTGCAACAATTAAGAAATAATTAAAACAAAGGGAAAAATAATACATACATTGAATCCCGTTCAAGAATCACTAAGTGTTTTACCTATGTGTGTAATTTCTCATGGTTCACATAACTCTAGTTATGGGTTTAGCTACTTATGTTTAAATGATCACAATCACAAAATAAAGAATAAATCATAAGTTTAACTTACAAAAATTCGTAGAAGAAAACCACGTGAATTGAATAAAACTCCAAAACCGATGAACAAAACTTCAATGTCGTTTGATTCCCAAAATCAAGAACAAAAGTACAAACTTTGTTTCTTGAACAAAGAATGATCTTTAACAACACCAAAATTTACGTGGAAAGTTGATAAAATAAACTATGTTCGAAAAATAAACCTGAATCTTGTATTTATAGTTCTAAATAAATCTTATCCTAACTAGAATTGGACTCCAGGTCGGCAGGGCTAACGGGCCAAGTAACGACTCGTTGGGTCTCCCAACGAGTTGTGGCCAATAAATTTGACTCGAAATCAGCAATTCGTCCAGTCTTAGTGATGGGTCACCTAATGACTCGTCAGGATTTGGCACGAGTCGTCAGCTCCCTCGTGGCCCTGGCTCACCAAATCCTCCAGTGCACTTAATGGATGCCCACAGTGCCTGATGACGAGTCCTCACTTCACCTGACGACTCGTTATGTCTCTCATTGTCTTCACTGGGCACCTCTTCAGAATTTCTCCTCCTAGTCTCCATGACTATCATAACGACTCGTTACTAGATGTAATGAGTCGTGCCTTCAACTCGTGAGGTACACTGGATCCTCTTTTAAAAATTCCTGCTCTTTTCCACGACTCTAGGAATGAGTCTTTCATTGGGGCGATGACTCGTGGCCTGGGTATCAGCCTACAAATTTATCCATTTTTGCCTTACTTTGCCTATTTCCCATTTCGGACCTGCTTTCCTACAACATTTAACACGCTATTATTACCCCAACATGGTTCATGAATTTTACGCGAACTATGTAGCCACTCTTGAGGGTCAGCGTAAAAAAGGGCAAAAACCAATAGACATACGCATGCTACTGAACATACCAGTCCATTGAGAAATGGTAGACATCTTAGCAACCACCATTAATAAGATACTTTATGGGCTAGAATTTACGTCGCCGACAAGCACTACAGAGCTTGACTACAGAATGAGAAGTGACATAATTAGCGTCAGTGGTTAGCACAGGTTCTAACAGATGGTCAGCCTTCTTGGATGACAAATAGCAAAGAGAGAATAGTTAAGTGCATACTGACATTTGTAGCTAAATTTTGGTGGGTAGTGGTGCAGCTCCGACTATTTCCAACAGGAGGAGATAATACTCTGGCAAAAGACAAGCAATGCTAGTAGCTAGCTTGGTGTTTGGGTCCCCATTGAATATGGGAGTGATTGTCACAGATGAGATAAGCAGTAGGGCAGTGAAGTTATTGTCACACCCCAAACTCGAGGAGGCGTGACTGGCACTTGGTGCCACCCTTGAATGAACATATACGGCGCCCAAATATAAAACAAAAGCCAGAACCGATGACGCTCGCCAACAAAATAACTATAAAATTAGAGTAACAACAAACTAAAGTAGAGGCTGGCTCACCTGACCAACCAAAAGGATATACAATAGGTCATCCAGGACATAGAATGGAAAACAATATATACAACAAAGCCCACTAGGCCTACAACAATGACCCTACACCCATAACAGACGTCTACGAGCCTCTAGGAAAATAATAAAAATCAATTGTTTGAGAAGGTCCCCAAACTACACATAATACAAATATTTGGAAACTCCGAGACTTGGAGCTTTACCGACTCAGCTGGAACTCCACTTTGCAACCAATAGCTCAATCTACCTGCCGATCAACACCTGCAAGCATAAATGCAGCGCCCCCAACTAGGGTGTTAATACGAAAATGTACCAAGTATGTAAAGTGGAAAAGATAACGTGATTTAGAGCACAAATCAACAGGCATATCAGATATCAATAGGAAGAAAGTTGGAAATCAAGTAAATAAATAGAATCCACCTGGCCCCCATAAGCCTGGAAAGTCTGACATAAGAACATAAAAGGACAAACAGACACTCAGTCGGCACCTAGGCGATACGGCTCACCTGTAACTACTTGAACCATAGAGGATCCATCTAAACATCTTACCTAAGTCAACTCTAGGCCCCTCCATGACCTCAGCCATCACCAACACATCTAGCGTCCACAGCTATTAAACAAACATAATTTAAGGCAATAATACAAAACAACAACAACAGAATAATATAACACAGTATGCAAAAATATGCCATTTCACAACCCCACCTTGCCGGGGACAACCTCATGGTCTTATCGGTCTAATGACACGTACTAATAAGGTGCACCGGAAACTCTCAAAGGCCCCACACTTGTAGTATGATCACTAGTTCGCCGGAGAGCACTCAACAACCATATGCTAGTCTCACAACAAGCAGTACAAGGCTCAAGTGTGCTTGAACAATTCAACAACCGTTACACTCGCATGTACTATCAAACACAAGCCCAACCATTATGGAGCCGATTACCACAACCACTCTAGTCGGCTACGCTTCAAGCTTTACCACTATGCTAGACTAAACTAGACAGCCATTGGTATTGATGAGCCCTCAGAAGCAAGCATATCGACACAAAATCAAAACATAATCAATATAAAATCCAAAATCAATAATAATAACGATACATGCTCAAACAGCCCACAACCGATTCTCAAACCCCACAAACTAACTATCACAACATAGTACTAATCTTCACACATCTAGCCATCCATCGTTGAGCCACTAACTGAGTTAGGGATTATCATCCTAATCAGTTTATCCGTAAGTTTTACATGCAGCCCACAAAACACAGCCGACACCTTCCAATATCCTATCATAGCACAACAACCAACTAATTTATTACCCGATTTCATGACCTCAATGGATGAGGGAAAGACTACATCCCAATAGCCCCTAAACACACATATACAAAAGCTAGACTGATGTATTTTGCATTTACAACACTTACAATGCTTAAAATTGAGAAAATAACATGGACTTAGGTATATTTATGAGGATGTTAGGTGTTTTTACTTTGTTTCCAGGGAAAATAGGTTTTGGAGTAAAAATGGGCAAAAGATGCAGAAAAGTGCAAAAAATCAATCAAGTCCCGATCTTTGTATGAGCCATACCTAGATTGTATGAGTCGTACTGAGACTCATGGAAAAGTTCAGATGTCTGAAATGATGCAAAAGCCAGAGTATGATTCTCAGTACGAGTCGTACCAAGATGGTACAAACCATAATTCAAGTTATGGAATACTTTAGAGAAACATTGGACAATTGAAGTCTCCTGATACGGATAGCACCTACGGATCGTAGCTTCTACTTACGACCCATACTAGGATCTATGGAAAGCTTCAACAATTCTTAAGGACTTGGCAGAACTCAAGATGAAACAAACAGTTACGAGTCATAGGAGAAAGGTACAAGCGTACCAAGACACTTGTAGAAAACTTCAGAAAACGTCAAAATTCTCAAAACCAAGCCACAGATGGATTGTACGACTCATAGGGTCATGATACGGGTCGTACCAACTACCAATACTTAGCTAATTCAACAACAACCAAGGAATTGATGTGTCATGATTTTACGACACTTTCGACGCTTAAAACCAAGAAATTATGCACATTCCAGGTATGTTTATATGGGTATGATGTGTTTTGTGCTTAATGTGTTGGAAAACAGGTTTGGAAGTGAATTTGGTCAAATTAATGCTAAAAATAACTAGAAAGTGACTGTCAGGCACTTAACGAGTCATTGGCAGGAGGCAGGAATCGTCGCCTAAGGCGTGGGCAAAAGTTGGAGTTTGGAAGAACCAAGGCAGTGTACTTGACGACTCGGAGGAACGACTCATTACAACTGGTAACAAGTTGTGAGGTCAGTCGTTAGGAATCGAAGAGAAAATTTCAATAAAGTGGCCAGTGAAGGGGGCGACAGACATAACGATTCATCATGAGATGAAACGACTCGTTGGCAAGCCACTGGAACCATCTGTGAAGTGCACTAGAGTTTTGAAGGAGTTAGTCCACGAGGGACCTAACTATCGTACTCAAGCACGACGAGTCGTTAGGTGACCCATTGCCACAACTGGGTGTGATGCTGAGGACGACTAATGTAATCAAGGAACGACTCATCAGAAGGCCAAAAGGCCCATCCCCTAGCCCGTTGCCACTGCCGACCTGGTTTCCAATTTTATTTAGGAAAAGGATTCCTTAGAATTATAAATACCCAATTTAGGTTTGTTTTTAGGAGACGATTCTGGAACAATTTTTGAGACTATTTTTAAGAGAATTTTCATACAATTGTTCTTGATTCAAGAAACAAAAGCAACATTGGAATTTTATTCAATCTATGTGATTTTTATTCTACAATAATTTGTAAGTTGCAATTATGATTTATTTAATATTTTCTAATTGGGATAATACAAGCATGAGTAGCTAAACCCATAAACTAGGTTTGTGGGAACCAAGATGAACTAACACACATAGGTAAGAAAAACTTAGTGATTCTTGAACGGGGTTTTATGCATGTATTGTTTTTCCCTTCGTTTTGATTGATTCTTGACGGTTGCAAACGTTAGGATTTGCCTTATTCTTACTTACCGGACCAAGGAGGTAAAGAATGGTAAAAGGGATTAACAATGGATATTTGAGGCTATCAACCCTCATCTAATAGCTTGAACTTGTCTGGGGATAGCTAATCCGATATTAAGGGTAAGGGTCAACTAAAGTACACCCGTATACGGACCAAGTTGCATGGTGAAAATCATCTAGATTGGGGACCAACCATTTAGGTGAACCTAACTTACCAATATTGCATGTTAAACACCGGAATAAATAACAAGTGTAAGAGCCTTGTGGTTATGAAATCTTGGGGAACACAATCCTAGTCAAATCGTTAATTGAATACAAACCAAATTTGATTTCAATATTCAGCAATTTTACTTTGTTTATTATTCTATATTTTTCCCCTTTAGAAATAAGTAAATCAATAGTAATAGTTATTTGCATTAACTTAAGTTCTTACCATATTCCCTGTGGGATCGACCTCAACCTTTGTTGGGTTCTATATTTGACAATCGACCGCTTATATCTCAATTGCGAGGTGTAATTTGGGCGACATCAAATTTTGGCGCCATTGCCGGGGAATATAGCTAAGGCTTTTGTTAATTGTGTTAACTTTGCTATTGGTTCTTATTTCTTTTTTATTTTTTTATTTTGTTTTGATTGCTTAACAGGTCTTAGGTTTGTGCATGCCCAATACTAGAAGCCAAGGAAATCCCCTGGTTCCAATTGATCACGAACTTGAGCTAACGTTAAGAAACCTGAGAAGAATGGCCAACATACAAGAGCAAGAAACCGTGGACCAAGCCACAACAAGAATGTTGGCCGAAGAGCAAGCTCGAGCTAGAGATCGTGAGTTAGCCAGAGTTGCTGAAGAGTAGCGTCTAGCTACAGAATCTAAACGAGCTAGATGACCCAGAGGTCCAGAACACCAGTGACACCAATATTTTGATGAGGAAGATGATGCGGATATAGAAGAAGCTAGTGCCACTGGAGCTATAGTCCCTACTCCTTTTCCTGCTGGGGCAAAATTTGACATTACCAGTGCGATGATCCAACTGCTTAATATGAAGGGAATATTTGTGGGTCACGCATCTGATGATGCCCATGCTCAGTTGAAAAATTTCATGGGAATATGTAAGGCATACAAGCAACTGGGGGTGAGCCAGGACGCTATCAGACTGAGGTTATTTCCATTCTTTCTAGGGAGTGAGGCAACTATGTGGCTGACTGAGTTGCCGAATGATTCCATCACTACTTGGGGAGAGCTTTTATTGAAAGGTTCTTCCCTCTGTCCAAAGAATTACAGTTGAAGGATGAGATTTATAACTTCAGATAGCTAAATTCTAAGGCACTCCACGAGACCTGGCTGCGGTTGAACAAAAAGCTTAAGAAAGTTCCAAGTCACAAAATTCCGAATGATACATTGGTGGAGATCTTTTATAGGTATCTGAATGCCAACACTAAGGCAGTGGCTGATATCATCTCCGAAGGAACTTTTATGAGTCACACCTATGCAGAGGCTACGAAGTTGCTAGACAAGATCACCAAAACCAACCGAGCTTGGCACACTAGGGAGTCGGAGGTTCCGGCTGGTTCTTATGAGGTTGGTATGTCTGTTGAACAGAGAAGAAGAGATGAAGAGCGTGATCAGGATATAGTAGAGATAAAGACTACCATGGGGTTTCTTGCAAAACACCTGATGGGAGCCGGAGAAGAAAAGGTGAATGTTGTAGGTTATCAAGGCAAGGCCCTGAGAAATGATGGTTGCAAGCCTGAGTCTGAAGAAGAGGTCAACTATTTGAATGATCAGAGGGTGGGTTTCTGGACCAACACCCTGGGGTATAACCAAGACTCTTGAAATCAAGGTCAAGGGAACCAAGGTCGGAACTTCTATAAGGATAATAATTACAACCAGGTCCAATACAGAGACAATGGGGATTGGAAGAAGCGTGAAGAGTTCAAAAATGATAGAGGCGGTCTGTATATTCAACCGAGAAACCGTGAGCCAGAGTCCAGCAGTTCGAGGGTTGAAGATATGCTATCCAAAGTGCTAAAAAAGATAGAGACAACAGACAGCTACTTTATTGATCTCCGGGCTGATATTTTTGGTTTAAATCAAAAGTTGGAGTCTCATGCCATGCCAATCAGGCAGATTGAGCAGCAGATAAGTCAAATGTCTGTTGCAATGAATCAAAGGAAAAAAGGCACACTTCCCAGCAATACTATGCAAAATCCAGAAAATGACAGTCACTGCATGGAGGTCACTACTAGGAGCGGGAAGGCCACAGGTGATACCCCGAGGCCAGTTGTAGTTAAGGAGTCAGACAAGCTCGTGTTGATAAATGAGGATGGTGTGGCTGATTTTGAAAACCCAACTTTGGTTGGGGACTCAGATATGAAAACTGCTCCAGGTAGTGCAAAGGAGCAAGGAGATGACCATGGGAAGGAGAAGGAGGCACATCAAAAACTGACATCAATCCCTAAACCTTCTCCTCCTTATTCCCAGCGCTTGAAGAAGAAAGCTGAAGATGGGAAATATTAAAAGTTTATCTCTATGCTTAAGCAGTTGTCGGTGAACATTCCATTGGTTGAGGCACTTGAGAAAATGCCTAGATATGCAAAATTCATGAAGGACCTCATCACTAGAAAAAGGACGGTGAGTTTGAAACCTGCTGATAATGTGCACCACTGTGGTGCCATCACTACACCGGCCCTAGCACAGAAAAAGGAAGACTCAGGTGCATTTACTATACCTTCTCCCATTAAGGATGTTGAGTTTGCAAGGGCACTTTATGACTTGGGAGCTAGCATAAATCTGATGCCGCTAGCAATGTTTAAAAAAAGTTAGGCTTGGGAACCCCCACACCGACTTCGATGCGGCTACTGATGGCTGATAGAATGGTTAAAAAGTTGATGGGGATTTTGTTTGATGTATTGGTCAAAGTGGACAAATCATATTCCCAGCAGACTTCGTGATTTTGGACTGCGAAGTCGATTATGAGGTCCCCATCATTTTGGGGTGGCCATTCCTTGCAACAGGTAGGGCCCTAGTGGATGTGGAGGCAGGCCAATTGAAATTTAGGTTGAACAAAGAAGAGGTCACCTTCAACATTAGCCGAACCATGAAACAACCTTTAGAATAATTTCAACATTGGAGGATGGAGAAGAGTCACTTGACAAATTTTGAGTAGTTAAGAGACTTGCATCGTGCCCCGATGTTAAATCAGGCGCTGCATGGGAGGATCCCCATTGAGGTGTCTTGGTGAAGTCTGAGTAGCCAAAACAACCACGTCGTGCCGCAACATTAAATCAAGCGCTTCTTGGGAGGCAACCCAAGTTGTAAATGTAAGAAAAAGTTAGTATTAACGTTTGTTGATGGGTGCAGGTGAATAATATGGAATATCTGAAGTTGGAACCAAAAATTGAAACTTCAGTTCTGGTGCAGAAAAATCACAGAACGAGTCATCATCTGACTTGACGACTTGTTTAGTCAAGTCGTGAAGAGAACTATAGAAAAAAGGGGAGCAACGGGTGACTTCACGAGTCATTTCTCCAAGGATGAATCGTTGAGTCCCCCATCAGGTACACTGGATCTAAAACTGAATTAAAAGAATAAGGGTGATAACGGCTCACTCAACGAATCGTTGGGAGACCAAACGAGTCTTTAAGTGACCGGTCGGGAAGCTATAACAGGCCAAGGACCACGATTCAAGCAACGACTCATTGGGTTACACCACGAGTTGTTCTTGACTCGTTAGGTCCCAGGTAAGTAACCTAACCTGACCCACGATTGAAATTGGGAAAATTTTAAATTAAAATCAACAAACCTGATTCCATTACAATGCTTCCTAGAAAAATTAAAACTTCAAAATTTCCCTCTTCTCTTCTTCTTCTTCTTCTTCACTGAAACCCCATCGACAATCACCTTCAACCTTGCACTCCTGTTCACACAAGCACACACAATTGCACTCCTTCGTTGTTCAAGCATATTGTGAGTACTCTTTCCCCATTGAAATTTGAATATTGCTGCATCTAAACAAAAGTTTTTAGGACCCATGTCGTAATAAATTGGAATTTACTTTGGATAATATAGTCCTTGTGAATATTTGTGCCCCTTGATATCATTAAACCCTAGGAAGATTTAAACAAATGAATTTTGATAGTAGAAACACTTGGGTTGATGTTAATAATCTGATGAGTTTGTGTTTGTGGAATTGAAAATCGAGAAGAAGATGAGGATGAATAGGAACTCTTGAGCACGAGCCACATCACGAGTCATTGGATAACCAAAAGACTCGTTATATAGCTCGTCCTGAGTTTAAAAATTAAACTGATGAGGCAGTGTACCTAACGACCGGCCTAACTAATCGTTGCCTTTGGCAACGACTTATTGGGACCAGCCGTTAGGACAACTAGGCACCAACCTAGAAATATTTTCTGTTTCATCTCATCTTGCACACTGACATTGTTTCCACAGGTACAATGGCTCCCAGAGGTTCACCAAAGAAGGGTCCAACAAAGAAGCAAGCACCTGAGCGTAGTCAACCCTTATACCGTAGACTGCATGATGATCCATCATCCTCTGAAGAGTCGAGTGGATCTGAGGAGGAATATGAAGTAGAGGAGGAGTAGCTAGTGAGGATATCTACCAGGTATAGGGATCAACAAAGTTCAAATCCGACAGCCCTGGTTGATACTCCCACTCCACTTGCAAGAGATCCACCCAGCCGTACTGATGAGAGTGCTAGGGCTGCAGCTGTACTGGTTCCCGAGGCTCCCACAGCTGGGCACAATACAGAGAGAGTTGATGAATCGCATGCCCCGCGAGGGGATTCTGATAATGATATGACGGAGACCTCGGACACATCAAATGAGAAACCGAGAAATGTACGGAGATGGTGTATCCATGGCATGAGGGATATATATAATTGAGATATTTCTCCCAATGAAAAAGGCAATCCGAAGAGGAGCATATATGAGGAGCCGAGGCTGGTAACCACAGGGCTTAAAGATCTCCCAGAGCTACAGGCAGTTTTTGATAAATACAAGTTTGGGTGGTTGACTGAGCCTTCAGGCAGCTATAGCGCGTGTTTAGTGGGAGAGTTATATGTAGCATATGCATCCACCTTGCAGCGGTTGGCATTAGGGGGATAGGATTGGAAGAAGAGACCCGCATTGACTCAGGTTCTAGTGAGAGAGACTCCAGTTGACATTTCTGAGCGGACGATCTCCAGAATGTTGTACGGGTCGTATTATCAAGCTCCGTTGAACACAACAGAATTTGAACACAGGCTATCTGAGCTAAAGAAGGTCAAAACAAAGAAGTTGAATAGCCAAGAGCGCATCCAGCAGTACACTTGGTTGTCCAGGATTATTACTATGAGAGGTCCACTAGTAGAATGGCTGCATGGTACAGAGTCGCAAATAAAGAAGGCCACATTGAATTTTCAGGCAAAGTTTTGGTGGTCACTAGTGCAGCACAGGCTGGTACCAACCAACAATGACAATATACTTTTTCCTGACAAAGCAACTGTTGCGCCCAGCGCACACGCAAGCGTACACGGTCGTACAGGTAATACAGTGGCCCTTCCTAAGAGCCGGATATCGAATCCACAGGGATTGAACCAATTCAGCGAATTATCAAGTTCAAGTGTAAGATTAACCTTCAAAAGTGTTGATTATAGAAGTTTTTGATAAATTATAATTAAGTTTTGGGGTAGTCACAAAACAATCAGGAAATGATATAAGAAGAAACTAGAGCTAAGGCTGGATAATCATGCAATGCTACACTTTGTAATGGTTCATGTATGAAATTATTAATTGTTGTCTCACATAGTTGGAAATGCGATGTTCATGGTCTCTCGAGCCTCTAAACACAACAAACTAGCCTCACAACTACATCGTTGAGTGGGGATGTGACATCCTAGTTCGTGGGCAATTCAACTACATGGATGTGGTTTACAGGGTTTGTGCTCTTGATTAGGGAATTTCGTACCTCTAATCATTTAACCTAACTTAGCTTCACAACTAATTCTAAAAGTGGTGGAGTGAAAATCCTAAGCTGATGTCTTGCTATCATCCCATTTTATCAACCAAGAAAGGCAATTTAGGTATATTATTTATCCTAATTGCGAATCATATCGAAAGATAAGAACTTGCTCCCTACATTCCTATGTTATTTCCAAGGGTTACTCTTTCAAGCTTTTACCTAGCTTAACATATATGTTTTGATGGTGATCAAGCATAAAAATAACCATAATAAGGAATGTAAGACAAAATAACAATTAATAACTCAAACCAAAATGAATTCATGCATTACAATCATATCACGTAGCCTCAACCCTAGGGGAAGGGTTTTAGCCACTCATGTTCGTACAATAACTTAAAAATATCATTAAAGTAGAGTACTTACAAGAATAGGTAAAAGAGATTGTAAAATTAGTGAACCCTAGGTGAGTTCTTCACTTCTCCCTTCGCTCCTCTACAGTTTCTAGAAAATATTTCGTGATCAATGATTTTAAAAGCTAAGGGTTCAATTTATACTAAGCTAAAAAAATGCAAAATTTGGCCTGTGGTGGAACAGCTCCGTGTCATGGAGGCTATCACGGAGATTTTCCTCCGTGCCACAGAGCAAATGCGGAGGTTCACTGTTTGGTAGCCCCTGCTTATATAAATTAATTCTTTGCTCCGTGGCACATTATTGAACGCCCCAATGCTTCTTCGTGGCATGGAGTTGACTCCAAATGTCCCTTTTAGATTGTCTCATCATCCATAATCCACCCCTTAACATTTATCTTCAATATTAGGATCATTATATTCACATTGAGCTCCATACATTGGCAATTTCAACCTACAAAGAGAGCTAATCATATTTGTTAGTCCATGGCCACAATTTACACAAAATACATGAGATTATTCTTAAATTAAGGTACAACATGGGTAAAATATGGGTATAAAATAGTATTTGGGCATGTAAATATGCCCAAGATCACTTCTCCGCACTTAAAGCCTTGTTCTTCCTCGAACAACTCTTTTACATCTCATGCACATGAAGACTCAAACATAGCTTCTTGAAGCAAGACAATTTAAGTTAAGGCTACAACAATTTTTTTAGATAGCAAGTTAAAAATAGTGCATGCAAGATTTAACAATTAAAATCAAATATAACTATGTTAAGACTTCCTAGCCTCAAGAATGAGCTTTCAATCTCAACAACTCATGCGAGTTAACCGATCAAGAAATCCGACATGAATTTTATCTTTCATTAAATATGTGCCCTCACAACAAGAGAGTTACCCATTTTCACTCATATGTTTTCAAATTATAACATGAATGGGTATATTTATAAGAAATAAGCTCACTCTCCCAAAGAATTCACATGCCACGTGTATTGACCCATAAGCTTGCCTTTAGTGTTTTACTCCACTAATTTAAGAATGTTAGAAAGTAAGATTAAGTAGCACTTAAAGGGTTGTAATATAAGCTAATGGCGGGTCGATACTATTATGTCTAATAATAGTGACTATCTTCCCTAAGAGCTTGTAATACACCACACTCTCCTTAAGAACTTCCACCCTCTTACTTCACCTTTATACTTTTCTACCCCCATTTTCCTCTTTTGTTTCCCCATCTCATTAGGCACACTTAAGCTGTTAGTATGGAGTCTTTGAGCCATTTTCTTTTAGCGATAATTGATTTGTCCCTTTTTTTCTTTTACTCCCTACTAACTCTTATTCATTTTTAAACAAGTGCACCTTTAGTCTTCTCTTCAACTTCCACAACTACTATTTTCCTTCTTATTTCACTTTGCACTCCTTAATTCTTTTTCAATTTCATCTCAGCGCTTAGGAGTTCTGGATAAAATTCAAGGCTAATGAAAATAAAGGATTAAGCTCATTTTTTGGTTAGCAAAGAATAGGCTAAAGGCTCAATGGGGCTAACTAGGATCAGAAAATTCAAGGTAGGTAAAGCAAGGGACAAAAATTAGGCTCAATCAAAGAAATGCCTAAGTCATCTCCTACAATCTACATCCTTTATTTCTCTTTATATACACACCAGGAAAGTTATAGACACTACACAATAGCATGAAATACTCAAAAAGCCTTACACTCACAGCACATGCTCAATTTAAGACAAATTCAGTAGATTCTTAACTCAACTAATCACACGAATGCGAAATTCAGCTTTAAGAATATCGAGTCACATTCAAAATCCTAGGTGTCTCTAACATAGTTATACAGCTGCTCACATGCTTCAAAATTTACAAAACTTGCATCTCACAATCATACATAGCACATAACAAGAACATCAAGCCATCAATCAACTACGGGCTCAAAAGTAAAAAACTATTGACTAATTTTCCCTCAAGACGGTCGTCATCCATCCATCGTCGAGAATAGTCCCTAACTATGAATAAAACAAATATGTACAGATAAGGAAAAATTTTATTCATCGGTTCAAAGTGCCCCTCGTCGGAAAAGAACCGAAAAGAAAAACCAACGGGTGGGTGAATCATTCTCAACTAAAACATTTTTCATCAACCAATATTATATCAAGCACTAAATTCACTCGAATCATAAGCACAAAATTTTGAAATTTACCTCACCCCACACTTGAATCATGCTATGTAACCAAAGCATCTAATTCAAATTCAGCAAGGGTGAGAAATACTCCCTGAGGCCTCTAGGCCTAGTTAACAACATGTTTTTCATCATTCTTGTACAAGTGAATTATCGACCCCACACTTTTCCTCTTTCATGCTTCTTAGATTCCTCTTCCAAGGGTACTTAGACTTCCCCTCCATCTATGCTTATTTCACCACCAAAAACAACCACAAGATGAAAATAAACAAAATCAACACAAATGAAAAAATTAAAATTGTACCTGTGGTACCCTTTGGTTGTCTCCCAAGAAGCACCTGATTTTACGTCGCGGCACGACGTGGACTATCCTTTTCAGGACATCCTTAAACCAGTATTCCATTTCGAGAACCATCTTCTTCTCTTTTTATTTTTCGAGGAAACAGTCTCCACTCTGTTCCTCTCTTCTTCCAACTTCTTTTCTAACTAAAGCCCTCCATCAGATTCGGGCTGAAAAGTGATCATCTCATGCGGCCGTGGACCTATGGAATCTACCACCCCACACTTAGCCCCCGACAACACACTGACCTTACAAAGGTCTCTATAGTGTTGGTGGGTTAATCTCTTGGTAGACTCGGAAGAGTTCTTCTTCATCATCGACCCTCATTTTCAGGGTCCTTACTCTTAAATTAATAATTGCTCCTCCAGTGGCCAAGAATAGCCATCCCAAGATCAGGGGTACCTTGTCATCAACTTTAAAATCCAATATGATGAAGTCAATGGGTATAATGAACTTACCCACTTTGATGAGAAGGTCCTCGATTATTCCATCTGGTGCCACTTGAGACTTGTCTGCTATCTGCAATATCGTTCGTGTTGATCTCAATTGACCCAACCCCAAGGTATTAAACATAGATAGGAGCATTAAATTAACTGTTGTCCCTAAATCACATAGATCTCTTACCACCTTAGCTTTACCAATTTGAATGGGGAGGGTAAAACTCCCTGGGTCTTTGAGCTTTTTTGGTATCTAGCTCATTACCCTGTGGCTGTACTCCTCAATCAGTGCCACTGTCTGAACATCCACCAATCTTACTTTGTTGGCCACCACATCTTTCAAGTACTTAGCGTACTTGGGCATTCCCTGCAAAACATCAAGCAAAGGCAAATTTATGTGAAGTTCTTTGAAAATATCGAAGAACTTTTTAAAGCATTCCTCCTCCTTGCTCTTTTTGAGTCTTTAGGGGAATTGTGGTGGTGGTCTCTGTGCTGGCTGCAATGATGGTTGTGCATTTTGTTTCACAACACTCTGATTATCTCCCTTTTCAGTGGATGGTCCTTTTCTAACCAACTCTGGTTGCACCTCATTTCTCTTCTCTTTTGGTGGTGCATCAACCAATTGCGTGCCACTCCTCAGACTGATGGCGTTGACCTATCGGGGGTTTGTATCTGTGTCATTGTGTAACCCTCCTTGAGGTATGGTGTGCTGAGCAGCTGCTATTTGACCCATCTGCTTCTCTAGATTTTGGGTGGCCAACTGCTGATTTTTCAAATATGATGCCATCCTCGCCTGATTCTCTTCTAGTTGGGTCTGTGTTGCCATAATCTTCTGCAACATCTCCTCAATGTTACTGCTCAACTAGCAACCTTTCTGCCTGTTGTGGTGTTGATACTGCTGCTGCTGAGGTTGCTGGTAGCTTTGACTTTAATTTCCGCCCCAAGAAAAATTTGGGTGGCTCTGCCAATTCTTGTTGTAGTTGTTCCCAAAATTCTGATTGTTTCTATTAACATTCCCAACAAAATTGACCGATTCAGGATTGGCCCTACAAGATTCTACATTGTGCCCATTATTACCGCAGATTTCACACCAACTAGGAGCCTGCTAAACTACATTCACCTGTCCCTGCTGTTGGTTCATACTCAGTTTATTAAACTGAGTCATCATCTGATGCTGGAATGATGCTAGCTATGCCGCCAAGGAATTGACACCATCCACCTCTATTAGCCCTGTTGTTCTCTTTGCTTCCCCTCTCAATGACTCGTTGTGCCACTCTAGATTCCCCTGAGCAATCCTGTTCAACAAAGTGTACAGCTCATCATAGGTCTTCTCCAATGCTTGCCCACCTGATACAGAGTCTAGTAAAATTTTGGTGTGTTGGTCTAGACTTTCCACAAAGGTATGGGTTAGCACTTCATTAGACTGCTGATGATGAGGGCAGTCTGTCAATAGTGACTTGAATCTCTCCCAAGCCAAATACAAGTTCTCCTTCGTCCTCCGCTTGAAACTTAATATTTCACTCCTGAGTTTGGCAGTCTTGCCTGAAGGAAAGAATCTGATGAGGAACTTCTTTGCTAAGTCGTCCCAAGAAGTAATGGAATTAGGTGGCTCAACCTTCAACCACCTTTTTGCCTCTCCCAATAATGAAAATGGGATGAGTGTGTGTTGGACATAATCTATGTACACTCCGATGGGGACGAACGTGTCACTAATCTCAAGGAAGTTCTGTAAGTGCTGTTGTGGGTCCTCATAAGTCATCCTAGTGAACTAGCCACTGGAATGTAACAGCTGCACCATGTTCTGTTTAAGCTCAAAGTTCCCTCCAGGCTCCGATTTGCGGATACTAGAGGTCACATTTGTCGCTAATGGGATTACCACTTCGTGAACTGGTTGAGCTGCCATGGTTTCAGGTAACAACTCTGCTTGCCCTGCTAGTGGGTGTTGTTGTAACCTCTTCTGAAGTGTCTTTAGCTTTCGCTCTAGTGCTTTTGAGTAAATGAAGTTGACGTTCAGGTTCAAGCAACGGTTCCACCAATTCTCTATTCCTTTCCATCTTTGCAAGGACAATCTGTCACCTAAAATATAGCAGACTAAGACCAAGTATCTCAACACTTAAGGAAATTAAAAATCACACCAAAACAGAAAAATTCACTAAACTTTGCCAGTCCCCGACAACGACACCAAAAACTTGTTGCGCCCAACGTACACGCAAGCATACACGGTCGTATAAGTAATACGGTGGCCCTTTTAAAGAGCCGGATATGGAACCCATAGAGACTGGACCAATTCAGTGAATTATCAAGTTCAAGTTTAAGATTAACCTTCACAAGTGTTGATTATAGAAGTTTTCGATAAATTATAATTAAGTTTTGGGGTGGTCACAAAACAATCTGGAAACGATATCAGAAGTAACTAGAGCTAAGGCCGGATAATCATGCAATGCTACACTTTGTAATGGTTCACGTATGAAATTATTATTTGTTGTCTCACATAGTTTGAAATGCGATGTTCATGGTCTCTCGAGCCTCTAAACACGACAAACTATCCTCACAACTACATCATTGAGCAGGGATGTGACATCCTAGTTCGTGGGCAATTCAACTACATGGATGTGGTTTACGGGGTTTGTGCTCTTGATTAGGTACTTTCGTACCTCTAATCATTTAACCTAATTTATCTTCACAACTACTTCTACGAGTGGTGGAGTGACAATTCTAAGCCAGGGTCTTTCTATCATCCTGTTTTATCGACCAAGCAAAGCAATTTAGGTATATTATTTATCCTAATTGTGAATCATATCGAAAGATAAGAACTTGCTCCCTACATTCCTACGTTCTTGCCTAGGGTTACTCTTTCAAGCTTTTACCTAGCTTAACATGTATGTTTTCATGGTGATCAACCATAAAACAACCATAATAAGGAATGTAAGACAAAACAATAATTAACAAGTTAGACCAAAATGAATTCATGCATTACAATCATATCACATAGCCTCAACCCTAGGGGAAGGGTTTTAGCCACTCATGTTCGTATAATAACTTAAAAACATCGTTAAAGTAGAGCACTTACAAGAATAGGTAAAAGAGAATGTAAAATTAGTGAACCCTAGGTGAGTTCTTCACTTATCCCTTCGCTCCTCTACGGTTTCTAGAAAATATTTCGTGACCAATGATTTTAGAAGCTAAGGGTTCAATTTATACTAAGCTGAAAAAATGCAAAATTTGGCCTGTGGTGGAACAGCTCTGTGGCACGGAGGCTATTCCAGAGATTTTCCTTCGTGCCACGGAGAAAATGTGGAGGTTCACTATTTGGTAGCCCCTGCTTATATAAATTAATTCTTTGCTCCGTGGCAAGTTGTTGAACGCCCCAATGCTTCTCCGTGGCAGGGAGTTGACTCCAAATGTCCCTTTTAGCTTGTCTTATCATCCATAATCCATCCCATAATATTTATCTTCTATATTAGGACCATTATATTCATATTGAGCTCCATACATTGGCAATTTCAACCTATAAAGAGAGCTAATCATATTTGTTAGTAAAAATTACACAAAATACATGAGATTATTCTTAAATGAAGGTACAAATGGGTAAAAAATGGGTATAAAATAGTATTTGGGCATGTAAATATACCCAAGATCAGCAGCTTTGGTAGCTAGCATAATGGAGGGGTATGCCATCAACTTCCCGCGATATATTGCAGAGGAGATTCGAGAGGGGGCGATCAATGACAGCACTACCATTCTGTTTCCATGTTTGATTGATAGACTCTATCAGGAGTCAAAGGTACCGGTATTGCCATTAGTGGACCAGAGAGTGGTGGTCCAGAAGATTATCGATATCGGGATGATTCGAGATGATACAAACCCGGTATCGAGGGCGACAACTCAGGAAACTGCATCCGTGGCAGCGAAAATATTAGCAAAGGCTTTTTGCAGCGGGATGCAAACTGATGTAGCACAGTCCGCTGAGTTGGCAGTTGATCCTATGCAGGGCAGAGAGACAGGTAGCCAGGCTGAGGCTATAGATGCAGCAGATACCTCCACACCTATCGATGTTCCTGAGTCTTCATCTACTGCAGTAGCCCCGAGACCACTAGTTCCGCCTCCATGAGCCACCACAGCCGGCCTAGTCACAGTTTCACAGGAATTTTTGGTTGATATGGCTAGGCGGCTAGCTAAGGCCGAGAAGCAGTAGGCACACACGATTCCACAGGTCAAAGTTTTGATGGAGAAAGTTAAGCTGTAGGTGTCAAAGGAGTTGGAGACACTGTCCAGTTTAGTGCATGGGCGACTAGATGCTTTTGAGAGGAGGATGGATGAGCTCCTTGCACAGTTACAGGCGCTGGAGTTATCCCGATGGTACTCAGAGCTAGGAACACTATGATCTGAGGTGCGGGACTTGGCTGCACGACAGGTAGCTGCAGTACCTCCACCAGTACTCCCCGTGATCGATGATGAGTTTGAAGAGGAATTGCCACCTATTTTTGATTTCCTCACGGAGGAGCCGGTGGAACATGAAAAGGGGAAGAGGCCTCATGAGGAGGCAAGTGTTGATGATGATGCTTCTCTGCTTCGTCAGCAAAAAGGTGAGCGGAGTGAGATGGATAGAGCGCTGCACGAATCAAGAGAGGACGCTCGATAGAGAGCCAAGACTGAGGCAGCGAGAGTTCATGGAGAAGGCACGAGCTCTCTAGGATCTGAAAATGCGCTGGTTCAAGCCGGTAAATTTGGAGATGACATTTGAGGCGTATCTACACCCTCCACCGACCAGGTAGCTGACACCTAGTCACACAGATATGTTCCCTATTTCCTTAGTTCTTGTTTGGTATATATATGCGTCGAGGATGACGCATGCTTTCTTCATGGGGGTGGGGAGGGATACCTGTGCATTCTGTTTTGCTGAACATAACTCGAGGGTTTTTCTTTCTGGATATCTTTTCCCTCGGGTGTTCCATATCTAGTAGAACCAGCATGTTTAGGATTTTATCTTTTTTTCTTGTGTCAGTTGGAAGAAAGTAGGAAAACTGAAAGCAGTCAGAGCTGAAATTATTTGATATTTTGATATTTGATAATTTGATACCCCTCCGAAAAATTTGTATATGTGTATGTGAAAGTTGATAAGTATGACCTTTGTGAATCTCTGCATGACGTTGAAACTGTGAACTTGTTTATCATTATATGGATGTACCTAAACTAGCAATTGGTGGAAGTGATGATGTTGACCTAAAGGAAACATAAATATATGTCTAAGTGAAAGTTTAACTCAGTGAAAGTTTATCATAGCATAACAACATAATAAACATCTAAAGCTGAATATATGTCTAAGTCTGAATAGCCTCTAATCTGGATGAGCTGATGGGACAACACTCCCAACTAGCTCAGAAATATTGAAACTGAAAGTACACTCAAAATAACTGAAATTGTAGTCCTCGGAGGATGAGGACTCACCAAGCAACAAATGCTAACTCTGGTAGGCAGCTACGAACGGGGCTGAACCTGAGAAGCCGATCTTGCATCATGAAACGATGCAGCATAGAAGGTATGCGGTCAGTACGTGGAATGTACCGAGTATGCAAGGTAAGTAAAACTGTTTTAATAAGAAAATCAGCTAAATCCTGTCATACATATATATAATAAACTTTGAAAGTAAGTAGAGGAACACATGCATAAATTCTGAAATTGATCTTTAACATAACATGCTCATGCATGGCCTTAGAACATCATGGCTGACTCGAATGACTCAAAGCTAGATCACAACATTTATATCAAAAGAAGCTGAACAATGAATCAAACCTTGCTTTCCCAACATGCATGCATAAGAAAATCATCACGAGTAATGGATATGCAAATTCAAATTATATAGGAAGCGGGAGACTCGTCACTTAACCAACATACCACGATAGAGCTTACGTGGTCCCGACTATTACACGCAAGTGGGCAGAGCCATTCAAAAACTTTCTAGGGCTAGGGACGCTACCATGTTATCGATATCAAGCTGAAAGGGCCAATCGGGCTAGGGATAGGTCACAAGGGAGGTCCCAACAATTTAATAGAATAAACCTACATTGGCACGTAGTTCTGGGGCGTAGGGTTATCAACGCTTAGCCCGCTCGGTGCTAGAATCTTCTCCCAAAACATGAAATTCTCTACATTGTCTAAATACGAAGCTCAACAGGAAGTCATGCATAAACTTAACATCGTATGAAATGAAGCTCTACATTGTCTATTGACAAGGCTTAGAAGAACCATGCTTAGACTCAACATTATGTGAAATGAAGCTTAATGACAACATACATCTCAATTATGAAGTTCATGCATATGAGAAGTTTTATTATGACACATATCACATGCTCAAGAATAGTGGGAGGCTTAAGTCCAAAATCATGTGGTAAGGCTACTTTAGAAATATCACTTTATTATTATCAACATAGGGACCTTCCCCAAAATCTTATCATGCTTGAACCCATTCAATTCATTTGAAAACATTATACTTTGGGGGATATCACTCCAAAACAAGTAATAAAATCACTTCAAGAGAAATCATCATCCATACTCAACATTGGGCATTGCCGAAAGCTTCAATATACTCGGGTCAATTCAATCTTCTTTGAAAACATTATTAAAATCATGGGTAAGTTTGGAAACATGCTTTTGATCATCTATTCCATCATCACATCCTATTAGGAACTCCCCACACATGGGCATTTTAGATTCAAATTTTTTTTAGAAAACAATTTTGTAAAAGAAATTTAGTTAAAATCTGCCCAAACTCAGTAAATCATCAATATCAACTCAATCAATCATACCCATGAGTAGGATTGTAAGATTCATGCAATTGAATGAAACCCGATACTTGATCATCACAAATAAATCATAATTTGATAGGAAATGGGCATGGGTGTGGAAGAAAGCACCCACTAATAGACTTACATACCTGGGATTGAAGAATCTTATCTCTTCCTAATTACCCAGCTGAGATTTCCCTTGGAATCCTTCAATTTCTTCTCACTTTCTCCCCTTCAAGCTCTCACCCTTGCATGCATGAAGAAAATGGCCTAGATGGGTTTATCTCAGCTTAAAACCCTCTATTAAGAGCTCAAAACGATGTAGTATAGGCCCTTAGAATTTAGGAATTATGGAAAAGACCTTACTGAAATCGCTGAAAATAACTGCCAGGGGTCCTAACGGACGACCTGATGACTCGTTACTAGGGCTCATGATCCGTTGGGTCACTCGTCAAGTACACTACCTCATCATTCAAGAAGTTTCCACTGGATAGGTAACGGCTAACCTAACGGGTCATTAGGACTGACAACGAGTCACTGGGTTCCTTCCGTCAAGTACACAAATAAGCTTCACTGTCCTTTTGTAGGAACACACCACGAGCGACCTGACGACTCGTGGTGTCTGACCACGAGTCGTTACATCACCCATGAGGACCTCGAGTCCTCCATTATCCTAGGCTTTTCCCACGTGTCACTTGATGACTTTTTTGGCCTCTTCACGAATCGTTAAGTGACCCGTTCTACAACTGCTGCAACATTTTTCAGTTTTTCTACTGATTCACTTTCGGGTCCGATTTTTGAATTCTCAAGGTATAAGAATATCTATTCATCCTCGAATGTTAAAAAAAAAGAAGAAAAACCAGAAACAACAATCACCATACATATATAGATGCTAATTAGTGATTTTCAAGTCAAAAACTGACGGAACGACTACTCCTGAAGAGAACCACATAACTATTCATAGTTTATACATCACATACATATTTCATATCATAAAACAAAATCATTCGCATGCATGGAACATGAAAACTGAATAGAGGGTTAGGGCAAAAGTTTGATACCTCAAATTGAAACTGAGCCGATAGGGAACAAATGGGGGTATTTAGCCATCATATCTGCTTTGGCCTCCCATGTAGCTCCTTCAACATGTTGATTCCTCCATAAAAACTTAACTAAAGCTACCTCTTTGCTCCTCAGCCTTCGAACTTGTCGATCCAAGATTTCAATCGAAATTTCTTCATAATTAAGGCTGTCTTTTACACCAATACTGTTTGTTGGAACCACCAAGGCTAGATCACCCAAACATTTCTTCAAAAGTGATACATGGAACACGGGATGAATTGAAGCCAATTCTGAAGGCAAGTACAACTCATACGCCACCTTACCAACTCTTCTTACAACCTAGTACGGACCAACATAGCGGTGACTGAGTTTACCTTTCTTTCCGAACCGCATGACTCTCTTCATGGAAGATACCTTTAGAAACACCCAGTCGTCAACATCAAACTCCAATTCCTTCTTCTAACATCAGCATACGATTTCTGATGACTCTGAGCAGTTTTCAGTCGGTCCCTTAGTAAATGAAACTTTACCATCGCCTCATGCACCGAATCTGGACCTATCATGGCTCCTCACCAACCTCGAACCATCCAATGGTAGATCTACACCTTCGCCCATAGAGAGCCTCGAATAGGGCTATATGGATACTAGAGTGGTAACTACTATTATAAGCAAACTCAATCAAGGGAAAATGGTCATCCCAACTACCTTTGAAATCCATCACACATGACCTCAACATATCCTCAAGAGTCTAAGGGTGAAAAGCTGTGCTTAGCTTAACCTGAGTCCCAAGCCCTTTTTGAAATGAACGCCAGAATTGAGAAGTAAACTGAGTACCTCGATCTGAAATAATAGATAAAGGCTCTCCATGAAGCCGAACCAACTCACAAATATACAACTTAGCATAATCGTCTACTGAATCTGTGGTCTTGACCGGTAAGAAGTGTGCAGCCTTGGTCAATCTATCCACCACAACCCAAATGGAGTCGTATTGCCGGCAAGTATGAGGTAGACCTGTAATGAAGTCCATATTGATTTCCTCCCACTTCCAAGTGGGAATGGCAATATCCTGAAGTACAACTCCCAGCCTTTGATGCTCGGCTTGAACACCCTGTTCATCTGATCCATAAAAGCTGCAGGAGAATTTGTTAGTCCAAAAGACATAACTACAAACTCGTAATGACCATACCGGGTTCTGAATGCCGTCTTTGGGATATCACTCTCCCAAACTCTGAGCTGATGATATCCAGATCTGAGATCTATCTTCAAGAAACACTTCTCACCCTGAAGCTGATCGAACAAATCATCGATCTTGTGTAAGGGATACCTGTTCTTGACAGTGACTTTATTCAACTGTCGATAATTAATGCACATATGAAGGGAGCCATCTTTATTCCAAACAAATAATATTGTTGCGCCCCATTGAGACTGGCTCGGTCTAATGAAACCCTTATCTAGCAAATCCTTTAACTGATTCTTCACTCCTTTAGCTCGGCTGGAGCCATCCTGTAGGGTGGAATAGATATCGGCTGCGTATCGGGAAGGAGGTCAATATCGAAATCAATCTCCCACTCGAGAGGAATACCTGGAAAATCATCAGGAAAGACCTCTGGATACTCACGTACTACTGGAACTGACTGGATAGTCGGGGTTTCAGACTCCACGTCCTAAACCCTAGCTAGATGATACATGCAACCCTTGGAAATTATTTTTCTGTCCTTGAGGTAGGAAACGACGCGACCTACAGGCACAACTGAACTACCCTTCCATTCTAAGACTGGCTCACCCGGGAATCTAAACTCTACTGACCAGGTCCTGCAATTAAAGGAAGCATAAAAAGTATACAACTAATCCATGCCGAGAATGACATCAAAATCGGTCATGGCTAACTCTATCAGATCTGCTGAGGTGACGTAATGGAGAACTAAGATCGGGAAATCTCTATACACCCGTCTAGCTATAATTGAGTCACTTACTGGAGTAGAAACTGAGAAGGATTCTGACAAGACATCGGGATTGAATCCGAAGCTAGTGGCTACATAAGGTGTCACAAATGACAAGGTGACCCCTGGATCAAACAATGCATAAACATCAACATGGAAGACTCGTAACATACCAGTAACCATGTCCGGGGAGACCTCCTGCTCCTGATGGGATGCTAGGGCATAGAATCGTTTCTCGCGTTGATCGCCAGCTGTACTGGTAAATGCCCCCTGATGTGCTGAGCGAGGGGTAGGGCTGCTGAACTAGAAGCTGGGCCATGGCCCCCAACTTGATCCTGTCTCGCCGCTGGACAATCTTTAAGCATGTGTCTGGGTTGCCCGCACTTGAACCTACCAAGCACTGGCCTGTATGCCCTTATCCATATCTGCGATAGGATGGAACACTTGAATCTGCGGGCCTGATGCTCGTCCTTTCTAATCATTCCTAGGCCGAGATGGAACACTCAAGGTTGATAAAGCTAGCAGATGATCTCTGGTGGGTCTGCTGACGATGCCCACCGCCGGACTTCTGCTGGGAAAATCTGTGGTCCTCAGTCCTGGCCCTCTTGTCCTCTCGCTCTCTCGAATGTGCCATCTCCATCTGCTGGACATACAACACCATCCAAGGGAAGTCCATATCCTGATGGAGCATAGCATTCCTGCATTTCTTATCCAAGTAACCTGTTATCCCATGCACAAACCTGCTCACTCGCGCCCTCTGGTCAGCCACAAACTCAGGAGCGTACTTCGATAGGCGAGTGAACTCAAGGGAATACTCTAGTACTGTCATCCTCACTTGCTTCAAATTCACGAACTCAACTGCTTTCAACTCCCTCATCTTCCGAGGGAAGAACCGATCGAGGAAAGCAACCTGAAACTCCTCCCAAGTGACCGGGCCTGCTCCGGCGACCCTGCTATCTTTCCATTGATGGAACCAGATATGTGCAACCCATTTCAACTAATAGGAGGCAAAATCCGCGCACTCAACACTACTCACCCCCATAACCTGGGTGATCTTGACGATCTCATTAACGAACTCATGTGGGTCCTCATCTTTGGACCCTAGAAACTCAGACGGGTTCATCCTCAAGAAGTCCCTGACTCGAGCCGCCGTTGCATTTCCATTCTGTGGAACATGCGCAACAACCTGCTGATTGACCTGAGCGGTTAA
The DNA here is from genome assembly GCA_035772735.1 of Datura wrightii. Lineage (NCBI taxonomy): Eukaryota > Viridiplantae > Streptophyta > Magnoliopsida > Solanales > Solanaceae > Datura > Datura wrightii. Next base: position 53,540,039 of record JASDFA010000023.1, read on the forward strand.
GGCCTGTGCAAGCATCTGGATAGTGGCCCAGAACTCAGCGTGAGCGGCTGGTTCCGGTGCCTGAGGCTCCTGAATTGGTGGGAAATGCTAATGCCCACGACCCATGCCATCCTCATAGCCTTCACCGTCTCCATTTCTCCTTCCATTCATCCTTCGAGGAGCCATGACTCTGCAATCGCAAATACCATGAATTAGCGGGATAGAAAGACTCTTCATCGCACGACCTAGATCATGAAAGATGAGAACATTTTCTAAAACGTTTCGTAGCCTCTTGGTCATAAGTGTGGCGCGCTTCACACCCATGAAAAAGACTCTACTTAACACAGCTTTCAGACTCCCTAGGACACTTCAAACCTGGCTTTGATACCAAATTTGTCACGACCCGAGAGGGGATCCGGATCGTAGACACGGGACGAGGGACCTCGAGAGACCCCAAGTCAACTATGGCATAAGCATTCACTATCTCATCCAATAAACATAAAGGAAACATAAATATAAACTTAGTGAAAGTTTAACTTAGCATAACAACAGAATAAACATCTAAAGCTAAATACATGTCTAAGTCTGAATAGCCTCTAATCTAGATGAGTTGATGGGACAACACCCCCAACTAGCTCAGAAATACTGAAACTGAAAGTATGCTCAAAATAACTGAAAGTCTAGTCATCGGAGGATGAGGACTCACCAAGAAACAAATGCTAACTCTAGTAGGCAGCTATGAATGGGGCTGGACCTGAGAACCCGATCCTACATCATGAAACGATACAGCATAGAAGGTATGCAGTCAGTACGTGGAATGTACTGAGTATGCAAGATAAGTAAAATCGCTTTAATAATAAAATCGGCTAAATCCAGTCATGCATATATATAATAAACTTTGAGAGTAAGTAGAGGAACACATGCATAAATTCTGAAATCGAACTTTAGCATAACGTGCTCAAGCATGGCCTTAGAACGTCATGGCTGACTCGGATGACTCAAAACTAGACCACAACATTTATATCAAAAGCTGAACAATGAGTCAAACCTTGCTTTCCCAATATGCATGCATAAGAATATCATCATGAGTAATGGATATGAAAATTAAAATGATATAGGCAATGAGAGACTCATCACTTAACCGACATACCACGATAGAGCTTACGTGGTCCCGACTATTACATTCAACTGGGTAGAGCCGTCCAAAACCTTGTCAGGGCTAGGGACGCTACCATGATATCGATATCAAGATGAAAGGGCCGATCCGGCCAGGGATAGCTCACAAGGGAGGTCCCAATAATATAATAGAATAAACCTACGTTGGTGCGTAGTTCTGGGGCGTAGGGTTATCGACCCTTAGCCCGCTCGGTGCTAGACTCTTCTCCTAAAACATGCAATGCTCTACATCGTATAAATACGAAGCTCAACATGAAGTCATGCATAAACTTAACATCATATGAAATGAAGCTCTACATTTTCTATTGAAGAAGCTCATTGTGAAATCACGCATGCATTAGACATCATATGAATATGAAGCTCAACAATGTCATCTCGATAAGGCTTAGAATAGAACCATGCTTAGACTCAACATCATGTGAAATGAAGCTTAATGATAACATACATCTCCATTATGAAGTTCATGCATATGTGAAGCTTTATCATGACACATACCACAAGCTCAAGAATAGTGGGAGGCTTAACTCCAAAATCATGTGGTAAGGCTACTTTAGAAATATTACTTCATTATCATCAACATAGCGACCTTCCCCAAAACCTTATCATGCTTGAACCCATTCAATTCATTTGAAAATATTATACTTTGGGGCATTTCACTCCAAAACAAGTAATAAAATCACTTCAAGAGAAATCATCATCAATACTCAACATTGGGCACTACCCAAAGCTTCATTATACTCGAGTCAATTCAATCTTCTTTGAAAACATTATCAAAATCATGAGTAAGTTTGGAAACATGCGTTTCATCATCTATTCCATCATCATCAAATCCTATTAGGAACTCCCCACACATGGGCATTTTAGATTCAATTTTTCTTAGAAAATAATTTTGTAAAAGAAATTTAGTTAGAATTTGCCTAAGCTCAGTAAATCATCAATATCAACTCAATCAATCATACCGATGAGTAGGAATGTAAGATTCATGCAATTGAATAAAAATCCATACTTGATCATCACAAATAAATCATAATTTGATAGGAAATGGGCGTGGGTGTGGAAGAAAGCACCCACTCATAGCCTTACATACCTAGGATTGAAGAATGTTATCTCTTCCTACTTACCCAGCTGAGATTTCCCTTGGAATCCTTCAATTTCTTCTCACTTTCTCCCCTTCAAGCTCTCACCCTTGTATGCATGAAGAAAATGGCCTATATGGGTTTAGCTCAGCTTAAAACCATCTATTACGAGCTCAAAACGATGTAGTATAGGCCCTTAGAACTTAGGAATTATGGAAAAGCCCTTACTGAAGTCGCTAAAAATAACTGTCAGGGGGTCCTAACAGATGACCTGACAACTCGTTACTAGGGCTCATGATCCGTTGGGTCACCCGTCAAATACACTGCCTCATCATTCAAGAAGTTTCCACTGGCTTGGTAATGGCTAACCTAACGGGTCATTACGACTGACGATGAGTCGTTGGGTGCCATCCATCAAGTACACGGATAAGCTTCACTGTCCTTTTCTAGGAACACCCCACGACCGACCTGATGATTCGTGGTGTCTGACCACGAGTCGTTACATCACCCCCGAGGACCTAGAGTCCTCCATTATCCCAGGCTTTCCCCATGAGCCATTTGCCGACTCGTTTGGCCTCTTCACGAGTCGTTAAGTGACCCATTCTGCAACTGCTACAACATTTTCCATTTTTTCTCTTGATTCACTTTCGGGTCCGATTTTTGAATTCCCGAGGTATAACAGATCGACCTCAACCTTTGTTAGGTTCTATATTTGACAATCGACCGCTTATATCTCAATTGCGAGGTGTAATTTGGGTGACATTAGGAATGTACGAGAGAAAGGCACGACTCATACAATCCTGTTATGGATCATATCATGAGTCATAGAATGTATCGACGCCGGATTTGGATATTTCCCTGTTTGCTTTGGAAAAGGTTTCTATTGTCTGTATAAATATCTTTTATGTTTCTTTTAGTAGGAGAACATCAGAATACATTGAAATACTGTTCATAATTAATTGTTTGTGAATTATTATCAAGTTTGTAGACAATATTGGAGAACAATTCTAGAGATAAAATCTTGGTTTTCTCAATTATTCTTGATTTTGTTGATCATATTTTATTGCAATATTCAGAGCAGGTTGTCTTCCAATTATCATTGTAGGTATTCAATTATGTGTTTGTCTATGAATAATAATTATAATCTTAACCCCATGAGAGGATAAAACCTCCACAATTAGGGTTTTGAGAATCGTGATAGAGTAACAAACTAGGGTTACACAAAGTGATTCGAAACCAATACTAAACGTTTGTATTGTATTCTCTTCATCTTTAAACATTTCTTAAAAGTGCGCAATGTTAGGACTTTCCTGAATTCTTACAATTTCTTAACAGTGCACAATGTTAGGACTTTCCTAAATTCTTTACTTGCTTGAACCTAGAGAAGTAGCGATTAGGAAAAGAGAATTACAACAAAGCCTTGATTTTATGATAATTGTATTACTTGAGTTGCGGTCACAGGAAAGTTAATTTGAAACATATCGATAACGATTAATTTGAAATCACTCGTTAGGCCTGATTCGATGATTGAGTATAGTCATCCAATATAGACGAACTAGTCATTTGGATGAACTCGAGTTATCAGTTCTAAAAGTAAGCATTGAGATCGATTACGAGTGTATACCCGAGGTAGTTATGAACCCATTGGGAACATTTACCCTAGTTATTTGTAAATCTTGATAACAACCAAAATTGCAATCTTGTTTTACTATTGATTTTTATAAACCCCCCCAATTTGGAGATAACCCACCAACAAGTTTAAGTACCAGCATTAATCTAGTTCTTACCATATTCCTTGTGGGTTCGACCCCAACCTCTTTGTTGGATTCTTTATTGACAACGTCCACTTCATACTTTTTCAAGAAGTGTGAGTTTGAGCCTTATAAAAAATGGTGTCGTTGCCAGGGAATATGACTAATATTAGATTGATTTCTTGTATTTACCTTTTAGTTGTTATTTCCTTAATTATGTTTTCCTTTTGTTTTTGACACCCACAAGTTTTCTCTTGGTGAATGCCAATTACTTGAGGGAGCAGAAACTCCCTGATTTCTTTGGATCTTGAAATTGAAAGAACACCACAAAGGATGGAGAACCAAGAGTTGAGATATGTCTATCTTGCTGAAGAAGCTAGGCAAGTTGAGCTAGCTCGGCAAGCTGCACTTCAGGAAGCCAATGATGCTCGAGATGAGGTTGTCAACACTGGTCGCCATTAGAAGGGGCAATAGAGGCCAAAAATATGCCCCTTAATTCTTTAAAGAGGATGACCCGGACATTAATGAAGTTGGGTCAACTGAAGCTATTGTACCACCACCTTTACCTGCTGGGGCAAAGTTTGACATCACTAGCACCATGATTCAACTGTTAAACATGAAGAGGGTCAACTAGAGCTATTGTACCACCACCTTAATGAATTTTGTTGGAATATGCAAGGAGTACAGGTTGCCTGGTGTCAGCCCGAACGCAATACGACTAAGAATCTTCCCATTCTCTTTGTTTAGGGAGGCCACTTTATGGTTATTGGAGCTGCCCAACGACTCCATTACCAACTAGAGGGAGCTCAAACAAGCTTTTCTAGAGAGATTCTTTCCACCCTCTAGGATGCTACAACTTAAGGATGAGATCTATAATTTTCGACAACTGAAAACAAAAGAATTGTATGAAACCTGGTTGAGATTCAAGAAGAAGTTAACCAAGTGCCCAAACCACAAAATTCCTGATGGAAGTTTGTTGGAGATTTTCTATAGGTCATTGAACAATAGCACTAAAGTTGTAGGAGACACAGTGGCGAGAGGAGCACTGATGAGTCACACTTGGGAGCAAGCTACCACTATTTTTGACAAGTGACGAAAACTAACAGAGCATGGCACACCTGAGAAGCGGAAGCAGCTACTGGTACATATGTTGGTTTGCCTGCAGACCAATGAAGGAAAGAGGAGGAACATGATCAAGAATTGGCCCACATGCATACATCATTAGACCTACTCACGAAGCATATCATGGCGCTGGGGCCAAAAAAGTTAATGTAGTGGGGACATAAGGACAGGAACCATGGGCAGAGCATTCAAATTTCGGGGAGGAGGAAAACTTCTTGGAAAACAAGGTGGTGAGTTTTCGGGAAAACGCCCAAGGTTTTGGATAGGACACTTGGCGCCAAGGTTCCTTAAATCAAGGTCAGAACTAATACAGAGACAACTACAACCAGAATGGGTACAGCGACAAAAGTCGAGGTCGTGAGCGAGAGGGAGAATGGAGAAGAAATGATGGTTACCACAATGAAGAAGGATTGTATGTGCCTCCTAACGCACGTGAGGGGAAGGATGGTGTTATGAACTGAACATAGACCCAAATTTCAACTCGGGACAAGGAGCCCCGAGAGACTCTGAGTCGGCCCATGGCATGAACATAGATCTAACTTAATCAAATAAAGTGGAATACTCATAATAATAACATAGTATAACTATAATCATGACATAACATATAAAATGGAACACACTTCAAACATGACAGCTGAATACTACATACAGTCTGAACGCTGCTAACATATCAGCTGGGTTGATGGGACAACACCCCTAACTAACTCGACAAGTCTGGAAAACTGAACACAAAGGATAACTAGTATCAACTGGTCCTCGGGAGATGAGGACTCACCACTGAACTGGATGCTAACTCAGGGAACGAGCTAATAACGGTGCTGGGTCTGAAGGTCGGAGCCTGTATCATGAAACGATATAGCATAAAGTATGCGGTCAGTACGTGGAATGTATCGAGTATGCTAGGTAAGTAAAATGGATATTTAAAATACATAAAAGTTCATAAGAGTGGTATAACATGCTCATAACATAAATATCATAATGTAACATAATACTCAAGGTTTTCAAAACATTTATGTCATGAGCATATGGGTTATGATTATGTGCCTATTCCCAATGAGTTGTGGTTTCCATCCATCACCTTGACTGGAGATTATTCCTACTCCTTCCCACGGTTACTCACCACAATTCGTTGTTACTCACAATGAGTCGTTCTACGACTCGTTGCTACCTCATAGACTAAGGACCAGCCTCACCACGACCACAAACAATGACTTGTGACATCAAACCATGGGTTGTTCCTTGACCCGTTACTGCCAACTCCAACCCTGCAGTACCTCACCACGAGCACCTCCTATGGATCGTTGACCCATTCTGTGATATATTTCTAGATTTATGCCACTTTTCATTTTTAAATCCCAGCTCTAGTATTAGGCACTTCTGAGGTATTACAACTGGACAATCAAAGTTGGAAAGCATGATGGTTGAGATGCTCAAGAAGGTGAGATCTAGAGATGAGCAAATTAAAGACATCCGTGGAGATATATATAACATTGGTAGGAGAGTTGAGTCACATGCCATGGCCATCTAGCATATTGAACAGCAGTTGGTTCAACTGTCAGCGTCCATGAACCCTAAGCAAAAGGGTACACTACGTAGCAACACAGTCTAAAATTCAAAGAATGATGGCTAGGAGTGGAAAGACCATGGTTGATCCCTCTATACCAGTTGTAGTTGAGCATCAAAGGAAGAAAGAGAGAATAATTGATGATGAGGAAGAGGTTGCTGAGCATGAGCATGAGAATGCTGAGTTGACTGAGGCCCAGTTGTTGAGAAGGTGCCTGAAGCTGATCAAGGAGAGAAAAAAGGGGCCACACAGATATATAAGGATATTCAATGACCACCGCCACTGTTCCCTCAAAGAATAAAGAAGAAGGTGGAAAATGGTAAGTTTTAGAAATTCCTATCAATGCTAAAACAATTATCTGTAAACATACCATTGGTTGAGGCATTAGAGTACATTCCAGGATATGCCAAGTTTTTGAAGTACCTTGTTACCAAGAAAAGATCAATGAGCTATGAGCCTGTGGATAACATGCATCATTGTAGCTCCATAGCCTCACGGGTCCTTTCCCAGAAAAAGGAGGATCCATGTGCCTTCACCATTCCATGTACAATTGGTGATGTTGAGTTTGCAAAGGCACTTTGCGACTTGGGAGTAAGCATCAATCAGATTCCATTAGGCGTGTTTAAGCAACTAGGCTTGGGAGTCCCCACACCGACTACTATGTGGCTATTGATGGCTGACTGAACTATGAAAAGGCCTATGGGGATCCTTTTTGATTTGCTTGTTAAGGTGGACAGATTCATATTTCTGGTGGACTTCATGATCCTTTATTGCAAGATTGATAGGTCCCCATCATTTTGGGGCAAACATTCCTTGCCAATGGGAGGGCTTAAATAAATATGGAGGTAGGCCAACTAAATTCAGACTTAATAAAGAAAAGGACACCTTCAATGTTTGCCGGTCAATGAAGCAACCCAAGGAGTATGGAGTGGCCTTAGCAATCGAGGGTGAGTCTGAGTTTCTTGACGAAGTCTGAGAAGTCAAGAGACTTGCGTCATGCCATGACATTAAATCAGACGCTTATTGGGAGGCAACCCATGAGGTGGTTTGGTGAATTATGAGTAACCGAACCACCTGCGTCGTGCCGCGATGTTAAATCAAGAACTTCTTGGTAGGCGACCCAAGTTTATTGACTTATGTATGCTGAGTGTGCAGGTGAAACAAAAAGAGGTTGCAAAAAAATTGCAGAACAAACTAGTGCTACGAGCCTCAGTACAACTTGTAAGAGGATTGTACGAGCTGTAGTATGAGTCGTGGTGAGAAGCATAGATGTAGCCTAGTGCATAAGTTTAGGGTACGGTTGGTCCTATGACTCGTAACTCCATTGTACGGGTTGTAGTACTCACTTTAGTTGTGAACTATGCAAAATATTGACCTTCAATTCAGACTGACCTACTAGTCATGGTACAGTTCGTACCTTCAGGGTACGAGTCATATGAACAAGTCAGTTTCTTAAAATCTCTACTACGAGTTGTAGGTCCTTCATATGACTCATGGTACGAGTCGTAATGGGCCAAATTACTTAAATCGACCCGACTCGACCCAAATTTTTTTTAAAATTTCCCTGAAACCATTTAAACTTCAAAACTTCGGACCTTTCTCCCATGCACACAAAACCTTAACTCACGAACACTCCAATGACTTCCCTCATACCCATAACTCAAGAATAAAATCAATTGCCAAAGATTTTTTGCTTAATTAAAGACTGCTCAAGTCAAATTCTAACCCCGGTCACTAACACGCATGAAGTGAGCAAAGATTTCAACATTCAAGTAAGTGATTATTCTTTGAATCTGTTAAAAGAGACCTTCGTGTTTGTGCAAACTTGTTTAATAATTGGAAATCCTTATAAAGCATGAAAATATAGGAAGATAATGATCAGTGATGTGCAAAATATATGTGTTGACTGGTTAGGATTCGAGCATGCTAAAAATTAAATTTAAACTACTATAAATTGAGTTATGGGTTGTGAATCAAAAAGGGAGGACTGGGTAGTTGTCAAAATGTGAAACATGCATGCATATACTTAGGGAATTCTAAGTACCCAAAACAAATTGAATTCATTTGCAAACTGACCTGAAAAGAAGGCAAGGAAAGGCTTTAAAAGCCTTCCTATGACTCCTGCTTTCACACTAAACTCATAGGATGGGTCGTTGGACTGTCACAGGCCAAATGCATAACAATTGGATGGTACGAAACCTAGTACAGCCTGTAGTATCCCACTATGAGTCGTACCTATTTGTCACGACCCGAACATAGGCCCAGATCGAGACACGGGAAAAGGAGCCCCGAGAGACTCCAAGTCAACCCATGGCATGAACATAGATCTAACTCAATCAAGTAAAGCAGAAGACTTAACGTAATGAACATAATGGTAGTCTAATCATAACATAGCCTTAAACCGAAATTGAAACAATGCATAACAAGCTAATTGCTACGTACAGTTTCTGAAATCCTCTAACATATCTAATGGGTGATGGGACGACACCCCAAATAACCCGACAAGTCTGAAAACTAAAAATACAAATATATCTGATAACAAATGGTCCTCGGGAGATGAGGACTCACCAATAGAGACTAGATTCTAACTTTGGAAGTTGGTTAGTGACGGGGCTAAGTCTGAAGATCGGAGCCTGTATCACAAAACAATACAGCATAGAGTATGCGGTCAGTACGTAGAACATATCGAGTATGCAAGGTAAGTAAAACCACTTAAATAAGTAAAATCATTTAAAATATGCATAATATAAAACATAATCAAGATAAGAATCTAAGAGTAGGGCTTGCATGCTATTTTCTGAAATCATGATCTGAACATAACTGAAAATCATAACTGAATCGAATGACCCAAAACTGAAATCTAATAACCATAAGTAAAGCTGAACATTGGGCCAAACTTGATTTAGAACATATATATATATATGTGTGTGTGTGTGTGTGTGTGTGTGTGTGTGTGTGTGTCTGTATATATATATGAATGATAAACATGCATAACTTAAATCATGAGGAACAATGGGAGACTCGTCTTATAACTGACATTACCACAATAGAGCTTACATGGTCCCGACTATCACACTCAAGTGGGCAGATCCATCTAAAGCCTTGCCAGGGCTAGAGACGCTACCATGATATCAATATCAAGTTGAAGGCCCCTTAGGGCAGGGGAAATCTCACATAGGAGGTCCCATCATAATCTGATCATACCTACATTGGCACGTAATTCTGAGGCATAGGGTTGATTGACTCTTAGCCTACTTGGTGCTAGATACTACTCCAAAAAATATGCATATGCTCTCCATCATTTTTCAACAAAGCTGACCATCGTCTATTGAAGAATCTGAATAATCATGAATACATATAAATCTGAATCATACATGAGGAGCCTTGGCCCAAACCATATCATAGGTTGAACATAATTGGGAGTCTTGACTCCAAAACCATGTGGTAAGCTAATTAACTTGGAAACTATAATCATACTTGAACATATGGGCTTGCCCAATGCTTAAACATGCTTGAAAATACATAATTTGCTTGAAAACATGATCATAGACATGGGTAACTTGAAAACATGCTTTTCATCAATAATATCTCATCATACTTGAAGATTCATCATAAATCTCAACTTTCATGAACTTCTCATGGATGGACATTATAATTTATAAAACTTGCAAACATTATCTATAATTGAACTCGTAAAACTTGCCCATGAAACATAATTCGATAATGGAGACATACTTAAATCATACCCATGTAGAAAATTAGAAAATTCATGCATTAGGTTAAAACCCCATAGTATCAACATATAGATTTTAATGAATTAGAGAGGGATTGGGCATGGGTGCGAACAAATTCACCCATTCATAACTTTACATACCTGGGAGGATCTGATTCTACCACTTCTTTGATTTCCCAATGAAGAATTGAAGAAAAACTTGAAGGAAATTAAGCTTGATCACCTCTCTAAACCATAACTCTTGCATGCATGAATAAAAATAGCCTAGAATGAACTTACCCCTCTTAAAACTCATCATTCATAGCTTAAAACGACGTAATTTATGCCTTAGGATCATAGAAATTACAGATAAGCCCTTACTAAATTCACAGAAAATAACTGACTGCCAATCCCCACAAGGGACTGGACGAGTTGTCGTCCAAGGCCACAACTCGTGGCCACCATTCGTCGAGTATAATGCCAACATTTCCCCAAGACTCATCATGGGACATTGTATGAGTCGTTATTGGTGAACACAACTCGTGGTCACCAATCGTGGTCGTGACTGCCCAAAAATCATCAACTCTTAGCCAAACATGACCACAATTGGCTCAACGAATCGTGGGGTCTGACCATGACTCATGGTCATGCCCGTGGTGACCCCAAATTACAAATTTCCAAACTCAAGTCCAGCACCTCACCATGAGTCACTTCATGACTCGTGGTCTACCCCATGGGTCACAAAATGACTCGTTCTGTGACCTGGTACAAAATTTCCAGTTTTCTCCATTTCAACTCCCAGATCTAATCTTAGGGCTTCGGGGGTATAACAATATCTCCCCCTTAGGAACATTCGTCCTCGAATATTGAAAATCATATAGAAATGTTACACCCCATAAATTTTTAACATTTAGATGGCCTATTCGCATGTTGGTTAAGAGTTTTAGAATACCGTATATGCTAGAAAAAGGTCCGGGGGAAGACCGGACAAGCGCCTCATCAAACTGTTGCAAGAGGAGGCCGGGCAGACCCCCTCCGCGATGGCAACGTGCCACGGAGGCCTTCCCTCCGCGATGGCCAACGTGCCACGGAGGGGATGTCCAGGCTCAAGTATATAACCCCAATGTTACACCCCGTAAATGTTAAATGAATAAATAGCCTAATGGCATGTTGGTTAAGGGATTTAGAAGGCAAGAAAAAAAAAGGAAAGAGTCGGGTTTTTTTATATATATCATTAATACATTAGAAATTTCTAGAGAAGTCACAAAAACAGGGGGTACGAAGGATTTTGATAATTATCGCTCGATTACGCCGTCAAACGCAGTCCAAATTTAAATTAACCTTAGATACCGAGGTATTTAGCAGCAGGGAGCATTCCTACGGATTTAGTTTCGCGAAATTTAGTAGGCAAATCAACGCGCTACCGAGCTAAGGTAAGTGGAATTGCTCCAAATTAGTGTCAATGTACTCTTAGCCTTAAAGTGAATATTTCTCCCTTCTGGACTTTCGAAAAATAGCAAGTTTTTGATCTGTTTTTGATAAGCCAAAGTTTGGGCTATAAATATATCGAAAGTGATGTTTTCTTCCAGAATTTTAGTATATTTAGTTTTAATTGATGTATATGTGAATGCAGTTGTGAGAAATAGCTGGTACTGACCGAGCTTTTCCCGTTAGTCAGATAATCCGAAGCGAAGGTATGTAAAGCCCGTTTCTTCGGCAAGTTAGTAACTCTAGCCTAGCATAATACAGTAAACTCCGTAATAGAATACCCGGAGTCGAATATTGAGTTTTGTGCGAATTCAGTAAACCTGCCTTGCGTTGTTATATCATATTCAGTCCAAAAGATAGTGAAACAGTTCCAAAAGGCGAGACATTATTTTAGACTCAGTATAGTCTAGCATGCGTTTAGCAAGCATGTTTTATAATATTATGACATATATTCAGAATAAAAGTTAGTAAAGTAATATCAGACAGATAGATAATATCCCAGATACAGTACAGTCAGATAGTATCTCGGCTACAGTATAGCCATACAGCCAGATGAGATCCCAGATTCAGTATAAAACAGTATGAGAATCAGTATAACACAGAAAGAGTTCAGAATATGAAATCAGAATACAGATAGTATTTTCAGTTAAACATGCTTGCTATATATATGATTATTGATTGTTGAGACTTGATTGTGTCGTAAGGGCACCCTTTTGAGCGTCCTCGCCGCCCCTGGATTGGTAACTGTGTCGCCCACTGAGCGGGTGGGTATACGTCACTCCAAGGAGTGGCATGCCGTCCCCAGTAGGACGAAGATGGGATGAAGCTTTCCCCATATCAGGCTGATCAACATTACAGTACAGATAGCCCTATTGTGCCCAAGTGCCCAGGGAATATATTCAGATACAGTATAGCAGTCCTCTGGACTCAGACACAGTTATTTATATCAGAGGCCATAGCCCGAGCTGGAGACCCAGGGGGCCGGCAGAGGTGCTCGTAGTTAGCAGATGAGTGGAGTGACTTATTTTTGGTTGGTTTTGACTCGGGTAGGGGTATACAGATTGTTTGCTTGCTTGGCGCCATCCGGATTATGGGGGTTGGTATTGGCTCTTGTTTGCTATATATATATATATATGTATTTATGTGCTATATATTAGTTAATAGACAGCAGGCCGCCGCGTCTACAGGTACGCTCTTGCCCTATCACAATACAGAAAGTCTGATTCAGTTCATATAAGTTCTTACAGATTCAGTTATCTCCTACTATTCAGAATTGCTAGTTATGTTATTTGTATTCAGTTGTATTCAGTTTGCTTTGCATACTCGGTACCAGTGGTACTGACGCCCGTGGGGGCGCTGCATTGCTTGCCTGCAGGTACACATAGATGAGGAGTCGATCCCTCGTGATCCAGTCAGCAGAGTTATCAGCTCCTATCCTCCGGAGCTAGACAGTCGGAGGTTGTTCCTATTTCCTTTTTTATTAAAGTTTGGGTAGGTCAGGGCCCTATCCCGACCATTTTATTATTAATTCCTAGAGGCTTGCAGTCTGATGTTTCCCTGTGGTGGTGGAGCCGGTCGTGTAGGGCCGTGCATGTATATATGTGTTTAGTTGTTGATGATGGCCGCGTGGGGCCTTCTTCTGGTTATAGTTAGTGACCTTGTCGGTCATAAATGCGAATAGCAGTTGCTTCAGATTATAGTGTCATCGTTCTGGTTAGCTGTTGTGCATTGCAGGTGGCTATAGGCCTAATCGGCCGGGGGCAGTATTTACAGCCGCTATATAGCCGGTTCGTTTCTTGAAATAGAGCCAGAGTCTAGTAGGCACCAGGTGCCCGTCATACCCCCCAAGGTGGGGTGTGACACCCCCCCCCCCCCACTTTGGTTTTATTTCATTTCAACATAAAATTTCCAGCAGAAACAAAGGGCAACAGGGTAGAACAAGGGTTCCTTATAAATGTTCATCCGATTACGCCGTCAAACGTAGTGCAAACTCAAATTAACCTCAGATACCGAAGTATAAAGTTGCAGAGAACATTCCTACGGAGTTAGTTTCGCAAGAATCGTCCGGCGAAGTGGCGACCCGCCGAGTCAAGGTAAGCAGAATTGCTCCAAATTAGTGTTAATATACTCCTAGCCTTAAAGTGAGTATATCTCCCTTCTGGACTTCTGAGAAATAGCGAGTTTTTGGCTGTTTTTCGATAAGTCAAAGTTTGGGCTATATATATATATATATATATTCAAAGTAGCATTTTCTTTCGGAATATTGATGAATTTAGTTCTAATTGCTATGAATGTGAATACAGTTGGAAGAAATAGCTAAATATTAGCTGAGTTATGCTAGTTAGCCGGAAAGCCGACATCTGAGGTATGTAAAGCTAGTTTCTTCGGCAAGTTAGTAATTTTAGTCTAGTAAAATAGAATAAATTCCATAAGGAAGTTTCAGAAGCTGAGTATTAAGTATGTTTGTATAATTATGCCATATTCAGAATAAAAGTCAGTAAATTTGTACCAAACAGCGAGATATCAATCCATACTCAGTATCAGATTCAGTTTAATTCAGTAAGAGGTTTAAAACAGAATGTAAGAACTGAACAGTGTTATCAGATTTGATATACATGTTATATGTGATTATTGTTGTTTGTAAAGACCTGATTGTTTTATGTGGGCACCCTTAGAGCTTCCTTGCCTCCCCAAGGTTAAGAGCTGTGTCGACTCGCCTGCTAGAGGGTGAGGATACGTCACTCCAAGGAGTGGCATGCCGTCCGCAGTAGGACGAAGATGGGATGCAGCTTTCCCCATAGCAGGCTGATCTGCATTATAGCATACCCTGTCGAGCGCTAACGCCCAGGGCAAAGATTACAGATTACAGTTACAGATCTCAGATTACAGTTACAGGAGTCCTCCGAACTCAGATACAGTTATAGTCAGGGGCCTAGAGAACCCAAGATGCATACCTAGGGGGCTGGCGAGGTGCTCGTAGTTATTAGGTGAGTGGAGTGAATTTATTTTTGGATGGCGACCCGGGTAGGGGTATATAGATTGCATGTTGATTGGCACCTTCCGGCTTATGGGGGTTGGTATAGGTTCTTGTATGCTATATATATATATGTTACTTATTAATTATATATATATGTTACTTATTAAATTGATAGATAGCAGGACGCTGCATCAATAGGTATGATTCTTATCTTCTTTCCAGTACAGTTAAGCTCGGTACAGATTCTTCCATCCCAAACAGTCTTAGTCGTCTTCTTTTACTCAGTAACTATCTTTATTACTGTCTATTTTCAGTCATGTTTAGTTATTGCTTTGTATACTCGGTACCAGTAGTACTGACGCCCGTTTGGGGGCGCTGCATTACTTGCTTGTAGGTACTCAGAGACGAGGAGCCGATCCCTCATAATTCTAGCCAGCACACAGAGTCATCAGCTCTTGTCATCCGGAGCTAGACAGCTAGAGGTTTATTCCTTTTCTTTAATTGTACAGTATGGGTAGGCCGGGGCCCTGTCCCGACCATCTTATTAGTATTCTTAGAGGCTTACCAATTGTATATTCCCTGTGTTTAGCGGTACCAGTCGTGTGAGGCCATGTGTATGTTTTAGTTTATTTATGATGGCCATGTGGGGCCTTATTCAGTTGGTAGTGGTGATCTTGTTGGTCACATAGCAGTTTAGCACTTGTTTTCTTGATTTAGAAATAACTAGACAGCATGGTGGCCTTGTTAGCCTGTATAGGTTCCCTATTGATTCAGTTGTTTTGGGTAGCTGTTGTTCTTACAGGTGGCTATAGGCCTAGTCGGCCGGAGGCTATATTTACAACTGTTATATAGCCCGTCGTTTTCTTGAATCCAGAGTTAGAGCCAGCCTGGCACCAGAAGTGCTCAAGCTCAGCTAGTCCAATAGTACAGGTCCTAGTAGGGCACCAGGTGCTAGTCATACCTCCCAAGGCGGGGCGTGACAAACTTGGTATCAGAGCAGGTCGTATCCCAGGGAGTCTGCAATCCGTGCTAAGTAGAGTCTTGTCTATGGATGTGCTATGCACCACATACCATAGGCAGGAGGCTGTGAGGCATAATTGGATGGTTACTCTTTTTTCATATTCAGTCATGCCATAGATCAGTACGGTATAGGGTTGAGTCCCTAAAACTTATCACACTCTTTGTTTACAGATAAAATGGCAGACCAGCGACATCCTGTCACAGGTAGAAGATTGGATACCGCAGTAGGAGAAGGCACCAGCAGGATGCCTCAGCCTCGTTTAGAACCAGCCCGATCTGAGGGCGATACAGAGGCATCATCTCGACCTTCTCAACATTCCCCACCCCACTAGGAGCCACTCAGGATGACACCGCCTCCGAAAGTTACTATACCCACACCATCCAACCAGGAAATTCAAAGTGCAGTAATTATGTTAGCACAAATGATGGCTACTCAGCGCCAGTCAGTGCCACCTGTAACAGCAGAGTCGTCAGGTGGGCCTGGCAGTTCAAGGGTCAGAGAATTCTTGGCACTAGGTCCCCCACAGTTCACAGGGACGGATCAAGCAGAGGACCCCCAGAACATCTTGGATCAGATGTAGAGAATCTTCTGGGTCATGCATGTGACATCTGTAGAGTCGGTTGAGTTGGCAGTATTCCGGCTACGGGATGTTGCTGTTGTGGTACGAAAGATGGGAAAGGTCCCAAGGGAAGATGTTTCCCCTCCTGGACCGTTATCTGCCACGGGAAATCCAACAGGCCCGGATGGATCAGTTTTTACACTTGGAGTAGGGGGTGAAGAGTGTACGAGAATACGCCCTGCAGTTCGATTCCCTGGCCTGCTATTCTCTAGCCTTTGTGGACACCATGCCATCTAGAGTCCACCGATTTATTATGGGTCTGAACCCGGAGTATATTGAGGCATGCATGACAGCTATGCTGCGCGAAGATATGGATATTGCTCGGGTGTAGGCCTTTGCCCAGACTATTGAGGTCCTTAGATAGTGTCAACCAGATAGCAAACGAATAAATTAGGAACAGCGTCGCAGGGATAGATCAAATGAAATACAGAGGGAGATTCATAGAGGACCTAGGCAACGGCTGTCAAATAGGTCACCTAGACCCCCACCTCTATCACAGCAGCAGAGAGGTAGATTCAGTCGCAGAGGACAGTCAGAGTCCGGCAGTAGTTCTCGAACGGTAGATTCACCTCAGCAGAGGAGGGCAGAGCAGAGCAGGTACACCCCACCTTGCCCTATTTGTAGTCGACCCCACATTGTAGCTTGCAGATATGGCTCCACAGGGTGTTATATATGCGGGCAGGAGGGTAATGTGATGAGAGACTGTCCAGCCAGAGGTCAGGGTAGCCAATATAGACAGGATAGGGCGTCAGTAGGGCCGCGAGCTCCAGCAGCCTCGGCAGGGCGTAGGCCCTCAGTCTCAACAGGCATAGGCCGAGGTAGATTAGGGGCCTCTAGTTTAGGTACGGGCTCAAGTCGTACCTATGCATTACTAGGGAGGCAGGACTCAGAGGCATCTCCAGATATGGTAACAAGTATGATGACTATCTGCTCACACCCTTCTTATGTATTGATTGATCTAGGATCTACTTTGTCCTACGTTACCCCATTTGTGCTTTAAAGTTTAGTGTTGCACCAGAGTTGCTTCAGCAACCCTTTTCAGTATCCACACCCGTCGGTGACTCTATCATGGCCAGAAGGGTCTATCGAGGGAGTATAGTAGAGGTTGCTGATCTTCAGACCACAGTAGATCTGGTAGAATTAGAGATGATTGATTTCAATGTCATTATAGGTATGGATTGGTTAGTGTCGTGCTATGCCAATATAGAATGCTGGACCAAGATGGTCCAATTCCACTTCCTAGGGGAGGCAGTACGAGAGTGGAAGGGCAGTACAGCTACGCCAAAAGGTAGGTTTATTTCCTACCTTCAGGCGAGGAAGTTGATAGCTAAAGGATGTATTCTACCACATAACACAAGTACAGGATGTTTGGGTAGAGCCTCTGACTCTCCAGTCTGTTCCGGTGGTTAATGAATTCCTTGACGTATTCCCAGATGAGCTACCTGGTATTTCCCCAGAAAGAGAAATAGATTTTGCAATTGATTTGCTACTAGGCACTCAGCCCATATCAATTCCTCCGTATCGTATGGCTCCTGCTGAACTCAGAGAACTAAAGGAGCATCTGAAAGATCTGTTAGATAAGGGCTTTGTTAGGCCGAGTACTTCACCTTGAGGTGCGCCGGTTCTATTTGTGAGGAAGAAGGACGGCTCACTCCGCATGTGTATAGACTACCGACAATTGAATAAGGTTACAGTAAAAAATAAGTATCCGCTTCCCAGAATAGATGATTTGTTTGATCAGTTACAGGGGGCCAGATATTTCTCCAAGATTGACTTACGGTCCGAATATCATCAGGTTAGAGTTTGTGAAAGAGACATTCCAAAGACTGCCTTCAGGACCAGATACGGCCATTTTGAGCTCCTAGTCATGTCCTTTGGGCTGGTAAATGCCCCAACAGTATTTATGGACCTGATGACACAAACATCTTCAGACCATACCTGGACCTGTTTGTGATAGTGTTTATTGACGATATTCTGGTGTATTCTCGCTCAGAGGCAGACCACCAGGATCATTTGAGGATAGTGCTCCAGATTCTCAGGGATCGTCAGCTATATGCCAAGTTCTCTAAATGTGAATTTTGGCTGAACTTAGTAGCCTTCTTGGGGCATATCGTGTCGGGCGCTGGTATACAAGTAGACACACAGAAAATAGAAGCAGTAAAAACGTGGCCCAGACCTACCACTTCGACCGAAGTACGTAGTTTTCTGGGATTAGCAGGGTACTACAGAAGATTTATTGAGGGATTTTCCACCATAGAGGCACCTCTGACTAAGTTGATGCAAAAAGCAATAAAGTTTCAGTGGACGGAGGCATGTGAGCAGAGTTTCCAGGAATTGGAAGACAGGTTGACCTCCGCCCCAGTGTTAGCATTGCCAGAAGGTATAGAGGGTTATGCAGTTTATTGTGACGCTTCGGGTATTGGGTTAGGATGTATGTTGATGCAGCATGGTAAAATAATTGCTTATGCTTCCAGACAGTTGAGGAAACACGAAAGGAATATCCTACCAATGACCTGGAACTAGCCGCAGTGATCCACGCCCTAAAGATATGGAGACATTACTTGTATGGCGTCCATGTGGATATTTTCACTGATCATAAAAGCCTACAGTATATCTTCACCCAGAGAGAGTTGAATTTGCAGCAGCGTCACTGGTTGGAGTTGTTGAAAGATTATGATGTAAATATTTTGTATCACCCAAGAAGAGCCAACGTAGTAGCAGATGCCCTTAGCCGTAATTCTATGGGGAGTTTGGCGTAGTTGCTGCCCGAGCAGTGGGAATTAGCCCGAGAAATACACCAGTTAGCTAGTTTAGCCGTTCGTGTAGCAAAAATAGAGGACAATAGAGTGGTAATTCAGAACATCGCAGTTTCTTCATTGGTTGTGGAGGTAAAGGAACGACAGTATGAAGATTTTGACCTGGTTCAACTTAAAGACAAAGTTCAGCAAGGAAACGCGCCGGATTTTCAGGTAACTGAGGATGAAGTGTTGCAATGTAAAGGTTGCCTTTGTGTTCCAGATATTGCAGGGCTTCGCCAGCAGATTATGAGTGAGGTACATTACGCCCGCTATTCTCTCCACCCAGGCGCGAAGAAAATGTACCACGATATCAAAGAAATCTACTGGTGGCCAGGTATGAAGAGGGAAATAGCAGAATTCGTAGCCCAGTGTCCTAACTGCCAACAAGTAAAAGCTAAACACCAGAAACCAGGCGGATTGACTCAAGACATAGTTGTGCCTCTTTGGAAGTGGAAGGAGTAAATATGGATTTTGTAGCAGGATTACCCCGTACCAGGCATAGAAATGACTCGATTTGGGTAATTATGGATAGACTGACAAAATCAACCCATTTTTTGCTAGTAAGGGCTACTTTCTCTGCCGAAGATTATGCTGAGTTGTATATCAGAGAAATAGTCAGACTGCACGGTATTCCAGTATCCATTATCTCTGACAGAGGGGCGCAATTTACATCTAAATTTTGGCAATCATTTAAGAGAGGCCTGGGAACACGGATTAACCTGAGAACAGCTTTCCACCCTCAGATAGATGGACAGGCATAATGCACTATTCAGACACTCGAGGATATGTTACGAGCATGTGTATTGGACTTTGGAGGTAGCTGGGATGAGCATCTACCACTTATTGAGTTTGCTTATAACAATAGTTACCACTCAGTTATCCAAATGGCGCCCTATGAGGCTTTGTATGGGCGAAAATGCAGATCACCAGTTGACTGGTTTGAAGTAGGAGAGTCAGCGCTGATCGGGCTGGATATTATTCATCAGTCAGAAGAAAAGGTAAAGCTTATCAGAGAATGCCTACTGACTGCTCAGAGCCGCCAAAAATCATATGCTGACGTGCAGTGCAAAAACCTGGAATTTAATGTGAATGACTGGGTGTTTTTGAAAGTCTCTCCAATGAAAGGGGTGATGAGATTCAGCAAGAAAGGTAAGCTCAGCCCGAGATTTGTTGGGCCTTATCAGATTCGTCGAAGAATAGGCCAAGTGGCATACGAGTTAAACTTGCCTCCAGAATTAGGGTCTGTCCATCTAGTTTTCCACGTGTCCATGCTAAGGAAGTGTATAGGGGATCCTTCTTGAATTGTTCCAGTCCAAGATATTCAGGTTACAGAAGAGTTGGCGTATGAAGAAGTTCCAGTAGCCATACTAGACCGACAAATTCGTAGATTGAGAACTAAAGATGTTGCTTCGGTCAAAGTATTATGGCATAACCGAAACTGAGAGGAAATGACTTGGGAGGAAGAAAAGATATGAAAGCCAGATATCCCCAGTTATTTCAGACTTAGCCATCTAGAGGTATGTTGTTATTACTGTTACTTTATA
Organism: Datura wrightii; assembly: GCA_035772735.1. Classification (NCBI taxonomy): domain Eukaryota; kingdom Viridiplantae; phylum Streptophyta; class Magnoliopsida; order Solanales; family Solanaceae; genus Datura; species Datura wrightii. The sequence goes on from JASDFA010000023.1 coordinate 53,560,866, forward strand.
TTTATGTGTATAAGCGAGATACTAACTTTAGTTTAGTGAAATGAATGTTGTAGCATTGTGCGGAGTGCCTGTATTGGACTTTTTTGCGTTTCTGGATTTTGAGATAGTCCATATTACAGGGGAAACTCTGCCGAAATTTTTCTAGAATAAGTCAAGTTGAAATTCTTGCAAGTAGAGTTTACATTCGAGGACAAATGTCTTAAGGGGGGAGGATGTTACATCCCGTAAATTCTTGACATTTAGATGGCCTATTCGCATGTTGGTTAAGAGTTTTAGAATACTGTGTATGCTAGAAAAAGGTCTGGGGGAAGACCGGACAAGCGCCGCATCGAACCGTTGCAAGAGGAGGCCGGGCAGACCCCCTCCGTGATGGCAACGTGCCACGGAGGCCATCCCTCCGCGATGGCCAACGTGCCACGGAGGGGATGTCCAGGCTCAAGTATATAAACCCCCCACTTTGGTTTTATTTCACTTCAATATATAATTTCCAGCAGAAACAAAGGGGAACAGGGGAGAACGAGGGTTCCATATAAACATTCATCCGATTATGCTATCAAACGCAGTCCAAATGTAAATTAACCTCAGATACCGAAGTATAAAGCTGCAGAGAACATTCTTGCGGAGTTAGTTTCGCAAGAATCATCTGGAGAAGCGGCGACCCGCCGAGTCAAGTTAAGCGGAATTTCTCCAAATTAGTGTTAATCCTAGCCCTAAAGTGAGTATTTCTCCCTTCTGGACTTCTGAGAAATAGCGAGTTTTCGGCTGTTTTTCAATAAGTCAAAGTTTGGGATATATATATATATGTATATATATATATATATATTCAAAGTAGCATTTTCTTCCGAAATATTGATGAATTTAGTTCTAATTTCTATGAATGTGAATACAGTTGGAAGAAATAGCTGAATATTGGCTGAGTTACGCCAGTTAACCGGAAAGCCGACAACTGAGGTATGTAAAGACAGTTTCTTTGGCAAGTTAGTAATTTTAGTCTAGTAAAATGGAATAAATACCAGAAGGAAGTTCCAGAAGCCGAGTATTAAGTATGTTTGTATTATTATGGCATATTCAGAATAAAAGTCAGTAAATTTGTACGAAACAGCGAGATATCAATCCAGACTCAGTATCAGATTCAGTTTAATTCAGTAAGAGGTTTAAAATAGAATGTCAGAACTGAACAGTGTTATCAGATTTGATATACAAATTATATGTGATTATTGTTGTTTGTAGAGACCTGATTGTTTTATGTGGGCACCCTTAGAGCTTCCTTGCCGCCCAAGAGTTAATAGCTGTGTCGGCTCGCCTGCCAGAGGGTGAGGATACGTCACTCCAAGGAATGGCATGTCGTCCGCAGTAGGACAAAGATGGGATGCAGCATTCCCCATAGCAGGCTGATCTGCATTATAGCATACCCTGTCGATCACTTGCGTCCAGGGCACAGATCTCAGATTATAGTTACAGGAGTCCTCCGGACTCAAATACAATTATAGTCAGGGGCCCAGAGAGCCCAAGCTGCATACCGAGGGGTCCGGCGGGGTGCTCGTAGTTATTAGGTGAGTGGAGTGAATTTATTTTTGGAGGGCGACCCAGGTAGGGGTATATAAATTGTGTGTTAATTGGCACCTTCCGGCTTATGGGGGCTATAGGTTCTTGTATGCTATATATATATATATATGTTACTTATTAATTATATATATATGTTACTTATTAAATTGATAGATAGCAGGACGCCACATTGAAGGTATGATTCTTATCTTCTTTCCAGTACAGTTAAGCTCGGTACAGATTTTGCCATCCCAGACAGTCTTAGCCATCTTCTGTTACTCAGTAACTATCAGTATTACTGTCTATTTTCAGTCATGTTTAGTTATTGCTTTGCAAACTCGGTACCAGTAGTACTGACGCCCGTTTGTGGGTGCTGCATTACTTTCCTATAGGTACTCATAGACGAGGAGCCGATCCCTCGTAATTCCAGCCAGCACACAGAGTCATCAGCTCCTACCATCCGGAGCTAGACAACTAGAGGTTTATTCCTTTTCTTTTATTGTACAGTATGGGTAGGTTGGGGCCCTGTCCCGACCATTTTATCAGTATTCTTAGAGGCTTGCAGATTATATATTCCCTGTGGTTAGCTGTACCGGTCGTGTGAGGCCATGTGTATGTTTTAGTTTGTTTATGATGGCCGTGTGGGGCCTTATTCAGTTGGTAGTGGTGATCTTGTTGGTCACGTAGCATTTTAGCACTTGTTTTCTTAATTCAGAAATAACTAGACAGCATGGTGGCCTTGTCGGCCCACATAGGTTCCCTATTGAGTCAGTTGTTCTGGGTAGTTGTTGTTTTCTTACAGGTGGCTATAGGCCTAGTCGGCCGGAGGCTGTTTTTACAGCTGTTATATAGCCCGTCATTTTCTTGAATCCAGAGTTAGAGTCAGCCTGGCACCAGAAGTGCTCAGGCTCAACTAGTCTAGTAGTCCAGGTCCTAGTAGGGCACCAGGTGTCATTCATGCCTTCCAAGGCGGGGCGTGACAAGAAAAGCAGAGAAATGCAATCATCATATTCAAATATTGATCATATAAGCTGAAAAATGGCGGAATGACTAACCACGATTTAAAATACATGTCTGAACTGAATTCTTGAATCATTCATACCTCCATATACATGAAAGAAACTAGAGCACATGAACTGAACATGAAACTGAATAAAGTTTTAGGGCAAAAACTGATACCTCATGTTGGAACTGAGCTGATAGGGAATAAATGAGGGTATCTAACCATCAAATTTGCTTTGGCTTCCCACGTGGCTTCCTCAACATACGGATTCCTCCATAAAACTTTAACTGAAGCTACTTCTTTGCTCCTTAGCCTTTGAACCTAACGATCCAGTATTTCCACCAAAACTTCCTCATAACTAAGCCTTTCTTTCACACCTACACTCTCCACCGAGACAACTTGAGCTGGATCACTCAAACACTTCTTTAAGAGCGATACATGAAAAACAGAATGAACGGAAGCTAATTCGAGGGCAACTCCAATTCATATGCCACATTGCCAACCTATTTCATAATTCGATATGGGCCAACGTAACAGGGATTGAGTTTTCCTTTCTTACCGAATCTCATCACTCCCTTCATATGAGACACCTTCAGCAACACCCAATCATCAACTTTGAACTCAACCTCCCTCCTTCTCACATCAGCATAGGACTTTTGGCGACTTTGAGTTGTTTTTAACCTGTCCTGTATAAGCTGAACTTTCTCCATGGCCTCATGGACTGAATCTGGTCCTATCATCACAGCTTCACCGACTTCAAACCAACCAATAAGCGAACTATACCTCCACCCATAAAGGGCCTCAAATGGATCCATTTGAATGCGGGAATGACAGTTGTTATCATATGCAAACTCAATAAGAGGCAAATGTTCATCCCAACTACCCTTGCAGTCAATCACACATGCTCTCAAGATGTCCTCGAGATTCTGAATTCTCCCTCCGCTTGACCATCCATTTGCGGATAAAATGTTGTACTGAGCTTAACTTGAGTACCAAGCCCCTTTTGAAACGACCTCCAAAACTAAGTACCTCTGTCTGATATGATGGACAAGAGCACTCCATGCAACCAAACTAGCTCTCAGATATATAGTTTGGCATAATCCTTTGTAGATTAGTGGTTATGACCGGTAGAAAATGAGCAGCTTTGGTCAACCTGTCTACAACAAACCAAATGGAGTCATACTGTCGACAAGTGCGAGGCGAACCTGTGATAAAATTCATATTGATTTCTTCCCACTTCCAAGTAGGAATACTAATATCCTGAAGCACACCTACCGGTCTCTGATGCTCAACCTTCACTTGCTGACAATTTGGACACTTAGCTACAAATTCTATGTCACACCCCGCCTTGGGGGGTATGACTGGCACCTGGTGCCCTACTAGGACCTGAACTGCTGGACTGCTAAGCTTGGGCACATATGGTGCCTGGCTGGCTCTAACTCACATTTCTGGAAACAAAGGGCTATATAACGGTTGTAAACACAGCCCCCGCCCATTGGCCTATAGCCTTCTGTACCTGTACTAACAGCTGACCAGAAACATATCAATTTAGGGAAACCTATGCGGGCCAACAAGGCCACCATGCTGTCTAGTTATCTATAACTCAATCATAAAAACACTAGAAAGCTACGTGACCGGCAAGGTCACCACTATTGTCAAGTTATGGCCCCACACGGCCAACATAAAGGAAACAGAAGTACTAACAGCTAAACAACTGCTCGGCCTCACACGACCGGCTCATCTGACCAGAGGGAAACATATACAGACTGCAAGCCTCTAGGAATAGCAATAAAAATGATCGGGACAGGGCCCCGACCTACCCGTACTATACAACAAAAGAAAAGGAAATACACCTCTGGAATTCAGTCTCCAGATGACAGGAGCTGAATACTCGATCGCTGACAGGAATCACGTGGTATCGCCTGCTCGTCTATGAGTACCTGCAGGCAAGTAATGCAGCGCCCCACCAGGCGTCAGTACCGCTGGTACTGAGTACGTAAATCCATAACTGAAAGAAATATCTGAAAATAACAATACAACTAATGAAACTGAAGTAGAAAGGAATGGATTAACTGTCTGATAATGTAAATCATACCTTCTTTTAATTATACTGGAAGGAGTAGGAGTCATACCTGGAGACGTATCGTTCTACTGCTGATCTACTCGTATCTAACATAACATGGCATAACATAACATAACATAACATAGCACACACAAACCTTACTCGGCCCCTATAAGCCGGGAGGTACAACCAGCACAGAATCTATACCCCAACCCCGGTCATCCCATCTCCTATAAACCCTGTAAGCATCCTGTCGGTCCCCTGGGTATGCACTTGGGCTCGCTGAGCCCCTGACTATAACTGCATCTGAGTCCGGAGGACTCCTAAATCAACACCTGGGCGTATCCGCTCGACAGGGGTGTGTAAGGGCCGACCAAGGCACAATATGGGGAAAACTGGCATCCCATCTTCGTCCCCTGTGGGACGGCATGCCACTCCGTAGAGCGACGTATCCTCATCCTCTGGCGGACGAGTCGATACAGCTATCAACCCTGGGGCGGTCATGGATGCTAGGTAGTCCAACCCCAAACAATACAACGGTCTCAACTAGTAATACTATCTCCATATCTCACATGCTGAGGCTAATAGTGGTAAAGTATTGTATATATTACATGCTGAACTAGTGATAGGAATATGTACGTATTTAATACATGCTGAGGCTGGTAATAATATATATGTATGAATATAGTCTCCTGCCAGACTGTATTGGGGCTAATACTGAAAAGGATATAGTGTTTCTGCTGAAAACCATGTTGTATACTGAGTTTCTATAGTAACATGATTTGCCATTTCTAATATGCTTTCTAACTTCATTTTAACTTATCGTTCTATTTCTGAGATGTCTTACAGATATTACATTGCTTACTGGGTTTCAACGGAATACAATGATATCCTAACATTCTGTGTCACATCACATACTGAGCATGCTGTGCAGTTTCTAACACTTGTATTAGAATCTATATGGTGCTAGCAAGTCTCGCGCTGATCATAACATGACGTTTCTAATATCATACCAACATTTGTAATAAACATCATACATGGCTTCTGAATATTCTACTGGTCTTTAAATTACTTTACTATACCGCGAATACTAACTTGCCGAGGAAACTAGCTTCACATACCTTATCCCCCAACAATCCGTCTGTCGGACGAGGCTCGGCCGGTACTTCAGCTATTTTCTCCCAACTGCATTCATAAATATGTCAATTAATACTAAATACAGCTTTATTTTAAAGAGCAACATCACTTCCGATATAGTTTATAGCCTAAACTTAGGCTTATCGAAAGACGGTCGAAAACTCGCTATTTTTCAGAGGTCCAGAAGGGGGAAATATCCACTTCACAGCTAGGAACACATAGACCCTAGTTTAGAGCAATTCCACTTACCTTAGCTCGGTAGCTCGACGATTCGTCGGCCGTATTTCACGAAACTAAATCCGTAGGAATGCTCTCTGCTGCTAAATGCATCGGTATCTGAGGTTAATTTGAGTTTGGACAACATTTAGCAGCGTAATCGGATGAAAATTATATTATTTCCTCGTTCCTTTTTTCTTCTCTGCCAGTTTGCTCTGTTTCCTGGAAATTTATAAGTGTTTTAATCATTTAAAACCGAAGTGGGGCTTTATATACTTGGGCCTGGACAAGGCCAACGTGTCACGGAGCCAACACGGAGGCCTCACCTCTGTGACACGCTGCCATCGCGGAGGGGCCCTGTCTCGGCTCCTTCCGCGATGGTTCGACAGGTTTCTCGTCCGATCTTTTCCCGGGCCTTTCTCTAGCACGTATGGCCTTCAAATATGCTTAACCAACGTGCGAATAGGTCATCTAGGTGCCGCGAATCCTACGGGGTATAACATTCTCCCCCCCTTAAGAACATTTGTCCTCGAATGTATACTGCTATCTAGAGGACTACTTAACTTATTTATTTAGAAAACTTTCGCCAGAGTCTCCCCTGTAATATGGACTATACCAAAAACCTGAAATGCAAAAAAGTCCAATACAGGTACTGTACACAATACTGTAGGATTCACTGGATGGCTACGTATCAGTTTTCCTCACTTATACATATACAACCATAAGATACTACATAAGCAATAATACGGACATACCTGTCGCCTGACTAGGCCTGGAATATGTGAGGATATCTGGTCCTCATATCTTCCTCCGCTTCCCAAGTCATCTTCTCTCGGTTCCTGTTACGCCTCAATACCTTGATAGACGTAATATCTTTAGTCCTCAATCTGCGAATCTGCCCTTTCACTTCTCCTTTCCCTTTCTCCTTTTCTTTCTTTTTTTTTTGGCAAGGGAGGGGGGGTTCCTGCAATGCAACTTGTACATGCTTCCTATTACTAATCAGCATTTGTGATTGTACCCCTTATAGGCAGCTACTCACAACATATCTATTATTTGTATATATATATATATATCAATAGCTACGTACAATATGTACTGAATTCTGCGGTAATACATAATCTCTTACATGCTCTGCTGAGTCTCATACCGTACATGATACACCGCTTCTACGGCCTAATAATATCTCCTGCCCTAACTTACCATTTCATTGTATTGTCACCCCATTCTGAAAGTAACAAACACAAAAACTTAGTTATTATCTGCTGTTTGAAATTCCGCCACTCTTGCGATGTGGGGTCAACGTGCGAATCTTGTGGCCTTACTAGGCATATATTGAGAGCCCATGTCTGTCTGCTAGGCCTTATCTCTTGGCCACACTAAATTAAATTCGCTGTATCGACAATTTCTCAACTTCCCCATAAGCGAACATACTGCAGTATTCTGGACCGCAATCTTACAGTCAGCCCGAGGCTTAATCCTTAATACGATATTCTATCAATCCGGGGGTAATCCTAATTTCCCCACAACATCCGACACTCCTGCTTCCTCCCCTCATCTTGCTTAAGCTGAATTCTGGGGTTCAAGGTACCTGCCTTTCGTTGTTAATGAAATTACTGATCAAGCCTCGGCCTATACTTCTTCTGGCTTGCAGTCGGGCCCATCTTATTGATATGGTCTCCCTATCTTTTGACATCACAGCTAAGATTATAACTATTATCTTGCAAACATACCCTGCCGTTGTTAGCATGCCACGGCGGATTCAACCCTTTCCTGACTTGAACTTGACTCTTACAGGGAGTCCATCATTGATGGATCTCCTACACCAATAATTACACCCACTTCGAGTAAGCTAGTAGTCTTACTTGCTCTTCTGACTTATTACCGTGAGGGTCTGCACAACTTACATAATCGTAAGGGCTCCTTACTCTTTCTGACACTTTCTGGAATCAACCAATCCACCTTTCACTTACTGCCTGCTTTGGGCAACATCGTCTCAATCCTTATGTCCTTTGCTACACTTGGATCGAAACTAAGGGGTAGGAATAACTTTTTCTTACTACAACGAAACGAAGACATGGAACTGTACCACACCTGAAGGAATGGAGGTGGGAATCCTACATTTCCCTCTCTTTCTCACACTTATCTGATAATCTAATATTGTCTACTATCTTAATCAAGTCTTATATATATATATATATCTAACAAATAAATCGACTCATTTATACGTTATGCTTATGACTTCCTATTCTGAAGTTATCGACATATACTGGGGATGATACCAACAAAAGATTAACATTGGGAGATCCCTGTTGCCTCCTCCTGCTGCTGTAGTTACCTTGTAACTGGCTAATGTTCTCTCCTGTTGCTATATCTGATCTTCTGCCTGGGATAGGATTTCGCTGGTCTCCCTTTGTATCTGTAATCAAAGAATACGGTAAGTTTTTAGAGACTCCACCCTATACTCTACCGCTCTAAAGCACGACTGACTAAGAAGGAAGGGTAACCATCCTATAATCCCTCGCAGCCTCCTGCCTATAATATGTGGTGCATAACACATCCATAGACAAGACTCTATTTAGCACAGCTTGCAGACTCCCTGGGACACGACCTGCTCTGATACCAAGTTTGTCACACCCCGCCTTGGGGGGTATGACTGGCACCTGGTGCCCTACTAGGACCTGAACTGCTGGACTGCTAAGCCTGGGCACATCTGGTGCCTAGCTGGCTCTAACTCACATTTCTGGAAACAAAGGGCTATATAACGGCTGTAAACACAGCCCCCGCCCATTGGCCTATAGCCTTCTGTACCTGTACTAACATCTGACCAGAAACATATCAATTTAGGGAAACCTATGCGGGCCGACAAGGCCACCATGCTGTCTAGTTATCTATAACTCAATCATAAAAACACTAGAAAGCTACGTGACCGGCAAGGCCACCACTACTGTCAAGTTATGGCCCCACAGGGCCAACATAAAGGAAACAGAAGTACTAACAGCTAAACAACTGCTCGGCCTCACACGACCGGCTCATCTGACCAGAGGGAAACATATACAGACTGCAAGCCTCTAGGAATAGCAATAAAAATGATCGGGACAGGGCCCCGACCTACCCGTACTATACAACAAAAGAAAAGGAAATACACCTCTGGAATTCAGTCTCCGGATGACCGGAGCTGAATACTCGATCGCTGACAGGAATCATGTGGTATCGCCTGCTCGTCTATGAGTACCTGTAGGCAAGTAATGCAGCGCCCCACCGGGCGTCAGTACCGCTAGTACTGATTACGTAAAGCCATAACTGAAAGAAATATTTGAAAATAACAATACAACTGATGAAACTGAAGTAGAAAGGAATGGATTAACTGTCTGATAATGTAAATCATACCTTCTTTTAATTATATTAGAAGGAGTAGGAGTCATACCTGGAGACATATCGTTCTACTACTGATCTACTCGTATCTAACATAACAATGCATAACATAACATAACATAACATAGCACACACAAACCTTACCCGGCCCTCATAAGCCGGGAGGTACAACCAGCACAGAATCTATACCACTACCCCGGTCATCCCATCTCCTATAAACCCTGTAAGCATCCTGCCAGTCCCCTGGGTATGCACTTGGGCTCGCTGAACCCCTGACTATAACTGCATCTGAGTCCGGAGGACTCCTGAATCAACACCCGGGCGTATCCGCTCGATAGGGGTGTGTAAGGGCCGACCAAGGCACAATATGGGGAAAACTGGCATCCCATCTTCGTCCCCTGTGGGACGGCATGCCACTCCATAGAGCGACGTATCCTCGTCCTCTGGCGGACGAGTCGATACAGCTATCAACCCTGGGGCGGTCATGGATGCTAGGTAGTCCAACCCCAAACAATACAACGGTCTCAACTAGTAATACTATCTGCATATCTCACATGCTGAGGCTAATAGTGGTAAAGTATTGTATATATTACATGCTGAACTAGTGATAGTAATATGTACATATTTAATACATGCTGAGGCTGGTAATAATATATATGTATGAATATAGTCTCCTGCCAGACTGTACTGGGGCTAATACTGAACAGGATATAGTGTTTCTGCTGAAAACCATGTTGTATACTGAGTTTCTATAGTAACATGATTTGCCATTTCTAATATGCTTTCTAACTTCATTTTAACTTATCGTTCTATTTCTGAGATGTCTTACAGATATTACATTGCTTACTGGGTTTCAACGGAATACAATGATATCCTAACATTCTGTGTCACATCACATACTGAGCATGGTGTGCAGTTTCTAACACTTGTATTAGAATCTATATGGTGCTAGCAAGTCTCGCGCTGATCATAACATGACGTTTCTAATATCATACCAACATTTGTAATAAACATCATACATGGCTTCTGAATATTCTACTGGCCTTTAAATTACTTTACTATACCGCAAATACTAACTTGCCGAGGAAACTAGCTTCACATACCTTATCCCCGAAAAATTCGTCTGTCGGATGAGGCTCGGCCGGTACTTCATCTATTTTCTACCAACTGCATTCATAAATATGTCAATTAATACTAAATACAGCTTTCTTTTAAAGAGCAACATCACTTCCGATATAGTTTATAGCCTAAACTTAGGCTTATCGAAAGACGGTCGAAAACTCGCTATTTTTCAGAGGTCCAGAAGGGGGAAATATCCACTTCACAGCTAGGAACACATAGACACTAGTTTAGAGCAATTTCACTTACCTTAGCTCGGTAGCTCGACGATTCGTCGGTCGTATTTCACGAAACTAAATCCGTAGGAATGCTCTCTGCTGCTAAATGCATCGGTATCTGAGGTTAATTTGAGTTTGGACAACGTTTAGCAGCGTAATGGGACGAAAATTATATTATTTCCTCGTTCCTTTTTCCTTCTCTGCCGGTTTACTCTGTTTCCTGGAAATTTATAAGTGTTTTAATCATTTAAAACCGAAGTGGGGCTTTATATACTTGGGCCTGGACAAGGCCAACGTGTCACGGAGCCAACGCGGAGGCCTCACCTCCGTGACACGCTGCCACCGCGGAGGGGCTCTGCCTCGGCTCCTTCCGCGATGGTTCGACAGGTTTCTCGTCCGATCTTTTCCCGGGCCTTTCTCTAGCACGTATGGCCTTCAAATATGCTTAACCAACGTGCGAATAGGTCATCTAGGTGCCGGGAATCCTACGGGGTATAACATTCTATGATGTCTTTTTTCATGTCATTCCAACAATAGACCTCCTATAGGTCATGGTACATCTTGGTGGCACCTGGATGTATCGATTACCTGGAACCATGAGCCTCATGCAATATCTGATTCCTCAAATCATCAATGTTCGGGACACACAAGCGATCCTGATATTCAAGCATACCATATCCCCCTTTGGAGAAGACCTCTACCTTCTAATTCTGAATAGTTTCCTTTAACTTTACCCAAAATAGGGTCCTCATCTTGTCTATCTTTTACATCAGACACCAAAGACGATTCTGATCCGTTCTGGACTATAACACCGCCATCGATCGAGTCAACCAAACGAATTCCCAACCTTGCAAGTCGATGCACATCCTTCACCATCTCCTTCCCTCCCCTCATCCACATAGGACATGCTTCCCATAGAGAGTCTACTAAGTGTGTCTGCTACTATATTAGCCTTACCCCGATGGTAAAGGACACTCATATCATAATCCTTGAGTAGCTCTAACCACCTCCTCTGGCGTAGCTTTATATCCTTCTGGATAAACACATATTATAGACTCTTGTGGTCCGTAAACACATCTACATAGACCACTCCATATCTTCAAGGCGAATAGCACCGCCGCCAATTCAAGATCACGACTCGGGTAATTTTGCTCATGAGCTTTTAGCTATCTGGCAGCATATTATAAAACCTTGCCATGATGCATCACTACACAACTAAGAATAATCCTAGAAGCATCACAATACACCATAAACCCATCGGTACCCTCCAGTAGAGTTAACACAGGTGCTGAGGTAAGTCGAGTCTTCAACTCTTGAAAGCTTCTCTCACAAGCCTCTGACCATTGGAACTTCACTTTCTTTTGAGTAAATTTGGTCAATGGCACTGCAATGGATGAAAAACCCTCAACAAATCTCTGATAATAACTAGCTAAGCCCAAAAACCTTTGGATATCTAAAGGATTTCTCCGGTCTAGGACAATTCTTCACCGCTTCTATTTTCTGAGAGTCAACCTTTATGCCTTCACTTGACACCACATGGCTAAAAAATGCCACCGAGTCCAACCAAAACTTGCACTTGCTAAATTCGGCATACAGTTGGCGATCCTTGAGAGTCTATAGTACCATCCTCAAATGAGCGGCATGCTCCTCCTCGCTCTGAGAATATATCAGGATGTCATCAATAAACACGATCACGAACATATCCAAGTATGGCTTGAACGCCTTGTTCATCAAGTCCATAAAAGTTGTAGGAGCATTCGTTAGTCCAAAAGACATAACTACAAACTCATAATGACCATACCGCGTCCTGAAGGCTGTCTTCAGGATGTCACTCTCCAGAACCCTGAGCTAATGGTATCTGGATCTGAGATCTATTTTTGAAAGAACTTGGCACCCTGAAGCTGGCCAAACAAATCATCAATCCTAGGAAGAGGATACCCGTTCTTGATGGTGACCTTGTTCAATTGCCGATAATCGATACACATATAAAGAGAACCATCTTTCTTTTGGAAAAAGAGAACTGGTGCACCCCGGATTTGCTCGGTCTAATGAAACTCTTGTTTAACAGGTCCTTCAACTGCTCCTTCAACTCCTTTAACTCGACTGGTGCCACTCTGTAAGGAGTGATAGATATAGGCTGCGTATGGGGGAGAAGGTCAATACCAAAATCAATCTCCCGCTCGGGAGGGATTCCCAATAAATCATCGGGGAAGACTAATGGATACTCACATACTACTGGGACTGACTGGATAGTTGGGGTCTCGGACGTAGCATCCTTAACCCTAAATAGATGTTATACATACCCTTGGGATATCATCTTTCTAGCCTTAAGGTAGGAAACGAAATGACCTATAGGCACAACTGAACTACCCTTCCATTCTAGGACTGACTCACCCGAAAATCTGAACTCTACTGCTCGGGTTCTACAATGTACTGAGGCATAACATGCAAATAGACAATCCATATTAAGGATAACATCAAATTCGGTCATGGCTAACTCTACTAAATCTTCTAAGCAGACTTTCTGAAGGACTGTGATCGGGCAACTTCTATAAACCCGTCTAGATACAACTGAATCACCCACTGGAGTAGAGATAGAGAAGGGTTCTGACAAGACCTTGGGACTAACTCCGAACTACTAGCCACATAAGATGACACAAAAGACAAGGTAGCACCTGGATCTAATAAAGCATAAACATCAAGATGGAAAACTCGTAGCATACCAGTGACTACATTTGGGTAAACCTCCTACTCCTGGCGGGATGCTAAGGCATAGAATCTATTTTGTCACTGACCGCCACCTGTGCTAGTAGACGCCCCCTGCTGGGCTGGGCATGCGGGTGGAGCAACTGAATTGGAAACTGGGCCTCGGCCCCTATCATGGCCCTGTCTAGCTGCTGGGCAATATCTGAGCATATGTTCGGGCTTTCTGCACTCGAAGCGAGCACCTGTACCCGCCAAGTACTGACCCGTGTGCCTTCGACCACACCAGTCGCAAACTGGGATAATGGAATCTACGGGCCTGTTGCTCTGACCCCTAGAGCTTGATGCTCGTCCTCTCTGATCATGCCTAGGTAGGGATGGCACACTCATCGCTAAAGATGCTAGGACTGAAGATCTTTATAGGAACTGCTGTCGGTGCCCACCACCTGGTCTCTGCTGAGAGAATCTATAGTTGTCTGTCCTGGCCCTCTTGGCCTCTCTCTCTCTCTCTCTCATATGCGCCACCTCCATCTGCTAGGCGTATAAGACTATCTAAGCGAAATCCATATCCTTATAGAGCATTTCGGTCCTGAATCCTTGTTTAGATAACCCGCCACCCCATTAAAAAACCTTCTCACTCGCCCCCTCTGATAACCATTAACTCTAGGGTATACTTTGACAGACGAGTGAACTCTAGGGCATATTCCTACACTGTTATCTTCCCCTGCTTTAGATTCACAAACTCGACCACCTTCAACTCCCTCATCTCATGAGGGAAGAATCGATCTAGAAAGGCGACGTGAAACTCCTTCCAACTGATAGGGCCTACTTCGGCTGTCCTATTATCCTTCCACTGTCTAAACCAAATGTGTGTGACCCCCTTTAATTGATGTGAGGCAAAATCAGCACACTCTTCTCCATTCACCCCCATGACCTTGGTGATCTTCAAAATCTCATCAATAAACTCATGTGGATCCTTGCCCACCTTTGACCCCAGAAACTCTGGTGGGTTCATCCTTAGGAAATCTCTAACTCGTGCTGCAACTACATTCCCATTTTGCGGGACATGTGCCACTGCCTGCTGGTTGACCTGGGAGGTTAAGTCCTGTGCTAGCATCTGAATGGCTACCTTGAATTCAGCATAGGCAGCTGGCTCCGGCGCATGGTGCTCATGGACTGGTGGGGCTTGTTGGTGCCCGTCCCCGTTGCCACCCTTGTGGCCATTTTCATTTCTATTTCTTCTACTGTTTACTCTGCGCGGAGGCATGATTCTGCAATCACGAATAGCATGAGCTAGAAGGATAGAGAGACATTTCACCGCACGACATAGATCATGAAAGAAGGGAATATTTCCTAAACTTCTCGTAGCCTCTTCATCATTAGTGTGGGGCACTTTACACCCATGAGAAAGACTCTAATTAATGTGGCTTTCTGACACCCCAGGACACTTCAAACCTATTGCTCTGATACCAAGTTTGTCATGACCCAAACATTGGCCCGAATCAAGACACAGGACAAGGAGCCCCGAGAGACTCCAAGTTGACCCATGGCATGAACATACATCTAACTCAATCATGTAAAGCGGAAGACTTAATATGATGAACATGAAGGAAATCTAATAATAACATAGCCTCAAAGCGGAATTCAAACAATACATAACAAGTTGATTACTACATACAGCCATAAAACATCTAACATATATGATGGGTTGATGGGACAACACCCTCAACTAACCCGACAAGTTTGAAAACTAAAAGTACAAAAATATCTAATAAAAAATGATCCTCGGGAGATAAGGACGCACCAATAGAGATTGGATGCTAAATCCACAAGCTGGCTAGTGTCTGGGGTGATTCTGAAGATCAAAGCCTGTATCATAAAACGATACAGCTTAGAGTATCCGGTCAGTATGTGGAATGTGTCGAGTATGCAAGGTAAGTAAAACCTCTTAAATAAGTAAAATCATTTAAAACATGCATAATATAAAACATAATCAAGATAAGAATTTGAGAGTAGAGCTTGCATGCAGTTTTCTGAAATCATGATCTAAACATAAGTGAACATCATAATTAAATCGAATGATCATAATCTGAAATCTGATAATCATAATTAAAGTTGAACATTGAGTCAAACCAGCTTTATCATGAATGACAAACATGCATAACTTAAATCATGAGGAACAATGGGAGACTCGTCTTATAACCGACATTACCACGATAGAGCTTACGTGGTCTGACTATCACACTCAAGTGGGCAGAGTCGTCTAAAGCCTTGCCAAGGCTAAAGACGCTAATATGATATCGATATTAAGCTGAAGGCCCCTTGGGGCAGGGGAAAGCTCACATAGGAGGTCCCATCATAATCTTATCATACCTACGTTGGCGCGTAGTTCTAAGGTATAGGGTTGACTGACCCTTAGCCTACTCGGTGCTAGACACTACTCCTAAAAACATGCATATGCTCTCCAAATTTTTCAATGAAGCTCACCATCTTCTATTGACGAAGCTAAATAATCATGAATACATATAAATCTGAATCATACATGAGGAGCCTTTGCTCAAACCATACCACAAGTTGAACATAATTGGGAGTCTTGACACCAAAATCATGTGATAAGCCAATTAATTTGGAAATCATAATCATACTTGAACATATGAGCTTGCCCAATACTTTAACATGCTTGAAAATACATAATTCACTTGAAAACATGATCATAGACATGGGTAACTGGAAAACATGCTTTTCATCAACAATATATCATCATACTTGAACATTCATCATAAATCTCAACTTTCATGAACTTCTCATGGATGGAAATTATAATTTATAAAACTTGAAAACATTATTTATAATTAAAAACATCGTAAAACTTGCCCATGCATCATAATTCGATAATGGAGACATACTTAAATCATACCCATGTAGAAAATTAGAAAATTCATGCATTGGGTTAAAACCCAATAGGATCAACATAAAGATTTTCATGAATTAGAGAGGGATTGGGCATGGGTGTGAACAAATTCACCCATTCATAACCTTACATACCTGGGAAGATCTGATTCTACCACTTCTCTGATTTACCAATGAAGAACTAAAGAAAAACTTGAAGAAAATTGAGCTTGATCACCTCTCTAGACCATAACTCTTGCATGCATCAATAAGAATAGCCTAGAATGAACTTACCCCTCTTAAAAATCATTATTCATATCTTAAAGCGACGTAATTTAGTCCTTAGGATCATAGGAATTATGGATAAGCCCTTACTAAATTCGTAGAAAATAACTGAATGCTAGTCCCCACGAGGGACTAGACGAGTCATCATCCAAGGTCACAACTCGTGGCCACCAAGTGTCGAGTACACTGCCAACATTTCCCCAAGACTCAACACGGGACACTGTACAAGTCTTTATTGGTGACCACGACTCGTGGTCTTCACTGCCCAAAAATCATCAACTTTTAGCCAATCCTGACTACGACTTACTCAACGAGCCGTGGGGTCTGACCACGACTTGTGGTCAAGCCCGTGGTGACCAAATTTAAAATTTCCAAACTCAAGTGCATCACCTCACCATGAGTCACTTCACGACTTGTGGTCTACCTCACAGGTCACAAAATGACTCGTTCCATGACCTGGTGCAAAATTTCCAATTTTCTCCATTTCAAATTTCTGGTCTAATCTTAAGGCTTCTGGGGTATAACATGGTAATCATACCAGGTGTATTAAAAGGATCAAGTCCAAAAGTGACAGCACAATCCTTCCTATAATTCTTGCAATCAACTTACGGATCATACCATAAGTCGTGGAAAAATATAGAACATGGGTTTTCAAAGGGTATCCTCATTCAACTCATGGTACGGATAATACCTTCATGGTACAAGTCATACCTCAGAGTCGTGACTTTGACCTGAGACATTACGAGTCTCAGTACAGATCATACCTTCTAGATATAACTCATACCATAGACCCATGAAAAATTATAGAGGATATTTTCTTGCTTTCTTTTCTCAGTTTTGGAATTCTAACCCTTTTTCTCCACAAGTACAATGACTCAGAAGAGGAAGGCAACCAAACTAATTGCTCGAAGGACACTAATCGATGAGTCCTCCGAATCTGACCATGTTGGCAACACACCTAGTGGTTCGGTGGAGGAATACAGGGTTGATACATCTAACACCGATTGGACCCAAACCACTAGGGCAAAAGCTAAAGCCTAGGCTAAGGCTGCCACTGCCACATCTATTGATACTCCCTAATTTGAAGAGGGAGCTGAGGAAAGAGTTCAAGATTTTGGTAGTGGCTTCAATGATGATGAGGGGTCCAAGGAGGCCCAATTCGGTGATGGAGACAGTGAGTCCGAATCCGAGTATGAGGCAGCCAATGCTAAGCAAGAGCAGATTTTGCCTTGGGAGAACCATACCGTTTAGTGGAAGGTACCAGGCGCACAGGAGATCTATGAATAGGGTCTCGCTCTCACCGCCAAGAATAAACCCAGGTGGAGTATTCAAGAAGAGCCATAGATCCTCACCAATGCATTGAACAATGTGGAGGAGATGAAGCAGATATTCAGCTACTATGGGTTTGAGTGGATGGCTAGAACCCCAGATTGATACACTTTAGAGATCGTCTGCGAGTTCTGGCAGTTATTTGGCTACCATGGACGGAAAGCAAAAGAGGGGCAGAAAGTCAAAGATCAACTCATATTGGAGAGCATCATGGTGCGAGGCTGCACTATTGATATATCTGAGCATACCATTGCTTGGGTATTATATGGGCCTCAATTTATTCCACCCCACACTAAATTGGAGTTTGACTACCAAGTGGATGCCATGAATAAAATCAAACAGTTAGGCTTTGAGGAGTGGAAGAGTCAGATTAAGTGGCTATTTAAGTTCATCACAGAAGATAAGGAGGAGGCAGATTGGGTAACTAGCGGAAAGCAGGTCACCAAGAACTCTTTGAACTTCATAGAAAAAGCCTACTGGATGCTAGTTCACCATAGGTTGGCACCGAAAATGAATGACAATACCCTCAATGCAGACAGACAACATTAGTGGTATGTATCATGTCACGATATGCCATCAACATTTTGAGGGTCATTGTGGAGGAGATCCGAGATCGAGCTATGGGATTGAGCACTACCATCCTATTCGTGAGTCTCATATTCAGGCTATGTATAGAGGCAGGTCTCAAAGGGAGTCCTAGTGAGTAGAGATTTATTGGAGGACAGCAGACAACAGATATTGTTTGATCTATGATGAAATAAAACTGGTGAGTAGAGCACAACTTTCTACTGTTGTCCCGATACCACGAGTAGTGGGGGAGAGTAGGTGAATTCCCCCACTTCATAGGAGCAGGACGGGACACTGGCTACAGACGTCGGTTATTCATAGACAACTCCTAGAAACTTCAGCTGCGCCACCTATGGGCCTTTTGAGCCAGACCCTAGCAGGATACATGCTTGTGCCTCAGGAATTTCTCCAATAGATGGAAAAGAGACTGACCATAGCTAATAAAAAAGTACAGTCTATGATGGAGAATGTGAAGCCTTGAGTGAAGGCTGAGATTGAGACAGTTGCACGGGTCCTACATGCTAGACTATACAGCTTTGAGAGCCATTTCAACGAGCGCATGGCCGAGAAAACTGACTTTGGTAGCCTCCATGAGGAGTTGGGAGCTCTTTGGAGTCAAGTGATGGAGTTGTCATCTCGGCAGCCAGTAATTCTAGCAGCCCCCACTCTTCCTGACCTAGACGTTGGGATAGATGATGAGCTTGATTTAGTGCCATATTGGGAGCCGATCGGAGCTAAGGGAGGAAAAGGTAAAAAGAAGGCCTCAAAATATATTGGAGACGAGACCCTAAAAAAGAAGAGAAAGAAGGAAAAGAAGGAGCGCAATCGGGAAAGATTGGAGAATCAGCAGACTCATGACGAGCGTAGTTCGGAGCTTCTAGAGAGAGTGAGAGGAGTGGGTAGTTCCACCACTACCCATGCTGAGATTGCAGGTGGCAAGGACCCTTCAGGCGAGCCATATTCTGACCCAGTGATTTCAGCGGTCGTAGAGGCGACTGCTACTGTTGAGGGGGTGACCATACCCACAATTGATACACCATTGTCGCCCACCACCAGTGCCATGACTATAGTGGAGATACCACCTCTGCAGGATGACAGGAGAGCTTAGTGAGCCACATGTATGTTCCCTTCCTTATGTTTTGTATTCTATGCTTCGTGGACAAAGCATGTCTTTCAAAAGGGGAAGGGGTGGACTTGTATATTTTTTGGGATTTTTAGATTCGTTCGAGGGTTTTTCCTTGGCATGTTTCTTTTCCCTCACGCATGCTATCTAGTAGAACCAACATGTTTAGGATGTTTCTGTTTAATTAGAAGTAGCGTAGGATTAATCGGCCAATCAAATGCACTAGTTTTGAAGTTTGGAAAACAATTGACCCTATTTAAAATTTTTGATAGTTAGCTATGTAGTTGTTGATTGCAAAACACGATGGATCTTTTTGTGTCATTTAGTGTATTACCATGAGTAGTTACAGTTAGCCATGTATGAACCAGATAGGTAGAATGAATGCAAAACATGCACCATGAGTGAGTGGGGTCTATACCTAGTTCAATACTGCGTAGAGGATCTAAAACTTGCCCCATTGGTCTTTATATATGTTTTAGGATAATTGGTTAGGAAAGGATCATAGGCCATTTTTGTTTAGCACATTTTAGCTTAAATTACCCTACCAGAATAATATGATTCCCTTGATCCCAATTTTAAGCCTTAAATAAACTATTCTTCTTTGATTAACTAATGAACCTTAACCGGTTTTTATAATGAACAAGCTTTGGCCTTGGTCCCTCCTTGGACATTATGAACCTCAACTTAGGAAAAATGCCGAAGTTGAGGGTGGCTAGAGTAGGGTGCATAGATCATGGGGAGATGAAAAGGAAAAGAAAGGAAAAAGGGTTAAAAATGAGATGTAGTGTGACGAAGAAAAGAAAAAAAAAGAGTTGAAAAGAAAATATGAAAGAGAAAAATGAATGAAAAGTTGAAAACACACCACACCCAAACAACTGCAATAAAATGGAGAAAAGGGAGGAAAAATTGTAAAAGTGAAAAGGGTGAAATAAGTAAAAAGTGGAGCCACGTGTATATAGTTCTAAGGAGGGTTTATTCACTAAAAATTCCATATTTACCATGCCAAGCCTGAAAGGCTACATTACAAGATGAATAAAGTCCTATAGTGATCCTAGCCTGATTGCATGAAAAGCCAAAGTAGAGAAAATAAGGGCAAGCCTATGGTATTCGATGTGCAGTATTTGGAATTTCCTTGTGAGAGTGAGGGTCATACTTGTTCAGTCCCACATTTCATATTTTCATATATCTGTGAGTTGTGGACTTCATTTGCTGTGAGGGTACACGGATTGTGTTTTATTCTGCCAGTTGTCCGTGAGAAATTTTTTTGTAATGACTTGATTCTCTGCTAATAACTAGATGACATATCTTGATTCCTGTTTATAATGGTTTGTGGTTACTTGATTTGCATATGCTGATTTGGTTTATCAGAAAAAGGGTCAAAAGTTGTTTGAGTTCATAGTGTAAATTTTGATTGGTGATGGTTGTAGTATCCTAGGTTTATTTTCTAGTTAAGCATTGTTTTTAGTTTTTGTTTTCATTTCCTAAGAACATTCAAAAGTCTTAAGTTAAGGGTGTTGATATGATGTGAGTTTACAGCACATTCGACGTTTAAAATTGAGAAAATAGCATGGACTTAGGTATATTTATACGGATATGAGGTGTTTTTATTTTGTTTTTAGGAAAAATAGGTGTAGTTGCAAAAATGAGCAAAAGATGCAGAAAAGTGTAAAAAATCAGCCAAGTACTGATCTCAGTACGAGTCGTACTGAGACTCGTGGAAAAGCTCATATGACTAAAATAATGCAAAGGCAGAGTACAATTCTCAGAACGAGCCATAATTTGAATTATGGAATACTTCAGAGAAAAGTTGCACAATTGAAGTCTCCTGATATAGGTAGCACCTACGGATCGTAGCTTCTACTTACGACCCATACTAGGAGCTATGGAAAGCTTAAGTTATTCTTAAGGACTTGGAAAAATTCAAGATGAAACAAGTAGTCACGAGTCATAGGAACAAGGTATGAGGCGTACCAAGACACTCGTTGAAAACTTCAGAAAATGTCAAAATTCTCAGAGCCAAGCCACGGATGGATCGTACGACTCATAGGATCATGGTACGAGTCGTACCAGCTACGAATACTTAGCTAATTCTACAACAACCAAGGATGTACGACATCAAGGTATGACCCATACAATCCTGTTAAGGGTCATATCATGAGTCATAGGATATATCAATGCCAGATTTGGATATTTCCCTCTTAGCTTAGGAAAAGGTTTCTATTGTCTGTATAAATATCTTTTATGTTTCTTTTAGTAGGAGAACATCATAATACATTGAAAGAAGGTTCATAATTAATTATTTGTGAATAATTATCAAGTTTGTAAATAATACTGGAGAGCAATTCTATAGATAAAATCTTGATTTTCTCAATTGTTCTTGATTTTGTTGATCATATTTTCTTGCAATATTTAGAGCAGGTTTTCTTCCAATTTTAGTTGTAAGTATTCAATTGTGTATTTATTTATGAATACTAATTATAATCTTACAACCATAAGAGGCTAAAACCTCCACAACTAAGGTTATGGGAACCATGGTGGATTAACGACCTAGGGCCATACAAAGTTATTCGAATCCAATGCTAAACATTTGTATTGTATTATTTTCATCTTTAAACATTTCTTAACAGTGTGCAACGTTAGGACTTTCCTGAATTCTTTACTTGCTTGAACCTGGAGAAGTATAGATTAGGAAAAGAGAACTACAACAAAGTCTTGATTCTTATGATCATTGTATGACTTGAGTTGTGGTCGCAGAAAAGTTAATTTAAAACATATTGAAAATGGTTAATTTGAAAAATCACTCATGAAACCTGACCCAGTGATTGAGTATAGTCATCCAATAGGGACGAATCGGCCATTTGGATAAACCTTATTTATCAATTCTACAAGTAAGCATTGGGATTGATCACGAATGTATACACGAAGTAGTTATGAACCCATGGAGAACACTTACCCTAGTTATTTACAAATCTTGATAACAACCACAATTGCAATCTTGTTTTACTATTGATTTTTATAAACCCCCCAATTCAGAGATAACCGACCAACAAGTTTAAGTACCAGCATTAGTCTAGTTCTTACCATATTCTCTGTGGGATCAACCCTAACCTATTTGTTGGGTTCTTTATTGACAACGCCTACTTCATACTTTTTCAGGAAGTGTGAGTTTGAGCATTATAAAAAACAACAGCCAACATCACGTCAAACACACATAGTATAATCATGAATACAATTAGAGAGGAAATCATACCGAAATGGAGAAGTGAAAGCCTTAACATACCTAGAATCCAAGGTACCTAGATTGAGCTGAATCCCTAGCTTTCAATACTATCCATACGCTGCCTGAAGGCAGCCCAAGCTACTACCAAGAACAACCTACAACACTTTAATAAAGAAATGACACAAATGAAGCTTATTCGACGTAATTTCTGTTGATTCAAGGTAGAAAATCAAAGATAACCACTTACTAGCATCAACAACATCTTAACCAACCTAAATATACTAAGAATCATCAAGGGAAAATAACTTACCCAACGCTCACTACAGACAGCCACCAAAATAATGCCAAACGCACGAGCTACACAAAGGATTCCAACTTCTCGAACCCAAAATTCATACTACCTCATGATTTCTAATCTAAAATCCAAATGAATATGAAGAAGAGAGCCTTGAGAGAGTTTTGATCGAAGAACTTGCTGAAAAAATAGGGAAACATAAATCCACAACAGACCAAAACACTTATATAGGGACTGAACGACATAGAGGCAACACCTGTTTTGGTGGTGTGACACGCCACCATCACGGACCTCCTCTGGTCCTCATCTCCTGCTTTTCTAATCTCACAAAAATGGTAATATCTCTCCACACCAAAGTTAGATTGATGAACAGTTTAATGCTCTATAAATTAGACTCATAGACCTTTAATTTGATAGGTGGTAGGCTCCCTACCTCCTTATAGATTGGGAGAAAATCTTCGAGACATATAACCTATCAAATTAAAGGTCTATGAGTTTAGTTTCAAATGTATTAAGCCTTCGTCAGTCCGACTTTGGATTAGAGAGATACTTCCATTTTTGTGAGATTGCACAAGTAGGCGGAGAGGACCAGAGGAGGTCCACGATGGCAGCATGTCATACCACCAAGATAGTGCGTTGGGCATTGTGACACATTGCCTCTATGTCGGTCAGTCCCTATATAAGTGTTTTGGTTGGTTGTGGATTTATTTTTCCCTATTTTTTCAGCAAGTTCTTTAATTAGAAATCTCTCAAGGCTTTCTTCTTCATATTCATTTGTATTTTATATTAGAAATCATTAGGTATTATGAATTTTGGGTTCGAGAAGTTGGAATCCTTTGTGTAGCTCATACATTTGGCGTCATTTAGGTTGTTGTCCATAGTAAGCATTGGGTATGTTGTTTTACCTTGATGATTCTTAGTATATTTAGGTTGGTTAATAGGTTTTTGATGCTAGTAGGTGGTTATATTTGATTTTCTACCGTTGAATAAATAGAAATCGGGTCAAATAAGCTTCATTTGTGTCGTTTCATTATTGAAGTGTTGTAGGTTGTTCTTGGTAGTAGCTTGGGCTACCTTAAGGTAGCGTATGTATGGTATTGAAAGCTAGGGATTCATCTCAGTTTAGGTACGTCTGATTCGAGGTATGTTAAGGCTTTCCCTAACTCCGTTTTGACATAATTTTTGCTCCAATCGTATTCATGATTATACTGTGTGAGTTTGACATGATGTTGGTTGTGGTTTGGCTTTTGTATATGTGTTGGGGGCTAATTTGGATGTAGTCTTTCCCTCATCCATTGAGGTCATGAAATTGGGTAATAACTTAGTTGGTTATTGTATTATGATAGGATACTAGAAGGTGTAAAGATTGTGGATAAATTGATTAGGATGGTAATCCCTAACTCGGTTAGTGGCTCAACAGTGGATGGATAGATGTGCGAAGATACTATGTTGTGATAGTCAATTGGTGGGGTTTGAGAGCCGGTTGTGGGCTGTTTGAGCATGTATTGTTATTGTTATTGATTGTGGATGTTATATGAATTATGTTGTGATTGTATGTCATATTTTTGCTTCTGAAGGCTCGGCGATACCCATGGCTGTCGAGTTCAGTCTAGCATAGGGGTCGAGCTTGAGGTGTAGTTGACTAGAGTGGCTGTAGTAGGCTCTATAATGGTTGGGCTTCTGTTGGATTGTACATGTGAATGTAACAGTTGTTGAATTGTTTCGGCACACGTGAGCCTTGTAAAGCTTGTTTCGAGACTAGTGTATGGTTGTTAAGTGCCTTCCGATGCACTAGTGACCCTACTATGAGTGTGGGGCCATTAAGAGTTTTCAGTGCACCTTAGTAGTACATGTCGTTAGACCTATAAGACCATAAGGTGTGTCCCCAATAAGTTCAGGTTATGATATGGCATATTTGTGTGTACTGTGTTGTATTATTCAGTGGTTGTTGTTCTGTATTGTTGCCTTGCATTATGTTGGTTTGATAGCTGTGGATGCTAGATATTTTGGTAATGGTTGAGGTCATGGAGGCACCTAGAGTTGACTCGGTAAGCATTTGGTTGGATCCTATGTGGTGAGGTAGTTATGGGTGAGTCGTATCTAGGTGCCGACTGATCGTCTATTTATTTCTTTATGTTCTTATGTCGAACTTGCTTGACTTATGGGGGCCAGGTAGGTTCTATTCATTTACTTGATTTATGATTTTCTTTTTGATGATATCTGATATGCCTATTGATCTGTTCTCTGAATCACGTTATCTTTTCTGCCTTACATACTTGGTACACTTTCATACTAACGCCCTAGTTGGGGCGTTGCATGTCTGTAGTTATTTATTGGCAGGTAGATTGAGTTATTGGTTGCTAAGTGGAGTTCCAGCTAAGTCTGTAAAGCTCCAAGTCTTCCAGAGTTGCCTGATGTTTGTATTGTGGGTAGTTCGGGGCCTTGTCCCAAACAGTTGATTTCTATTATTTTCCTAGAGGCTCGTAGTCATCTGCTGTAGGTGTAAGGTCATTGTTGTAGGCCTAGTGGGTTGTGTTGTGTAGATTGTTTTCCATTCCATGGCCTAGACGACCTATTATCCTTTTGGTTGGTCAGGTGAGTCAACTCTGCTTTAGTTTGTTGTTACTCTAATTTTATAGTTATTATGTTGTCGAATTTCGTCGGTTCTAGCCTTTGTTTTATATTTGGGCACCGCATATGCTCATTCAATGGTGGTACCAGGTGCCAGTCATGTCTCCCTAGATTTGAGGTGTGACGGTTATCAACATCACTGCCATTCCCATGCTTAATTATCCAACTGGTGCAGAGAAGCTCATGTACCAATATTAGCCGGAATCGATGTTGAGACACCTGCAACAAAGAAATATGACTTGGAGAAGTCTAAGGATGAAACTAGCTATGACCTGAAACTTCACAAACCGGCCATTAAGGTATTCGGGCCTAGTGGCCAAAGTGTAGGAGTAGCTGAACCCCCTGCTGACATAGTTGGAGCAGCCACAAGGACAGAGCTAGTTAGCCTTACAGCCTACTTACCACATCCACCCCACCTACATCTAGTGCAGTACATCAATACCCGGAGCATAATCAACTAAGACATCATCTACTGTGCGTCCACTCTAACGATATGTATTTACGCCAACAAAGTTTGCTAAGGTGGTCAGGAAAGCAGACAAACATGAGAAGCAGTTGAAGTTGTTTGATGAGCAGTTAAGTACTTTTGTAAACAAAGATATCACTACTACTTTGGAGCCGTATCTTAAACTTCACACTTGAATTGATAACATAGATGCACGAATGAGTGATAGACTGAAAGATCTTACCGTGCCAGACTTAGAAAACTTTGCAGTCGAGTTGAAGAAAGCTCAAGATGAAATTTCCAAGTTGCAGCAAAAGAGGTAGACTCAAGAGTTCCAGATTCCAGAATTTGTGGAGTCGGAGGAAGAGGAGGCATTTATAGATCTATTAGGCGAGCAACCTAAAACAGAAAGTAAACGACCAAGAGAAGGTGCTGGAGATAAGACCAAATCACATAAGAAGAAGCACAAGAAGAGGAAACAAGAAAAAGCAGAGTTATGAGAGGTTCAGAGATTGTCTAAAGCAGAAGAGGAAATGAGACTTGAGGAGATGCGAGCCCGTAATGGTAGGGCCTCCTCTAGTTCAGCACCTAGAGCTGAGGGCCATGCAACTGGTGCTACAGTTTTTTCAAAGTCTCAGACTCTCATTACACCACCTCCAGCTGCAGAGGTCATCCTGCCTGATACTATAAGCGTGTCAGTCAGCACCGGCACCACTGTTGAGGTCCCTGGGGTTACACCGCCGCAAACTTTTATTCCAGATTCAAGTGCATAGAGCTTCACAGGTTTACCCTACTTTCAGTTTGAAATTTTTGATAGGTACATTAGGGACAATGCCTGTTTTTTATGGGGAGTGGGGGTACCTGTGAGTTTGTCAGCCACTTGAGAATTTTTGTTGCCATGTTTTTTTCTCTCAGATGTGCTATCTATTTGAACTAGCATGTTCAGTTTGTTTTTAAATTTGTTTTTTGATTGTGTTTGAAAAAAAAAATTGGAAAAATTAGAGTAGTTGCTAAAAATAAACTCTTTTACTTAAAGTGTCGGAAAATGGAGAGTCCTACAAACTTTTGATGTAGCATATGTATATTTTTATAACATATTGACCTTGTTAAAAATATGCGTGAATTACTTAAGCTAAAGCATACTTGAAAATTAGTCATTGATAATGCAAATTTGTGCCAAGTGTTTGTGAGTTGAATTGCTATTGTTCTTATCTTCATGCATCTAAAACTTGCCTGATTTATTTTGCTAAGGTTGTAGGGAAACTAACTAGAAAGGATCATAGGCCATCTTTTGTGATCAATTGTAACACCCTGAAACTTTCCTAGACCAAATTCAGACGTTGCATGGAAAATACCATAGAAAAATCAAAAAACAATTGTCTCACATGACCCACACAACGGACCGTTGGTGGAACCAACAGACCATTGTATAGGGTCGTGGGTTGCAGCAGGCTTCTTCAAGTGGGAAACAATGGGACATAGGATGACCCATTGAACCTAACAGTGATTCGTCCTGTCGTCCGTTGAATCCCGAGTTCAGAGGATTACCGGATCTTTCCCTCAGAAAACAAGAGGGAACAACGGCCCGTGGTTACTACCAATGAGCCGTTGTTACCACCCATCGTCCAGTTCTATACCTCAGCAGTGAGGACCACAAGTGGATACAATGACCTGTTGGTTCTTCCAATGAGTCATTGTGAGGACTCATTGTCTCCATGCTAGTTTTCCTATGTGTTCTAACGAAGGCGTCAATGGCCCATCCTTTTTTTAAACGGACCGTTGTAGTGTCCCGTGGGTCTTTCCAGTGAAGTTTGCTTCAGGAACCAGAACCAATGAAATCTTTCAATGGGCCGTTGTTTGAACACACGACCCGTCCTGAGATCCGTTGTTCAATGTTGGGTAGTTTTTAGTTCTTTCTGCTAGGGGTATTTTGATACTTTCCTAGCCTTTTTAACTTGTAACCTTGTCATTTTGGGTTCGTATAGGAGGGAATTTAAAGGATTAGAACAACCCTTTCCATTCATTTTTCTCAACTCCCTCAAGAACATAGCGTAAAATTTTTCTTGAAGCACAGAGCAGGAGCTAGGGTTGATTTTCTTCTCAGTTTTTTCAGGGATTTTCACCAAGAATTACTTCTGCAAGTATGTGGGAATTCATCAAGAAGATTGTTATCCCCTTGCATCCCCCAAAACTCTCTCTCTGTTCACTTTCAGTCCTAGCCCTAAGTTTGCGAATTTGAAATATTACTATCATTCTTGGATTATTTCATGTGGAATCCTATCCTATGTTAATTGTAGTTATTTTCCACCAGTTTGTAACTAAAATGATGCTTGTTCCATCAAATTAGAAATTCAACCCTAACTTTTGAAAAGGCAAAAATTAGAATCCTGTTTAAGCTTTGAATTCTTGAGAATTGTTTGCATCTTTTAGAGTTAGGGGCTTCTATAATGATTGTATGTGTTAAAACTCAGTTACATGTATGTTATTCAACTTCAGTTAGAAATTTTATATATTTTGTATTTCTAAGAATTTTCAGTTCAGTTTCAGTCAAAGTACTAGAATATTCAGTGTTAGTTAGAAATGTCAACTGATCAGTTTAACTACAGTCTTTTCCCGAGGTGTCAGTGGTGCCTCCCAGTTATCAGAAATCAGACTCAGAATCTGGTTTTGGTCCATTAGGAGGTCATGACAGTTTATATATATACTGACCAGCCTCAGAACCCCAGTTTAATTTACAGTTTATTCTTAAACGGTTACGACGCTTTTGGATAAGCAGCTCTGACCAATCTAGAACCCAGTTACAGAATCTGGTCCGATAAGGCTCTCAGGGTACTTTCAGTTATATGTCCCTGCAGTCTTGGACCCCAATTTCAAGCTATCAGCTTAGCAGTTCTGTATAGGTTTCCAGTGGGAGTAGGACTTAGCACCGAGCGGGTTGGAGTTCCAGCGCGCCCAGGTTCCCAGAACTACGTTAACAGCGTAGGTTACAGTATTACTTGGCCTGATTAGCCCCAGACTTTTGTGATCACCTAGTTCATCCCTTTATATCCTGGCAAGGTATATTGGGTCCTACTGTTGGGGTGTATACATCGGACTCCACGTCTAGCTCGCGTGGTTATATATCAGTTAGAGACTCTTCCACTAGTCAGTTTAGTCACTCTCAGATTTCTCAATTCAGTTTAGTTCAGATCAGTTCAGTACAGTATCTTAGACTTAGTCCTTCAGACATAGGGCATGTTTAAGACCATCAGCCAAGGCCATTATTGACCATATCAGTTATCCTCTAGTTGTATCAGTTTTTAGTATTTTAGTTGGTCATTTGATGTCATCTCAGTTTAGTTACTAGTTCTCTCATGTTATTTATGCTTCTCTCACTTATTCAGTACATTCAAAGTACTGACGCATACTTTTATGCTGTATTGTTTCCTGATACTGTCGCAGGTTCTCAAACCCAGCACCGCTAGCAGATTTTGTTCGGATCTCTCTATCAGCAGCAGCAGTGTGAGTCCTCATATTCCGAGGGCGTGATTTCATTCATTTCAATTTTCTTTATTATTTTTAGTTGGAGTTAGAGTTAGCTGGGAGCTTGTCCCAGCAACTCCTCAGTTAGATGGCTTTCAGACTAGACCTGATTTTAGACTTTCAGATATTTGAAATCTGTATGTTCAGTCTTTAATTTTTTTTATAAAAGATATTATGTATTATTTCAAATTTTCGTTGTGCATGTTTACTAAGAATACCTGGGTATTATAGACCATGGGTTGACTTGGGGTCACTTGCGATATCAAGTACTGTATTACGTCCATTGTGTAGGCTCAGGTTATGACAAACTTGGTATCAAAGCACTAGGTTCAGAGTATCATTGGAAAGTCTGAAAGCCACGTCAAGTAGAGTACTTTTCATGGGTGTGAAGCGCGCCACACTTATGACGAGGAGGCTATGAGATGTTATTAGGAAAACTTTCTATGGTTCATACTCTTTATCGTGCGTTAAAGTTCAATTTCAGAAATGTCCTTCTAACTCGTGCTCTATTTCATTTAGTGAACCATGCCTCTTAAACGCGGTAATGGAAGAAGAAGGGTCGACAATGCCAAAAGACCCGCCCCACTAGCTCCAGCAGCCCCTGAGGACGACACAG
Source organism: Datura wrightii (assembly GCA_035772735.1). NCBI lineage: Eukaryota > Viridiplantae > Streptophyta > Magnoliopsida > Solanales > Solanaceae > Datura > Datura wrightii. The sequence continues at coordinate 53,591,163 of JASDFA010000023.1, forward strand.
TGTCCACTGCAGAGTTCAGAGCGGCTATCCAGCTGCTCGCTCGAATAGTCACCAACCAGGTGAGCCAACAGGTGGTACCGATGAACACTAACGGGTCTGCAGTCGCTGCGAGGGTGAGGGATTTCACTTGGATAAACCCTCCATCATTTCAGGGATCCAAATTAGGGGAGGACCCCCAAGAGTTCATGGATGAAATTAGGAAGATTACCCGTATTATAGGTGTCAGTTCCTCTGAAAGTGCTAATTTGGCTTCCTACCAGTTGAAAGGAGTAGCCCAAGTCTAGAATGACCAGTGGAAGGAAGGACGGCCAACGAGAGCAGGACCAGTAGAGTGGGAAGAATTCCACAACTTTCCTGGACAGGTTTTTCCCTCGAGAGCTGAGAGAGGCAAAGATGGCGGAGTTTATGAACTTGTGACGGGGAAACATAATTGTGGAGAAGTATGCTTTGGAGTTTACTAGGTTGTCTAAGTATTCTCCAGAGATGGTAGCCAAGCTAAGGGCTCGCATGCTGAAGTTTGTTAATGGACTGTCAAACCTGGTCTTCAAAGAGTGCAGGACAGTGATGCTAATCAAGGATATGGACCTCTCTAGCTTAATTGTGTATGCCCGACAAATTGAGGCCAAAAAGCTAAAATATATGGAGCATAAGAACAAACGGTCAAGGACTAGCCAACCAGATTTCATCCATCAGAGATCTAGCGGTAGTAACCGCCCACTGCAACAACAGCGGTAGCAACAGAAGCAGAGAGCCCCAACACCAAGTTCAGCCAGCGCCTCAACCTTTTGGTCCCGCCAGGATCAGAGGGGTGGATCATCTGGCACTCAGTCTCAGGATCACAATACCAAGAAAAGGTATCCAGCTTGCCCCAAGTGTGGTAGGAATCACCCAGGGCAATGCCTTCAGGGATGAGAGGGATGTTTTGGATGTGGACAGCTTGGACAAAAGCTCAAGGAGTGCCTATCAGCAGGGCAAGGGAGATCAAAATCTACCAAATTATCAGCTCCAACAGGCTGACTAGCTCAGTAGGCCAGCATATCATGTACAGATGGCGGTCAGCGCCAAAATCGCTTCTCTGCTCTATCTTCCCGTCAGGATCAGGAAAGCTCACCTAACATAGTTACTGGTATATTACATCTTTTCCATCTAGACGTATATGCCCTCCTAGATCCAAGAGCTACTCTTTCATTCATGACTCCATATATAGCAGTTTAGTTCAACATCAGTCCAGAGGTCCTATCAGAACCCTTCTCAGTCTCCACCCCAATTGGCAAATTAGTTAGAGCCAACCGGGTGTATAGGAACTGCCCAGTCTCAGTCTTGAATAAAGTTATTCCATCTAATCTTGTAGAGTTATACATGGTCGACTTTGACCTCATTCTTTTCATGGATTGGTTATACTCCTGTTTTGCCTCAGTTGAATGTAGAACTAGAGTTGTCAAGTTCCAATTTTCAAATGAATCAGTATTAGAATGGACGACCAATAGCTCAGCGCCTAAGGGTAGGTTTATTTCCTACCTTAAGGCCCAGAAACTCATTTCCAAGGGATGTATATATCACCTAGTTCGGGTCAAGGATTCCAACTCTGAGACCCCAACTATTTAGTCTGTTCCAGTGGTCAGTGAGTTCCCATATGTTTTACTTGAGGATCTTCTCGGAGTTCCCCCTGAACGGGAAATAGACTTCGGAATAGATCTCCTCCCAGATACTCAACCCATCTCCATCCCTCCTTACAAAATGGCTCTATATGATCTTAAGGAGCTTAAGGAGCAGTTAAAGGATCTTCTTGATAAGGGTTTTATCAAACCCAGCATCTCTCCTTGGGGTGCTCCAGTGCTATTCGTGTGTAAGAAAGATGGCACCCTCAGAATGTGCATAGATTACCGTCAGCTGAACAAGGTCATAGTTAAGAACAAGTATCCCCTCCCCAAAACTGACAATCTGTTTGACCAACTTCAGGGAGCCAGTTGTTTCTCCAAGATCAATCTCAGGTCAGGGTACCATCAACTAAGATTCAGAGAGTGTTTCATACCGAAAACAACATTCATAACTTGGTATGATCACTAAGAATTTGTGGTAATGTCCTTTGGGCTAACAAACGCCCCAGCAGCCTTCATGGACTTGATCAACAGAGTCTTCAAGCAGTATTTGGATATGTTCGTCATCGTATTTATCGACGACATTCTAAAATACTCCAAAAATGAGGAAGAGAATGCCAACCACCTAAGATTAGCATTACAGACACTTAAGGACTGACAGTTATTCTCCAAGTTCAGCAAGTGTGAATTTTGGTTAAAGTCTGTGACTTTCTTAGGTCATGTGGTCTCGGGTGAAGGAATACAAATAGATCCTCACAAGATAGCAGTCATAAAAGATATGCCCAGACCTACCTCTCCTACTGAAATCAGAAGTTTCCTAGGTTTGGCGGGTTATTACCGATGATTTGTGGAAGGTTTCTCCTCTATAGCATCTCCTGTGACTAAGCTAACTCAGAAGAAAGTGAAATTTCAGTGGTTGGATGAGTGTGAGAAGAGTTTTTAGGAGTTGAAGACTCGACTCACTGCCGCTCCAGTGTTAACCTTAGTGGAAGGATTAGATGGGTTGGTTGTTTATTGTGACGCTTCCAGAGTTGGACTCGGTTGCATTCTGATGCAGTGGGGAAAAGTGATAGCCTATGCCTCCAAACAGCTCAAAGTTCATGAGAAGAATTATCCAACTCATGACTTGGAGTGCAGCGGTGGTATTCGTGTTAAAAATATTGGATACATTACCTTTATGGGACTCACATAGATGTATTTACAGATCATAAGAGTTTTTAGTACGTGCTGAGTCAGAAGGATCTAAATCTGCGTCAGAGAAGGTGGTTGGAGTTGCTAAAAGACTATGACATGAGTATACTGTGTCACCCAGGCAAAGCCAACGTGGTGGCTGACGCCTAAGCAGATGGTCGATGGGGAGTGTAGCTCACATTGAGGAAGGAAAGAAGGAGTTAGCGAAGGACGTTCACAGACTAGCCCGGTTAGGGATGCAGCTGGTGGATTCAACTAAAGGTGGGGTGGTAGTGCATAGTGGATTGGATTCATCCTTGGTAGTTGAAGTTAAGTCCAAACAAGATGAAGATCCAGTTCTACTTAAACTTATAGAATCAGTTCTCAGAAAGGAGGTTGAGGCTTTCTCCCAAGGGGGAGATTGGGTGCTCTGTTACCAAGGAAGGTTGTGTGTACCAGATGTTGGTGAGTTTAGACAGTAGATACTGGCTTAGGCACACAGCTCGAGATGCTTTATTCACCCTAGTGTGACTACGATGTACTATGATTTACGGATATTTAATGGTGGAACGGCATGAAAAGAAATATTGTTGAATTTGTAGCCAAGTGCCCGAACTGCCAGCAAGTTAAGGTGGAACATCAAAGACCAGGAAGTATGACTTAGGATATTAGTATACCCACATGGAAGTGGGAAGAAGTAAACATGGACTTCATTATAGGTCTACCTCGGACTCTTCAGCAACATAATTCAATCTGGGTGATAGTAGACCGGATGACTAAGTCAGCACATTTCCTCCCAGTCAAGACCACAGATTCAGCTGAGGACTATGCTAGGCTTTATATATGGGAACTGGTTATCATTCATGGGGTTCCATTATCCATTATCTCAGATAGAGGTATCCAATTCACCTCTCACTTTTGGAAATCTTTTTAGAGAGGGCTAGGTACCCAGATCAAGCTCAGCACAACCTTTCACCTGCAGACCGATGGACAAGTTGAGTGGACTATTCAGACCCTAGAAGATATGTTGTGGGCTTATGTGATCAATTTCAAGGGCAGTTGGGATGACCACTTGCCTCTCATTGAGTTCGCATACAACAATAACTACCACTCTAGCATTCAGATGGCCCTATTTGAGGCATTATATGGTAGGAGGTGCAGATCTCCCATAGAGTGGTTTGAGGTTGGTGAAGCTACTTTAATAGGGCCAAACTTAGTTCACGAGGCAATGTAGAAAGTTTAGCTCATCCAAGAGAGGTTGAAAACAGCTTAGAGCCGTCAAAAATCTTATGTCGATGTGCGGAGAAGAGAGTTGGAGTTTGCAGTTGATAACTGGGTATACCTGAAAATTTCGCCCATGAAAGGGGGGATGAGATTTGGGAAAAAGAGAAAGCTCAGTCCAAGATATGTGGGACCCTATAGGATTCTGAGGAGGATTGGTAAGGTAGCCTACGAGTTGGAGTTACCTTCAGAGTTAGCAGTCGTGCACTCAGTCTTCCATGTGTCACTATTGAAAATGTGCATTGGTGATCCAACATCAGTGGTGCCATTAAACAGTGTGGAGATAAAGTATAGTCTCTCTTACGAAGAAGATGTCTCTCTTATGAAGAAGTTCCAGATGAGATCCTTGACCGTCAAGTTCGTAAGCTGAGAAATAAAGAAATCGCTTCGGTGAAAGTTTTGTGGAGAAATTAGCTAGTTGAGGGAGCCATATGGGAAGCAGAAGCAGACATGATGGCCAGGTACCCTCACTTGTTCTCTCCCAGTTCAGTTCCAAAATAAGGTACTAAATCCCTTCTCAGTATTCTACTCGGTATTAGATTTCCTATGAGCATCCTAGTTGCATCAACTCTGTTAGTACGGTTAAGTAAGTTTGGAGTCAGTTACTCCTTCAGAAAATAGTTCATAGTCTCAATTTTTGAAATCGCAGCTCTTTTCCTAGTTTTGGGCTTCATTCGAGGATGAATGATCCCAAGGGGGAGATATTGTAACACCCTGAAACTTTCCTAGATCAAATTCAGACGTTTCATGGAAAAATTCATAGAAAAACCAGAAAATTTTTCTGCCTCAGATGACCCACATAATGGACCGTTGCATAGGGTCATGGGTTTCAGCAGGCTTCTTCAAGTGGGAAACAACGGGACATAGGACGAACCATTGAACCTAACAACTAGTCGTCCTGTCGTCCGTTGAATCCCGAGTTCAGAGGATTACCGGACCTTTCCCTGAGGCAACAAAAGGGAACAATGGCCTGTGGTTACTACCAACGAGCCGTTGTTACCACCCATCGTCCAGTTCTATAACTTAGCAGTAGGGACCACGAGTGGATACAATGATCCGTTGGTTCTTCCAATGAGTCGTTGTGAGGACTCATTGTCTCCATGCCAGTTTTCCTATGTGTTCTAACGGAAGGTGTCAACGACCCTTCCTTTGTTCAAATGGACCGTTGTAGCCTCCTGTGGGTCTTTCCAGTGAAGTTTGCTTCAGGAACCAGAACCAATGACATCTTTCAACAAGCCGTTGTTTGAACAAATGACCCGTCCTGAGATCCGTTGTTCAGGGTCAGACTGTTTTTAGTTCTTTCTACCGGGGGTATTTGGTATTTTCCTAGCCTTTTTAACTTAAAAACTTGTTATTTTGGGTTTGTATAGGAGGGAATTAAAGGGTTAGAATGACCCTTTCCTTTCATTTTTCTCAACTCACTCAAGAACAAAGCGTAAAACTTCTCTCGAAGCACAGAGCAGGAGCTAGGGTTGATTTTCTTCTCAGTTTTCTCAGGGATTTTCACCAGGGTTTTCTTTTACAGGTATGTGGGAATTCAACAAGGAGATTATTCTCCCCTGCATCTCCCAAAACTCTCTCTCTCTCTTCACTTTTAGTCATAACCCTGAGTTTGAGAATTTGAATTTATTACTATCGTTCTTGGATTATTTCATGTGGAATCCTATCCTATGTTAATTGTAGCTATTTTCCACCAGTTTGTAACTAAAATAATGCTTGTTCCATCAAATTAGAAATTCAGCCCTAACTTTTGAAAAGTCAGAAATTAGAATCCTGTTTAAGCTTTGAATTCTTGAGAATTGATTGCATCTTTCAGAGTTAGGGGCTTCTATAATGATTGTATGTGTTAAAAACGCAGTTACATGTATATTATTCAACTTCAGTTAGAAAGTTTATATACTTTGTATTTCTCAAAATTGTCAGTTCAGTTTCAGTCAAAGTACTAGAATATTCAGTGTTAGTCAAAAATGTCAGCTAATCAGTTTGACTCCAGTCTTTTCCCGAGGTGTCAGTGGTGCCTCCCAGTTATCAGAATCAGACTTAGAATCTAGTTTTTGTCCATTAGGATGTCATGACAGCTTATATATAAAGTTTTCACCAGCCCTAGGACCCTAGTTCAGTTTACAGTTTGTTCTTAGACGGTTACAATGCTTCCAGATAAGCACCTCTGACCAGTCTAGAATCCATGTTCTAAATCTGGTCTGATAAGGCTCTCAGGGTACTTTCTGTTATATTTCTCTGTAGTCTTGGACCCCAGTTTCGAGCTATCAGCTTAGCAATTCAGTATAAGTTTCCAGTAGGATTATGACTTAGCACCGAGCGGGTTGGGGTTCCAGCGCACTCAGGTTCCCAGAACTACATTGCCAGCGTAGGTTATAGTATTACTTGGCCTGATTAGCCTCAGACTTTTGTGATCACTGAATTCATGCCTTTATACCCTAGCAAGGTATATTGGGTCCTACTGATGGGGTGTATGCATCGGACTCCACGTCTAGCTCACGTGGTTATATGTCGGTTAGAGACTCTCCCACTAGTCAATTTAGTCACTCTCAGATTTCTCAGTTCAATTCAATTCAGATCAGTTCAGTACAGTATCTCAGACTTAGTCCTTTAGACTTAGGGCATGTAAATGACCATCAGCTAGGGTCATTATTGACCATATCAGTTATACTCTAATTGTATCAGTTTCAGTATTTCAGTTGTTCATTTCATGTCATCTCAGTTCAGTTACTAGTTCTCTCATGTTATTTATGCTTCTCTCACTTATTCAGTACATTCAAAGTACTGACGCATACTTTTATGTTGTATTGTTTCATGATACAGTCGCAGGTTCTCAGACCCAGCGCCGCTAGCTGATTTCATTCGGATCTCTCTATCAACAGCAGAAGTGTGAGTCCTCATATTCCAAGGGCGTGATTTCATTCATTTTAGTTTTCTTTATTATTTTTAGATGGACTTGGAGTTAGCTGGGGGTTTGTCCCAGCAACTCCTCAGTTAGATGGCTTTCAGACTAGACCTGATTTCAGACTTTCTGATATTTGAAATCTCTATGTTCAGTCTTTAATTTTTTTTTAATAAAAGCTATTATGTATTTTTTCAAATTTCTGTTGTGCATGTTTACTCAGAATACCAATGTATGATAGACTAAGGGTTAACTTGGGGTCACTTGCTATCTCAAGTACCGTGTTACGTCTAGGGTGTAGGCTCGGGTCGTGACATCAGTCCACTGAGCCTATATGATTACCCAAATAATGTGAATAATCTCTTAATCCCTAATTTTTAGCATAATTGACCCATTCATTTCATTAGCCTATTTGTATTCCCATATTTTTTTTATAATAAACCTTTTTTGGCGCTTGTCCCTCTTTGAACATTGTGTATCTCAACTCAGATAAATTTTCTAAATTGAGAGTGGCTACAGTAGGGATGCATAAAAGAATTGGGTATGAAAAGTAGAATCTAATGGTTGAAAGATGCGGGTGTAGTGTGATTGATAAAGAAAAAGAAAAGAAAAGAAAAAACAAAGTTCCAATGAAAAAGAAAAAGACAAGAAAATAAAAATAGTGACATCTTCAAAATTTGATACTCCCAAATTGCACCTCTACTATAAGAAGTATAACGCGATCGTTGTCAAATATAGAACCCAACAAGGTTGGGGTCAAATCCCATAGGGAGTATGATGAAAACTAAGTCTTATGTGATTATTTACTTTTTCAAGTATTTCCATAAAAATGAGGGTTACGAAAATTTGTTGGTGTTTTAATATTAGTCATATGCAAGAGGTACCAACTACAATTTATTACTTTTAAATCTAAGAAGAATAGAAACTAGGGTTATGATCATCATGATTTTTTAGCGACATTCGGTGATTGATTATGGTGAATTTGTTTGATGTTATGTGTGCTGGTTGTTTACTCAATTATTCCATCCAAACATTTCTCAACCTATTCAAAAAGATAACACTCTTATATTATGAAACTAAGAGTGATGAATACTACGCTCTAATAATTTATGTAAGTCGATTAATCTTATTACAACATTAATTATTAGACAAGGGTTAATACCTTGAATCCTTATTATCAATTCTTTTCGCCCAGATTTATACCTCTTATTCAAGCAAGTTAAACCTAGGATTTTTTCTAATATTTGCAACCATTAGAAATCATTCAAAACGAAAGAAGTGATAATACACACCATTACACTAATCAAATCCATACATTAATCACCATCATTAAATTCCATAACACTTGTAATGGAACTTAGTCACACATATCACTAATATCACAACAGCCATTATGATCATCAAAGAAGATTCAATTTATAAAGAAGAGATGAAACCTTGATTATAATTCCAATATATAATAATCTTGTCTTCAAGAACTTTTGAAAAGTAATGTACAAGTCAATGTTTTCTCTCACAAAAGTTTGATATCCAAAACAAACCTTGCAGCTGCTATTTATAGCTTAGGATAATTCAAAATTGGAGTCCTGCTTCTCATGTGATGTCCAAGTTGATGGCATATCAATAAGATGACAGCCCTTAACTTAGGCTGTCAGCCTTTTCCAGTGATGATCCCATTTGCACCAGTAATGACGTTACAGTTGACGGCTCGTTACTTATTCAACGGTCCATCACTTTGGTCATCAGTTATTCCTAATCTTGCACTCTCATTTCTCAAGCTTGACACGAAAGATGACGGTTCATCACATGGTTGACGACCCATCAGAGTTGCCTTCACTTGCCAAGTGTCAGAAGGTTTAGCTCGACAGTAGACCTGACGACCCGTCACATGGTTGACGATCCGTCAGTTAGGCCTTCACTTAGTCCTTTCATCCTATTTCACACCATATCATGCCTTGATTTTGTTTCTTGTACAATAGACACAAAAATAATCAGATCTAACAAAAGTTGCTCAAGAACTTGCATCAATTTGTAGTTAAAAGCACCAAATGCGTTGTCAAATGCTGGCATATCACACCTTCCCTTGGACTTATCCAATCCACCACCAGTCCCTTTGATGCCCACTAAAATGGCCTCCGCAACCCCCCAACACCTCTCTAGCCGCTTCCCTAATACTACTAGACGTCCTATCCCACATAATATCTATATCCCCTTTACTTTTCCAAGCCCCCATAGCCAACAACTTCTCCCCCATCTCCACGTCACTAACCCTATTCAATCTGCCCTATTTGATCCTCGGTAGGTTGTCCACAACCTTATTCCTCTTCTTCCTCCTGATCTCCAAAACCATCACCAAAAGCTTATGTTGGGTCATAAAATTCTTGCGTGGGATAACAGTACAGTCTTTACAATGACCTTTATCATCTTTCCTAAGGAGAAAATAATCTATGTAAGCCTTAGCCACTGAACTACGAAAGGTTACGAAGTGCTTTTCCTTCTTTAGAAACCTCGAGTTGGCTATCACCAACCCAAAAACCATAGCAAACTCCAATATGAGTCTCCTCCTTCATTCGTGTCCTCGAAATCATATCCTCCATGCACATCGTCATAACCACTCAAAGTATGCCCGATGTGTCCACTGAAATATCCTCCTAAGAAAAGTTTCTCCGTATGCGGTATATCTCTCACCACCTCGTCCAAAACCTCCCAAAAGCGTATCTTGACCTCCTCATCTAGGCCCTCTTATGGTGCGTAAGCGCTAATAATATTCAAAGTGGATCCTCCAGCAACTAGCTTAATTGTCATCATCCTATCATTAATCCTCCTAACCTCCACCACTTGTTCAATCAGCTCTCTATCTACTAGGATTCCTACTTCATTCCTATCTCTTATACCTCCTGAGTATCACAACTTATACCCGTCCATATCCCTCGCCTTAGTTCCTACCTATTTGGTTTCTTGAACACAAACTATATTAATCCTCCTCTTCTTGAGAATCTTCACTAGCTCTATGGACTTCCTTATTAGCGTCTCTATATTCCAAGACCCAACTCTTAGCTTGAAAGCTCCCTTAACCCACGTATCCACCCTATCCCGTATCCCTGCCCCATATCGAGAGCATGACCCTAGTCTACCGTCATTCACTAAAGCCACTAAAACAAATAAAACAGGTCATAAGTTTGGACACTATCTGGAAACCAGAGGTAGCACCAGCGACTAGAAACACAGAAACAAAACAAATTAGTTGAAGAAACAAAGCTCCACTTCACAAATTTGAACAAACGGGCAAGCGTCAATTTATTAATATTTTAGTATACTAATAAAAATCCAAGCACAACAATATGAAAACAAACTGAATAAGTACACAAATTAAATTTAAGAAAATAAAACTGAAAAACAGAGTAGGAGCAATACATAATTTGATGAATACTTAGAAAATAACAAAAGAAATAAAAATAAAAAAACTGAAGAACTTACTTAAATTAACAACAGACTATTCCAATTGATATCAAAGTTCACTTATATAGGTAAAAAATTAATCAAAACTTAATTAAGTGTTTGACAATTTTCCTCAACGGAAAAAATAATAATTGCCTACCTATTGATTTTCTTGATCAGATGATATAAGTCATTAACATGAGAAATAGTTTTTTAATTATAGTTGTTGCACTAATTACTTTGACTTCCACATTTACATTTACTAATTATTTTTATCTTTATAAAACTACAAAACATTTGATGCTTTTTTTCTTTCAGATTTATGTTTTTGTTTTATCATTTCATATTGTGTTTTTGAGTTTTAATTTGTCTTATGTATTGTCCTAATTCATATTTTTATTTTTTATAAATGTTTTATCTCTTCTATCACCTAAACAAAACAAAAAAAATTAGTTTGTAAAAATTAGTGATATTTAACTTGAGAAGCAATTCTTAATTATAATTGTTTCCCTAATTACTTTGACTCTCCTATTTAGATTTACTGATTTAACTTTTTTTTTTCTGTTATCTTCATTAGAATTTATATTTACTTCTTTCTACACAAGCACTGCTAAAATATTGCTTCATTTTAAGGATGAAAATGTCATTCAATTTTTATAAAAATATTTTAATAAATTATTACTACACTTCGAGTCTTTTCATTTTTAGTATAGTATATATAACGTGCTTTACCTATTATTCAAATTATGACGTTTTTTATTCACAATATTGATTTTAAATTCATTTTTATATAAATGAAAATTTTTTGTACACCTTGAGAGCGACTCTGCTCCAGTGTATTTCGCTCCGGTAATGATCAATGCCATATTAGATGGCTAACATGTGTCTATGTAATTTTAAAAGATTACTCCTTCCATTCATTTTTACTTGCTCATACAATTTGATCAAATATTAATTGTTGCTTAAAAGTGCTTTTTAAAGTTATTGGCAAACACAAATTGCTTCTTGCTAAAAATATTTTTCTAATAAGCACTTTTGAAAAAACAAAAATATTTTTCAAAATAAACCGATTTTAAAAGTTTGAACAACCAGGCTATAAATAAGTTGTCTCATTATTAACAGACTCTTGAATTCTTGATTTAATATTATTACTTCTGTACAAAGTTACTTGAAAATTGCACAATATAATTGTTACTTGAAGATTCTAATATTATGGATAAAAAAAAAATTGCCATATTTATAAATTAAGGTATTGAATCTTAACACACTTTCCTTTATGTAGACTAATTAATGGGAGACTTCACTGATATCTATTTCAAAGCACCTTTTCTTGAATCAATGAGGGCGTTTGGACATTCTCAATAAGATAGATGATTATTCTGTGTTGAAGCAAATTCACATACTGGAGTGCAATTATTTACATCACAGAAACATGCAATGAGAGTGTTGATATATAACAAGGATTTTATTGAAGAACAAGAAAAGAAAGAATCAAAAAAGGCTAACTGAGAATTGAATACAATGATCTAGAATGGGGAAGGGGGTGCCTATATATAGGCATAAACTAAAATCCTAATGCCCATAGGACTACCTAAAATCCTAATGCCCATAGGACTACCTAAAATCCTAAGGCCCATTTGCTAACAATTATATGGGCTAACATTCCCCCTCAAACTCATAATGCGACAGTAATAAGCATTGAGAGTTTGTCACACAAGAAACGAAACCGAGATGTCAACTGAGCCTTCGTAAAAAGGTCAGCAATCTGCAAGGCTGATGGAACAAAAGGAAGCGATATAGTCCCGACCTGGAGATGATGACGAGTGAAGTGACAATCAATCTCAATGTGCTTCGTCCGCTCATGGAAAACAGAGTTCTTTGCGATTTGCATCGCACTCTTGTTATCACAATGTAGAGGAGTAGGCCGAGAAATATGAACCCCCATATCTGCAAGAAGCCAGCGTAACCAAATAATCTCACATGTAGTCACTGCCATAGCACGATACTCAGCCTCCGTGGAAGATCTAGAGACAACATCTTGTTTCTTGCTCTTCCATGATATCAAAGAATCTCCAAGAAACACACAAAAACCAGTGGTGGATTTGCGATCATTGCGATCGCCATCCCAGTCAGCATCACTATAGGCTCGCAACTCGAGAGATGACGTCGAGGGAAACAAGAGGTTCTGAAACTGGGTGCCACGAAGATATCTCAAAATATGAAGTACAGCTCCCCAGTGAACTGAAGTAGGAGCAGTAACAAACTGGCTAACAACGTGAACTGCATGAGCTATATCCGGGCGAGTAACGGTAAGATACACCAAGCTACCTGCAACAGTCCAATAAAGACTCGGATCTGTTAACAAAACACCATCACTAGGAGAGTACCGTGCATTGGTTTTAAGTGGAGTATCTGCAGTCCTGTTGTCAGAAAGGCGCGCCCGTTTAAACAAGTCAGATATATACTTAGTCTGAGAGAGAAGATATCCTTTCTTAGACTAAGCCACCTCAATACCCAAAAAATAACGTAGCAAGCCCAAGTCCTTCATGGCAAACCGATGAGCCAAATCATGCTTCAATGACTCAATACCATCATGATCATCACCAGTTATAACCATATCATCTACATATAAGCACAAAAGGATTCGCCCTGCACTCGTACTTCTAACAAGCAACGCCGAATCATGGTTACTCGGGACAAAGCCAAGGGAAGTAATCACAGTGGAGAATTTCTCAAACCAAGCACGAGGGGCTTGCTTGAGACCATATAGAGCTTTTTGAAGCCGACAAACTTCACCCGGCTAGTGATCAATACCTGGTGGAGGAGTCATATACACTTCCTCATGGAGATCACCATTCAGAAATGCATTCTTGACATCCGTTTGAAATATCTTCCACTGTCAAATGGATGCAACTGCAATCATAGTGCGAACAGTCGTCATCTTTGTCACCGAGGCAAAGGTCTCCTCATAGTCCATACCATATTTTTGTGAGTACCCTTTTGCCACAAGTCTAGCCTTGTATAGCTCAACAGACCCATCAGGCTTTGTTTTTATCTTATACACCCATCGACAGCCAATCGTATGTTTACCAGGTGGGAGGGTAACCAAATCCCATGTGTGTGTCTGATGAAGAGCAGTGAGTTCCTCCGCCATAGCATTCTGCCAAAGAGGATCAGACACAACCTCTCTATAGGACTCAGGTTCAGACAATTGATGTATGTTTGCAATAAAGGAAGCAAATGGGGGTGAGTAGGTAGAATAAGCAAAATCAGGTAGTCTGATGGACTTACTCTGACGAGTAGACCTCCTCAAAGGTGGTGGATCTCCAGTCTCAGGCGGGGCTGAAGCACTGTCAGGCAGCACATCGAGTGGCACGGCTGAATATGAAACTGGAGCCTCTGTGTCAATGCCAAATGGATCAATACGCCGAAGATCTGACTTAGTAACATCATGGGATTTAGCTGAAATTGAATAGAAAGGAATATGCCCCAAAAAGGTGACATGCCGTGAAACATACAATTTCTGACTGACAGGATCATAGCAACGATAACCTTTCTGTCCAACACCATACCCCAAAAACACACATATAGCTGATTTTGGCTCCAGCTTGTTTCTTTCAGCATGAGGACGAAGGACAAAACAAGTACATCCAAAAACGCGTAACGCAGAGTAATCTGGCATGTGACCATATAATTTCTGAAATGGAGACATCCCTGAAGTCAATGCAGTAGGAATACAATTGATCACATATACAGCAGTTAGGACTGCTTCTCCCCAAAAATTACTAGGAACCTCTACAGATAATAGTAAGGAGTGTGTTGTCTCAACAATATGACGGTGTTTCCTTTCGGCAACACCGTTCTGCTCAGGAGTATCTATACAAGATGACTGGTGCATGGTACCATCAGAGGCAAGTAACTGAGTGAAATCATTGGAGGTATATTCACCCCCTAAGTCACAGCTGAAACACTTTATCACAGCTAAATGTTGCGTTTTAACAAGGGCTCTAAAGTTGCTGTAAATGCCAAAGAAGTCAGACCTGCGCTTCATAAGATAAACCCAGGTATACCGAGTATAGTCATCTATAAATGAAACATAATAGTTCGAACCACCCTTAGTGGATACTGGTGATGGTCCCCATACATCAGAATGAATAATGTCAAAAGGAGCAACTGAATAAGACATACTTTTATTAAAAGGTAAGGCAGAAAATTTTGCCAATTTACAACCACTACAATCAGAAATATCAGAAATGCTTACATGACCTAAAGCACCAGTAGAGGCTAAAAAACGTAAAAGTGACACTGATACATGTCCCAAGCGGGAATGCCAAAGATAAAACTGTTACGACAATGGACTCAAATGAAAAGAAGACAAATCAATGATGGAGGCGGCAACAGCAGACACTCTGAGACTCTCCAGGACATAGAGTTCCCCCAACCTACGGCCAATCCCAATCACCTTCTGAGTTTATTGGTTCTGTACAACACAAACGGAGTCAGAAAAAAATACCCAATGACCAGTTCTACACAACTGACTGACCGAAGCAAGATTCAAAGCAAGTTTAGGAATATAATAGACATCAGACAAAACAATGTGAGAGGTAGTAATAGAACCGACACCCTCGACTGGCATAGATGTAGCACTGGCAGACATAACAATGAGTGGTGAAATGGGTGACAAGGATTGGATGCCAAAAACTGTCTGAACTGTTCGAACACCCGAGGATCCAACGCTGAAGGAGGCACAGTGCTAGACTCAACATCTACGGATAGTGCAGCAGCAGCGAACTGTGAAGGAGTACCAAAGGAGTATGACTGTCCATTGTTCTGTTGCTGACCAAACTTAGCCTTGTTGAGTAACAAGGGACACTGAGCCTTCCAATGATTTTTCTGCTTGCAAAATGCACATTCATCAAACGCAACTTTAGGAGATCGTCGCGATTGATTGGAAGTCTGAGGCTGAGAACGTTGTGGTCTGGACTGATCCAGTGAAGCAATAAACACAACAGGAGTAGGTGTTTTTGACCCTTTATCCAATTGAGACTTGATATGAGTCTCTTCTGCAATCAGTTCATGGACAACTGAATCAACTGTGGGGAGGGGAGACCGATGAAGAATTGTTCCACGTAGTCCTTCAGAATCAGAACGTAATGCCATCAAAAATTGAACCAAATGTTGTTCTTTCCTCCTAGCAATATACGGCGCAAAACCTTTCAATTCTGCGGATTGGGTAAGGGCCAATTGATCCGACAAATCAGGCATAGCAGTATAGAAATCTTGAATGCTCATAGCATTCTGTTGAAGAGCACGAATATCATATTCTAATTGGTACTGCTTGGCGATGTTAGACTGAGTGTACAGTCTCTCCAAGTGATCCCAGATTTCTTTAGCTGTGTCATATTTAGCCAATTGCATACCAATTGGAGTTAGTAGTTTCCCATAAATCCAATCACAATACAAAGTCCTCAGCCTTCTCATCCTTAGGTTTGGATTTAACCCCACTAACATAGGTCCACATGTTTTTTCCACGAAGTAAATTCTTCATGACATAACTCCAATACGCATAATTTTTGCCATCTAATTGAGTGTTAATGGATTGGAGAGAATCATCCTTTCCAGCCATATTGACAAAAGCAAAGTGAATACGACAAGATAAGCAACCCCAAAATAACGATAAGAAAAAAATACCCTAGTCACAAAACAAACCAACAACGGCGTCCAAATCAAACCAAACCAACAACGACAATCATACAACGTCGTCCAAAGCAAACCAAACCAACAATGAATTTAGCGGAAGCATCAAACACAGGAGAACATCAACTCGATCCGCGAAAATTGGTGATTATTTACAAGTAGGGAAGAATCGATTTATTTTGGCTCTGATACCATGTTGATATATAACAAGGGTTTTATTGAAGAACAAGAAAAGAAAGAATCAAAAAAGGCTAACTGAGAATTGAATACAATGATCTAGAATGGGGAAGGGGGTGCCTATATATAGGCATAAACTAAAATCCTAATGCCCATAGGAATAGGACTACCTAAAATCCTAATGCACATAGAACTACCTAAAATCCTAATGCCCATAGGACTACCTAAAATCCTAAGGCCCATTTGCTAAAACTTATATGGGCTAACAGAGAGAACAAGTATTAGTATCTTCTAACTGATTTCTAATACTTAAAATGAAAGAAAGGAAACTAAAATTCAAACTTTATTCCATTGTAACAAAGATGTCAAATGTCTCAACCTATATAATTGAGTACATCATGTATTAATTCCGAATCACATATCAGTTTTGTAAGAAATTGGCCTACTTTCTATAATATTGATTTTTCAATATGCGGGATGTTTTACTTACTGGAACCTATACCTTGCATAATTTCTACCATGCGTGACTGCAATGTTAGAAAAACATGATTAGATATTACTGTTGAAAAATATTCATATGCATTGATAGTGGCACTGAAGGGGTCATCAATAGTTTAAGGCACCTCCGTATGTTGTAGGGATTAAATAATACTAAAATAATCGATGTCCAAAACATTTAAATCAGAAGAATTTAGAGGTTGACTCATTAATCGAAAGTCAAAACCATCTTGTATTGCCACTTGCATAAATTCTTCTTCATCATGTAAAATGTGTGTCGTTGCATTGTCATGTTGAATGAAAATTGGATGAATTGAATCTTCTTCTACCCCTTTTTCGTTGATAGAAGGAATGCTCTTTTCAATTAAGTATGATTTTATAGCATCTCTAGTTACTGAGGTTATCGATTTTGTCTCTAAAGGTGCCTACCACTCTATTAACGTTGTCTCTTTTTGCTATCTCTTGTGTGACAAAAGAATATATATCAATTTTATGAGAGAATAACTTGTGTCCTTCGTTATTAAATCTCGGACGAGCTAATGCAACTAGAAACATGACTTTTGCAATATAATTTTTGCTTCTATCAGTGCGTAATGGCTTTTCTTCGTCTGATAGCAAGTAGTAACTATTAGACTTTTTTGACATATAAAATCACTTCTCGTCGATATGAATTGTCGTGCACATCTTCTTGAAAAACAAATCATGTGGTATGTTATCATGATTAATCTTGTATAGGTAAAATCACAAACAAGATATTTTATTTGCTTTTGATAATGCGGCTTTGTCGAATTTGAATGTCCCTTTATTTCTCCACCATTTAGAGCAAAGTCAAAGTACGCTACTTCATATCTAATGCACAAGTTAAAAATCAAAGAGTTATTTGCCTTCTAAAAATGACCTCTTGGAAGCGATTAACATCAAACTGAATTTGTTTACAACCATATTTCTTTGTCTTTCTATTTGATACGTCAATTTATGTATCATAATCTGATTGACTCTAAATACTGATGTCGCCCAAGCGCACGTGATCTTCAAGTAATATAGGACAACGAAGTCTCGATTATTGATCTCTCAGAGACTTTTCAGGTTACTTTTTTAAGGTTAGCTCTTTATTTCGATATTCTAACCAAACAGATAAAAATGGAAAATGGTTTGGAGATTAAACTACAAAACTTAAAATGTAAAATTAACTACTAAAAAATTAAAGCTTGTTGCAAACTTGTTTGTATTTCACATGATGATGAAAGTCTAGGGAAATGTCACCTTCACTTCAGGTTGAGTTATCAAGACTTGATTACGCTAGATTAATTCTTCCTAAGGTTGCTAGTTGCAAGTTACTATCCCATTTCTTTCCACTCTCTCGAGCATCCAAGAGCTATCTCATGAACCCTAATGTTTATATCCCTATGGTCGTAGGAGATACATAAAACAACGGTTATGGATACTTGTATTTCAACTAAACAGGGTTGAAGGGTATATCCCTATCCTCATCAACAACTTCTAATCTCCAACCAATGGGCCAAAGGATCTTTGAATTCCTATTTTATATTCACTTTTAATCCTTTCAATTCTCTCTCTCGAGTTCAACTAAAAGCCAACAGATTTATTCACAAGGTGATCCGTCTAGCGAATAAGCAATTAAAATAAGTAAATATAAATAACCTTCAATGAAGAATCAAAAATAGTAATAACTATTCTTTCAAACTTCAATTACAGCTATGGACAAAACCCTAGAATGTGCATTTAGCCACTTATAGACAAGAGAAAAAATAATGATATTATCATATTTCAAAGTAAAATGATAAAGAAAAAGAAAAAACCTAAGTTAAGAAATTGTCTCTCCTCCAAAGCTGCATTACAACCCTTACTACGATCAAACAAAATGATGTCTCTTTATTAACAAACACCCTAGATGTTATATTTATAGGTGAACCATCAAATGATGTTTTTTCCCTCAAGAAATTAGTTTCAAAATCAGCAAAATCTATCCCGAAATAAGTCTGGCGCTCCGCACCCTCCATACACTACTAAAAACTGGTCAAAAAATTAGGACCGTTTCCGATAGATAGCGTCAATTTTTTGTCCAAAAATGATGAAAAATCGACGGACAAAGGGTCGTCGTAATATGTCACGTCGGAAACAACAACTGAATAGATAGCATCAGCTAATACCGACAGACATCCATCGGTTCAGTAAATCTTAATTTTGTGGGTTCTTTAAATGTTACCTGACGAGAGAAAAAATATTACTGACGGACACCATCGGTAATGTTCAATTATTAATTAATTTTTTAAGTTATAATTTTTAAAACTTACTGATGATGTCTGTCGGTATGTTCTTCAAAACTAAGAACATATTGATGGACACTGTCAGTTAGTCCGTCAGTTTTCTGGGTTTCTGTTGGTAGTGTATTTGCAGAAAATCGACAAACTTACCTACGTTGTCCGTCGATTTTCTACAAATATACCAGCAACAAAAAGCTGTAATTTCTGCGTTTCCACTAGCCAAATTAAAATTCAATTCAATTTCAACTAATATCTAGCACTAATTTCTGCCAAAACAATTCCAGATCAACAAGAACACAAATAACATAGTAATTATCGAATTAAAACATCAAAAACAACACTAAATATCCACCAAAATTATCAAAAAAGTTTTAAAATATCAAAATATATACACAAAGTTTTTTTCAATGTATAATAATCCTAACAACTAAAGTGTCTCTTCGAAATTTTCATCATCTGTCGAAAACTCTTCATCATTCGAGGAAGGAGGAGAACAGGCACGTCGTCTCCGCACTCCACTAGCGAAGCTGTTCACTTGTGTCTTGAGAGTCTCGACGGTATGACATATTGTCCTACTCTCTGCAACGCGTCTTGCCTCGGCATCTTCCAAGGCACGTGTAAATTGTTCAATCTTCTAAGACATAGCAGCGATCTAAACACCATCAATCGTCTCGGCTTGGCTAGAAGAACCAATACCTTATAGTCTAAACTGAATCCGTCGAACTGGGTTTCTAAATCCTAGGCCATAAACTCTCCCCTTTTGCCTCCCCCCCGGCACTTTTTCACTCCAAATCTAGGTACCGACATCCGGCGGAGGCTGGGTCGGCCCACATAGGGCTTTCTGAGTCTGGTTGTACTCAGACAAGAGTCGCTGATAATCCATCTACATAATTAAAACAAGTTAGTATAATATGGTTGTTCAAATTAAACTTCACATATTACTATTTATATATAAGATGTATGAACTTACATAGGTTTTTTTAGCTCTTTGTTCAACCCATGTGTCCGCATCAGACTTGTTCTTCTTCTTTTTACATGGATACCCCGAAATAGCTCCTCCTGAGTCGGGTCATGACCCAATTTTTTATCCTGCAAAATGTAATCAAAGTTAAACAATATATAAAATTTAACTAAATTTATATAAGTATTAAATATAATTATTACTTATCAATTCTCTAGCTATCGTTCCTTGGCTCTTTGCACCCCTAGTGTGCAACGAGCCACCTTTCCCTTCACTCCTAGCCTTCTTCGCCTATTCACACTTTTCCTTAAATTCAGGCGTGCTCTAATATCTCTGAAGCTCCTCGAAAAGATGAGGTAGCATCCATTCAGGCCCCTTGTTATTTAATCTTGCATCCCTAAACCAATCTGACATCCTTGAACTGTCCTTCCTCTCGAAGTTCATGGCTATCTTCTTATCATGCTGAGGAAGCGAAGTACACGATGTCTGTAATCAATGATCAACAGTGTTAGATGATATATAATAATCACAATTCAAAGAAGAATTTTATCAAATAATAATTCATTTATATACCTTAAACTCATTAAACATGCCCTGTCGAATCCTATGTGGTATTTCACTCCAACTCGAATAAGGTTGATCATATATCCTCTGAATGCTCTCCTTTAGAGCATTTCCGGTCTCTTTTCCTGGATGGAACCTGTAAAAATGACAATAAACATGTCAAGTTATAAATATAATATTAATATTAAATATTATAAATATAAATCAAAAACAAAATCAAACTTACCCAGATCCATCAGGCACACTCACTAGTCTACCGAGACTATCTATATCTCATGGTTGTGGCTCTCCAGCTGGTGGTGCTGGTGGCGCTACCGGTGGTGGTGGTAATGCTCTATATGATTGGGTCAAGAGTGGAGTACTAAAAGCACCCTATGAGTTTGACTCAGAGCTGCTATCTCTGAGTTGCAAGCCGGAAATATCAGGAGATGATCCAACCGGGAAAGGAGTACCAGACGATGAATACGTCGAGTTTTTCCTATGGTGGACGAATGCTAGGTGTAGGCATGAAAGTGTGAGAAGTTGTAGGAAATGCAGGCATAGATAAATATGTTGGATTCCTAGTGTCACAGGGGATATAGGACAGAGGTGGCGAAGAATGTGTATGTGGAGTAGATGAAAGGCCACCCGAAGCAGCAGTAGAATCTAGTGGTCTCCTATGTGTTTTCCTACTACTCTTACTCGATTTACTACCCCTAGTTTTACCTCGATCAGCATGATCACCTGATGACATCTGCATACAAGTTTATATTATAATATATAATTAAAAAATAATATAAGTATTAGATATAATACTTATTTCATTTCCATCATTCTCCCTTCTTCCTCCTCACTTGTTTCATAATCATCATCTAATTCTTCTCCCTCACTTGGTTCATTTTCATTATTTGATTTGTCCTCAACATTTGCAATTTTAATTATTATATCATCATCAGAAACTTCTTCTAATATGTGTTCAGGATGTCCTAAACTTTGTTCTAACTCAGCATCCACAGTTTGATGAACAATTGCCAAATTATTTTGGTACGCCACATCCAACACATTATCAATCTCTACCCGATCCATGGGCTTAGTCTTTATAACCACCTACTAATCAGCCTTATTTCTACGCAGAGAATATGGAACATAATAACAGTCATTTTGTGCAATGATGAAAGGATCATAACGGTCATACTGTCTGGTGTGCTTAACTTCAGTTATATTATGTTGTTGATTAACCCTAGTACCTCTTTGTGATGGATCAAACCACTTACACCAAAATTGTACTATCTTTTTCCATTATATCTTGTATCACACCATAATAATCAATAGTTTGGCGATTATCGTCTACATCTCCTTTAACGCACACTCCGCTATTATTGGTTTTCTTATACTTAGAAGTTTCCTCTGTTTGAAACTTGAAACCATTGGCACAATATTTATGTATGGAGTGAATTTGACTATCAGGCCCGTGTGCAACATCACTCACAATTTGCAAATGTCCAATATTTCTATTTTCATCATTAACCTACATAGTGTTATAAAAAAATTATTTAAGAAAATGATTATGTTGCACTTTTATCGTTAACAGGATATTGAACATTTACATAGTCTTTTCGTCAATTAGAGAACCTCGTATATATGGCATCATTAACCCACTATCCTACAAAGTAATTGTTCAATAAATTGAGATTTTTCGTTAGTTTAAGCCTTAGTATTTAAATAATATTATTCAATAACATCATTTAGAACTTACTTAAAATATGATTGTACCTCAGGGCAATTAAGCAAAATGTGTGTCAAAATAGATTGTATTTTTATACTACTCAAACCCATTTGATTCATTTTTTAGAACCTCGACCTAGTTGATTAAAAATTAAAATTGGCGGGTGGATGGGATCAATATCACTGTCGTCATTGCGGGTAGGCCTATTTCTTAAAGCTGGCAGTTGCTGCTCGAAATAGTAAGAACAAAAATGAGTAGTTTCCCTTGAAAGATAAGCTTCACAGATAGATCCTTCAATCTTAGACCTCTGCTTAACAGTTCTTTTGCACTTGCTAATAGTTCTGTATAAAATTTTGATGTTAGTAATTTGGTGAAAACAACTTTAAAAAAATAAATTCATTGTGTATAAAGTTATAGTTTTAGTACCTTTCAAATGGATACATCCATTTATATTGAACTGGGCCTCCAAGTGTTGCCTCATGTACGAAGTGAATCGGTAAATATTCCATCACATCAAAAGATCCGCATGGGAAGATCTTTTCCAACTTAATAGTAATCACAGGAATATTCTCATCCATCCTTTCTAAGTTATCCTCCCACAAAGTGTTACTACACAAATATTTGAAGAAAAAACTTACCTCTATGATTGGCTTTCATATCCTATCAGGTAGCCGGTTAAATGCAATAGGAATCAAAGTTTCCATGAAAACATGACAATCATGGCTTTTCATACCACACAACTTCCCTTCGTTCATATCTGCAAGCTTCCACAAATTTGAAGCATAGCCTTCAGGCATCCTCAAATTCTTAATCTACTCACAAATCTCACGTTTTTCATCCAATGTGAATGAAAAGCTCGCCTTGGGCTTGAACAATTTATTATTGTGTGTTTCTTGCAGCTCTAGTTCCTTTCTTATGCAGTATTCTTTTAAGTCCATTCTAGTCTTTGGATTATCTTTCGTCTTACTCTTAACATCCATTACGATGTTGAACAAATTATCAAAATAATTTTTTTCAATGCGCATCACATCAAGATTGTGTCATAGAAGGTTGTCCTCCCAATACGGCAACTCCTAGAATATGCTCTGTTTTGTCCAATTATGTCCAACACCATATCCAGAAAATCTAGAAGGTGTAGCTTTTGTAATCTTTGGCAAGTGACAAACTCTCTCCCAAATTTCACTTGCTGACAATAATGGAGGTGGAAGATCATTTTCAACCTTATTCTTTCGAAAAGCATGTTTCATTCTTCTAAACTTGTGATCCACTGGCAAGAACCGATGGTTACAATCAAACCATGAACTTTTACGGTCATATTTTAATGTGAATGCTTTACCATTTTTCATGCAATATGGGCAAGCTAATTTTTCATCTATCATCCAACCAGACAGCATTTCATACGCCGAAAAATCATTTATAGCCCACATTAAAAGAAGAACACAAAAAAAGATTCTACTTAGTTGATATGTCAAAAGTCACTACGCCTTTTGACCACAATTTTTTTAAATCGTCTATCAAAGGTTGTAAATAAACATCAATCAAACTTTTTGAATTATGGGGACCCAGGACAATACAACTTAGAAATATTTAGGGACTTGTCATACACATTTCAAGTGGAAGATTATACGGAGTAAGGAATACAGACCAGCAAGAATAGGGTGCAACAGAAACATAGAATGGTGTAAAACCATATGCACACAAGCCTAATCTAACATTTCTTGGTTCACTAGAAAAATCAGGATAAGTTCTATCAAAATGTTTCCAAGCTTCTCCATCTGATGGATGATACATAACACTAGGAGCCCTTCTATTCTCACGGTGTCATCTCATATGAGGAGCAGAACTCATCAACGTGTACAACCTCTTTAACCGAGGTATAATAGGTAAATAATGCATCGCCTTAACTGGAACCATCTTCCCACCAGGAGTCCGCATAAAATGAGCATGTACACAAAACTTACAATTTTCTAGATCCCATCATTCTTATAGAACAACATGCAACCATTTTTACAACAATGAATTCTATCATACGATAATCCTAACTTGAAAATCAATTTCTTTGTCTGATAGAAATTCTTAGGTATGTTCAACTCGGGGTTAACGAGTTCCCCCAAAAGACCAACTATAGAGTCCATAGAAACTTGAGGAACACTCCAATCTGATCTGATATTGATTAGTCTAACTGCAACGGACAACTCAAAATGCGGACTCCCTACACATAGTGGATGACTAGCCTCTTCAAGTTGTTCATAGAAACGCATTGCTTCTTCATTGAGAGTTTCTTCGAAATATTGTTCGGGTTTCATCCCATATTATATCCTGAATGCATCATTGACCATTTCATGCACTCTCTCATGTTGAACACTACTTCGATCATATGCAGACCTACTACTTTCACAGATGAAATTATAAAATATATCGTTCTCTCGATCAGTCTCACCATGATTAGTCCACACAAAATATCTAGGC
Organism: Datura wrightii; assembly: GCA_035772735.1. Lineage (NCBI taxonomy): Eukaryota > Viridiplantae > Streptophyta > Magnoliopsida > Solanales > Solanaceae > Datura > Datura wrightii. The sequence goes on from JASDFA010000023.1 coordinate 53,615,908, forward strand.
TTAAACCTATAACAGTAAATATGAACTACACTTTATCAGGTTTTAAAAACTTCATGCAATTGCATTACTTACAAGGACACCTAATCAACCCATCAGTTTGAAAAGGGTATACAATATTGCGTGATTGATATCCTCTAACACCTTCAACAAATTTATTTTTCATGCCCGCACGATTTGTATTAGTTTTATCATACGTCTACAGACGATGATTCATCTAAAAAATAAAGATATTTTAGATTACACATATAAATTTAAATTAATTAATTTGTATTGATAATTAAATTTTATTATTTAATGGTTACTAATTATCTAACAAACATCCTCCAAAAGTAAGTCAAATTTTGATGAAATTATTGAATTAATATTTAATAATTAATTACTAAAATTATATGTAGTTAAGGAATTTAAGTATTTAATGATAAAATTTTATAATTATTGAATTATGAAAATGAAATTTTAATGATTATTAACTTTGAATTATCATATTATTTTTACTATATATTTGTTATTGTTAAACTTTATTATTAAATTTTTTAATTATTAAATTTTAATAGTTATTATTACTAGTTATTTTTGATAATTTTCTAACTTAATTTGTAACAAAGTTTCAAACACAATTAAATCTATCAATGTAAGAAAATTTCAACTAAACCTAGCAATAACATTAACAATGAAGTTTAACAAATTAACAATGAAATCTAACAATCTAACAAAGTTTCAACTAAACCTAATTAACAATCCTAAAAATAACATTAACAATAAAATCTAACAATTCTAACAACTTAATAATAAAATCTAATAATCTAATAAAGTTTCAACTGAATCTAATTAACAATCCTAAAAACAACATTTATGATAAAATAAAAAATTCTAATAATTTAAATAATATTAACAATATAACAATTTAACAAATAATAGTAACAATAAAAACTAATACTTTAGCAATGAAATCTAATAATTCTGACAATAACATTAATAAAATAGTAATTTAATAATAACAATAACAATGAAATTTAACAATTTAACCTAAAATCTAACAAAAAAATTTAATTCAAAAATTGAAAACTCTTACCTTCAAATATGGCAGTGGCTCGGGTCGAGCAGTAGGGTGGAGGAGTGGGTTCATCTGCGGTGGAGCTACGGCGAGGAGGGTGGATGGTGGCCGTGGATGGGTTCCGTTGGTCTAGAAGAAAAATCGCCGGAGAAAGATCAGGGAGATGAGAGAAACGAGAGAAAGAGAGAAATGGAACATAAAGGGGGGTCTGGATCAATTAAATTAAAAAACCGACAAACAGGGTCGGCTAGTCCGTCCGATTTTTAGTCAAGATCGGGTTAACTCATTTAATTAAAAAACCGAGGGACTACTCGACCCCGTCGGTCGTTTTTTTAAATTAAATTAAAAATAAAATCACAAATAATTATATTTATATAAATAATTATTATATAAAGAAAACGACCCTGTCTGTTGGCTCTTTAAAATAGTATATATCAACTGTATCCGTCGGTTATCTATTTTGCGAAAAAAACTGCGAAAATAATAAGGTAATAACCGATGGACATGGTCGTTATATTAATAAAATAATTAAAAATAATATAAATAAACGGACAGAGTCGGTATTCCAATGGTTTTTTTGGATCGACGTTGTCCTTCGGTACCTGGCCCTCGATTTTAGCCCCATGTTTGGCTTAATTTCCTTTAAAGTTTAGCTCCGGGCCCCCCATGCTAGCCATTACACCAAGGTGTTAGCTAAATTTCTGAACATTAGAATCTTTCTGGCGCCCCACTCCATCTGTAGCACCAGAGTGTTAGTTAAATTTTAGAGCTTTAGAACCCTTCTGGTGCCCCACTCCATCCACAGCACCAGAATATTAGGAAATTTTCCTAAGTCTGGGATGCTTCGGGCACTCCACGCATCTCATCTCACCAAGCTGTTGATCCATTTCTCCTATGAAGTTTAGGACCTGGCACCCCATGCCACCCTTAACACCAATTTTGTGCAGATTTCTTTAAAGTTCAAGGGTTGGCGCACCACGCCAGCTATAGCCCCGGGACGACTCTCACAAACTCTTCTTTGTTCACACCTTGGGTCATTTTTTATTTTTTTTCTTGGTTTCCTGCTCAAAATATCTAAAAATATTTATTAGCTCAAAAGACACATGAAAACATGAATTTATGCATTTCATGAGGATTATGAACTCAAAATAAGGCAAAATATGGGTTAAAACATGGCAAATGGGCATAAGAATATACCCAACATCACAACCCCATGGTTAAACCATTGTTCGTCCTCGAACAATCCTCAAATCCATGCACAAACTCATATTTTCTCACCACATATTACCTCTATCAATTCGTACTGAAACAACTAGCATATAGCATATGATTAAGTGGTTTATCAACTTATAGAAATTAATATCAAGCACATGCAGAGTTTTCACATTCAAGACTAAACACAACTTCTATAATAGACTCATTTTTTCAAAACAGGGCCAATATGATTAAGTACGAAACATGCCACATATAGTACACCAACTTAGACATCTTATGCCCCTAACTTTTAGTGATGCTCCTCTCTCAAATTATTGATGCAAAGTATGAAACATAGTAAGCAAGACACACTCACACTCAAAAAAGATGTATCATACACATGTAACATACTATAAGCCTGCCCTTTATGTACACTTAGACTACTTAGTTATTTTAAGAGATTAAGATCAAAAGGACTTTTCTTGGTTGTAATGTCGGCTAAGGGGTGGATCGGAATGATCTTTCTTTTATAGTGACTACTAATCCTAAGAACTTTTAAGACATTTTTCATCTTTCAAGTCCATCAATTTTTTCTTTATTGTTCACCCTTCAATATACTCACCCTTTTTCTTTTCTTTTAATTCTCCTTTATTCATTATTTGACTACTAGTTTCTACTTATAGAATCACTAAGGATATTCACTATTAAAGCTCTTTCTTTCATTGTCCTAGCAGCAAGTAAACAACATATTTTTTGGGCATCGCTTCTTCCTACTTTCTCTTCTTACTTCCTATATAAATTTTTTTCTTTCCTTTCCCTCATCATTTATACTTTGGTGGACCTTCACTTTCAAGTTTTAAAGTGCCTAAGACTACTTTGGATCAACACTTCTGGAGGTCACATAACAAAAAAGGGAATAAGCTACTTTTGTGGCTAAGAAAAATAATAAAGCGTATGACTCAAGGGGGTTAACTTAGGAAAAATGCTCGGGAAAGTAGAAAAACATGGAAAACATGGATTTTTCAAAGAAATGCCTTAATCATCTCTTAAATCTTTAAAACCTTTCCATACAATATATACTAAGGCAAGATCCAAATGCTATAATATGTACAAAACATAGCAGTTAAGCTCACCTCACATGGCATTAAGACTCTAGTCGATTTCCTATAGCTAGACATCCATACAATCATACTGAATGACATTTTTCATTATTAATCCCTACAAGTGTCTTGTGCCGAGTTAAAGAACTATGTGTGTCTCTTATGGAATTCTCACTTAAGATGACCACTTTATTGCCTCTAGCTTAGCGTCTAAGTGGAAGGTCAAAGAGCACACAACTGATTGTGTCCGACTCTATCCTAAAAAAAATTTAAAAAAATGCGATTAATTTCCCTTAAAATGGTCATCATCCATCTATCATAGGGAAGGTTCAATACTCTATGATGACAAAAAATAAAAAAAAAATTGACTCAAATTAAACAAAACAAACTCAACTACTAAGAGACAAACAGATCATCCAAACATCACAAGGCATCATCCAGGTTATCAGTCATCAACCATACTATCTATTACAACCCATACTTAATCAATCACAGAGCTACTACTACAGGAAATGAAAACTAATGTTATGGCCTACTACGAATATAGAAAACAAAGAGTAAACAGGAATCTTTCTTCTACCCTACACTTAAATGGTGCACTGTTCTCAGTGCACACGCAAATATATCAATTAGGTAGAGAAAAGGAACTTCCTAAGCCACTATGCATATTAATCATCATCAGGATTGTACTCCTAATCATCGTGATCATCATCATACTCACCATCAATCTGCATGGCTCCTGTGACAGCATTATCCTCCTCATTATTGTCTAAGTCATCAATCCCATCAGTAAGGATCATGGCCTCATCATTATTCAGCAACTCCTCAAAAGCTGGTCCCACTCGACATATCTGCATCACACTTTCTGTGAGTGGGTACCGCTCCTCTAGGGCCTCTATGTCATCATTCGTGCATGTCGGCCTCTGATCCTCAACTGTAAATCAAGTATGCCAAACATGCGGCCTCTCAAGCTATCATCCCAGGCCTGGCGATCAACTACAGTGAGAATTGGAGTTGTAGAAGTGATGGCCTCCTTTACCTTTGTGACATCCTTCATCTTGCCTGCTAGATGCCCTACTAGAGATAGGTGAAGGTCTGCCTCTTCTTCTTCAATTCCAGTCTCTCTCAAAAACTGGGTTAGGAGACTGCTATAACAGTACTTCCACCTGCAGTTGTCCCTTTTTCTCCTCATAGTTCTTTTAAGCACTGCACCAAAATTGATTGGTAGTCTTTTCATCAGCATGCATATAAGCACAACTCGCTCTCTAGTGATATCCATTATGTGTGTCACAGGGAGAAGCAAGAGATAAATAATCTTCACCTACACTTTTTCCTCCTTATTCAGGTAGGAGAACAAAAGTGTAAAGTGAGCGCCATTATGGTCCCTTGCCCAATGGGTGGATGAGTGTTTACCATAAAGAGTATGGCGAATATCACGATATGGAGGCTTCTCTAGCAGAATGAAGTACTCGAAAGGGTCTACTACAGGTGTTCTGAGGAAGGCATCTAATTTCTTAAAAGTGAAAAGAACCACCGAACCCCGTATTTTGACCTTAGTGCTCTCCAAAGGAAGTGTCCCAGTTTTCATAAAATTCCCTCACCAATGCGAGGTTACACTCCTCCGGCTCAGCAAAGATGTAACCCAATCCTAACTCGCAGACCTTGTCCTGGATAGTGGGGACTCAAGTGCGAGGTAGCCTTTGTCAATCCAATTCTCAGGAGCTTATTAGGCCTCCTTTTGTATGTCCATCTAGTCCATGAGGCTCCACCGCTTTTTCTCCAAACCTTTTAGTAGGGGCTCCCTTGGCCAATGAACCCGATCCTTTTTGTTCCTTTTCGAAGCCACTTAAAACCCTTGTTAGCTACCTCTATTTCCTTTCCTTTGTCAATGTTTGATGCCATGACACCTGCCAATCACAACCAAGAACTTCACAAGATTAGTTCATGAACAAAAAGGCTAGCTAATTAGGTGTAGCGGGTGCAAAGTGACCCCATACTTAATTCGCTAGTATACTCGTGAGAATTTGTCAAATAGGGTACTCAAGACTTCCCCCATTATCATCCCAAACCTCAACATCCAAATTATTCACTAACTTCATATTACAACCAAGTTCATGAATTTTTCCACATCTCTCCTCTATTTTTTCTTTTCTTTTCAAGAATGTCTCACCTTGCCATTCCTTTTACTTTTTCACCTTTAATTCATAATTTAAGTAACCCACACATGAAAGTAGTTTCAAACAATTCATTCAACAACCAACATGAAATTTACTACAATCCACCATGAATTAACAAGAATTTTCAATACTCAAGATTCTGCACATTCAAAAATTTAAGAACTATGCACTTTCTCTCTCTATAATCAATGTTCTACCCACCAAATTCTTGAAATCCAATTCATCACCCCACCCCCCCACACCCTTCATCCCCACAACTTAAAATCACAACATTCAACCAAAAATAAGGAACCCAATAAGGATAACACATTATCATGAAAGAATTTAAGAGATTAAAGCCAATAAAATCCACATTATGAAATTCAAGCTTTTCACCAACAATGGTGATTTTGGATTTTTAACTTGGGAAAAAAGATATGGGGGCATGCTTTTTACACTAAATAACCAAGATAGAGGAGAATTACTTACTTGAGTTGAAGAGTAATGCTTCACCAAGTTTCTTGGAGAAGCCAACAACAGAGGGGAAAGGGAGAGGGAGTTACGCGTTAGGTGAGGGAAGAGATAGAATTTTGTTGTTTTTTATTTTTCACTTTTTAATGAGAGAGGATGAATAGGAATTTAAAATAAAGGTGTGGGACATGGGTTTTTGATAATTTTAAGGTCCTTGGGTCAAATTTGACCCATTGGACCAAAAAAATTTCAGATATAACACCCCTAGAGCGGCGCGCCAATCACCTCGCCACACACTTAGAAAAAAATTTTCTTCGTGGATTAAGTCAGGTGCGACGTTCCACCAACAACGCTAATTTAAAACTTTTTTCTTTTCTGAGGACAACACCTGGCGCCATATGCCAACTATTTCGCCCCAAACTTAACCTTTTTCAGCTCATTTTCCCTTCTTTTTTGCCTTTAAAGCCCTGTTCATCTTTGCAAAATCAAAAAAATATTTGAAAGATGGGTTGCCTCCCACCAAGTTCCACAGTTATAGTCGTCACGACATTCACGAGTTTTCTCCTATGCACTGCCTGATTTAACGTCTCGGCATGATGAAAGTCACTATCACTCCTTCATTCAAGTGAGATAGTATCCTGAAAACCTACTAAATTCTCATGTAACACGTGCTGCTCAACTACCTGCTTACACCCTCCAAGCTCTATCGTTGGCTTCACTGTGAAGTCCTCATAGTGAGGTGGCATCGTTGCCGCTTTAAACACATCAAAGACTACCTCCTGATCATCCACAGTCATTGACATCTTGGCCGACTTCACCTTTATAACTGTATCAGCTGTGGCTGAAAATCCTATTCCTAGAATGAGGAGAACGACTGCATCTGCTTCATAATCCAGGATTATGAAGTCCACCGATAAAATGAAAGGTCCAACCTTGAACAAGACGTATTCTATGATTACGTCAGCATAAGCAAAAGACTGGTCGGCAAGCTGCAATGTCACTGTGGTAGGACGTGGTTCACCTAAACTCAAAGTTTTGAACAAGGATACAGGCATCATATTGATGCTCTCACCCAAGTCATACAGTGTTGAACCAACTTCTTTGCTCCTAATAGCAACAGAAATAGTGAAGCTCCCAGGGTATTTTAGCTTCCTTGGAATTTTGTTCTGCACTTGAGAACTGCACTCTTCTATGAGTGCCACAGTCTCATGCAAATGCTCCACCAACAGCAAGTTAACAAGTACCTACTTCAACACATCAAGAAATTTCTGGTAGGCTGAGTCCTCATTTTGCTTCTTAAACCTTTGTAGAAAGGGAAGGGGTGGTCTGCATTCGTCCAACTTCGACTTTGAGTTTCTTGACTCACCAACCTCCTGTCTAGACATCACGACCTTTTCTTCATCAACCTTTTTATCTCTGGGGATCAGCTGACCCAGCTCTTTACCACTAAACAAAGAAAATGCACTCATATTTTCCTTGGGGTTCTTCTAGGTTTTACTCGGAAGTGCCCCTTATGGTCTGTTGGTTTGTTGATGGGATAATTGCCCCATCTGTCTCTCCAGCTCATTTATGGACTTCTGCATCTCATTAATCACCTAAGTCTGCTAAATCATCATTGCATCATTGTTTCTTCTAATAAACTGCTCAGTTGTTGGCCTTGAGGTCTTGGATAGTTGTTCTAGGGCCTTTGGAAATTCTGATTCACCCTCCATGAGGGATTGGCTACATTCCTATACCCCTGAATGTAAGTATTACCTGCAAAACCTCCATCATGACCTCGTCCTACAAAATAAACAAATTCTGAGTTTAATGGACAACCTGAATAAGCGTGGCGTTCTCTACACACCTCACATGATTGTGGTGGATTCTAGACCTGATGGACCTACTGAACCCGACTTCCTGCTGGTGTGGTTACAAGATTGCTGATCATATTCACCAGCTGACTGATATCTACTAAGATTGTTGCCACACTATCTACCTTGAACTTTTTTGGCACCTTGGCTACTGTGAGTCCTCTAACTGAGTCCTGATAGTCTAGACTCCTCACTGACATGAGGTTTAAAAGAGCTTCATTTTTGTCATATATCTAGGACAAAATTTGTCCCTGTGCGGTAGTGTCAAGCCAGATCTTTGACTCCGATTTCATCCCCTCCATAAAATTGTGCCCGATAATCTCCTTCGGCTTCATATGGTGTGGGAAATCTTTCAAGTAGCCCTTGTATCATTCCCAAGACTAAGCCAAGGTTTCACCATCTCTCTGCACAAAACCAGAGATCTTCCCTCTCAACTCCTTTTTCCTCCTTGAAGAGAAGAACCTGTTGATGAATTTGTTGGAAAGAACCTCCCAAGTAGTGATGGAACCTGCTGGCTTGTTCTGAAGCCACTCCTTGGCTTCACCAATCAACGAGAACAGAAACAATGTGAGCTTAACATACTCATCTGACATGTACTCATGGTGAAAGTTCTTACTCAGCTCCCCAAACATCATCAGATATCTATGAGGTACTTGTGTGGCTTGCCCTGATATTGGCAAGTATTTTGTACCAACCACAAGGTTCCTTCTTTCAATTCAAAGTTTCCAGTGATGGTCGGCTTGATGATCACTTTATAAGCATTTTTCAAGTTCGGCCTAGAAAAATTCAACACTGGAACCCTCTCCTGGCTATTGGCCTTTTCTTGCTTGTTATTCTCCATAGTTAACCTGCAAAAGGTTCTCTCAATTTCAGGATCAAAAGAAGCCCAAGGTGGTCCTCGACTTCTTGTAGTTGGCATACATTAAGCACCAAACACATGTAAACTTTACAATAAAGAAACAAAAATGTAAAATATAGAATAGTGAAATAAAAATTCTAACCTACAAATGAATAATCAATATTTAAGTTCCCCGCAACGGCGATAAAAGTTTGATGTCACCCAAGCGCACGCGATCGTCAAGTAATATAGGACAGCGAAGTCCCGATTATTGATCCCTCAGAGACTTGTCAGATTACTCATTTAAGGTTAACTCTTTATTTTTCTGTTCTAACAAAATAGATGAAAATGGAGAATGGTTCGGAGATTTAAACTATGAAATTTGAAATGTAAAATTTACTACTAAATTGAAGCTTGTTGTAAACTTGTTTGTACTTTAAATGATGATGAAAGTCTAGGGAAATGACACTTTCACTTCAGGTTGAGTTGTCAAGACTTGATTACGGTTGATTAATTCTTCCTAAGGTTGCTAATTTTAAGTTACTATCCCATTTCTTGCCACTCTCCCGAGCATCCATGAACTATTTCATGAATCCTAACGTCTATATCCTTATGGCCACAGGAGATACATGAAACGACTGGTTATGGATACTTGTATTTCAACTAAACAAGGTTGAAGGGTATATCCTTATCCTCATAAACAACGTCTAACCTCCAACCAATGGGCCAAAGGATCTTTGAATTCCTAATTTACATTTACTTTTAATCCTTTTAATTCCCTCTATTAAGTGCAACTAAAAGCTAACAGTGTTATTCACAAGGTGATCAATCTAGTGATTAAGCAATTAAAACAAGTAAAATATAAATAAACCTTAGTGAAGAATCAAAATGAGCAATAATCAATCTTTCAAACTTCAACCATAACTATGGCTAACACCCCAGAATGGACGTATAGCCACTCATAGACAAGCGGAAAAACAAAGATATTATCATTATTTAAAGTAAAATGATAGAGAAAAAAAGAAACCTAAGTTAAGAACTTGTCTCTCCTCCAAAGATACATTACAACCCTTACTACGATAAAACAAAATGATGTCTTTTTACTAACAAATTCCCTAGATGTTATATTTATAGGTGATCCCTCAAATGACGCTTAAATTCATCCTGGAACAGGTCTGGTGCGCCACACCCTCCATAGCCCCAATGTTGACTCAATTTTCTTCTAAAGTTTAGCTCTAGGCGCACCACACCAGCCATAGCACCAAGGTGTTAGCTAAATATATGAACATTAGAACCCCTCTGGCGCCCCACTCCATCTATAGAACCAAACTGTTAGTCAATATTTTTAGCTTTAGAATCCTTCTGGGCCCACTCCATCCACAACACTAGAATGCTGGGAAATTTTTATAAGTCTGGGATGCTTTGGGTGCTCCACGCCTCTCATCTCACTATAAGGTTTTGATCAATTTCTCCTCTGAAGTTTTGAACCTGGCACCCCACACCTCCTATAGCACCAACATTGTGCAGATTTACTGAAATTTAAGGGTTGGTGTGTGTAATACCCCAAAAGTTCCTAAGACTAGATTCGGGATTTGGAAATGTGTTCAGCAGGAAAATCTTCAATCTTATCTCAGTGTAACTGGTTGTACGGGTTGTATGAAGTTTGTATGGGTCGTAGGATGACCCGTGAAAAAATTTAGAAGTATAACCTCCAAACCACGAGTTCCCACCACGAGTCGTGGTATGTAGGATGACTCGTGGTACTAGTCGTAACAAGTACATGGGTTTTTTAGATGCTGGTGGTACGAGTTTTGGTATGACTTATAGTAGGGAGTTATGGTCATGGGAGGCGTCCATGGAAATATTCAGAGGAGTTGAGATTTTTGGACCTACGCAGCACGAGAGGGCACCAAAAGTCATAGAATGGTGGTATGACTCGTGGCATGAGTCGTGGTAACTAGCAGGGTGAAATTTCCAGGCGATTCATTAAGGACATTTTCGTAATTCCTAAGCTCCTAAGTCCTAAACTATGTCATTTTAAGCCCTGAAAGAAGTGTAATAAGGGAGTTTCATCTATTCTAATTCCTTCAACTCCCATGCATGCAAGTTTAGAAGTTCTCCTTCGAAGATCAAGCTAGAAATTCCTCAAATCTCTTGGGCTTTCAAAGCCAAGATTAGATTCAGCTTACCCAGGTATGTAGGTCTATGAATAGGAGTTTCCTTAAAGTTTCATGCCCAAATTTCTCCTCAAGTTCATGAATTCAAGTTTATGATCTTATGGGGTATTAACCCAATTTTATAAAATTCTCTATGATTTGTTTATGGGTCAATTTCCTTCATGTTCCAAAGTATGTTTTAAGATTAATGGGAAGATTTATACCTAGTTTGATTATACATCCATGATTTCAAGTTTTATAAAAGTATGCCCTATTATGCATATTTTATGAAAAGTCAAGTTTATGGTTCATGTTTTCAAGTATGATGAGATATCTAGTATGAATGAATATTTACAACTTACCCATGTATGAATCCATTATTTTTCTTATGAAGTCTATTTCAAATATGCATGATTTTAAGATTTGGGCAAGCCCACACAAGTCAAGTATATTTCATAATTTAGTCAAGGCTAATAAGATCAGCTTATGATATGGTTTGGGGTCAAGACTCCCAATGTTCAGATTCAAGTTATGTTTGAGAATATGATTATATGAGCATTATACATGTTTTGGGAGTAGTGTCTAACACTGATTAGTCTAAGGGTTCCAAGGTTTCCCAGTCTCATAAACTACGCGGCAATGTAGGGATATATTCTGGGACCTCTCAAGAGAGTGTCCCCCCCCCCAAAGGCATACCATGATATCACACCTTACTTATCATTTGCCCTAGAAAGGCTTAGGATGGATCTCATCCGTGTGAGCAAGAACTGGGATCATCATGCACTCATACATGGTGGTTGTTAGTTATGACGAGTCTCTCATTGTTCCTCATGATTTCAGTCATTCATTTTCATTACTTATGATATTATATTTTACAGTAGGTTTGACTCAATGATCAGTTTACTAGTTTTTACTTATGATTCAGCTAAGACAAGTCATATGATTTCTATTTTAGCTTTGGTTCATTCTATTTAGATATGATATTCAGCTTATGACTAAACATGTTTCAAATTTCAGCATGTAGTCCGTACTCTTGTAATCTTATGATTTATGTTTATATGCATGATTTTAGTTAATATTACCTCAACATGTCTTACTTACCTTGCATACTCAGTACATTCCAAGTACTGACCACATACTTTATGTTGTACTATTTATGATATAGGTACGAGCGATCAAACTCAGTTCCACAGTTAGCTCAACTTCCCCTCAGTCTAGTTCAGTTCCCACTATGATGAGTCCTCATTTTTCGAGGGCCTTCAGCTTGGTACTTGATTATGTTATTTCAGGTTTCAGACTTTAGCGAGCTAGTTGGGGGGTATTCTCCATCAGCTCATCAGACAGTTAGAGGCTTATCAGACAATATATAGAGCTTTATCGAGTGTTGACTTTGTTTATGATTGTTATGTTATTCAAATTTCCTCTTATTCATGTTTCAATTATCATATTCCTCTTGATGTATGTTCCTTAGTTATCGTGTTCATACCATGGGTCTCATTAGAGCCATTCGTGGTTCTAGGTCCCGTGTCTTGATCCAAGGTCCCAGCTCTGATAGTGAAAAACTTGGTATCAGAGTAAAGTTTTGGAGTGTCCCAGGGTATTTGAAAGCCACGTTGTGTAGATACTTTTCCATGGGTGTGAAGTGTGCACACTTATGGGGGAGAGGCTACAAGACATTTTAGGAAATTTCCATTCTTTCATGATCTATTTCGTGCGATAAAGTCTCTCTCTATTCCTTCTAACTCATGTTATACGCGTTTGCAGAAATATGCCTCCACGCCGAGTGAATGGAAGAAGAAATATAAATGGAAATAGCCATAACAATTGCAATAGAGACAGGCATCAACAAGTCCCACCAGCACCAGCAGATCCTATGCCCGGGCAGGTCACTTATGCCAAGTTTAGAGTGGAATTTTAGGTGTTGCACGAGCTATAACCGCTTAGGTTAATCAGCAAACGCTCGCTCATTTTCCTCGAAATGGGAATGCAACGGCAGCTAGATTTTGGGATTTTCTCCTGATGAATCCACCTGAGTTTTTAGGGTCGAAAGTGGATGAGGATTCGAATGAGTTTATTGAGGAGGTATAGAAGATCACCTAGATTATGGGGGTGACTAGAGAGGAGAGTACAGACCTAGTCTCCTATTAGTTAAAGGGGGTTTCTTACATATGGTACTGCCAGTGGAAAGATAGTAGAGCTGTGGGAGCAATTCCCGTGAGTTGGGACGAGTTTGTGATTGCCTTCTCGGATAGGTTCTTCCCTAGAGAGTTGAGGGAGGTGAAGGCGGGGAAGTTTGTCAACTTGAAGCAATATCATAGGATTGTCCAAGAGTATGCCTTGGAGTTTACCCAGCTATCCAAGTATGCGCCGGAGATGGTTGCGGATCAGAGGGCTCATATGAACATTTTTGTTAATTAAGTATCAAATTCGCCGGTCAAGGAGTGCAGGACCACTATGCTGAACAGTGATCTAGGCTTTTCACGACCAGTCATATACGCCCAATAGATAGAGGCGAATCAGATGAAGGAGAAGGAGAGCGAGGCCAAGAGGATAGGGAGTTATGGACAGTTTTAGCAGAGGTCCGATAGGGGACACCGTCAGCAGTACCACCGGAGGTCATCAACCAATGTTCTATCTAGGCTGAGACGTGATTAGAGGGGTAGGGCATCAGGCTCCAGAGGTTAGGGGAGCAGGTCAGGAGAGCCCAGCATTCCAATTTGTAGGAAGTGTGGCAGGAGGCACACCGGAGTGTGTCTTGCGGGTTCAGATATGTGTTTCGGGTGTGGGAAGCTCGGACAACTGCTTAGAGACTACCCTTCAACCATACAGGGCCTTAGTAGAGGTCGTGACCTATCCACTAGTTCAGAAGCTCTACCAGCATGCTCAGCTAGTAGGATGCATCCACCAGTGCAGGTGGTGGTCACTGTCAGAACAGATTTTATGCACTCTCATCTTGCCAAGAGCAGGAGACTTCACCCGATGTGGTTAGGGGTATGTTACGAGTATTTCATCTTGATGTATATGCATTGTTAGATCCAAGGGCTACCTTATCTTTTGTGACTCCCTCTATTGTTATTAGTTTCGGAGATAGTCTCAAGACCCTATCAGAACCCTTGTCAGTTTCTACTCCAGTCACTGACTCAGTTATAGCCCGATAGGAATACAGAAATTGCCCTATTAAAATCCTTCAGAAAGTCACCTCAACCAATCTAGTAGAGTTATACATGACTGATTTTGATATCATCTCTGGTACAGATTGGTTGCATGCATGTTATGCCTCAGTGAATTGTAAGACCCGTACAGTAGGATTTTGATTTTCAGGTGAGCCAGTCCTAGGGTCGAAGGGTAGTTCAGTTGTTCCTGTAGGTCATTTTGTTTCTAATCTCAAGGACAGGAAAATGATCTCGAGAGATTGTGTGTATCATCTAATTCGGGTTAAGGATGCTCCATTCGAGACCCCGACTCTTCAGTCAGTTCCTATAGTGTGTGAGTATTCGGAGGTGTTTCTCGATGATCTACAAGGAGTCCCCCCCCCCCCCCCAAGCAAGAGACTGACTTTGGTATCGACCTTCTCCCTAATATACAACCCATATCCATTCCTCTTTGCAAAATGACTCCAGCTGAGCTAAAGGAGCTGAAAGAGCAGTCGAAAGATCTCCTAGATAAGGGTTTCATAAGGCCTAGTAAATCCCCGTGGGGTGCTCCTATTCTCTTTGTTCAGAAAAAGGATGGTTCCCTTAGAATATGCATTTATTATAAACAGTTGAACAAGGTCACAATCAAGAACAAGTATCCCCTCCCTAATATTGATGACTTGTTTGACCAACTTCAGGGTGCAAAGTGCTTCTAAAAGATAAACCTCAAGTCAGGTTATCACTAGCTCAGAGTTAGAGAGAGTGACATTTCGAAGAGAGCTTTTAGGACTTAGTATGGTCACTATAAGTTCATAGTTATATTTTTTGGACTAACGAATGCTCCTGCAGCTTTCATGGATTTGATGAACAAGGTGGTCAAACTGTATTTGTATATGTTCGTGATTGTCTTCATAGATAATATTCTCATATACTCACGGAGTGAGGAGGAGCATGGCGCTCATTTGAGGATCATGCTACAAACTCTTAAGGATCACTAGTTGTTTGCTAAATTCAGCAAGTGTGAGTTTTGATTGAATTCAGTAGCATTTTTGTGACATGTGGTGTCTAGTGAGGGTGTACAAGTGGACTCTCAAAAGATAGGGTTGCTGAAGAATTGTCCTAGACCCATTAGTCCTTCAGATATCAAGATCTTCTTGGGTTTAGCTGGCTAACAGGAGGTTTGTTGAAGGATTTTCATCCATTGCAGCACCATTGACTAAGATGACCCATAAAAAGTTAAATTTCAGTGGTCGGATACCTGTGAGAAGAGTTTTCAGGAGCTAAAGAACGGAGTCACTTCAACCCCAATATTGACTTGACCAAAGGGTATGGATGGTTCGTTGTGTATTGTGATGCCTCTAGAATTGATCTTGGTTATATGTTGATGCAACATGGTAAGGTCTTTATGTATGCCTCTAGACAGTTTAAGACTCATGAGAAGAATTACCGAACACATGACCTAGAGTTGGTAGCGGTGGTGTTCACATTGAAGATTTGGAGACACTACTTGTATGGGGTGCATATGGATGTGTTCATGGATCATAAGAGCCTTCAATATGGTGTTCACTTAGAAGGACATGAACTTGCATCAAAGGAGGTGGTTATAGCTTCTTAGGACTATGACATGAGTTTCCTTTATCATCTGGACAAGGCCAATATAGTGGCGGGTGCCCTTAGTAGGCTATCCATGGAGAGTGTGTCTCACGTTGAGGAGGGAAGGAAGGAGTTGGTGAAGGATGTACATCGGCTTGCTCGTTTAGGAGTTTTTGTTATTGACTCGATAGATGGTGGCGTCATTGTTCAGAATGGTTCATAATCTTCATTGGTGACCGAGGTCAAGCCTAGGCAAGACGAGGACCCTATCTTAGTAAAACTAAAGGAAGATTACAAATCAGAAGGTAGAGGTCTTCTCCTAAGGGGGAGATGGTGTACTTCATTATCATGATCGTTTATATGTTTCAGGTGTTGATAACTTGAGAGAGCAAATGTTGCAAGAGGCTCATGGCTCTCGGTATTCTATCCACCCAGGTGCCACCAAGATGTATCATAACCTACGGGAAGTCTATTGGTGGAATGACAGGTAGAAGGACATAGCGGAGTTTGTGGCTAAGGGTCCAAATTATCAATAAGAGAAAGTTGAGCATCAGAGACCTAAAGGTATGCTACAGGACATTAGTATTCCTACTTGAAAGTGGGAAGAGATCAATGTGGACTTCAGTACAGAGTTTCCTTATACACGCCAACAGTATGCCTCTATATTGGTGGTTGTAGATAGATTGACCAAGATAACATATTTCCTACCAGTAAAAATTACTGATTTAGTTGAGGATTATGCTAGATTATATATTCGAGAGTTAGTTCGGCTGCACGGAGTTCACTTGTTAATCATCTCACACAAAGGTACTCAGTTCACCTCTTAGTTTTTAAAGTCTTTTCAGAAGGGTCTTGGTACTCAGTTGAAGCTTAGCACCGCTTTTCACCTGCAGACAGATGGTCAGGTCGAGCAGACCATTCAAACTCTCAAGGATATTCTGAGATCATGTGTGATTTACTTAAAGGGTAGTTGGGATGATCATTTACCTCTCATCGAGTTTGCTTACAATAATAGTTACCACTCTAGAATTCAAACGGCTCTATTTGAGGCTCTTTATGGGAAGAAAAGTAGATCGCATGTTGGTTGGTTCGAAGTGGGTGAGGCTATATTGATAGTGACAGATTCAGTTCATGAGGCCATGGAGAAAGTTTGACTTATTAGGAAAAGACTGAAAATAGCTCAGAGTTGACAGAAATCCTATGTGGATGTTAGGCGAAGAGAGCCTGAATTTGAGGTTGATGACTGGGCATTTCTGAAGGTGTCTCCCATCAAGGGAGTGATGAGATTCGTGAAGAAAGGAAAGCTTAGTCCCTAATATGTTGGTCCTTATAGAATTCTAAAGCGAGTTGGCAATGTGGCTTATGAGTTGGAGCTACCAGCAGAGTTAGCTTCAGTACATCCAGTTTTTCATATATCTCTATTGAAGAAGTGCATTAGTGGCCCATACTTGGTTGTTCTGGTGGAGAGCATAGGTGTGAAAGATAGCCTTAGCTATGAGTAAGTTCCATTTGAGAACCTTGATCGTCAAGTTCGAAAGTCGAGAAACAAAGAAGTAGCTTTAATAAAAGTCTTGTGGAGGAATTAGCCCATTGAGGGAGCTAAGTGGGAAGCCGAAGCAGATATAATCGCTAGATACCCGCATCTTTTCCCTTTCGGCCCAGTTTCAGCATGAGGTATTAGTTTCCTCCTTAGTACTTTATTCAGTTGCCTGTCAAGTTCATATATCTCAGTTCCTTTCATGTTTTAGCATGTACGTATATATTTATAAATTTAGTTCAGTTATGTATCTCAATCCAGAGTCATTCACTCTGTCAGTTTTCAGTTTCAAATTATTAGTATTTGAAATTTCAGTTTTTCCCCAGCCTTTCAGTATGTTTAACTCACGTTCGAGAACGAACGTTCCCATGGGGGAGATATTTTAATACCCCAAAAGTTTCTACGTCTAGATTTGGCATTTGAAAATGTGTTTAGTAGGAAAATCTGCAATCTTATCTCAGTAAGACTAGTTGTACGGGTCATAGGATGACCCATGGAAAAATTCAATAGTAAGCCCTCCAAACCATGAGTCCCCACCACGAGTCATGGTGTGTGGGTACAACTCATGGTACTAGTTGTAACAAGTACGTGGGTTTTTCAGATGCTGGTGGTATGAGTGTTGGTACGACTCGTAGTAGGGAGTTACGGTTCATGGGAGGTGTCCGTGAAAATATTCATAGGTGTTGAGATTTTTGGACCTGCGCAGTACGGGAGGGCACCACTAATCATAGGATGGTGGTACGACTCATGGTATAAGTCGTGGTAACTGGCAGCGTGAATTTTCTAGGCGATTCATTAAGAGTATTTTCATAATTTCTAAGCTCCTAAGTCCTAAACTACGTGGTTTTAAGCCGTAAAAGAAGCGTATTAAGGGAGTTTAACCTATTTTAATTCCTTCAACTCCAATGCATGCAAGTTTAGAAGTTTTTCTTTGAATATCAAACTAGAAATTTCTCAATTCTTCCTCAAATCTCTTGGGCTTTCAAAGTCAAGTTTATTCAAATTACCCAAGTATGTAGGTGTATTAACGGGAGTTTTCTTTCACTCTCATGCGCAAATTTCTCCTCAAGTTCATGAATTCAAGTCTTAATCAAGTTTATGATCTTATGGGGTTTTAACCCAATTTTATGAAATTCTCAATGATTTATTTATGGGTCAATTTTTTCATGTTTTAAAGTATGTTTTAAGATTCACGGGCAAATTTTATAGCTATTTTGATTATGAATCCATGATTTCAAGGTTTAGAAAATTATGCTCTATTATGCAAGTTTTATGAAAAGTTAAGTTTATGATTCATTTTTTCAAGTATGATGAGATAACTAGTATAAATAAATATTTAAATATTACCCATGTATGAATTCATGATCTTCTTTATGAAATCTATTTCAAATATGCATGATTTTAAGGTTTGTGCAAGCCCACACAAGTATATTTCATAATTTAGCCAAGGCAAATAAGATCAGCTTATGATATGGTTTAGGGTCAAGACTCTCAATGTTCATATTCAAGCTACGTTTGAGAATATGATTATATGAGCATTATACATTTTTTGGCAGTATTGTCTAGCACCGAGTAGGATAGGGGTTTCAAGGTTTTCCGATCTCATAAACTACGCGCCAACGTAGGAATATATTATGGGACCTCTCAAGAGAGTGTTTCTTCCCTGCTCAAGGGCACACCGTGATATGGATGGCTCTCCTCTACGTGGGCAAGATGTGGGATCATCATGCACTCATACATGGTAGTTGTCGGTTATGACGAGTCTCCCATTGTTCCTTATTTTTCAGTCATTCATGTTCATTACTTATGATATTATGTTTTACAGCAGGTTTGACCCAATGATCAGTTTATGAGTTTTTACTTATGATTCAGATATTACAAGTCATATGATTTCTATTTTAGCTTTGGTTCATTCTATTCAAATATGATATTCATCTTATGAGTAAAACATGTTTCAGATTTCAGCATGCAGTCCGTACTCTTGTGATCTTATAATTTATGTTTATATTTATGATTTTAATTAATATTACCTCAACATGTTTTACTTACCTTGAATACTCAGTACATTCTAAGTACTGATCGCGTACTCTATACTGTATCATTTCATGATACAGGTCCGAGCGATCAGACTCAGTTCCACCGTTTGCTCAGCTTCCCCTCAGTCCAGTTCATTTCCCGTTGTGGTGAGTCCTTATTTTTTGGGGACCTTAGCTTTGTACTTGATTATGTTATTTCAGTTTTTAGATTTTAGCGAGCTAGTTAGGGATGTTGTTCCTGTTGGGCTTGTGGAGGCCTGATTAATTAGGCCCGTTAGAAACCCTAATAACCCTAATCTATTCCTATAAATAGATAGCTTGTACTTGTAATCTACACACCACAAGAGAGAGAGTAATAAAATTCCTCCTAGTTGCAGTTGTGGACTAGGTCGTGAGACCGAACCACGTAAATTCTTGTGTGTCGTTTGTGTTCTGTTTTTCTCTATTTTCTCGTAGTTAATTTGTGTGTGTGTGTTTATTGTTGTTATTCCGTTGTTCCAACAAGTGGTATCAGAGCGAGGTTATACACACGAAAAAAAATTAGCGAGAGTCACCAAAAAAAATTTTTTCGGAGAAAGAAAAAAAGGGGCAGCAGATCTGCTACCGGAAGAAGAACAGTCGCCGTCGCTGCCGCCGTCGCGAGCAGCAGATCGAGCAGGAGATCGAGTTGCCGGAGAAAATGTTTTTTCACCGGCAGGTACTGTTTCGCCGGAAAATTTTTTTCAGGCAGAAAAGTTTTTCAATTGGTCTCTTATTGGTGGTGGTCCGAGTTAACTTTGTTGGTGCGTATTGGCTTTTTCAATTTTTCTTTTGAAATTATCAAGACCTGAGATCAGTTATACCGGGTACCTCATCTAGTCGTTTGAGATGGCAGAAGATGGGAAATATCGAATTGAAAAGTTTGATGGTGCAGATTTCAGTTGGTGGAAAATGCAAATTGAGGATTTGCTGGTTCAGAAGGAGTTAGACATGGTATTGGGTGACAAGCCAGAAAAGATGTCTGATGCAGAGTGGGCAGGTTTGGATCGGAAAGCCATGGCGGTTATCCGACTCTCGTTGACCAAGAATGTTGCGTTTAACATTCTGAAGGAGAAGACAGCGAAAGGTGTCATGGAAGCGCTGTCTAACATGTACGAGAAGCCATCTGCAGCAAACTAGGTCTTTCTGATTAGAGAATTGGTGAACACAAAAATGAAGGAAGGCAGTTTAGTTACCGAGCACATAAATACAATGAATTCAATCTTAGCCAGACTTACGTCAGTGGGCATTAAGTTCGATGATGAAGTTCAAGCCTTACTACTGCTATCGTCATTACCTGACAGTTGGTCCGGAACGGTTACAGCAGTTACCAGTTCAGCGGGACCCGATGGATTCACTTTTGAGAAGATTCGTGATCTCATTCTAGGCGAGGATGTCAGAAGAAGGAGTTCTGGGGAATCATCGAGGGAATTGCTAAATGTCAGCAGAGGAAGGAGAAATAGCAGAGGTAGTGGGAGCAGGAACAGAAGAAGGAGTCAGTCGAAGACTCAAGATCGCTCAGATGTAACGTGTTGGACGTGCAAGGAGGTGGGGCATTTCAGGAATCAATGCCCGAATAATAAACAAGTTAACATTGCAGGAGACTATGCTCATAATGATCTCTTGATATGTAGCGTGGAGAGCAGTGTGGATTCCTGGGTCATGGATTTTGGTGCTTCATTTCATGCTACCCACAGTAGTGAAGCATTGCAGAATCTGAAAGAAGGGGATTTTGGAAAGGTAAGACTAGCAAACAATAAAGTTCTTGATGTAACGGGCATGGGTGACATGATTCTGAAAACTTCAATCGGTTCGTGGACTTTAAAGGATGTCAGAGTGATTCCAAGCTTGAAGAAATGGTTGATTTCTGTTGGGCAGTTGGATGATGAGGGACACGATGTTATGTTCAGAAACGGGCAGTGGAAGGTGATGAAGGGGAACTTGGTCATAGCTCGAGGAAAGAAACGGAGTTCGCTGTATATGGTCTATTTACCATCTGATGGAGTGACTGTCCCAGATCAGAAGAGAAACAAAATCCGGTTCACAGTGTCTCGTGGGCATAAGAAGGTTCATTTTGCAGGAGATAAACCCAGAGCCACAGGTCAGATTCAGGTTGAACGTGCTTGGAAAGGTTCAGGTAAACCAGTCAGGGGTTCTCGTGGTAGTGGGAGCATCGGCAGTCAGCCATTTAAAACTTCAGCCAGAGTTACCAGACAGTGGGTTAAGAGAACCAGTGTTCCAGCTGTCAAAGTCTCTCCGGATGATTACCTGCTAACTATGGAGAGTGTTGTTTGTTCTCAGAGTATCCCAGGATTCGGCAGTTCGTGCAAGTGGGAGTCGGTAGGGACAGAAGACGAGTCAGGGGCAGTTTTAGCCGTGACTGATGTTGGAGCTTGGGGAAGCTTCAACGGGCCTTTAGGTTAACTGATGAAAAGGCCGCTGCAAAAAGGAAGATGAGGAGGAGATTACTAGACGTACAAGTGCTCACAGTGGATGGCAGTTGAAGATTATCATGCCTCCAAGTGGGAGATTGTTGGGCTTGTGGAGGCCTGATTAATTAGGCCCGTTAGAAACCCTAATAACCCTAATCTATTCCTATAAATAGATAGCTTGTACTTGTAATCTACACACCACAAGAGAGAGAGTAATAAATTTCCTCCTAGTTGCAGTTGTGGACTAGGTCGTGAGACAGAACCACGTAAATTCTTGTGTGTCGTTTGTGTTCCATTTTTCTCTATTTTCTCGCAGTTAATTTGTGTGTGTGTGTTTATTGTTGTTATTCCGTTGTTCCAACAGTTCCATCAGCTCATCAGACCATTTAGAGGCTTATCAGACAATATGTAGATTTTCAGTTTTGTCGAGTGTTGACTCTATTTATGATTGCTATGTTATTCGGATTTTCATTTATTCATATTTTAATTATCAGATTCTGCTTGATGTATGTTCTTTAATTATCATGTTCATGTCATAGGTCGACTGGAGCCATTCATGGTTCTAGGTCCCGTGTCTCAATCTGGGATCCCACCTCGGGTCGTGACAACGTGCCCCACCAGTTGTAGCCCTAGGCCGACTTTTGCAAATTTTTCTTTCTTCACACCTTGGGTCATTTTTGGATCCTTTTTCCTTGGTTTCCTACTCAAAACATCTAAAAATATTTGTTAGCTTAAAAGACACACGAAAACATAAATTTATGCATTTCATAAGGATTATGAACTAAAAATAAGGTAAAATATGGGTCAAAATATGAAAAATGGGTAAAAGAATATGCCCAATATCAATTATATTGAATTGTTCACAGATACACCAAAAAGATTGATGCCAGCATTTTCATTGATCATCTTTTTCAGTTTTTAATCAACACGTTTTTTAAGAAGCATCTCATATAATAATCTACGCTCATCGTTACTTAACTCTCTTACTAATCTAGATGATTGAGATAATTTGTCATTTGGATTTTCATCATTATATCTTCATTTAACATAAACATAAAAGAAAAAGATAAATTTAAATCTTGAGAAAAAAAATGAAAATAAGAGACCAAAAAAATTAAAAAGAAAAAGTTGGCATACCACTATTTATATTTGTTTCTTCATGTGTTGCTTGTGGTCCTTATTCAAATGATATATCGTCATCTTCAGTTGGCTTAATACTTAAATCACACAAAAGTTGATTCGCTGAAATAGGATTATCTCTTAGAATAGATGCATTGATATTTGTAACAGTAATCATATCAATAGCAATATTTTTAGATCAAGTACTACATTAATGTAAAATTTTTGGGCTCCAAAATTCTTATTTTCAAAGTAATATTAGAAGTTTTGTGAACAAAATTTTCAATTATTGAGCTGGAAAGATTAATGAGCTTTTGTTGGTTGCATATTTTTTTGTGCAAGCTTTAATTGATTTCAATCATTTAAATGACTTAAAATAATTAGGAGTGATATGATTAAAAAAATTATATTAATTATTTTTTAAAATGCGTGTTAATTAATATAAGATAAGTAAAATTGGACAAAGGGAATAAGATTTATTCGCAAAAATTACTACATTAAGTAGGACTGCACTTTCATTTTTATCAATTTATAGTATTTGCTTAACCCCCTTCAACTCAATCTCAGTATAACTATCAATTACATGTCAAATGCTATGCTCATATATATAAACTAGATTTTGTTGGCCCGTTCTTGTTATTGTAATTTGGTAGATACTGATGATTTGCATAAATGTAAATAAATCTATGAAGTGAAATCAAACATGACAAACCAAAAGCACGTATATGATTCAAATTGTATTTTCAGACTAATTTTTCTCTTTTTTCTTCAGTGCTAGGGTATTTCTGGTAGTTTAAATGGTGTTACACATTAAGAAATTTTGAGAGGCTAAGAAAGAATCTTATATTACTTTACCTGCAAATAAATACAAGCAAATGATAATACACGAGCAAGGATGTGCACCTGCTGGATGAAAACCTTCATACCACTGACTTTTTTTACTGTGTACAGTCAAATACTAAGCCACTACATTTGAAGAAAATAATATTAAGAAATAAAGAGATACTAAGCCAGTATATTTGAAGCAAATAACATTAAGAGATTCAATTATTTTCCATGAAAATATTATGGAACACGCCCTTAATCTATTTGATAATTGGTCCCTTGACTAGAATGCAAACAAAAGAAATGTTTAAGATAAAAGAAACTAAGAGCATCACTTTGTAACTACAGTATATAATTCTTCAATTCAACATCTTATTTTTTTCACAACCAAAGTTAACAAAAAATCAAGAACCCCTGAAGACCCCTCAGAAGACATGCTTCTACAACCCACCTCGCTTTCTCATTTGGGTTTTGCAGTTTGTGTGGTTTTACCATCCTGTTATTAGTTGTTTTCCTTAATATCGTAGGTGCATAGTTATGGGACTATTGAATACGATGCTATTTACAAAAGAATATCTATGAACGATGGCCCAGAGCATTCATAGCCTTTAACGGATGTTACTACATCATCACTCCTTTTTTGTCTTCGTCCTCTACCGCTACTACCACTTGGTCAGAACAAACAGTTGCTTTATGCAATTTTCAAATAATAACTACTACTACACCTTAATCCCAAACAAGTTGGTGCTATTCAACTTTCAAGGCTAAAACTTGACAGCATAACAAGATTCATGAAATCTCTCCCGACCTGAACCAAAATTATAAAGAAAAATAAAAAAGAGGATCATACATTTTTAAAAAGATCTTTAACAGTTACCAAGTGAATCAATGAACTCATGAAGTTTTTGACTCCAAATTTGAAGAGAATCCTCAGATAATAGCTTGAAAGTAAAACTGCATTATAGCAAATTCCACCTCTATTATTGTTCTCCTTGACAACCCTGATTTTAATCTTAGAACCTTTGAGGAAAATCTGAAACTTGTATGTACTTCAAGAGATGGTTCAGAGACTTTGTCACGACCCAAATGTAGACCAGGATCGTAACACGGGACAAGGAGACCCAAGAGACTCCAAGTCGACCCATGGAATTAACATACATCTAACACAATATCAATAAAACGGAACACTTGGCACAACGATATAGCGGAAGCATAACCATAACATAACATGATAAGCGGGATGTACTACATACATAGCATCTAAGTACTACATATAGTCTGAAAGCCTCTAACGTATCTGATGGGTTGATGGGACAATATCCCCAACTAACCCGACAAAACCCAAGACTAAAAGAAACATCAATACCTGAAACATATGGTCCTCAGAGAATGAGGACTCACCAAAAGATGGATGCTAAACTCCAAGATGAACTACTAACGGTATTGGATCTGAAGATCAGAGCTTGTATAATAAAATGATACAGCATAGAGTATGCGGTTAGTACGTGGAATGTACCGAGTATGCAAGGTAAGTAAAACGAACATTTAAAAAAATACGTAAAAGCTCATAAAAGATCATAAGAGTGGGACAACATGCTCATGAAATAAATATCATAATATAAAATAAGGCTCAAGATTTTCAAATCATTCGTAATTCATTCAATATCATAGTCATAAGAGGAACGTTATTCAATCATCACTTGAGCCAAAGTAATATAAACATAATAATGCATAAAATATGCAGAACAATGGGAGGAGTCGTCATAACCGACACTATCATGGTAGAGCCTTACATGATGCCCCAACTATCTCACTCAAGTGGGCAGAGTCGCCCCTAGCTTGCCAGGCGAGGGACGTGTATTATGTGATATCACGAAAGAGGGGATCATTAACATTGTAATGTATCAATATAAACCTACGGTGGCACGTAGAGACACCGGCGTAGTCCTTTGAACGTCGGGCTGCTTGGTGCTAGACACTACTCCCAAAAATATGCACATTAGGCTCGTATGTAAATCAATAACATCATTCATTGAAATTCATGGGCAAATAAATATTATCATCATTTATCCCCATTAGAATACAAGATTAGCCAAGAATCAAGGGCCCTTTAGTCGGCCAACATCATAAATCGATAAATCATGAGATCCATATCATACATCGTAAATCATTCTTAAACATGTGGGCATTACCCAACACTTTAACATTCTTGAAAATACTTAATTCATTTGAAAACATGATTATAAACATGGGTAACTTGAAAACATGCTTATCATCATCAATAATTCATCATACATGAACATTCATTATAATCCTTGGCTTTCATGAACTTTTCATAAATGGGCATTTAACTTTAAAAACTTGAGACATGATTTTTAATGAAAAACAACATAAAACTTAACCATAATTCGTAATTCAATAATAGTAACTCAATTAGATCAAGACCATATAGAGAAATCAAAATTTCATGCATTGGGTAAAATCCCCATAGAATTTACATAGGAATTTTCATGATTTGAAAGAGATTGGGCATGGGTGTGGAAGGATTCACCCACTCATAACCTTACATACCTGGGGAACATCAAATTTCACCACTCCTTGAAAGCCCAATGGAAAAATTGGAGAAAACCTTGAAGAACAAGCTTGATCACCTCCTTAATTCCCTAACTTTGCATGCATGGATATGAATAAGCCTA
Source organism: Datura wrightii (assembly GCA_035772735.1). Classification (NCBI taxonomy): domain Eukaryota; kingdom Viridiplantae; phylum Streptophyta; class Magnoliopsida; order Solanales; family Solanaceae; genus Datura; species Datura wrightii. The sequence goes on from JASDFA010000023.1 coordinate 53,642,120, forward strand.
GGATAGGTTTTACCCTCAATAAACATTGAATTTCAAGCCTTAACTGACGTAGTTTAGGACCCCGAAACTTAAAAATGATGAAAATGCCCTTAATGAAATTCCTGAAATTTCTACCCCCGGGGTGAAACCACAGACGGTCTCACAAGTCATTACATGATACTACGACTCGTGGTATCAATCCGTTGGATCCACTGCCCCATTTCACACTTTCAGATTCACTTCCCACGACTCGACAGGATGAGTCGTTGCTTCAAGCGATGACCCATTGTGTCGTCATTGTTTCCCCTCTTCAAGATCTGCTTCAAGCCTTCCTACGATCCACACTACGATTCATTTTTCCATCCCACGAGTCGTGGTTTCCTTCCGTTACATAGACTAGAGATTATTTGTATTCCTTCCCACAACTGGTGACCACGATCCATGTCTCCTCACAACATGTCATCCTACGACCTGTTACTCCCCCTAGGGTTTAGGATCAGTTCCCACCACGACTCCACAAAATGACTCGTTGTATCAAACAACTGGTCATTACTTCACTCGTCACTTCCAACTATTACCAGGAAAAACCTTCCCACGACTACTTCCACGGGTCATTGGTTAAACCAACGATCTGTTAGGTCATCCGTTCTATGGGACTTTTTCCAGGTTCAGCCAACTCTCATTTTTTAAATTTCGGGTTTAATCTTAGGCACTTTCGGGGTATTACTGACTTACATATCAAAAGCGACACCGAACTCCTTTTTTCATTTATTTGGAATTGCCTCAACATTCTTATTCTTATTTAAACCAAGGCAGAGTATGAAGTTTAAAGGATTCAAAGATGTCAAACAGATTGTCCATTTCTTCTTTTAGTGCTTATTCTCCATACTCATCGTAAATCTCATGTATGTGTGAGTCACTCGAAACCTCATATGCTTGAGCTAGATCCTTAAACAGTAGCAGGGAACAACTATTGTTAGATTATAGACATATCATCAAAAGAATATCCAATAATCAAATGCCCATGCTAAACTTTATATCTCAATGATAATAACCAATCAACAAAATATAGCTTTCTACTAGCTTGTCAACCTTGAGAACGAACAACTCCAAAAAGAGCCACCATCATGAGTGCACTTGAAAAAGTTATCATAATAAAACTAATCTGTCCCAAGAGAAATACAAACATAGAAACCCCTGCAAAGTATAAGGATAATATAATATCGAAATAGGAACAAAAGAGGCTAACTTTCTTAACTCCTATTCTTAACTACTCTTTTTAATGAGAAGGGAGGGGTAGGGAAGGGGAGGGGATGGGCAAGGTTCTAATTATGATATAGAATTCCTTGTGGAAGTTCTTAAACTTCTTCAAAAGCAATACAAGTAATGTAAAAAGAGTACCTATTCATGATGTCCAGTTCCAAAGTTATCCTGTAACATGTATAACAGTGTCAGCTCTGATGCTTTGAACTATAAAGTTTAGTTGTAATTTAAGGCATAAACAATTTTAAATGATTGAAACCTAAACTATCTTTGTATAGGACATCACAACTTTTCGATGAATTGTCAGTGAACTGATTAGACTTGGCTTTCGCAGGAACTATCCAATCTTTCCACCACATACCACCTTGCTCACTCTCATCTCTCCAGAAAAGTGGACACTTATTTTTGTATGACCAATTTCTCTTCATTCCTTGATTTCTCAATTAGAAAGTCAGGAATTTTATATTCAATTACTTTTTTTCATTTTTTAGAATCAATGAATGGTATATACATATTATCTTACCACCAGAGGGTAAAATAAAAATGGAAAATTATGTACTTATGAGAATTTTGGTAGACATGGTTATTTAATATCACAAGTATCTTCAATTTATTAGATGGTTAACACTTATAATTTCCAGAAACTGAATACGAAAAGAGAGGAGGACGATTTATTTTGTGTTAAATCAAACACATTAAATGAAGTTGTATATACTTAGGTCGCATTCTTTCGGTGTCTAACCTTTTTTGGTAATGAAAGATGACTCTCCTATCATTAGATATTTTTGTGAAGGTAACTTAACACAAACTTCAGCTTCGGCACAGTCAGCTAAGAGAGTTGGACTTATTGATTTAAGTTTTTTTTTTCGTTGCTCCGATAAAATCATCTCTCTTTTGTCAGGCGACAGTTGTACAGACAAATCATGTCTCCTGAGCTTAATTTTAGAAGCTCTCTCTGCTGAGTAATGGTTCTTCCTTTTTTGAAAGCAACAAGTTGGCACTATTGGTTTTTTATCTGTCGGCATCTGTATTGTGAAAAATTTATACATTTTCAGTGTGAAATTTCTAACAATAATATAAAGACTCACAACTTAAAAGACAGTATGTTTATGTACAATCCTTTAAATTTCTCCATTATTTTCATAGCTATGTTGGAAATTTTAATATAAATCCACAAGAAGTTAATGTAACTGCGGGGAGAAAAGAGGTCCAGGAGCTTTTAAACCAGCATCCCAATTTGTGATACTTTCTTTATTCATGTAAAAAAGACCAAGGAGATGAAGACAACATTTGTTAACCAAGAAGAAATTATTATAGAGTTATAACCTAGTTATTCTTTTTTTTAGCACAAAAAAACAGAGTACTATACCATTCTCTTTCTAACTTGACTCTTTTGCCTTTTTTTCCCTCTCTGTTTCTTTGCCCTTGTTGTTGTCTCTTTACTTCTTTTTTCCCTCTCGATCTATGTATATGTAGACCTCACTATACCATCCTCACCATCACTTTGATACCAACAAAAGCAAGCAGAGACTCGTTTTTGTTTTTTCTCCTCAAGGTTCCACTCTTTAGAACCTTATCAGCAATTAACACAAATTAAGCATTCGACACTATTGTCGCAATTTTATTATGTTAGAATTTTATTTAGGACATTTTAATATTATAAAAATATTTATTTTTCACATTCATGATGATGAATGTGACATTTACTATTCCATAACCTCCATTTCATTATTCTACCTCATTATGCCTTGTACCTATGTAATCTCTAAGGCTTAATTCTCCCATTACTTACCCACTTTATTACCCACATTCTTTCAATTTATTACAAGAAATAATTCTTCACCTATAAATTGTGGTAGTCTTGTCTTATGTTGGGGTAGAAGAAAAAAAGATAGAGTTAAAGAAAGTGACTAAAAAAGAGAGTTTTTATTTAGCTAAAGGAAGGTGTTCTTTTTGTGGATCTTTAGACTCAACACTTGTCTAGAGTTTGTTGAGTCATACAGTATTGCTGGGCTGTTGTATCCTTGAGGGAATAAGTCGATATTAATGCTGGACCGGTAAAGTTTTGTTGCAATGGGCTTGAATCTCCTTAAAGAGAGCGAGATATCCGCACCTCAATCTGAAGATATTTATTTTTTTCATTTTTGTTTTTTCAATTGTAATTATAATTTCATCAATAATTTTAAGGAGATTCAATGGCTACAATTGAAAAATCTGCGGATGTCAAGATGGGAGATCTTAACAAGCCATTTTGGTTCAACGGTACTCATTTCAAGAGATGAAAGGGTAAAGTACTTTTCTACTTAAATCTTCTCAATGTCTCTTATGTATTAACTGAGAAGAATCCAAATAAATTAGACAACTCTTCAATGAATGATGATGAACTAATTTCTCTAAAAGAGAAAATTAAAAAGTACGATGATGATTCCTACAAATGTCGGTATTATCTTCTTAATTGTCTATCTGATATTTTTTATGATTATTATGATAGAAATTACTCTAGTGCAAAAAAAAATTGGAAAGCATTGCAGAGTAAGTATGATACTGAGGAGGCTGGAGCAAAAAAATATGATGCTAGCAGATTTTTTTGTTTCCAAATGGTGGACAATAAATCAGTAGTAGACTAAGCTCAAGACTTTATAATGGTTGTTGGAGAGCTCAGGTCGGAGGAGATAAAAAATTGGAGATAACCTTATTATTTGTGGCATAATAGATAAACTTCCACCTTCTTGGAAGGAGTTTCAAAAAACTATGCGCCACAAACAAAAGGAAATCTCACTTGAGACGTTGATAATGCGAATCCACATGGAAGAGGAGGCAAGGGGCCAAGATGCACTTTTACAATTAGAAGAGAGCAAACTCACATCAAAGGTAAATTTAATTACTTCAAATAATTCATCTCCTGATACTCACAAAAATACTTCTTTGAAGTCTAAGAAGAAAAACTTCAAGAAGAATATTGGTAGGCCTCCCAAGAAAAATAATGGTGATAATAACCAAGCACAAAATAACAAGGACAAGATATAGGACCATGCTTTGTCTGTGGCAAGAGTGGGAATATTGCTCGATTTTAGAAATTTCAGAAATGTGGTCCTACTCCTTAGACAAACGTTACTGAAGAGCCTTTTGTGGCGGTGATAACAGACAAAAACATGGTTGAAAATGTTGATGGATGGTGGGTTGATTCTAGTGCAAACCATCATGTCTGTTATGAAAACTGGTTCAAAATATATACTCCTTTTGAGGAGCCTAAAGCCATCATGCTTGGTGATTCTCACACCACTCAAGTGCTTGAAAAGGGAGACATCGAGTTGAGCTTCACCTCTAGAAGGATATTAACATTGAAATATGTACTTTTTACTCCTTCTGTGAGAAAAAATTTGATGTCTAGTTTTCTTCTTAATAAAGCAGGCTTCAAATAAATTATTGAGTCTGATCAATATGTAATAGTGAAAAAGGATATTTTTGTGGGAAAGGGGAATGCTTGTGATGGTATGTTCAAGTTAAATGTTGAAATGAATAAAATTTCTACTTCTATGTACATGCTCTCTTCTGCTAATTTGTGGCATGGTCATTTGTGTCATATCAATAATCGTTATGTAGGAATCATGAGCAGTTTAGGATTAATTTCAATGGTTAAAAAGAATTTTGAAAAGTGTGAAGCTTGTAGTAAAGATAAAATCACTAAAAGGCTTTACTTTCAAGTTGAAAGAAAAACTGATTTGTTAGAATTAGCTCATATTGATATTTGTGAACTTGGAGGAATTTTAACTCGTGGAGGAAATAGATACTTTATCACTTTTATTGATGATTTTTATAAGTATACATATGTTTGCTTAATGAAAAATAAAAGTGATGCTTTTGAAATTTTAAAATTTATCTCCATGAGGTTGAAAATCAGTTTGGCAGAAAAGTAAAAAGAATTAGAAGTGATAGAGGTCGTGAATATGAGTTTAATGAGTTTAATTCTTTTGTTAGATCATTGGGAATAATTCATGAAACTACTCCACCTTATTCTCCTGCATCTAATGGTGTAGCATAAAGAAAAAATAGAACCTTAGTTGAGTTAACTAATATCATCCTTATTGCGTCAAGTGCACCTATAAATTTGTGGGGAGAAGCTACTTTGACTGCTTGTTATGTGTTATATCGGGTGCCTCATAAAAGGATAAAATTAACACTATTTGAGATGTGGAGATGTCACAAGTCAAATTTGGGATATCTAAGAGTTTGGGGTTGTCTAGCTATGTGAGGCCAATGGATCCCAAAATTACTAAAGTGGATAAAAAAAGTTACGAATTGCTCTTTTCTTGGTTATGCTTCAAATAGTACAGCCTATAGATTTTTTAATCTTGAAGATAATATAATAATAAATTCAGGTGATGCTATTTTTCATGAAAATAAATTTTCATTTGATTCTAAAAATAGTGGGGTCAAAGGACTGAAGAAAATATTTTGTCACTACCTAGTTCTACTTCTATCATGAGAAATAAGGAAAATGATGATTTTGAGTTAAGAAGAAGTAAAAGAGCTAGAGTAGAAAAAATTTATGGTCCTTATTTTTATGTTTTTAATATTGAAGATGACCCTCATACTCTATAAGAAATTTTATCTTCACATGATGCTATTTTTTGGAAAGAAGCTGTAAATGATGAAATGGAATCACTAAATTCCAATAAAACTTGGAAGTTAGTTGATTTACCACCGGGTTGTAAAATAATTGGGTGTAAATGGGTACTAAGAAAAAATTTGAACCCGGATGGATCCGTTGATAAATATAAGACTAGACTAGTTGCTAAAGGTTTCAAGCAACAAGAAGGCCTAGAATTTTTTGATACTTTTTCTCCAGTTCGAGAATTATATCCTATTACACCCTGTAAGTTCCTAATGTTTAGTTGGCGTATTCATACATTCTTCAAGAGTTTTAGAGTACAAAGTGTGTGAGAAAGGGCCGAGGAAAGGTCGAATGAGTGTGGAATCGGGGTTGCGAGGGAGAACGCCGGACAGGCTGCCACAAGGAGCAATGTGTCACGGACCTCTCCCTGCACGTTGGGCGCCGTAACACGGCCCTAAATCACCGCGTTGGGGTCTGTGACATGGACTCCCTATCCACCGCCCAAGTATATATATAGTCCCTTTATTTGTTGAATCATTTCATATATCAACATTCTCGTCCAGCAAGTGAAAGGTATGTAATTTTTAAGTTATTTTTCTCCGATTACGCTGCCAAACGTTGTCCAAATTAAAATTAACTTCAGGTATTGAGTTATAATCCTACAGGAGCATTACTACAGAGTTAGTTTCTTGAAATTCACCCGACAAATCATAATCCCGCCGAGTACAAGTTGTTAGAATTACTCCAAAACTGATTTTTATACGATCATGGGCTTCAAGTAAGAATTTCTCCCTTCTGAACTCTTGGGAATTTATACGTTTTTTATTGTATTTAGTTGAAGTATAGTTAATATTAGTATAAAAGTTATCGTTTTTGCCGAATTTAGTACTGAAACTAGCCTCATTCTTCCAATAATACGATTACAATTGGAAAGGGCTACTGAATACAAATTGAAACTCGCCAGTTAATCAGAAATCGGTGATTCGGGTATGTTTAGGCAAATTCGTTCGGCAAGCTAGTTTCTTTAGTATTGTAATCCAGTTGAATCCCAGTAAGAGAGCCAGAAGTATATCTATTGTGATTAGTTGTTGTTATTAGCTGAGACCAGTATTCTATGTTTAATCTGGGATTGACTTTGCCCTGTTTAGCCTTCCAAGACCAAGCCCAGGTTACTAGCTGTGTCGACGCCCGCTAGGGGCGAGATGACGTCACTTCAAGGAGTGGTATGTCGTCCGCGAGGGATGAAGATGGGGTCCAAGGGCCTCATACAGTCCATTCCATGGCTGGACTATTATATGTCATATCAGCACCACACCACCGTCGAGCCTTGTTTCCAGGGTGCAAATATCAAGAGTCCACTTGACTTAGACACAACTACAGTTCAGGGGCCGAGCGGGCTCAGTTGCAGACCCATGGGACTGGTAGGAAGGCTATAGTTATTAGTTGACTCAGTGTGACCTTGTAGGGGTATGTAGATTGAAGTGTACTCGCCAGGGCTTATGGGGGCCCCAGGTGGGTTATTCTATGTTGGTTGTACCTTCCTGCTTATAGGGGTCAGGTAAGGGTCTTGTTTGCATTAGTTACTGATAGATTAGACAACAGGAAGTTCAGCTATCCAGGTAGTACTTCTACCCATTTCTTTCAGTTACTTTCGGCTTCATTTCAGTTTATTCAATTATTTACAGTTACTGCCTTACATATTGAGTATATATTATACTGACGCCCTTCTTGGGGTGCTGCATTACTTGCCTACATGTTCCAATAGACGTGGGCTAGGATCTTCTTAGATTTCAATCAGAGTTAGCAGAGCAGTTAGCTCCTCTCCTCCGGCGCTAACAACTAGAAGGTTTTCTCTTTTTGTTTGTACAGTTTATGGGTAGGTCGGGGCCCTGTCTCGACATTATATCACTCCTAGAGGCTTTCAGATTGTTTTAGATTTCCTGTGGTTAGTTGTTGTTGGTTGTGTGGGGCCTGTGTATGCTTTATGTTACGTGTTGGCCGTGTGGGGCCTTGTTTAGCTATCAGTTAGCGGCCTTGTTGGCCATAACTTAGTTTAGTGCTGGATTTACTTTACAGTAATAACTAGACATCATGGTGGTCTTGTTGGCCCGCATAGGATTCCCTGCTATTACCTGTTTCTGGTTAGCTATTTTTTTCACAGGTGGCTATAAGGCCTTATCGGCCGGGGGCTGTGTTTACAGTCGAGATATAGCCCGTTGTTTTCTTTACTTAAAGATTAGGTATGCACCAGAAGTGCATAAGCCCAGTCAGGTCAGTTCAGATCCTAGTAGGGCACCAAGTGCTAGTCATGCCTCCCAAGGTGGGGCGTGACAAACTTGGTGTCAGAGCAGGTCATATCCCAAGGAGTCTGCAAGTCGTGCTAAGTAGAGTCTTGTTTATGGATGTGTTGTGCACCATATTCTATAGACAGGAGGCTACGAGACATAATAGAATGGTTACTCTTCTTTCTCTTCCAGTCATGCTATAGAGTTGTACAGTATAGGGTTGAGTCCCTAAGCTTACCATATTCTTCTTGTCTATAGAGAAATGTCAGATGTACGGCAGACCACGACTTGTAGGAAGTTGGATGTCGCAGTAGGAGAGGGACTAGTCGAGTTCCCTAGTCAGAGTAAACCCGATCTGAAGGTGACAAGGAGACTCCATCTTGGTCTCCCCAGCAGTCTACGCCCCGTCAGGAGCCATCCAAAGTTGCAGATGCGTCGGCACCACCTCCAGCGGTTTCTATACCAACACCATCAGATCAGGAGGTTAGGAGTGTTGTTTTTATGATAGCTAAGATGATGGCTGCACAGTGTCAACCAGTGCCACCCGTATAAGCAGAATATTCAAGAGGAACTGGTAGTTCGAGGGTCTGAGAGTTTCTCGCACTAAGTCACCTGAAGTTCATAGGGATGGACCGAGATGAGGACCCTCAAGACTTTTTGGACCAGCTACAGCAGATCTTGAGGTTAATGCATGCCACACCTACAGAGTCGTCTGAGTTAGCGGTATTTCGACTACAGTACATAGCAGTATTATGGTACGAGAGTTAGGAGAGGTTCCGAGGTAGAGATGTTCCCCCTTTGACTTAGTCCATCTTTTCAGAGGCCTTCCTGGACCACTATTTGCTACTAGAAATCCGACATGCCTGGGTAGATCAGTTTCTGGATCTGGAGTAGGGTTCGATGAGTGTTCAGGAATATGCTATAAGATTTTACTCCTTGGCCCAATATGCACAAACTTTTGTAGATACTATGCATCGGTTCATTATGGGGCTACTTCTAAAATACGTAGAGACTTGTACTACAGCCACTCTGGGAGAGGACATGGATATTGCCCGTGTCCAAGCATTCGCTCAGAATATTGAAGGGATCAGGCAGCGGTAGCGGGAGTAGAAAGGGAAAATCAGGAGCAACGCCATAGGGCTAGACCTAGTGATGCTCAGGCAGAGTTTCAGGGTGGACCCAGGCCGCGACTATCGGGCAGGCCACCCAGACCCCCATCTCCACAGTAGCAGAAGGGAGGTAGACTTGGTCGTCTGGGGCAGTTAGGACCCGGCGAGAGCTCACGACCATCGGGTTCGCAGCAGCAGAGAGGGTCAGAGTTAAGTAGATTCACTGTGCCACTATACCCTATCTGTAGTCGACGTCATCTTGGTGCGTGCAGGTATGGTTCTTCTACGTGTTATAACTGTGGACAAGAGGGTCACCTAATGAAAGACTGTCCAGCCAGGGGTCAGAGTGATCGGGACCAACAGGTCAGATCTTTAATAGGGTCACGTGCCACAACATCTCCTGCAGGGCATAGGCCTTCAACTCCAATCGGCAGAGGCCTAGGTAGGTCAGGGGCATCTAGCTCAAGCACCAGCCCAAATTGCACTTATGCTTTACCGAGGCGACAGCAGTCAGATTCATCACCGGATGTGGTGACAGGTATTCTAGACATTTGCTCTCATTTTGTTTATGTTTTGATAGACCCAGGTTCCACTTTGTCTTATGTGATGCCACTAGTGGCTTGGAAATTCGGTATTATTCCAGAATTGCTTTAGCGACCTTTTTTAATGTCCACACCCATCGGTGATTGTATTATAGCTAAAAGGATCTACCAGGGTTGCATAGTAGAGGTAATTGGTCGCCAGACTTTAGCAGATTTGGTGGAATTAGAAATGATTGATTTTGATGCAATTATGGGTATGGATTGGCTAGCATCATGTTATGCCAATATAGAATGTTGGACCAAGACCGTCTAGTTTCACTTTCCATGGGAGGTAGTACGGGAGTGGAAAGGCAATACAGCAACTCCAAAAGGTAGGTTATTTCCTATCTTCGAGCGAGAAAGATGATAGTAAAGGGATGTATTTATCATATTGTTAGGGTTCAGGATGTCCAGGCAGAATCCCCGACTCTTCAGTATATTCCTATAGTCAATGAATTTTCAGATGTATTTTCAGATGAACTTCCTGGTATTCCCCCAGAACAGGAAATCAATTTTGCAACCAACCTACTACCAGGCACTCAGCCTACATCTATCCCTCCATATAGTATGGCTCCTGCAGAGCTCAGAGAATTGAAAGAGCAGTTGAGAGATCTTCTAGATAAGGTCTTTATCAGGCCGAGTACTTCACTGTGGGGTGCGCCAATTCTATTTGTAAGAAAGAAGGATGGCTCCCTCCGCATGTGTATAGATTACCGGCAGTTAAACAAAGTCACTATTAAGAACAAATACCTACTTCCCAGAATAGATGACTTGTTTGATTAACAACAAGGGGCAAGATACTTTTCTAAGATTGATTTGCGGTCAAGGTATTACCAGGTGTGGATTCGAGAAAGAGATATTCCAAAGACCGCTTTCAAGACCAGGTATGGCCACTTTGAATTCCTAGTCATGTCCTTCGAATTGACAAATGCTCCATCAATGTTCATGGATTTGACGAACAACATCTTCAGGCCGTATCTGGACTTTTTTGTGATAGTGTTTATTGATGATATTTTGGTGTATTCTCATTTAGAAGCAGAATATCAAGATCATTTGCAAAACAGTGCTCCAAATTCTCAAGGATCGCTAATTGTATGCAAAATTTTCTAAATGTGAGTTTTGGCTGAATTTTGTAGCTTTTTTAGGCCATATCGTGTCAGAGGCTAGTATTCAAGTAGATTCACAAAAGATTGAGGCAGTAAAGACATGGCCTAGACCTACAACTCCGACTGAGGTATGCAGTTTCTTGGGGTTAGTTGGGTATTACAGGAGATTTGTAGAGGGTTTTTCTACTTTATCAGTACCTTTGACCAAGTTAACTCAGAAAGCAACTAAATTTCACTAGACTGAAGCATGTGAACAGAGTTTCTAGGAGTTGAAAAACAGGTTAACATCAGTGCCAGTACTAGCATTGCCAGAAGGATCAGAAGGTTATGCAGTGTATTGTGATGTTTCAGGTGTTCGGTTAGGGTGTGTTCTGATGCAACACAGTAAGGTAATTGCTTATGCTTCGAAGCAACTAAGGAAACATGAAAAAAACTACCCCACCCACGATCTGGAGCTAGCCGCAGTAGTTCATGCCCTGAAAATATGAAGGCACTATCTGTATGGCGTCCATGTAGATATTTTCACTAATCATAAGAGTCTCCAGTATATTTTCACTCTAAAAGAGTTGAATCTACGACAACGTCGTTGGTTAGAATTGTTGAAAGACTACGACATAGACATTTTGTATCATCCGGACCAATATTGTAGAAGATGCCCTTAGCCCGATCAATGGGGAGTTTTCCACATTTGAGGCTCAAACAGCGAGAACTAACCGAGAATTACACCAGTTAGCCAGCTTAGCCATCCGAATAGTGGACTCAGGAGACAATGGGGCTACAATTCAAAATACAGAAGTATCGTCCCAGGTAGTGGAGGTAGAAAAATGGTAGTACGAAGATCCTCATTTAGCATAGCTCAGAGATAAGGTACAGTAGGGGGAGTATTGGCTTTTGAGGTAATTGAGGATGGGGTCTTGAGATGTAGGGGCCGTCTCTGTGTTCCAGATGTGGAAAGACTTCGCCAACAGATTATGGCTGAGGTACACTATTCCCATTATTCTCTTCACCTAGGTTCAACAAAAATATATCATGACATAAAAGCGATTTACTGGTGGCCGAGAATGAAAAAAGAGGTAGCAAAATTTGTAGCACAATGCCCTAACTGCCAGCAGGTAAAGGCTGAACATCAAAAACCCTGTGGACTAACGCAGGAGATAGCAGTGTCTATATGGAAATGGGAGGCAATCAATATGGATTTTGTGACAGGATTACCCTGTACCAGACACAGATTTGATTCTATCTAGGTGATAGTTGATAGGTTGACGAAGTCAGCTCATTTTATGCCAGTCAAGACCACTTTCTCAGTCGAGGACTATGCCGAGTTATACATCAGGGAAATAGTTAGACTACATGGTGTCCCAGTATCTATCATTTCTAACAAAGGAGCACAATTTACAGCTAGGTTTTGGCAGTCATTTCAGAGAGGCTTGGGAACAAAGGTTAATCTGAGTACAGCCTTCCACCCTCAAACAGATGATGAGGCGGAATGTATAATTCAGAGGCTCGAGGATATGTTACGGGTGTGCGTGCTAGACCTCAAGGGAAACTTGGATGAACATGTACCCCTTATTAAATATGCTTATAATAAAAGTTACCATTTGACAATCCATATGGCGTCGTACGAGGCCTTATATGGGCGGAAGTGCTTATAATAACAGTTACCATTTGACAATCCATATGGCGTCTTACGAGGCCTTATATGGGCGGAAGTGCAGGTCTCCTATTGGTTGGTTCGAGGTTGGAGAATCGGGGTTAATTGGGCCATACATAATCCACCAGTCAAAGGAGAAAGTAAATCTTATCAGAGAGCACTTGCTGACAGCTCAGAGTCGTCAGAAATCTTACTCTGATATGCGTTATAGAAACCTGGAATTCAATGTAGACGACTGGGTATTTCTAAAAGTTTCACCAATGAAGGGTGTGATAAGGTTTGGTAAGAAGGACAAGCTTAGCCTGAGATTTATTGGACCATATCAAATCCTATGGAGAATAGGCCAGGTGGCATACGAGTTATATTTGCCTTCAGAGTAAGAATTTGTTCACCCAGTCTTTCATGTGTCGATGTTACGAAAGTGTATAGGGGATCCATCCCGAATTGTGCCACCGAGGACGTCCAGGTTACTGAGGATTTGGCCTACGAAGAAGTTCTAGTGGCCATATTATATCGACAGGTTCGCAGGTTGAGAACAAAAGACGTCACCTCTGTTAAGGTACTGTGGAGAAATAAGAATAGGGAAAAGATAACCTGGGAAGCCGAGGACGACATAATATCCAGATATCCTCAATTTTTTCAGGGTTAGTCCAGACTATGCAGATAAGGTAAAAATTTTTATTCAGTTGTTATTTTATAATTTATGATACTTATATTGTTCAGTTGACTACAATTTTGTTGTGAAAGAGTTGTTATAGTATCATGTGAGTTATCTGTATTGGACTTTTTTGCGTTTCAGGGTTTTCAGATAATCCATATTACAGGGGAGACTCTGCCAAAATTTTTCCAGAATAATAGTTAAAAGAATTAAACTCCTGTAGGTTGAAGTTGACATTCGAGGACGAATGTTCCTAAGAGAGGGAGGATGTTACACCCCGTAAGTTCCTAACATTTAGTTGGCTTATTCATACTTTCATCAAGAGTTTTAGAATACGATGCATGTGAGAAAAGGCCCGGGGAAAGGTCGAATGAGCACGGAATCGAGGTTGCGAGGGAGAAGGCTGGATAGGCTGCCACAAGGGGCAACGTGTCACTGACCTCTCCCTGCACATTGGGCATCGTGACACGGCCCTAAATCACTGCATTGGGGTCTGTGACACGGACCCCCTATCCACCGCCCAAGTGTATACATAAAGTCCCTTTATGTGTTGAATCATTTCATATATCAACATTCGCGTCCAGCAAGTGAAAGGTACGTAATTTTTAAGTTATTTTTCTCTGATTGCGCTGAAAAAAGATGTCCAAGTTCAAATTAACTTCAGGTATTGAGTTATAAGCCTGCAGAAAGAATTACTATGGAGTTAGTTTCTCGAAATTCGCCTGGAAAATCATAACCCCACCGAGTAGAAGTTGTCATAATTGCTCCAAAATTGATTTCTATACAATCACAGGCTTCAAGTAAGCATTTCTCCCTGCTGAACTCTCAGGAATTTATACGTTTTCGACCGTATTTCATTAAGTTAAAGTATAGTTAATATTAGTACTAAAATTTATCGTTTTTACCAAATTTAGTACTGAAACTAGCCTCGTTCTTTCAGTAATACAATTACAGTTGGAAAGGGCTACTAAATATGAATTGAAACTCGCCAATTAATCAGAAATCGTCAATCCAGGTATGTTAAGGAAAATCCATTCGGCAAGTTAGTTTTTTTAGTATTGTAACTCAGTTGAATCCCAGTAAGAGATCCAGAAGTATATCTATTGTGTTTAGCTGTTATTATTAGTTGAGATCAGTATTCTATGTTTAGTCTAGGATTGACTTTGCCCTATTTATCCTTCCATGAATAACCCCACGGTTACTAGCTGTGTCGACGCCCGCCAAGGGCGTGATGACGTCCCTCCAAGGAGCGATATGCCATCCATGAGGGACAAAGATGGGGTCCAAGGGCCTCATACAGTCCATTCCATGGCTAGACTATTATATGTCATCGGCACCACATCCCCGTCGAGCTTGGTACTTGGGGTGCAGATATCAGGAGTCCACTAGACTCAGATACAGCTATAGTTCAGGGGCCGAGCCGGCTCAATTGCAGTCCCAGGGGACTGGTAGTACGGTTATAGTTATTAGTTGACTCAGTGTGACCTTGTAGGGGTATGTAGATTGAAGTGTACTCGTCAGGGCGCATGGAGGCCCCAGGTGGGTTATTCTATGCTAGTTGTACCTTTCGGCTTATGAGGGCCAGGTAATGTTCTTGTTTACATTAGTTATTGATAGATTAGAAAGCAGGAAGTTCAGCTATTCAGGTAGTACTTCTACCCCTTTCTTTCAGTTACTTTCGGCTTCATTTCAGTTCATTCAGTTATATACAGTTACTGCCTTACATATTTGGTACATATTATACTGACTCCCTTCCTAGGGCACTGCATTACTTGCCTGCAGGTGCCGATAGACGTGGGCCAGGATCTTCTTAGCTTTCAGTAAGAGTTAGCAGAGCAATCAGCTCCTCTCCTCTAGAGCTAACAACTAGAAGGTTTTCTCTTTTTGTTTATACAGTTTATGGGTAGGTTGGGGCCCTGTCTCAACCATTATATCACTCCTAGAGGCTTCCAGATTCTTTCAGATTTCCTGTGGTTCGTTGTTGTTGGCCGTGTGGGGCCCGTGTATGCTTTATGTTATGTGTTGGTCGTGTGGGGCCTTCTTTAGCTATCAGTTAGCGGCCTTGTAGTCCATAGATTAGTTTAGTTCTAGATTTACTTTACAGTTATAACTACACATCATGGTGGTCTTGTCGGCCCGCATAGGATTCCCTGCTATTACCTGTTTCTGGTTAGCTGTTTTCTTTCATAGGTGGCTATAAGGCCTTGTCGGCCGGGGGCTATGTTTACAGCCGAGATATAGCCCGTTTTTTTCTTAACTTAAATATTATGGATGCACCAGAAGTGCATAAGCCCAGTTAGGTCAGTTCAGATCTTAGTAGGGCACCAGGTGTCAGTCATGCCTCCCAAGGTGGGGCGTGACACATTCATTAGACTTTTAATTGGTATTGCTGCAATTTTTTATTTGCATATTCATCAAATGGATGTAAAAACTACTCTTTTAAATGGGTACCTAAATAAGGAGATTTATATAGAACAACCCGAAGGTTTTGTTGAATCAGGCTAAGAAAGCAAAGTATGTAAACTTACTAAATCCGTATATGGCTTGAAACAGGTACCAAAGTAATGGCAAGAGAAGTTTGATTCCTGCATGATTGAAAATGATTTTAAAACAAATGAGTGTGATAAGTGCATCAACCATAAGTCTTGGAATAATTCACATGTTATTGTTTGCCTCTATATTGATGATTTATTGATCGTTGGCTCTAACATGAATGTTATTGGAGAAACTAAAAATATTCTTAGAAGTCATTTCGATATGAAAGATCTTGGTGAGGAAAATTTTATTCTTGAAATAAAAATTACTAGAACATGTGATGGAGTTTTCCTTGACCAGTCACATTATGTTGAGAAAATTTTAAAAAAATATAATTTTCTTGACTGCAAGCATGTTGTAACTCCTTTTGATTTAAGTGTTCACTTGTTTCCTGTACAAAGTTGAAATGATGTGATAAATCAGAAGGAGTATGCTAGCTTAATTGGAAGTTTGAGATATATGACTGATTGCACTCGGTCTGATATTGCATATGCAGTAGGAGTACTTAGCGGTTTACAAGAAAGCTAGGTAATGAACATTGGCATGCCATAACGAGAGTTATGATATATTTAACTGGGACAAAAATCAGTGGCTTGTTTTATAAAAAATATCCTGCTGTACTTGAAGATTTTTCTGATACAGATTGGAATATTTTGTCTAGTGATTCATGTTCTACTACTGGATATATTTTTACTTTGGGAGGTGGTGCTATTTGTTGGAAATCAAAAAAACAAACAATTATTGCTAATTCTACCATGGAGGCTGAACCAATTGCTTTAGCTTCAGCTAGTGAGGAAGCAAATTGGTTGAGAAATTTATTATTTTAAATACCTTATTTTAAAAAATTAATTCCTCCTATTTTAATTCATTGTGATAGCACCGCTGCAATTGGTAGAGTTCAAAGCCGTTATTATAATGGTAAATCCAGACCCATAAGGAGAAACACAGTACTGTGAGATTATATTTGACAAGTGGTACCATTAATGTTGATTATGTCAAATCTTGTGATAATCTTGCAGATCCGCTGACTAAGGCCTTAGCAAGAGAAAAAGTGTGGAGCACATCGAGGGGGATGAGATTGAAGCCCATAAATTCATGAGTCATATATGAGGAAATCCAACCTGGGAACTAGAGATCCTATAACAAGGTTCAATGGGAAAAATGAATCATATGATGACTTGTTGTGAAATGCACTATTATTTTTTTTCCTTCCCTATGATGCGAGTGCATTTTTCCTGTAATAGTTTGTGGAGGTTGAGTTTAACAAACACTTAATGAAAATTTGTAGCTCATATGAGTGGTTTTCTAAACTTACAGGAGCACTCTCGATAGATTTCACCTATGCGAGTATGGAAGTAGGCCGCTTCCTATGAGAATAGGGCTTGTTCTCAAAGACACTCATGAAAATCGGGATAGCACAAGGCCGTAATGTGTTGGCTATTAAAGCTCATGTCAACACCTTGATTATTGTGTGTAAGCAGTGATACTTTATTTTCCTTAAGTAGTCATAGTTCAAGTCTGAGACCACTACGACTCTAGAGTAAAGATTACTGTTTTACTAAGTGAAGGTTCAATGTTGAGCACACTTTCATTATGCATAATAGTCTCCCTTCAACTGATAAACTCTCTTGCTTTAATATTAAAATGAGTGTAGGTTTGTTAGAATTTTGTTTAGGGAATTTTAATATTATAAAAATATTTATTTTTCACATTCATGATGATGAATGTGACCTTTACTATTCCATAACCTCCATTTCATTATTCTACCTCATTATGCCTTGTAACCTATCTAACTTCTAAGGCATAATTCTTCCATTACTTACCCGCTTTATTATCTACATTCTTCCAATTTATTACAAGGAAGAATTCTTCACCTATAAATAGTGGTAGTCTTGTCTTGTGTTGGAGTAGAAGAAAAAAAGATTGAGTGAAAGAAAGTGAGTAAAAGAGAGAGTTTTTATTTAGTTAAAGGAAGGTGTTCTTTTTGTGGAGCTTTGGACTCAACACACGTCCAGAATTTGTTGAGTCATACAATGTTATTGGGTTGTATCCTAGAGGGGACAAGTCGAGAAAATTACTGCTGGACCGGTAAAGTTTTGCTGCAGTTGGGCTTGAATCTCTTTAAAGAGAGCGAGATATCCTCGCCTCAGCCTAAAGATATTTATTTTCTTCATTTTTATTTTTTCAGTTGTAATTGTAATTTCACCAACATATTCCATCAAAAGACAAACAAAAATCGAAAGTGTAAAGCCAAAATCAGTTGCAGCACAAACGATTTATTAAACTAAAACTAAAACAGTTAGATTTTCCATTTTCGTGCCCCTATAAGTAGGTGACCAAAAGAAAATTTCTCCCAGGCCAAACAGATGAAGGCATAAGACAAAGCAATTGGAACAGATTTAACACTTACCTGATATAAATTGAAGCAGAGGAGGAAGGCCAATGGTGGAAGAAGGCAAAATACGCAAGGATAAAAACAAGTAGAAGCAAATGAAGCGGTGACTTTTAGCAAATATACATAAGGGCTCAATATATACTGACATGACTGAAATAGCCCTAAGACAGCAAGCTGGTAGGACAACCTTCGGTTGCTTGCTTCATGGATCTTCTATTTATTAGGAATAATCATATGGTAAAAATCAAAGACAAGATTAAATTGGAAAAGCAACTTCAAAAAAATTAAGGAAACTAAACAGTGTGTGTATATATCTATACTGTAACAGTATTAGAGAAATATATTGAAGCAAATATAACCTTTTATACATTTGGGGATTTTAATTTAAAAATATTATTCATCTCTGGAGCATAAAAACAGTGAACACATAAAATAATTTATTTTCTAGGAATATAAAATATGCATATTCTGTTAATTAAACAATTAATAAAAATATTTTGAAAGAAAAGAATAATAGATTGCGGTAGGGCCTAGGAACATATAACCGTTTTTATTTCTAAAAAATACAAAATGAAACAATTGAAGATGGAGGAAAAAGGAAAAAAGGGAACGCTTGAGTCTGTAAGCGTGAAAGAAATGGAGATGCGGGGCATCGATCCCCGTTCCTCTCGCATGCTAAGCGAGCGCTCTACCATCTGAGCTACATCCCCTATGTTGTTTAGCTCAACAGTAAATATAAGCTTTCACTCAACCTTAAGGTCACCTACTATGGAATGACTTTGATGGTATATGTATTACTACAAAAACAGAAAGTAAAAGGGAGGGTCAAATAAAAATCTAACGTGATATACTATATAAGTTACAAAAGAAAACTCTAAATATATACTCCCTCTGTTTTAAAATAAGTGGTGTTTTTAGTTGAGAAAATTATTTATTTTTAAAAAAATAAAATAAACTTTACCCACTTACCCTTAATAAATATCTCCTCCACCCTCCTTTTTTGTTCTCATCATTTCCTTTGTTTTCTTTTACACCTTCCCTTTGCTTCCTCTTTTCCCCTCGTTCTTTTACTTTTTCATTTTATTTATTATTTTTGTGTGGGAAAGAACACAGAGACGAATTTAAGATTTTAAATCTATAGGTTTAAACTTTTAAGATTTTAAGATTGAATTTATTATATTTTTAAAATTATAAATTTATGTCTATTATTTATTAAAATTTTAATAAATTTTATACATAAATTTATATTTCACCTTTAAAAATTATGAATTCAATTGAACCCATAATATTAATGGTACATCCGCATCCGAAAGAACATAGAAACAGACCGAGTATTCATGTGAAGAATATCTATTTTATTTGCTAAAGAACGAAGAAAAAGATTAGAGCAAAGGTTTTAAAACATGATGAATAAAATACACATTATATTTGGCTTGTTCACGCACTCTAACTTAAGAGTGAAAAGCACTCTTTATGTCAAGTCAACTTGAAGTGTTTAATATATATTCTTTCGGTTTATTTTAATTATTAGGATAAAATTTGCATACTTATTAAAAAAGATTAATAGATATAATAATTTAACTAATAAAATTTTATTAATTTTTTAAAAATAATAGTAATTTTTTTATATTTTAGAATAACTTTAAGTACGTAGAATTAAAAAATATATGATCTATTATCTTTAAATTTTAAAACTAACAAATACTTTGAAATAATTATCTTGTAATACATCTATAAATTAAAATGAAACGAGAGAATTACACATTAAGTGTTTAATAGGTAACCGTCTTCATTGAAATGCCCAAATAAAAAAATCAAATAAAGTTATACATGTATTTGCGCCCCCCCCCCCCCCCCCCAAGAAAATAAAGAAAAAAAAAGTATTTCTACGATTGAGTTACTAACTTAACATTGACCTAACCATGAAAAACTTTTATCTTTTTTTAACAATAATAAACTTCATGACAAGTAAATTCTCAATTGCGCCTAACCTCCTGTGTCCTTTCAAAAACCGATCTTCTAAAGTGGGGTTCTCTAAAAATAAAATAAAATAAAATTGGAGCAGAAAACCGACCTCAATTGGAGGTCCGTTTTTAAATTAGGTCAGTTTTTCTGTTTTTTTACTAGTGTTTCATTTTTGAAAATAAAATTATCATAAAATATGTGATAATTTTTTTTTACAAGTCACATTATGTTAAAAAATTTATGAAATACAATTTTATTAATTGTATGTGCCTTACAATTCTTTTTGATTAGAGTGTTTATTCGTTTTAATCTCAAGTAAAAATAATGTGATAATTTTTTTTTTTTAAAAAAATGAGATATTTCATATCTCATATGACATATCTCATAAAAAATTATGAGATATTTAACTGATTGTATGTGGTCTAATATGACATATGTAGCAAAAATACTTAGCGGTGCAAGGAAGTCAAGTATATTTACTTGGTATGAAAATATATGGCTTCTTTTATACAAAACATCATGTTGTATTCGAAGGAACATTTGGATTTATTTGTTGATAAACGTTATTATTGTTAATTCTATCATGGAGGTTGATATTATGTACCTTTAGCTAGTGAAAATGTGAAATGGTTTAGAGATTTATTATATCAAATACTTTGTTCTGAGAAACTAAACTCTCTAATTTTGATTTATTGTGAAAGAAGTGCTATCGGTAGAGTATAAATTTGCTATTGTGACGGTAAATCTAGGACCAAAAGGAGCAAACACAATACTTTTAGATTATATTTGACAACTCGTATATGCCATTAATATTGATTGTGTTAAATCTTGCAAATTCATAGACTAAGATTTTAGCAAGAAAAAGAATTTGAAGCACATCAAAGGGATGAGATTGAAGCTATTAATTTCAAAAGTCATATATGAGGAAATCTAACTTGACCCTAGAGATCCTATAACCAGGTTCAATGAGAAAAACTCATCATATGATAACTCGTTAGAAATGCACTAATATTTATTATAATATTTCCTTCATATGGTGTGAGTGCATTTATTCTGTAATGATTTATGGAGGTTGAGTCTAAGAACTCTTATTGAAAAAAAAAAATAATTAGTATGAGTGGGGTGTTAAAGTTACAGGAGTACCCTTGATAAATTTCTCCTATATGAGTATGGAAGTTGGCCGCTTCCTATGAGAATTGGACTTGTTCTTAAGAATACTCATGAAAATCGAGACAGCACAAGGCTGTAATGTGCTAGATATTAAAAGTTATGTTAACACCTTGATTATTGTGTGTAAATAGTGATACTTTATTTTTCTTAAACAGCCATAGTTCAAGTCTGAAACCACTAGGGTTCTAAAGTAAAGACTATTATTGTACTAAGTGAATGTTCAATATATCACACTTATTCATTATGCATAATAGTCTCTCTTCAGCTGGTGAACTATCTTATTTTTAATATCAAACTGAGTAGTCTTCATGCTGGAAATAGAAGTATTTTCATACTAAAATATTAAAGTGCATGATATATTAGTGGGCATAAAATGAAGAAAGTGGTCATTTATTCTTGTAACCATTATGCCATGTTCTCTCAATTATTTTTTTACTAATTATCTCACTACGCCTTAATTTATAAACCACTATCTTGATATTTACTTTGTGGGAGAAATACTACACCTATATAAAAGATATTTTCTTCTTTGTATTGTGTGGATGAGAAGTACTATGATATAGATTTTAAAAAAAATATTGTATTGTGTTTATAATTTGAGGTTGATGAAGTGAAAGAGAGAGTTGAGACAAAAAAATTATTCTAAGTCTCCAAACTACTTTCTAAAAAAAGAGAGTATTATTTTGTTGAAGGAACATGTTTTTTGTAGAGCTTTGAACTCAACAGCTAGTGCAAAGTCGTTGGAGTCACATGACGTTATCGAGATATTGTATCTTGGAAGGGACAAATCAAGATTTATACTGCTGGATTAGTGGAAATTATTATTGTTGCTCTTAAATGTACATGCAATGTACATGCAAGTGCACGTGATCGCCAAATTATATATTGACTTGAGAATCGAATATCATGCCCACAGAGATTTATGATCTAAAAATTATTAGACTTTACTATTACTAGTTAATTAAGCAAGTACTTTCACCGAAGGTTGATTTAATGATAAACTACTGCAAAGATGTAAAACTAAGTTATTTATACTAAAAAGTAATCTACTAATGATTTCATCCTTTAAGATTAATACAGAGAGATGGATATTTCAGGGTTGTGGTTGGTTCACCGGTCCTATTGAGTTATCCAAATACTTCCTCTTAATATGAATTATTAGTGACTACTATTTAACTAGATTATTGATATGCATAGTGTTTTTCTGAATTACTACTCACTTATTCATAATAGATCGTCGCCTATATTCATATGAAATTGATCTTAAGAATGCATGATACTTATGTTATTTAATTAAAAGCGATAGTTAGGTATATTCCTATCCCAATTGCAAATTCTTGCCCACTTTTTGTGTCTCGTGCAACATTCCCACAAATAACAATATATGTGTGTGTGTGTGTGTGTGTATGTGTGTATGTATGTGTGTGTGTGTATATATTAAGGACATGCAAAATCTAGGCAAATGATGTCAAATATGCCATAATTATTCAGCACACGCTCCCAATAATGGCTAGTCATCCTCAACTGAAGGTCCATCATCCCATAGAGATGGTCATGGAAGTCGTCATTACGAGTATGTCACGCAACTATAGCCAATGTGTCTCTACCTACCTTATCTGGTTTCTTGACATAGCGGTGATGTCTATCAACTTACTACAACTGGCATTTGTGTAATACCCTGAAAGCTCCTAAAATCAGATCCGAGGGTTTAATCAGAAAAATCAGAAAAAATCTGCACAGGCCATAGAACGACTTTTCAGGTGACTCATCAGGTCACCCGACGAATTGTTGAGTGACTCGGTAAGGGGTGCCAGGCTGGTAAGGAGACGTTATCAGGAGGTCATCTCGGATAGTGTAACGACTCATCATTTGACACAATGAGTCGCTAGGGCACCCGTTATGTGTCAAGAAAGTTGCAAACCAGGAGACCTAACGAGACATGGAACGAGTTGTGGTGTCACCTCACGACTCGTCAAGTTGGTCGTTGTCAGGATGGCTGAGATTGAAGGATGGAATTTCCAGTGGTGACAATATTAGGAGGTAATGAGTCACCGTCCCTGTTAACAACTGGTAGTGTTAGTCGCTAGTTGAAAAAGTTTAGTGACAGAATATTTTTCAAATCAAGGTAATGAGTGAGGACCACGAGTCATTAATAGTCCCAACGACTCATTAGGTCCCTCGTTAGGACTAGCAGTATAAGTTTTTTTTGAAAAATTAGCAAGGGTGTTTTCATAATTTCTAAGCTTCTAAGCCCTAAACTACATCGTTTTAAGCTCTGTTAGGAGAGTTTTAATAGGGTTAAACCTATTCTATACTATTCCCCTCCCATTCATGCAAGACTTAGACCTCTCCATTGAAGATCAAGCGTAGAACCCTTCAAGTTCTTCTCCAAATCCTTTGGGCTTTCTAGGGCAAGTGTAGATTCAATTCTTCCTGGTATGTATTCACTCTCATGCCCAAATTTCTCCTCAAGTTCATGAATTCAAGTGTTAATTCAAGTGTATGATCCCATGGGATTTTAATCCAAATTTATGAAATTCTCTATGATTTATTTATTGGTCAATTCCCTTCATGTTTCAAAGCGTGTTTTAAGATTCATGGGCAGATTTTATGTACTAATTGATTACAAATTCATGTTTTTAAATTTTAGAAAATTATGCCCAATTATGCAAGTTCATGAAAAGTTTAGTCTATGATCGATGAATTTCAAGTATGATGAAGTATCTAGCATGTATGTATGTTTACAAATTAACAATATATGAGTCTATGATTGTGACTAGTGCAATCTATTTCAAGTATGCATGATCTTCAGATTTTGGGTAATCCCACTCAGATTTAGCATGTTTTCATGATTCAGTCTAGTTTTATAAATCAGTTTACCATATGATTTTGGAGTCTATACTCTCATTTTTCAGCTTATGGTATGTTTGGAGCCAGAACTCCCGGTTTTCAAATTTCCGACTATGCATGTAATTACATTATCTGCTTCGTTAAAAAATGATGATTTCAACTTCGTTGAGAAATGATAGAGATCACCTTGTATGTTTTTTAGAGTTGTGTCTAGTACCGAGTAGGCTAGGGATTCATCAAACCCCGGATCTCAGAACTACGTGCCAACATAGGATTTCACATTTTACTTTGGGACATCCCTTGTGAGCTTCCCCTAACCCAAATGGCCCTTCAGCTTGATATCGTTATCATGGTAGCACCCTTAGCCTTGGTAAGGCTTCGGACGACTCTGCCCACTTGAGTGTACTAGTTGGGATCACGTAAGATCTATCGTGGTAGTGTCGGTTATATGACGGGTCTCCCATTGTCCTGATGATCTCAATTATGCATGTTTATCAGTTATGATATTACGTTTTCGGCAGGTTTGACCCAATGATCAGGTTATTAGTTTTTACTTATGAATCTCAATTTCAGCTTTGGGTCATTCGATTCAGTTATGAGATCTAGTTTATGTCTACTCATGTTTTCAGATATCAGCATCCAATCCTTACTATTAGAATCTTATGATGTTATGATTTATGATATGCACGATTTCAATTTATACTTACTCAACCTGTTTTACTTACCTTGCATACTAATTACATTCCAAGTACTGACCGCATACTCTATGTTATATCATTTCATGATACAGGTCCTAGTGATTAGACTCAAACACGCCCTTAGTTCTGCTCTCATTCCAGTTCCGACCCTGCCTTAGGTGAGTCCTCATCCTCCGAGGACATATATCTTTTAGTAATCATTATGTCAAGTTTGTTTCATACTAAAAGATAGCTGGGGGCTTGTCTCAGCTTCTCATCAGTTAGTGGAGACTTTTCAGACTTAGACTTGTTTATTCAACTTCGGACTCAATGTTATGATATTACCGTTGGCTAGAATTTTGTTATTCATACTTTCACTATTTTAGAATTCAGTTATTAGTTTTGCTTATATTGATCTTTAGTTATCATGTTCATGCCATGGGTTGACTTGGATCCATTTACGGTTCTAAGTTCCATCCTGGCCTATGCTTAAGTCATGAAAAACTTGGTATCAGAGAATTAGGTTTTAAAGTGTCCTAGGGTGTTTGAAAGCCGCATTAAGTAGAATCTTTTTCATGGGTGTGAAGCGCGCCACATTTATGACAAAGAGGCTATGAAATATTTTAGGAAACTTCCCTTCTTTCATGATTTTATCTCATGCTATGAGTTCAACTCTCTCTACCTCTAACTCCCGCTTTACGCGTTTGTAGAATTATGCCTCCACATTGAGTTAACAGAAGAAGGAATGGCAATGGAAATGGAAATGGCCATGAGGATGGCAATGGAGATCGGTACCAGCAAGCCCCACCAGCCCCAACGGATCCCGTGCCCGATCAGGTTGCCCATGCTGAGTTTAGGGTATCCATTCAGATGTTGGCATAAGCATTGACTGCTCAGGTCAATCAGCAGGCAGTGACTCATGTTTCTCAGAATGGGAACACAGCAGCGGCTAGAGTTTGGGATTTCCTCAAGATGAATCCCCCTGAGTTCCTTGGGTCAAAAGTGAATGAGGACCCACATGAGTTCATTGAGGAGATCCAAAAGATCATCCAGATTATGGAGGTGATAGGAGAGGAGTGTGCAGACTTAGCCTCCTATCAGTTGAAGGGGGTCGCTCATGTATGGTATAGGTAGTGGAAGGATAGCTGGGGAATCGGAGCAGATCCCAATAATTGGAATGAGTTCCTCAGCGCATTCTTAAACCAATTCTTTCCCTGAGAGTTGAGGAAAATCAAGGCGGCCGAGTTCGTGAATTTGAAACAGAACAACATGACCATCCAGGAGTATGCTCTATAGTTCACCTGGTTGTCCAAATATGCACTAGAGATAGTGGCCGATCAGAGGGCTTGATTGAGAAGATTTGTGAATAGAGTAATGGAATCCTTGGTCAAGGATTGCAAGATTGTGATGCTACATCAGGACATTAACTTCT
This sequence comes from Datura wrightii, assembly GCA_035772735.1. NCBI lineage: Eukaryota > Viridiplantae > Streptophyta > Magnoliopsida > Solanales > Solanaceae > Datura > Datura wrightii. Next base: position 53,668,391 of record JASDFA010000023.1, read on the forward strand.
CCCGATTGGTCTTGTATGCCCAGCAGATAAAGGCAGTGCAGATGAGGGAGAGGGAGAGAGAGTCCAAGAGGGCCAAGACAGACCGCTTTGGGTTTTTCTAGCAGAGGTCTGGTGGCGGACATCATTATAAATCCCACCATAGATCATCACCCCTCAACGCCGTCATCAGATAGTGTGTCATCCAGGGCTAGGCGTGATCAGAGGGGAAAGACATCAGGCTCTAAAGGTCAGGGAAGCAGGTCAGTAGATCCCAGTATTCCAGTTTGTGGAAGGTATGGTCGAAGGCATACCGGTCAGTGCTTAGCAGGTTCAGGGGCATGTTTTGGGTGCGGGAAGCCCGATCACATGCTCAGAGATTGTCCGGCAGCCAGACAGGGCCACAGTAGAGAGTGTGACCTAGTTACCAGTTCAGCAGCTCCACCAGCACGCTCAGCTCAGCAGGGTGTATCCACTAGTGCAGGCGATGGTCAGTGTCAGAACAGATTTTATGCCCTCTCATTACATTAGGAGCAGTGTCACGACCCAAATGGAGGCTCGAATCGTAGACACGGACGGGACAAGGGACAATGTTGAGCTTTATTTTCATATGATGTCGACTCTATGCATGATTTCGTTATGAGCTTTGTCAATAGAAAATGTTGATCTTCGTTTCATACAATGTTGAGTTATGCATGATTTCATATTAAGCTTCGTCAGACGATGTTAAGCTTTGTTATATATGACGTAGAGCATTGCATGTTTTTGGGAGAAGAGTCTAGCACCGAGCGGGTTAAGGGTCGATTACCCTATGCCCCCGAAGTATACGCCAACGTAGGTTGATACTGTTATATTATTGGGACCTCCCTTGTGAGCTATCCCCGTCACGATTGGCCCTTCAGCTTGATATCGATATCATGGTAGCGTCCCTATCCCTGGCAACGTTTTGGATGGCTCTGCCCACTTGAGTGTAATAGTCGAGACCATGTAAGCTCTATCGTGGTATGTCGGTTAAGTGACGAGTCTCCCACTATCTATATCATTCAGATTTGCATATTCATTACTCATGATATATACTTATACATGCATGTTAAAAAAGCAAGGTTTGACTCATTGTTCAGCTTTTGATATAAATGTATGTTTTAGCTTTGAGTCATTTGAGTAAATCATGATGTTCTAAAGCTATGCACGGGCATGTTATGATAAGAATACGATTTCAGAGTGAATGCATGTACCTTTCTACTTATATTTAAAAGCTATGATATGTTATAAAATGTTTTAAATGATTACTTTACTTAAGCGGTTTACTTACCTTGCATACTCGGTACATTTCACGTACTGACCGCATACTTTCTATGATGCATCATTTCATAATGCAGGACCCAGTTCTCAGGTTCAGCCCCTCTCATAGTCGCGGTTCAGAGTTAGTACCTGCTTAATTGGTGAGTCCTTATCTTCCGAGGACTAGACTTTCAATTGTTTTGGATGTCCTTTCAATTTCAGTATTGTTGAGCTAGTTCGGGGTGTTGTCCCATCAGCTTGTCCAGATTAGAGGCTTATCAGAGTTAGACGTGTATCCAGCTTCAAATATTTATTCTGTTGTTATATTAAGTTTGACTTCCGCTGAGTTTATTACTATGTTTTCTTCATGTTTATTGGATGAGTTAGTTGAATGCCTATGCCATGGGTCGACTTGGGGTCTCCGTTCGGGTCGTGAAAAACTTAGTACCGGAGCCACAGGTTTGATGTGTCCTAAAGAGTCTGAAATCTACGTTAGGTAGAGTCTTTTTCATGGGTGTGAAGCGCGCCCCACTTATGACGAAGAGGCTACTAGACGTTTTAGGAAATGTTCCCCTCCTTCATGATATATATCGTGCGATGAAAAGCCTTTCTATCATTCTAATTCGTCCTGTTCGCGATTGCAGAATTATGGCTCCTCAAAGGATGAACGGAAGGAGGAATGGAGATGGTGAGGGCCACGATGATGGAAACGGTCATGAGAATCAGCCAGCCCCATCAGTTCAGGAGCCTCATGCACCAGAGCTAGCCGCTCGTGCTGAGTTTCGAGCTGCCATTCAGATGCTTGTGCAGGTCTTGACCACTCAGGTCAATCAGCAGGCCATTGCGCATGTTCCTCAAAACGGTAATGTAGCAGCGGCCAGAGTCTGAGACTTCTTGAGGATAAACCCGCCAGAATTTCTGGGGTCCAAGATAGATGAGGACCCACATAATTTCATTGATGAGATTGTCAAGATCATCCAAGTTATGGGGTTGAGTAGTGTTGAGTGTGCAGAGTTGGCCTTGTTCAATGCTTTTTGGGTATATAGCTACACGCAAGTGCACGTGGTCGAACAAGTAGTAAAGTGGCTCAAGTAAGCCAAGTATCGATCCCACAGGGACTGGACTAAAGTAACAATCTACTCAAGCGTCAATGAACTTTAACTCTAAAATGCAGACAACAGTGTGAAGAAGAGATGTTGATAGTTTGTTTCCTAATTTTATACTAAGTCTAAAACGAATATACAAATTGAGTCTGAACTATAAGTATGAGCATGCTGAGGTTGAATGAACATGTAGAAAAATAAATTATCGATACAATTTGATTTATCTTTCCTCCGGTTGCTAGTCAAGAATTATTGCCTATGGATTAAAACTCTCGTATTTAACCCAACTTAAGAAGCATGAACCTTCCACTACATTTCTGTGATAAAAAGAAATTTATGTTCTAGCCATACAAACCCGATTCCTTAATTGACTAATACGACTTTCAAGTATATCTCTATCCTGAAGGTAAATCAATTCTCAATTTTCCCAAACTAAGAAAAGATCATATCCTATTAGTTCACAACTTTCCAATTTCTTGCTCTCTCAAGTGAAACCGGACTTTTTAGATATATATTAACATTGGCCACACATTAATGCAGTAAGAACAAGAATCAATAGAACAATCATGGAAGAAAAGATGAAAAACCAATTTATCAATAATTACATTTTAATACAATTGTTCTTAACCTCAGCAAAAAGAGGATTTAGCCACTCATTTGTGGATTAAACATCGTTAAATGAGTGTTAATCATACAAGCAATTGAAATAAAGAAGAAGGAGATAGAGAAAAACCCTGAGATTTTCGTCCCCTCAACTGCCTATAATCCACTTTCTTGCTCAACCAAGTCAGAATAATTAAAAATGGACCTAAGTGTTCTATTTATACTAGTGGGAATTTTTCCCGGAATAACAAGCAACGTGTCACGGAGTGCATCGCGGAGCACTGCCTCCGTGACACACCACCAACGCGAACCCTTACTGGAATCCGGACGTCCAGGTATTTATGCCCAATGTGGCACGGCGTGCAACACGGGGCTAGGCCAACGTGCCACGGCCCCAATGCGCCACGGCCCCAACGCGCACCTTCATTGGAATTAGGCAAAATTTCACCCTCCAGGCAGAGTGCATCCGCGATGGCAGCGTGACACGGCTCCATCGCGGAGCCCCTTTAATTCATGCTCTACTTGTGCTTTTTCCCTTGCCCGCTTCCGAGTCCAATTTCGATTTCTCCCAACATGCATCTTAGCTTCATAACTTTATATTTTTCCTGCAAAACAACGCTAATCATGTTGGTTAGTATAAATTCACATTTTATTACAATTCACATGAAAATGTACAAACATCGATAATAAACAAGGAAAAATGACACATTTGAGTATCACTTGGGCATATAAATTTGCCCAAGATCAGGCCTCCTACCAGTTGAATGGGGTTGCATATATTTGGTTTCTCCAGTAGAAGGACAGCAGGGTCTCTTGAGCAGGTCCAGTCACATGGGAGGAGTTTCAGGTTTCTTTCCTCGACTGGTTCTTCCCTCGAGAGATGAGGGAGTTTAAAGTAGCTGAATTTGTGAATTTAAAGCAAGGAAGGATGATTGTTTAGGATTACTCCCTTGAGTTCACCCACCTATCTAAGTATGCCCCAGAGTTAGTGGCCGACCAACGGGTACGGGTAAGCAAATTTGTACATGGTATAGCAGGATATTTGGACAAGGACTGCAGGACAGCTATGCTCCATCAGGACATGGAATTCCCTCGCATTATGTTGTACGCTCAGTAGATGGAGGCGGCACATTCGAGGGAGAGGGAGGCCAAGAGGGACAGGACCGAGGACCACAGGCTCTCTCAACAGAGGTCTGGTGGTGGGCATCGATAACAGACCCACCAGAGATCATCAGCCCCAACATCTTTAGCACTAAGTGTGCCATCTAGGCCCAGACATGATCAGAGAGGGTGACCGTCAGGCTCGAGGGGTCATAGAAGTAGACCCATAGGCTCCAGCATTCCAGCTTGTCGCAGGTGCAGCCGAGGACACACAGACCAGTGCTTGGCAGGGTCAGGAGTTTGTTTTGGATGTGGGCAGCCTAGACATATGCCCAGAGATTGTCCCGTTGCAAGACAGGACCAGGTTGGGGGCTGAGGCCCAGCTTCCAGTTCAACAGCCCCACCCCCACGCACAACACATTAGGGGGCATCTACTAGCACAGTTGGCGGGCAGTGCCAGAACAGATTCTATGCCTTAGCCACTTGTCAGGAGAAGGAGGCTTCACCAGAGGTAGTCACTGGTATGTTGAGAATCTTTCATATTTATGTTTATGCTTTTCTAGATCCGGGGCTACCTTGTCTTTTATGACACCATATATGGCCAGTACCTTCGAAGTCAGTCTTGATGTCTTATCAAAGCCCTTCTCTGTTTCTACTCCAGTAGGTGACTCAGTTATAGTTAGACGGGTGTATAGAGATTTCCCGATCTCAGTTCTTCATAAGGTCACCTCAGCAGACTTGATAGAGTTAGCCAGACTGATTTTCATGTTATTCTCGGCATGGATTGGCAATTTGCATGCTATGCTTCAATTAATTGTAGGACCCGGTTAGTAGATTTCAGATTTCCAGGTGAGCCTGTCTTGGAATGGGAGGGTAGTTCAGTTATGCCTATAGGTCAATTTATTTCCTACCTTAAGGTCAGGAAGATGATTTCTAAGAGTTGTTTGTACCATCTAGTTAGAGTTAAGACCGTGGAGTCTGAAACCCTGACTATCCAGTATGTACCAATAGTACGTGAGTATCCATAGGTCTTTCTTGATGATTTTTCAGGTGTCCCTCCCGAGCGGGAGATTGATTTCGGTATAGATCTTCTTCCCGACACACAGTCTATATCTATTCCGCCTTACAGAATGGCTCCAACTGAGCTAAAAGAGTTGAAGGATCAGTTGAAAGACCTATTAGGTAAGGGCTTTATTAGGCCGAGTAAGTCTCCATGGGGTGCACCAGTGTTATTTGTCCAGAAGAAGGATGGGTCGCTTCGGATGTGCATCGACTATCGACAGTTGAACAAGGTCACCATCAAGAACAGGTATCCTTTACCCAGGATCGATGATTTGTTTGACCAGCTTCAGGGTTCTAAGTGTTTCTCCAAGATTGATCTCAGATCCGGGTATCACCAGCTCAGGGTTCGGGAGAGTGACACCCCGAAAACTGCTTTCAAGACTCAGTATAGACACTACGAATTTGTTATTTTATCTTTTGGATTAACCAATGCCACTGCAGCTTTTATGGATTTAATGAATAGGGTTTTCAAGGCATATTTGGACATGTTCATGATTGTGTTCATTGATGACATCCTTATATACTATCGGAGTGAGGAGGAGCATGTCGCTCACTTGAGAATAGTGCTTCATGTTACACCCTGTAAATTTTAAATGAATAAATAGCCTAATGGCATGTTGGTTAAGGGATTTAGAAGGCAAGCAAAAAACAAAAAAGGGAAAAGTTGATTTTTTTCATATGTATCAATAATTTCCAGAAAATAGGGGAATATAGATAGGGAAAAGGAAACCCACGACTATTTACTTATATTTCTTGCCGATTACGCTACGAAACGCGGTCTAAACTCCGTTTGGCTTAGATACCGAGGTATAAAGCTGCAGAGAGCAATCCTACGGAGTTGGTTTCGTGAAATTTGGCCGGCGAAACGTCGTGCTACCGAGGTAAAGTAAATAGAATTGTTTTAAATTAGTATCAATGTGTTCCTAGCCTTGCAGTGAGCATTTATCCCTTCTGGACTATCGAGAAATAATGAGTTTTCGACCGTTTTCCGATAAGTCGAAGTTTGGGATAAATATATATCAAAAGTGATAATTTCTCTCGGATATTAATGTATTTAGTTCTAATTGACATATATGTAAATGTAGTTGGGAGAAATAGCTGGAGTACTGACCGAGCTTCGTCCGTTAGTCGGATAAACCGAGGTTAAGGTATGTAAAGCTAGTTTCTTCGGCAAGTTAGTAGCTTTAGCCTTGTATAGAACAGTAAACTTCGTAGTAGAATTTCCGGAGTTGAATGTTGAGTATTGTGCAAGTTTAGTAAATCTGGTTTGCGTTGTTATATCGTACTCAGTCCGAAAGTTAGTAAAGCATGCGCTAAAATGGCAAGTTAGCATTCCAGACTCAATATAGCCCAGTATTTGATTAGCAAGCATGTTTCTAGAATAATATGATATATATTCAGAATAACAGTTAGTAAAGTAAAATCAGACAGTCAGATAGTATCTTGGCTGCAGATTAGCCATGCAGTTAGATAAAGATCACAGATTCAGTATAAAGCAGTATGAGAATCAGTATAATACAGAAAGAGATCAGAATAAGAAATCAGAATTCAGATAGTATTTTCAGTTCAAACATGCTTGCTATATGTGATTATTATTTGTTGAGACCTGTTTGTGTTATGAGGGCACCTTTTGAGCGTCCTCACCGCCCCTGGGTTGGTAACTGTGTCGCCCACTGAGCGGGTGGGTTTACGTCACTCCAAGGAGTGGCATGCCTTCCCCAGTTTGGACGAAGATGGGATGAAGCTTTCCCCATATCAGGCTAATCAGCATTATAGTACAGATAGCCTTGTTGTGCGCAAGCGCCTAGGGAACAGATTCAGATACAGTTACAGTTACACATATAGTATAGGAGTCCTTTGGACTCAGATACAGTTATTTATATCAGAGGCCATAGCCCGAGCTGGAGACCCAGGGGGGCCGGTAGAGGTGCTCGTAGTTAGCAAATGAGTGGAGTGACTTATTTTTGGCTGGTTTTGACCCGGGTAGGGGTATATAGATTGTTTGCTTGCTTGGCGCCATCCAGCTTATGGGGTTGGTATTGGCTCTTGTTCGCTATATATATATATATATATATATATATATGTATGTATTTATGTGCTATATATTAGTTAATAGACAGCAGGCCGCCGCGTCTACAGGTACGCTCCTGCCCTATCACAGCACAGAAAGTCTGATTTAGTTCATATCAGTTCTTATAGGTTCGGTTATCTCCTGCTATTCAGAATTGCTAGTTATGTTATTTGTATTCAGTTTGCTTTGCATACTCGGTACCAGTGGTACTGACGCCTGTGGGGGCGTTGCATTGCTTGCCTGCAGGTACACATAGACGAGTAGTTGATCCCTCGTGATCCAGTCAGCAGAGTTATAAGCTCCTATCCTCCGGAGCTAGACAGTTGGAGGTTGTTCCTATTTCCTTTTTTATTACAGTTTGGGTAGGTCGGGGCCCTGTCCCGACCATTCTATTATTACTTCCTAGAGGCTTGCAGTCTGATGTTTCCCTGTGGTGGTGGAGCCGGTCGTATGGGGCCGTGCATGTATATATGTGTTAAGTTGTTGATGTTGGCCGCGTGGGGCCTTCTTCTGGTTATAGTTAGTGACCTTGTCGGTCACAAATGTGAATAGCAGTTGCTTCAGATTATAGTGTCATCGTTCTGGTTAGTTGTTGTGCATTATAGGTGGCTATAGGCCTAATCGGCCAGGGGCTGTATTTACAGCCGCTATATAGCCAGTTCGTTTCTTGAAATAGAGCTAGAGTCTAGCAGGCACCAGGTGCCTGTCATACCCCCCAAGGTGGGGTGTGACACTTCAGCCCCTCAAGGATCGTCAGTTGTATGCAAAGTTCAGCAAATGTGAGTTTTGGTTGGACTCGATGACATTCCTAGGCCATGTGGTATCAGGAGAGGACATAAAAGTAGACTCTCAGAAGATCGAGGCAGTAAAAAACTGGACCAAACCGGTGAACCCATCAGATATTAGGAGATTTTTGGGATTAGGGGCTTACTATCGGAGATTCGTGGAGGGTTTTTCATCTATTGTCGCACCATTGACTAAGTTGACTCAGAAGAAGATGAAGTTTCAATGGCCAAAGGCTTGTGAGAAAAGCTTCCAGGAGTTGAAGACCCGACTCACTTCAACACCAGTCTTGACCCTACTGAGGGTACCGATGGTTTTGTGGTGTATTGTGATGCTTCATAAGTCGGACCCAGGTGCGTGTTGATGCAACATGGGAAAGTGATAGCATATGCCTCGATACAGTTGAAAGTTCATGAAAAGAATTACCCAACCCATGATCTTGAATTGGTCGCGGTGGTGTTTGCATTAAAGATATGGAGGCATTACTTGTATGGGGTCCATGTGGATGTATTCAAGGATCACAAGAGCTTGAAATATGTGTTCACGCAGAAAGATCTCAATCTTTGGCAAAGGAGGTGGTTGGAGCTACTTAAGGACTATGATATGAGTGTCCTTTACCACCGGGGTAAGGCTAATGTGGTAGCAAAAGCACTTAGTAGACTCTCTAAGGAGAGTGTGTCCCACGTGGATGAGGGAAATAAAGAGTTGGTGAAAGATGTCCATCGACTTGCAAGGTTGGGAGTCAGATTGGTCGACTCGACCAATGGCGGCTTTGTTGTGCAAAATGGATCAGAATCGTCCTTAGTGGTTGATGCCAAATCTAGACAAGATGAGGATCCAATTTTAGTAAAGCTAAAGGAAGCCGTTCGAAGTCAAAAGGTGGAGGTTTTCTCCCAAGGGGGAGATGGTGTACTGCGATACCAGGGTCATCTATGTGTTCCAGGTGTCGATACTTTAAGGGACCGGATATTGCATGAGGCACATGGATCCAAGTATTCTATCCATCCGGGCACCACCAAGATGTATCATTACTTGCGGGAAATATATTGGTGGAACGACATGAAGAAGGATATTACAAAATTCGTAGACAAATGCCCGAACTACTAGCAAGTGCAAATTGAGCACCAAAGGTCGGGAGGCGTATTGCAGGATATTAACATTCCTACTTGGAAGTGGGAAGAGATCAACATGGACTTCATTACCGGCCTACCCGACAGTATGATTCCACTTTGGTGGTGGTCGATAGGTTGACCAAGGCTGCACACTTTCTACCGGTCAAAACCACAGATTCAATGGATGATTATGCCAAATTATATATTCGACAGTTGGTCCGGCTTCATGGAGTGCCTTTGTCCATTATCTCAGACCGAGGTACTTAGTTTACCTCTCAATTTTGGCGGTCTTTCCAAAAAGGGCTTGGGAATCAGGTTAAACTCAGCACAGCATTTCATCCGCAAACGGATGGCCAGGCGGAACGGGCAATTCAAACTCTAGAGGATATGTTGAGAGCCTTTGTGATGGATATTAAAGGTATTTAGGATGACCACTTGCCCTTGATCTAGTTTGCTTACAATAACAGTTATCACTCTAGTATCCAAATGGCACCGTTCGAGGCTCTTTACGGGCGAAAGTGTAGGTCGCCCACCGGATGGTTTGAGGTTGGTGAGGCAGCTATGATAGGGCCAGACTCAGTACACGAGGCTATGGTGAAGGTTCAGTTGATAAGGGATAGGCTGAAAACTGCTTAGAGTCATTAAAAGTCATATGAGGATGTGAGGAGAAGAGATTTGGAGTTTGTGGTTAATGATTGGGTATTTCTAAAGATATCTCCCGTGAAGGGAGTCATAAGGTTCGGAAAGAAAGAAAAACTTAGTCCCCGCAATGTTGGTCCCTACCGGGTTATGAGAAGAGTTGGTAAGGTAGCATATGAGTTGGACTTTCCGTCAAAGTTATCTTTAGTTCATCCCGTATTTCATATATCGCTCTTGAAAAAGTGCTTGGGTGACCCAACTTTAGTAGTCCCGGTGGAAAGCGTTGATGTGGGAGATAGCCTCAGTTATGAGGAAATTCCAGTTGCAATCTTGGATCGTCAGGTTCGGAGGCTGAGGAACAAAGAAGTAGCTTCGATGAAGGTATTGTGGAGAACCCATCATGTTGAGGGAGCTACATGGGAAGCCGAAGCGGCTATGATGGCTAAATACCCCCACCTGTTCCCTACCGGCTTAGTTTTAGTTTGAGGTATCAGTTTTTGCCCTAATTATCTAATCAATTTTCATGTTCAGTTCATGTGTGCAAGTTTGAATTACGTTATGATAAATGTATGTGATTCCTAAATTCAGTTCAGCTATGTAGTTCTTTTGGAGGTAGCCATTCCGTCAGTTTTCGATTTTAATAATCAGTATTTGCATTGATGATTGTATGTTTCTCCGTTTTCTGTGTGTTCCTAACATTCAAGGATGAATATTGCCAAGGGGGAGATATTGTTATACCCCGGGGGCTCAAAGATCGGACCCGGGAGTTAAAATGGAAAAATTATGGAATTCATATTGCAGGCACAGGACGAGTCATCAAGTGACTCGGGGGAAGGCCTGGAATAGATGAAGGATCGGGGTCCCTACGAGGGAGAGAAAGACTCGCGGTCTGACACCATGAGTCGTCATGTCACTCGTGGGGTGAGGTTGGAATTAAGCTAGAAGCAGCAACCAGTGTACCTAACGGATGGGACCCCATGAGTCGTGGCAAGTCCCAACGACTCATGAAATGAGTCATGAGTAAGTCGGTTGAATGTTAAGGCAGTGTACCTGATGGAAGGTGGCGACGAGTCGTGGCCACGGGGGACGAGTCGTTAAGTCATCCGTTACAAGCCCCAGGAGACATGTCAACTAGTGTACTTGACGAGCAACCTAACGGATCGCTGGCCCTGGTAACGAGTCATCAGGTCACCTGTTAGGGTCACCTGGAAGTTAATTTCTATGAAATAGTAAGGGCCTTTTCGTAATTTCCTAAGTTCCTAAGACTTATACTACATCATTTGGGGCTCGTTTTAGTGGGTTTTAAGCAGGGTAAAACCTATCCTAAGACATTATTCTCATGTATGCAAGTTTGAAGGTTTGAAGAGGAGATTCAAGGCAAAATCTCAAGGTTTCCATTGGAATCTCAGCTTCGGCTATTAGAGGGTGTTATAATTCACCATTCCCAGATATGTGAGGCTGTGAGTGGGTGTTTTCTTCCACACCCATGCTCAATCCCTATCAAAATGTGATAAATTATCTATAATCAAGTATGGGGTTTTACCCAATTACATTATTCTTCAATCTCTACACATGGGTATGATTAAATTGTGATTTATGAAGCTTGGGCGGATTCTAAATTGTTTTTCCTTATAAAAATTATTTTCTAAAATTTGAATCTAAAACGCCCATAGGGGAAGAGTTCATAAAAGTGGTGATTTATGGTAAATGTGTGATGATGATGAAGTCGATGATGAAAAGCATGTTTCCAAAACTACCCATGATTATGTTGATGTTTTCAAAATGAAATGATTAGACCCAAGTATGATAAAGCTATGGGTGATGCCCACATGTTGATTTAAGTGATGATTTTCCCAAAATAAGCTTACCACATTGTTTTGAAGTGAATTTCCCCAAATTTTTATTATAAATTCTAGCTTGTGGTATGTTGAGTAAATATTTCTATACGTAGTTTACCACATGATTTAGAGTAGATGCTCCCACCTATGATTTAGCTTATGGTATGTTTTGAAATAAAGCTTCTCATATGCATGAATTCATAATTGAGATGTGTGTGATTAATGAGCTTTGTCAAGGGACAATGTTGAGCTTCATTTTTATATGATATCGAGTCTATGCATGATTTCGTTATGAGCTTTGTCAATAGACAATGTTGAGCTTCGTTTCATACGATGTTGAGTTATGCATGATTTCATATTAAGCTTCGTCAATAGACAATGTTGAGCTTCTTTTTATACTATGTAGAGCATTGCATGTTTTTGGGAGAAGAGTCTAGAACCGAGCGGGTTAAGGGTCGATTACCCTATGCCCCAGAACTACGCGCCAACGTAGGTTGATACTGTTATATTATTGGGACCTCCCTTGTGAGCTATCCCCATCCCGGTTGGCCCTTCAGCTTGATATCAATATCATGGTAGCATCCCTAGCCCTGGCAAGGTATCGGATGGCTCCGCCCACTTGAGTGTAATAGTCAAGACCATGTAATCTCTATCGTGGTATGTTAGTTAAGTGACGAGTCTCCCACTATCTATATCATTCAGATTTGCATATTCATTACTCATGATATTTACTTATACATGCATGTTCAGAAAGCAAGATTTGACTCATTGTTCAGCTTTTGATATAAATGTATGTTTCAACTTTGAGTCATTCGAGTAAATCATGATGTTCTAAAGCTATGGATGGCTATGTTATGATAAGAGTACGATTTTAGAGTGAATGCATGTAGCCTTCTACTTACATTTAAAAGCTTATGATATGTTATAAAATATTTTATATGATTACTTTACTTAAGCGGTTTACTTACCTTGCATACTCGGTACATTCCACGTACTGACCGCATACTTTCTATGCTGCATCGTTTCATAATGCAGGACCCGTTTCTTAGGTTCAGGCCCGTGCATAGTCGTGGTTCATAGTTAGTACCTGCTTAATTGGTGAGTCCTCATCTTCCGCAGACTAGACTTCAGTTGTTTTGGATGTCCTTTCAGTTTCAATATTGTTGAGCTAGTTGGGGGTGTTGTCCCATCAGCTTGTCCAAATTAGAGGCTTATCAGACTTAGACGTGTATTCAGCTTCAGATATTTATTCTGTTGTTATATTAAGTTTGACTTCCGCTGAGTTTATAACTATGTTTTCTTCACGTTTATTGAATGAGTTAGTTGAATGCTTATACCATGGGTCGACTTGGGGTCTCTTGGGGTCCCTTGTCCCATGCCTATGATCCGGGCCTCCGTTCGGGTCGTGACAGGCACGAGGTTTCCCCGGATGTGGTCACTGGTATATTATGAGTATTCCATCGTGATATTTATGCATTGTTAGATATAGGGGATATCTTATCTTTTGTGACGCCTTATGTTGCTATTAGTTTCAGAGTTAGTCCAGAAATCCTATAAAAACCCTTCTCAGTCTCTACTCTAGTCGATGACTTTGTTATAGCTCGACGGGTATACAAGTTCTTCAGAAAGTCACCTCCGCCGATCTAGTAGAGTTAGACATGACTGATTTTTATGTTATCTTTAGTATAGGTTGGTTGTATGCATGTTATGCCTCAGTGAATTTTAGAACCCATATGGTAAAGTTCTGATTTTTGGGTGAGCCAGTCCTGGAATGGAAAGGTAGTTCAATTGTGCCTATAGGTTGCTTTATTTCTTACTTTAAGGCCAAAGAGATGATTTCCAAGTGTTGCATTAACCATCTAGTTTGGGTTAAGGATGCAACGTCCGAAACCCTGACTCTCCAGTCAGTTTCTATAGTGTGTGAGTATTCGGAGCTTTTTTCAAATAATTTACCAGGAGTTCCCCCCGAATGAGAGATTGACTTTGGTATTGGCCTTCTTTTCGATAAGTAGCCTATATCTATTCCTCCTTACAGAATGACACTAGCCAAACTAAAGGAGTTGAAGGATCTCCTGGATAAGGGCTTCATCAGGCCTAGCAAGTCCACGTGGAGTGCATCAGTTCTCTTTTTTCGAAAAAAGGATGGGTCTCTTCATATGTGCATTGACTATCGACAGTTGAACAAGGTCACCATTAAGAATAGAAATCCCCTCCCCAGAATTGATAACCTATTTTACCAACTTCCGGGTGCTAAGTGCTTCTCAAACATAGACCTAAGATTCAGATATCATCAACTCAGAGTTAGGGAGAGTGATATTTTGAAAACAACCTTTAGGACTCGGTATGGCACTATGAGTTTGTAGTTATGTCTTTTAGACTAACAAATGCTCCTGCAGTTTTTATAGATTTGATGAATAGGGTGTTCAAGATATACTTGGACATATTCGTGATTGTCTTCATAGATGAGATTCTCATATACTCTCGGAGCGAGAAGGAGCATGTTGCTCATTTGAGGTGGTGTTACAGACCCTCAAGGATTGCCAGCTGTTTCCAAGCAAGTGTGAGTTTTGGTTAGATTCGGTAGCATTTTTGGGTCATATGGTGTCAAGTGAGGGTGTGTAAGTGGACTCTCAAAAGATAGAAGCTGTAAAGAATTGTCCTAAACTATTATTCCTTCGAATATCAGGAGTTTCTTTGGTTTAGCTGGTTATTACAGGAGGTTTGTTGAAGGATTTCATCCATTGCAGTATTATTGACTAAGTTGACTAAGAACATATGCTTAGATTTATTTAGTATGTCCCGTTTCATATCACCTTTCATAAAATAGTCCACATTTATGGCTTCCCAATTACCAACAAGTAGATAACACACACACGGTCACTCACTATATTTGTGAAATGCTTTCCCAGCATTCCTGCACCAAATCAATTTCGGGCACACCAGGTTGGCTTCTGAATGTAGGTCATTGGGAATATTCCATGGGTGTTGTCCTTCCTCTTACAAATACACTTGACAAAGGAATTAACACACAAAATATGTGCCTAGTCTAACTATAAGGAGGCGAGTAACCATCTCCTTTAAAGGATCAATAGGGACATCTAGAGCCCATAAGAATCGACATATATCCCTAGATGAGAGATCTACCATCACGCCTCTGATAGGCCCCATGTCCTCATGGGTGTCATACATATACCAATTTGCCTAAAGTTCTCACACCATATTGATGTTAGTCTCTCCTAGATCATCAAATGCAAACTTTAGAGTGACTTCGTGTACCTGCTTCCAGATTACTAGGCATGCTCTTTTCAACCACTTTTCATCAATTGCTACCTCAAGCATGTACATCAGTGGCTTAAAGTTTTGAAACCAAGCCTTCCTATAGTCCTTAACACATTTTAGGATAAAAATTTGAGGTGGGCGGGGGGCTTGTTCTTGTGGTTTAGTGGGCGATGCACGTTGTGACAAAAGGCTGGCTTTGATCCCATAGCACGACTACATGATAACTTTTCAGATACATTCTCGTTCTTGCCCCGTGCCTCCGTAGCTTTCCATCTGGCTGATGGATTAGATGGTGTTGGATGAATCACTTTAGTACATGTGAAAAACAGCCAAGTATTAGAACACATGCAACTCAAGATAACGAACCAAGATATTTGCTTTTGAAATGATCAACACTTAGTTCTCTAGCATAGGTGCCTTCTAAGTCAATGGAGGGTACTAAGACTTCCCTCGTCTCAACTCAATGCATGATGAGAAAGCATGCGCAATTCCATTCATATGATTGGTAGGATTCTAAAATTTATGCCATGTATGGTGTTCATGTCTATTCCTGACTCTGTAGACCACCCCACACTTACATTCAATTTAGAGGATAATATGTCACATAATTGCATCAACCCTGGAGACTTAGGTCCCATATAGGGTATGAATTGCCTTTGAGGAAATTTATTGAACACATGAAGTGTAAAATATGTATGAGTGTGCTTGAGGGGTAAGGGACTACTCCGCCATCTCGAATCGACTCGAAAATCATATGCTCATCAACTATCATAGTTATACCAATAATTATGGGGATATGAGGATCCATGTACGTATTCATCATTTATAAGAATTCAAGAACTTTTAAACTTCCAATTTAGCATGTATGACCTTCATTATCGAGCACTTTAATTTCATGAACATCAAGGGGAGTGAGGAAATGGGATGTAACATGAAGAGAGAGTGATGAACGTGAAGACTTACCAGAGATTATCGAGGGAAGAGGGGCGAGTTTGAGAGAGTTATGTGTGTAATGTAGTTTGAGTGATGCGGATGAGGGGAACGGGAGGGTTCAAGGGATTTTAGGTTTAATAACAGAAATGGGGGCAGGCTAGGTCAGGTCACTTGCAACTTTAAAAGATTTTCGTACCTAGATGCGGAAAATGACACAATGTATGCTCCATTGCATCGTATTTTGATCCATCGGGCAATGTAGCAAATCGTCAACCGCTTGGAATCCTTTGAGTTTTATTCTGGATAGTGAACACAGTGGATGCTCTACCACACTAACTTTTGATGTGTTGGGCGATGTTAGACATCATCTATCGCATCAACACATTCAATTAATTTGACCTTATTTTTATTTTGTTCTCGCTCCTACTTTTTCCCAAGCTTGACTACATCATTGTACCTGCATAAAATACCCTCAATATAACCCGCTATTATAGAAAAAAAGGAAAAACCAATCCTAACCTAATAATTAAGTGCTTAAAGCAATTAAATAGTTGGTTTGCCTCATAGCAAGCACCTTATTTAATATTGTGGCATGACATTTTATTTGGATTAAATTTTACAATCTCACGTTGTGTTCTAAGCAACGCCTGATCTAACATCGCAACACGGATTAAGCTCCTTGTCTACTCATCAATGAGGTGAACTTTGGTCTTCTCTTTGTTAAAATCACCACCGTAATAATGCTTCAGATAATGTCCATTCATAAAGAACGTAGTTTACCCATTTAAGGTATTTATCTTAATAGATCCATGCGGCATGACTCTGGTTACTTGAAAATCACCCGATCACCTTGACTTCAACTTTCCAGGGAATAAGCTCAGCCTAGAATTGAACAAAAGTACCCTTTGTCCTAGCACAAACTCACGATACTGAATATAACAATCATGCTATCTCTTTGTCTTCTCCTTATACAACTTTGAATTCTTATACACATTAAGTTTGAGCTCATCAAGCTCGTGCAACTACTATTGACACACAATTTTGACACTCCTTTCTTTCATTTTACATGTTTGAGTTTTATTTTTATTTGCGAGGCCAAAGATGTTATTTTTACTTAGTTTATGAAATTTTGTGCTAACTCCTCCTCCTCCTCATCATCATCATCATCGTCATCGTCGTCGTCGTCGTTAGCGTCGCCACCGTAATAAATACTTGTAGAAGTATTTATTCATTTCTATCCGCTATTTTATATATATATAAATACTAGAACAAATATTTTTAAAGTTATTTATTCTACATATATTAAATACTAGTGAATAATTTTTGACAACAAATTAATAATTTTATAATATATTTTTTAATTCTGTAATTTGGTAATACCAATTTATGTTGAGCCCAAAAATTTAAATTTCAAAAAAAAAAACTAATCAAATCATTCCATATCTGAAAAATAATCTCTACTCTCATTCTTTTTCATGTAAAAAATAATTCTTGCCAAAACCAGGAAATCTTCCTACCTATTTTACTCCCTCTTTCCCAACAATTTTTTCGGACTCTATCTTTAACAATTTTTTCTCAGACAAAAATCATCATCAATCATGTTGCATTTTTCTACCCATCACCATCATCATAGATTCAACCATGAAACAATCATGTGAGATCATTTTTTCTACCATGAAAATCAGCTCAAAACGATTTTTCTACCATTTTTTCAATTTGTCAATTGAAAGCAGGATCGAGTGAATTTTTGTATTTTCATTTGAAGTCTCGCTCATGGATGGCGATGGATCAGACCAAAGAGGATGCCAAATCTAAAGTTCTAATTTCTATGTTTGCACGCTCCAAAAATAAGTACACCACGCTCAATAAGACGTTGTCGCTCAAAGTTTGACCACAACATGTAACAGAGTCGATGCATGAAGCAGAGTTCAAGTGAAATCGTCACCCCCAGAGGGGATTAGGTACGTTTAGTGAAATAATGAAACAAACAGGCTATAGCCGACTTCTTGTATGAAGCATATATATAGCTTTATGAAAAATAAAACAACTCGTCACTCCCTTCTAGTCTAATTATACTAGTTCATATGAACATGCGTTGCACATTTATTTCTATATTTTAATATAAATTATATAAAATAAATACTAAAGCAGAAACATACTTTAAAAACTATGCCACTTATATTTATGGTATCAAAGCAAAGATAATTATTAAATCATGCAAAGATTCAAATTTTAAAATTTAAAGTTTTATCGTGTATTATTATTTTCTAATTGTAATTATTTATTTGTCCATTAGGAATTAAGCCAGAAAAATAGATAGCATTTTTTTATGGTAAATGCAAGAATACGTTTAAAGAAATCAATAAAATATTATAAAATGAAGCTACCAGTAACAACATGAAACAAAAAAGTAGACAAGCAATATAAAGAGACAAGAGATGAGAGTTTTTGTTACACCCCGTAAGTTTCTAGCGTTTAGTCGGTCTATTCGCATGTTGGTTGAGAGTTTTAGAGTTTCATACATACGAGGAAAGGGCCCGGGAAAAGGCCGAACGAGTGCCAAGTCGGGATTTCGCGCGAGGAGGCCGAACCAAGCTACCCACGGGGCAAAGTGGCATGGAGCTGCTCCTCCGCGTTAGCCAACATGGCACGGAGCAAAATCAGTGCGTTGGGCAACGTGCCACATTGCCTTGTATGCTGCCTCAAGTATATATAGGCCTCACCCTTAGATTTCATGTTATTTACTCATATAACTTCGACCAGTAGAGGTAAGGACGCATGAAAACATTTAATTTTCATCCGATTACGCAGCTAAACACCGTCTAAATTCGAATTAACTTCGTGTATCAAAGTATAAGGCTGCAGGGAGCATTTCTACGGAGTTAGTTTCGTGAAATTTGCCCGGCGAATCGTCATCCCATCGAGCCAAAGTTGTTGGAATTGCTCCAAACTAGTGTCAATACGATCCCAGGATTAAAGTAAGCATTTCTCCCTTCTAGACGTTCTAGAAATAACGAGGTTTTGACCATGTTCCGTAAAGTTGGAATATAGTTAATATTTATATATAAAGTTTTCCTTTTTGCCGAACTTAATGTTAAAACTAGTCCTATCTTTCCAGTAACACGATTTCAGTTGGGAAGAGCTATTGAATACTAATTGGAACCTATCAGTTAATCAGAAACCAACAATCAAGGTATGGTAAGACATTTTCTTTCAGCAAGTTAGTTTCTTCAGCATAGTAGTCCAGTATGAATCCTAGTAAAGCATGTTAGGAGTATGTTATCATGTTTAGTTGTTTCTGTCAGTTGAGACTCATAAATTGTATTGTTTTGGGCTGGATTATACCTGTATAGCTTCCGTGACCACCCTAGGGTTAATAGCTGTGTCGCCGCCCGCCAAGGGCGAGGATACGTCGCTCTACGGAGCGGCATGCCGTCCGCAAGGGACGAAGATGGGGATCCAGATCCTCATATTCCCGTGGTTGGCCTTATACACACCCCTGCCGAGCATTTACGCTTGGGGTGTAGATATCAGGAGTCCTTTGGACCAGACTCAGACACAGCTACAGTCAGGGGCCGAGCGGGCCCAGTTGCAGACCCAGGGGATCGGCAGGATGCTTATAGCAGGTAGTTGACTCAGTATGACCTGGATAGGGGTGTATAGATTAAGGTGTACTCACTAGGGCTAATGGGGGCCCAGGTGGGTTGTTCTTTGCTGATTGTACCTTCCGGCTTATGGGGGCCAAGTAAGGTTTATGTTGGCTTTAGTTACTGATAGTTAGACGGAAGGACGCCTTGTTTGTCAGGTATGACCCCTACCCTCCTTATCACAGTTATGTTTAGTCCTGATTTCACTACTTCAATCATTCTCAGTCCGTTTCCTTTACTTCAGTTATTGTCTGTTCTATTTCCTTACTTTCAGTTATTTAAAGTTACTGCTTTACATACTCAGTACTTGTGGTACTGACACCCTCTTCTAGGGCGCTGCATTACTTGCCTGCAGGTACGCATAGACGAGGAGCAGGTCCCTCGTAGTTCCAGTCGGTCGTATAGAACCGTCAGCTCCCTTCTTCCGGAGCTTGAGTGATAGAGGTTTATTTCTTTTGTTTATACAGTATGGGTAGGCCGGGGCCCTGTCCCGACCATCTTATTACTCCTAGAGGCTTGCAGATTGCATTACTTCCTTATGGTTAGATGATATCGGTCGTGTGGGGCCCATATATGTTTTAGACTATGTGTGTTGGCCATGCGGGGCCCTGTTTAGCTGTTGATTGGTGGCCTTGTCGGTCATAGCTCAGTTTAGCATCGACCTTTAATTTTTAGTTATAACTAGATATCATGGTGGCCTTATCAGCACGCATAGGACTCCCTATAATTGTTGGTCCTTGGTTAACTTTTTATTTTCGCAGGTGGCTATAGGCCTTGTCGGCCGGGGGTTGTATTTACAGCCGCTATATAGCCCGTTGTTTTCTTGATTCTAGAGTTAGAGTCAGCCCTGCACCAGAAGTGCTTAGGCTCAATCAGCTTAGTAGTTCAGGTCCTAGACGGGCACCAGGTGCCAGTCATGCCTCCTAAGGTGGGGCGTGACAAACTTGGTATCAGAGCAGGTCGTATCCCAGGGAGTCTGCAAGCTGTGCTAAGTCGAGTCTTGTCTATGGATGTATTGTGCACCACATACTATAGGCAGGAGGCTTCAAGGAATGATAGAATGGTTACTCTTTCTTCTTATTCAGTCGTGCTATAGAGCGGTACAGTATAGGGTTAAGTCCCTAAGCTCATTATACTCTTTTGTTTACAGAGAAATGTCAGACCATCTACACCCTATGACAGGCAGGAGGTTAGATGTAGCAGCAGGAGAGGGCACCAGCAGGGTGCCTCAGCCTCGGTTAGAATTGGCCCGATCTGAGGATGATAGGAGGTATCATCTTGACCTCCCCAGAAGTCTCCACCACGTCAGGAGCCGCTTGGGACGACCGATGTGACGGCATCGCCTCCGGAAGTTTCTATACCCGTGCCATCCGACCAGAAGGTCAGGAGCGCGGTGGTTATGCTAGTCCAAATGATGGCTGCTCAGCGCCAGCAGTGCCACCTACAATTGCAGAATCCTTAGGAGGGCCTGGTAGTTTGAGGGTCCGAGAGTTCCTAGCATTAAGTCCCCCACAATTCACAAGGACAGATCGGACCGAGGACCCTCAGGACTTCTTAGACCATATGCAGAGAATTTTCAGGGTGATGTATGCTACACCCATAGAGTCAGTTGAGTTGGCGGTATTCCAGCTACGGGACATCGTCGTGCTGTGGTATGAGAGTTGGGAAAGGTCTCGAGGGAGAGATGTTTCCCCTCCGACCTGGCCCAGCTTCTCAGAGGCTTTCTTGGATCATTACCTACCGCGGGAGATTCGACATGCTCGGGTTGATCAGTTCCTACACTTGGAGCAGGGGTCGATGAGTGTCCGGGAATATGCCATGTGGTTTGATTCCTTGGCTTGATATGCGCCAGCCTTTGTGGACACAGTGCCAGGCAGGGTACACCGCTTTATTATAGGGCTAAACCCAGAATATATTGAGACCTGCATTATAGCCACACTTCGAGAGGATATGGATATCGCCCGTGTGCAGGCTTTTGCTCTGAATTTTGAGCAATGGGAAATTAGGAGGACAAGTCAGGAGCAGCGCCATAGGGACAGACCGGGTGAATTACAGGAGGAGTCCCGAGGAGGACCTGGGCCACGGTTATCAGATAGGCTGCCTAGACCCCGGCCTCCACCACAGCGGCAGAGGAGCAGGTCTAGTTGCCGAGGGCAACCAGAGCCCGACGAAGGTTCGCGAGCAGTAGGTTCACAGCAGCAAAGGGGAGTGGAGCAGAGTGGGTTTACAATGCCACTTTGCCCTATTTGCAGTCGACGCCACTCTGGAGCATGCAAGTATGGTTCCACAGCATGCTACATTTGTGGACAGGAGGGTCATCAGATGAGGAATTGTCCAGCTAGGGGTCAGGGTGACCGGGATCGACAGGATAGGTCCTCAGCAGGATCACGAGCTCTAGCACACCCGGCAGGGCGTAGGCCCTCAGTTTCAGCCGACAGAGGCCGAGGCAGATAAGGGGCCTCCAGTTCAGGTGCCGGCCCAGACCGTACTTATGCACTACCAGGGCGACAAGAGTCAGAGTCGTCACCATATGTTGTGACAGGTATGCTAAACATTTTCTCTCATCCTGCTTATGCGTTGATAGATCCAGGATCCACCTTGTCCTATGTTACACCGTTAGTGGATCGGAAGTTTAGTATTATGCCGGAATTGCTTCGGCGACCTTTCTCAGTGTCTACACCCATTAGTGACTCTATTATAGCCAGAAGGGTCTATCGGGGGTGTACAGTAGAGGTTGCTAGCTGTCAGACTACGGCAGATTTAATAGAACTAGAAATGGTTGATTTTGATGCTATTATGGGTATGGATTGGCTAGCTCCATGCTATGCCAATGTCGAATGTTGGACCAAGATTGTCCGATTCAACTTTCTAGGGGAGGCAGTGATCGTGGGCAAAAATAGCATGCCCGAGTGATGCTTTATACCTTAATTTAGTCTTGTTTATCTAAGTTATTTCATACATTTTCATGTGATTTTATGTAAATGTGAATATATACTAACCAACATGATTAGTCCTTGTTTTTGAAGGTTAATAATGCATTTGAGGAACTAATTCATGATTTGGTGAAGTGGAGGAATGGAATCAAGAGCAAAATGTGAAAGACAACAAGAAAACATGCAATAACTGGCACGCTGCGCGATAGGGGCCGTGGCACGCTGCCAACGCAGCAACACTTGGACAAAAATTGCATTTCTTGGCACATTCCAGTGAGGGTACGCATTACCAACGTGTCACAGAGGTCAAGTAGGGCGTTCAGCTCCGTGACACGTTGTTGTTCCACCACAGACCAAATTTTGCAATTTTTCAGCATAGTATAAATTGAACCCTTAGCTCCTAAAATCATTTGGTCATGATTTTATTCTGGAAAACTACCTAGGAGTGAAGGGAGAAGTGGGAGAACTCATCTAGGGTTTGTCAAATTCCCTTCTCATCTACCAAATTCATGTAAGTATGTTAGTTTAGTAGTAGTTAGTGTAGTTTTACGAACATGAATGGCAAGAACCCTTCCTCTAGGGTTGAAGCCATGAATTATGATTGTGATTTTATGAAATTGTTTTGGAATTAAGTTATTGATTGTTGTTTTCGTCTTGCATTCTGGATTGTTGGTTGTTTTTATGATTGATCACCATGAAAGCATATTTGTTAGCTTGAGTAATAGCTTGAGAAAGCATTACCTAGGTCAGGACATGAGAATGTGAGGAGCACGTTTGTATCTCGGGAGAGATTTTTGTGTCAGGATAGAAATATACCTAACACCGTGCTTGGTTGAGACACGGGGGTTATGAAATACCAACTTGGGATGTCACATCACCACTTGAAGAAGTAGTTGTGAGGCTAAGTTGAGTTAAATGGTTAGACGCACGAAAGTCCCTAATCGTTTCCCCGTAAACCACAACATAATTGATTGCCCGCGACTAGAAATTAAACTCCTCGCTCACAATGATGCAGTGAGGCTAGATTGTCGTGTTTAGAGGCTCGAAAGACCATAAACATGCAATTTCTAATTATGTGAAATAACAATTGATAGTTCCATGCTTAACCCATTGCAAATCGTACTATCGCATGATTAATTGGTTTTAACTCTATGTTGCTCCTAGAGTAATTTCAGAATACTTCGTTGACCCAAACTTAGACTTAATTAATCTCGATCGAAAATGTCTATAACCAACACTTAAGGTATTTAAGATCACACTAGAAATGGATAGTTAGAGGAATGGGTCCAGTCCCTGTGGGTTCGACAATCCGGTTCTTAAAAAGAGCTACTATATTACTTGCACGACCCGTACACTTGCGGACGCGCGAATCGGGCACGTCAAGTTTTTGGCGCCGTTGCCGGGGACTAGGCGAGATTTTGATAATTTATCTATTTTTGTGTGATTTTTGAATTTCCTAAAGTGTTGAAAAACTTGGTCTTAGTCTATTTATTTGCAGGTGACAGGTTGTCCTGCCGAGCTGGCTAGAAATAGAGAGCTTGTGGAACCGTTGCTTGAACCTGAACGTCAAATCCATTTGCGAAGGAGAGTAGCTCCAGAGCAAAAGCTGAAGAGACTTCAAGAAAAGGTACAACAACAACCACCCGCGGGACAAGTACAATTGTCATTAGAAGCAATGGCAGCAAGACCAGTTCGCGAAGTGGCAATCCCACTAGCGACGAATATGACCTCTAGAATCCGTAAACCGGAGCCTGGAGGGCACTTTGAGCTTAAATAGAACATGGTGCAGCTGTTACATTCTAGTGGTCAATTCACTGGGATGGCACATGAGGACTCGCAGCTGCACCTACAGAGCTTTTTAGAGATTAGTGACACGTTTGTCCCCACCGGTGTGTCCACAGATTATGTCCGATTGACCCTCTTCCCGTTTTCACTATTGGGAGAGGCGAAAAAATGGTTGAAGGCTGAGCCACCGAACTCCATAACTTCATGGAATGACTTCAAATTGAGAAGAAGTTGGAGAAAGAAAGGAACAGAGTGGAGGTTGTTTCCTCTAAACAGTAAAAGAAAAGGAGATGGTTCTCGAAAGAGAACCCAGGTATGAGGATGTCTTGAAAAGGACAGTCCACGTCGTGCCACGACGTAAAATAAGGCGCTGCTTGGGAGGCAACCCAAGGGTACCTCAGGTACAATTCGTAATTTTGATTTTTGTGTTGCTTTTGTTATTTTCATTTTGTTTGTGTTTTTGGTGGAAAGTTAAGCACAGATGGAGGGAAGTCTGAGTACCAAGACGGTGGAAGCTAAAGAGCATGGAATAGAAGAAGTGTGGGGTCGAACAGCCATCTCTGGAACTTGAAAAGAAAGCATGCTTTTAGCTTGGCATAAAGGCTTAGGGAGTATTTCTCATCCTTTAAATGTTAATTTGAGGCTATGAGGACATAGCAAGACTTTAAGTTTGGGGTGAGAAAAATTTCTAAATTTTTGTGATTAACAAGTTTTTGGTGAATGTGATGCTTGTGTGAAATTTGGGAGAAATTTGAAAAATTTTTGTGAATTAAGCATGACTTCATCACCCGTTGGTTTTTCTTTTCGGTTCTTTTCCAATTGGGGGGGTCTTTGAACCGAAGAATAAATTTTTTTTTATTTCCTTTGTTTGTAGATAGTGTCTTTAGTCATAGTTAGGGACTGTTTCCGATGATGGATGGATGACGACCGTCTTGAGGAAAAATTGGTTGATAGGCTTTGGGATTTTGAAACCATAACTAATTGGTGTTTGATGTTCTTGTTATGTGCTATACGTGATTGTAAGATGCAAGTATGTTTGGTGTGAAGCATGCAGGTGTATAACTTTGTGTGAGACGCTTAGGCTCTTGAATTTGACTCAATATGATTGAAGCTTAATTCTGAATTCTTGTGATTAGCTGAGTAAGAGTCTGATGAATGTGTCTCGAATTGAGCATGTGCCATGAGTGTAAGGTTTTTGAGTATTCTGTGCTATTGTGGATTGTCTAGAACTTGTCTGGTGTGTTTATAAAATGAAATGAAGGCTGTGAAGTGTAGGAGATGATCCAGGCATTTCTTTGAATGAACCAAATTTTTATCCCTCATTTTACCTACCTTGAGAAATTAATCCTAGTTAGCCCCATTGAGCTTTGAACCTATTCTTTGACAGCTTCAATATAAGCTTAATCCTTTTTCATTCATTAGCCTTGAATTTGATCCAAAACTCCTAAGCGCTTAAGGGAAAAATATGAAAGAGTAAAGGAGTGAAAAGAAAGGAAAAGTAGCAAGTTGTAGAAGTGGAGAAAAGGACAAAGGTGCACTTGTGTGAAAATGGTTGATTATTATTAAGGAGTTAGAAAACAAATTAATGAAATTTCTTTTATAGAGCTCCTTACTAATAAGCTAAAAAGTGCCTAAAGAAAGAGGGAACATAAGAGGAAAAAGAAAGATGAAAGGAGAAAAAGGTGAAGTAAGGGAAGGGAAGTTCGTAATGAGGGCGTAATGTATTAAAAGTGCTTGGGAAAGTTAGTCACTATTATTGGCCAGAATAGTACCTGCCTGTCCCTTAGCTTACATTACAACCCATTAAGTCATACTTGATCTTACATTCACACATCCTTAAATTAGTGGAATAAAACACTAAGGGCAAGCTTATGGGTCATTACATGATGCATGTGAATTCTTTGTGAGAGTGAGCGTAATTCTATTCATGTACCCACACATGTTGTGATTTAAAAAATTGTTTTTGCGTGTGATTAGGTAACTCTCTTTCCGTGAGGGGCACATGTTGAATGAAGGATATAATTCATGTGGGATTTCTTAATCAGTTGATTTGCATGAGTTTGCTAAGATTGAGAGTCGATTCTTGAGGTTAAGAAGTCTTAACATAGTTGTACTTCATTTCAATGATCAAATCGTGCATGCTCTATCTTTAGCTTGTTATCTTACGTATTCATTGTAGTCGTAGCTTGAATATTCTTGCTAAATGAGTTATGGATGAGTCTCCATATGCATGAGATGTAATAGGTTGTTAAAGGACGAACAAGACTTTAAGTGTGGGGTAGGTGATCGTGGGCAAAAATAGCATGCCCGAGTGATGCTTTATACCTTAATTTAGTCTTGTTTATCTAAGTTATTTTATACATTTTCATGTGATTTTATGTAAATGTGAATATATACTAACCAACATGATTAGTCCTTGTTTTTGAAGGTTAATAATGTATTTGAGGAACTAATTCAAGATTTGGTGAAGTGGAGGAATGGAATCAAGAGCAAAACGTGAAAGTCAACAAGAAAACATGCAATAACTGGCACCCTGCGCGATAGGAGCCGTGGCACGCTGCCAACGCGGCAACACTTGGCCAAAAATTGCATTTCCTGGCACATTCCAGTGAGGGTACGCGTTACCAATGTTAAACCCCGTAGAATTTCCGGCACCTAGACGACCTATTCACACGTTGGTTAAGCACATTTGAAGGCCATACGTGCTGTAGAAAGGCCCGGGAAAAAGATCGGACGAGAAACCCGTCGAACCATCGCGGGAGGAGCCGAGGCAGAGCCCCTCCGCGATGGCAGCGTGTCACGGAGGTGAGGCCTCCGCGATGGCTCCGTGACACGTTGCCCAGGTTCAGGCCCAAGTATATAAACCCCACTTCGGTTTTAATTCATTATTAACTTATAAAATTTCCAGAGAACATAGCATACCCGCAGGAAAGGAAAAAGGGACGAAGGAGGGATTATAATTTCCGTCCGGTTACGCTACTAAACACTGCCCAAACTCAAATTAATCCTAGATACCGAAGTATTTAGAAGCAGAGAGCATTTCTACGGATTTAGTTTCATGAAATACGGCCGACGAATCGGCGAGTCACCGAACTAAGGTAAGTAGAATTGCTCTAAATTAATGTCTATGCGTTCCTAGCTGAGAAGTGAATACTTCTCCCTTCTGGGCCGCTGAAAAATAGCGAGTTTTCGACCGTCTTTCGATAAGCCTAAGTTTAGGCTATAAACTATATCGAAAGTAACGTTGCTCTTTACAATAAAGCTGTATTTAGTATTGATTGACGTGTTTATGAATGCAGTTGGGAGAAAACAGTTGGAGTACCGGCTGAGCCTCGTCCGACAGACGAATAGTTCAAGATAAGGTATGTAAAGTTCGTTTCCTCGGCAAGTTAAGAATCTTGATACAGTATAGTAATTTAAAGGCCAGTAGATTGTCCAGAAGTCAGGTGTTACGTTTGTTACGACTGTTGGTATGATATTGAAAGTATCGAGTTACAATTTGCATGAAATTTGCTAGTATGCTAGAGATTCTAATATAAGCAGTAGAAACTGCACAGTATGCTCAGTATGCGATGTTACACAGGATGTTAGTATATTATTGTGCTCAATCGAAACTCAGTAGAGCAAGTAGTACCTGTAAGACAGCTCGGAAATAGAATGATAAGTTGAAACGAAGTTAGAAAGCATGTTAGAAATAGTGAATCATGTTACTATAGAAAATCAGTTTACAGCATAGTTTCAGCAGAAAGACTATATCATGTTCAGCATTAGCCTTAGTACAGTCTGGCAGAAGACCATATTCGTACATACATATATATTATTTCCAGCTTCAGCATGTATTAAGTATGTATATATTTCTATCACTAGTCCAGCATATAGTGTATGACGAAACTTAGTAACAACAGAGTTTTCAGTAGAAACATTATCTTATATAGCACTTGCCCCAGTACAGTCCGGCAGGAGACTATATTCATATTTATATATATATTTACCTGCCTCAGCACGTAACAGATACGTACAGATTACTATCATTAGCTCAGCATGCAATATATACGGTACTTTACCCTTATTAGCCTCAGCATGTGAGATACACAGACAGTATTACCAGTTGAGACCGTTGTATTGTTTGGGGTTGGATTACCTAGCATCCATGACCGCCCAGGGTTGATAGCTGTGTCGACTCGTCCGCCAGAGGACGAGGATACGTCACTCTACGGAGTGGCATGCCGTCCCGCCAGGGGACGAAGATGGGATGCCAGCTTTTCCCCATATTTGTGCCTTGATCGGCCCTTACACACCCCAGTCGAGCGGATACGCCCGGGTGCAGATTCAGGAGTCCTCCGGACTCAGATGCAGTTATAGTCAGGGGCTCAGTGAGCCCAAGTGCATACCCAGGGGACCGGCGGGATGCTTGCAGCCATTATTGGAGATGGGATGACCGGGGTAGGGGTATAGATTCTGTGCTGGTTGTACCTCCCGGCTTATGGGGGCCGGGTAAGGTTTGTGTGTGCTATGTTATGTTATTTCATGTTATGCCATGTTATTTTAGATACAAGTAGATCAGCAGTAGCACGATACGTTTCCAGGTATGACTCTCATCCCTTCCAGTAAAGATTGAGAGAAGGTAAGGTTTACATTATCAGACAGTTAAGTTATTCCTTCTACTTCAGTTTTATCAGTTACATTATTGCTTTCAGATTTTGTTTTCAGTTATTGCTTTACATACTCAGTACCAGCGGTACTGACGCCCAGTGGGGCGCTGCATTACTTACCTGCAGGTACTCATAGACGAGCAGGTGACACCACGTGATTCCTGTCAGCGTTGAGCATTCAGCTCCTGTCATCCGGAGACTGAATTCCAGAGGTGTACTTCAGTTTCTGTTGTTATATAGTATGGGTAGGTCGGGGCCCTGTCCCGATCATTTCTATTGCTATTCCTAGAGGCTTGCAGTCTGTATATTTTCCTGTGGTCAGTTGAGCCGGTCGTGTGAGGTCGTGCAGTTGTTAGCTGTTAGTACTCTTGCTTCTTTTATGTTGGTCGTGTGGGGCCATAAGTTTGACAG
This sequence comes from Datura wrightii, assembly GCA_035772735.1. Taxonomy (NCBI): domain Eukaryota; kingdom Viridiplantae; phylum Streptophyta; class Magnoliopsida; order Solanales; family Solanaceae; genus Datura; species Datura wrightii. The sequence goes on from JASDFA010000023.1 coordinate 53,697,600, forward strand.
TAATGGTGACCTTGCCGGTCATGTAGACTTCTAGTATTTTATCGCTGAATGCAGATAACTAGACAGTATGGTGGCCTCGTCGGCCCGCATAGGCTTCCCTATAGTTGCTTGTTCTGGTCAGCTGTTATTACAGGTACAGGAGGCTATAGGCCAATGGGTCGGGGGCTGTGTTTACAGCCGTTATATAGCCCTTTGTTTCCAGAAATGTGAATTAGAGCCAGCCAGGCACCAGATGTGCCTAGGCTTAGCAGTCCAGTAGTTCAGGTCCTAGTAGGGCACCAGATGCCAGTCATACCCCCCAAGGCGGGGCGTGACAAACTTGGTATCAGAGCAGGTCGTATCCCAGGGAGTCTGCAAGCCATGCTAAGTAGAGTCTTGTCTATGGATGTGTTGTGCACCACATACTATAGGCAGGACGCTGCGAGGCATGATATGATGGTTACTTTTCCTTCTCAGTCAGTCGTGCTTTAGAGCGGTACAGTATAGGGTTGAGTCCCTGAAAACTTACCGTATTCTTTGATTACAGATACAAAGGCAGATCAGCATTTCCCTATCACAGGCAGAAGATCAGAGATAGCAACAGAAAAGAACCTCAGCCAGTTACATGATAATTACAACAGCAGGAGGGGGTATCAGAGACCTCCCAGCGTGATACCGTTATTGACATTATTCCCAGTATATGTTGATAACGTCAGAATAGGAAGTCAGAAATATAATGTATATATGAACTCATTCATTTATTAGCTATATGAGATCTGATTATGATTACAGATAAGGTCAGACCACTAGGTAGGTACAAGAAAGAGAGAAAAAAGGCAGGAATCCCAAATACATCTTATTGGATATGGTACAGTTGAATGCTTTTATTTGTTGCAATAAGAAAAGGGCTATCCCTACCTCCTGATTTTGATGCCAGTATAGTAAAGGGGCATAAGACTTGAGATGGGGTTGCCAGATCAAGCAGTAAGTAAAGATGGGCTGAGTGATCCTAGTAAGTATTAGAAGATATAGAGAGCCCTTATGATTACGTAGGCTGTGCAGACCCTTATGATAACCAGCCAGTAAAGAAAGTAAGACTGTTAGCTTACCCGAAGTAGGGGTAACAGACCTATTAGTGATGAATGCCTAATAATAGTAAAGTTTGAGCCAGAAAAAGGCCAAGCCCGCCATATATGCTAACAGATAGCAAGACATACCTGTAAGATTATAGTTATGATCTAGTTGTGACATCGAGAGATATAGAGGTTATGTGAATCAGATGGGCTTGAGTATACGCCCAAAGAAGTATAGGCCGAGGCTTGATCAGTAATCTCATTAGCAACAAAAGGCAGGTACCTTGAACCCCAGAGTTCAGTTTACATAAGATGAGAGGAAGAAGCAGGAATGTCAGATCTTGTGGGGAAATTAGAACTACCCCGGATTGATAAAGTATCGTATTAAGGATTATGCCTCGGGCTGACAGTAAGATTGCGGTTCAGAATACCGCAGGGTGTCCATTATAGAAAAGTTAAGAAGTTACCGATACAGCAATTCTAATCCAGTGTAGCCTAGAGATGAGGCCCAGCAGACAGTTATGGGCTCTCAATATATGCCTAGTAAGGCTACAGGATTCGAACATCGACCCCCACATCGCAAGAGTGGCGGGATTTTAAACAGCAGATAATAACTAGAATGTTTATGTTTGTTACTTTCAGAATGGGGTGACAATACAATGAAATGATAAGTTAGGGCAGGAGATATTATTAGGCCGTAGAAGAAATGTATCATGTACGATGTGAGACTCAGCAGAACATGTCGGAGGTTATGAATTACCGCAGGAATCAGTACATATTGTACGTAGCCAGCGATATATAGATATACAGATAATAGATAGGTTGTGAGGGGTTGCCTATAAGGGCTACAATCACAGATGCTGATTAGTAATAGAAAGCCTATACAAATTGCATTGCAGGACAAAAAAAAAAGAGAGAAGAAAGAGAGAGAAGAAAGAAAGAAAAGAAGAAGAGAAAGGGCGGATTAAGTGTGAGTTACGTATGAAGTCATAGAAACTTAAACTATCTCAGTTCTCAGTTATTAGATTAAAAGACTTTTGTGTTGTTGTCAGATCCAGGCTCTAGGAGTTTACCAGAGTTAATGGCCTAAAGCAGATGGCTAGATGATAAGGGCGCAGTTAGACAGTCTATCGACCAGCTGGCGCCTGCGTTAGCAGGGAGGCATCCCTGAAGATTGGTAACAGTAGTGCGTGTGCCAGAACCAGGATTAGAGGCCGAATAGGCAAATTTCAGAGATTAGCAATATCAGAATTGTTCTAGCATGTTAAGTGGTCGTACGTCGTTTTCCCAGCCTTGTGGGCGACAGTCGGCCTTAGTCAACCTAGCAGTTGTTATGTAGAACACCTCATAAGTCAGCCGGCCGTCCCAGTCAAAATACCCGTGGGTACCCCAAGGAAGGGTCCACATCAGTAGTCAGCGACAGATTAGTATTTCAGCTGGTGTTCGTAAGATATTTAGATACAGAGCCCTAGCAGAAGGCCAGTATTTACAGAATAGCTCATAAGACTGAGAATCCCCCAGAATAGCAGTATAAATCCAAGTGGATACACACAAGGCATAAGAAATTGATAATACCCTGCTAGCACAGTGTTTATTAAGACCAGGGGATCAGTAAATTCCGCGTGAAGATTCAGAGATTGATCACCTGGGAGCAAGTTTGATTAAGCCCAGCCTTACAGTGGCTTAAGTAAAATAACAGAGCAATTAGATACCCACAAGTCTGCGGTTATGCACAATTATAAGCACTCAAGTAGAACAGTTAGAGTATTGATTAGACTACTGCCACATTCGGGTCATTCAACCCGACTATTCAGTTATTTAAGGTTATGCAGCCAGATCGTTAGAGGTCATGATCAATATCAGGATCCTCGGATCAGATAAAGGCACAAGGTACGCAGACGGTCGTTCAAGTTACCTTAGCAACAAGTAGCCTTAGCATGCGGTCAGAAGGCCAGATAAAGCTCTAGCTATACCGGTAGATTACTTGTCAGATTCTCTGGTATAATAAACCAGTATGACCGTCAGTTATATGCCAAATTTGTAAATGTGAATTTTGGTTGAGTCCAGTAGCCTTTTTGGTCACATGGTGTCGGAGGCTGGTGTACAGATAGATACACAGAAAAAATCGAAGTAATGAAGGTCTAGCCTGGACCTACCACTCCGATCGAAGTACGCAGTCCCTGCGGTTAGCCGGGTACTGCAGAGGGTCCGTGGTAGGATTTTCCACCTTAGCAGCACCTTTGACTAAATTGACACAGAAGGCAGCAAAGTTCCAGTAGACTGAGGCGTGTGAGTAGAACTTCCAAAAATTAAAAGCCAGGTTAACATCAGCTCCAATGTTAGTATCGCCAGAAGATACAGAGGATTGGTGCAGCATGGTAAAGTAACAGTTTATGCTTTCAAGCAATTGAAGAAACGTGAAAAGAATTGTCTTACCCATGACCTGGAGGTAGTTGCAGTAGTTTATGTTTGAAAAAGCGAGAATTTTGTGTCACCCGGGAAGGGCTAATACGGTAGTAGATGCCCTTAGCCGTGGATCTATGGGGAGTTGGCATACTTGCCGCCCGAACAGCGGGAATAGACCCGAGAATTTTACTAGTTAGCCGGTTTAGCCGTTCACATAGCAGAAATAAAGGATAACAGAACGATAATACAGAATGTCGCAGTATTGTCGTTAGTGGTGGAAGTAGAGGAACGGCAGTATAGAAACTCTAGCCAGGTTCAATTTAAACATAAGATTCAGTAAGGAGAGATGACATATTTTCAGATAACCGGGGAAGAAGTGTGGCGATATAAAGGCCGTATTGCGCTCCAGATATTTTGGGGCATCGTCAGCAGTTTATGAGCGAGGCGTATTACGCCCTCTATTCTCTTCATCCTGATACGACAAAGAGGTACCATGACATAAAATAGAACTACTGGTAGCCCAGTGTCCTAACTGCCAACAGTTGAAGGCAGAATATCAGAAACCAGGCAGGTTAATTTAGAACATAGTTGTGCCTCTTTGGAAATGAGAAGTAGTGAATATGGATTTTGTGGCAGGATTACCCCGTACCAGACACAGAAATGATCCTATTTGAGTAATAAGTGACAGATCGACAAAATCAACTCATTTCTTTCTAGTAAGAACTACTTTCTCGGCCGAAGATTATGCTGAGTTGTATATCAGAAAGATAGTCAGATTACATGGAATACCAGTATCCATTGTTTCAGACAAAGGGGCACAATTCACAGCTGGATTCTGGCAGTCATTTCAGAAAGGTTTGGGAACACAGATTAATTTAAGCACAGTGTTCTATCCTCAGACAGATGAGCAGGCTGAGCGCACGATTCAGACGCTCGAAGACATGTTGCGAGCGTGTGTGCTAGATTTCAGTAATAGCCAAAATGAGCATCTACCATTAAGTAAATTTGCCTCCAGAATTAGAATCCATTCATCCGGTCTTCTATGTAACTATGCTGAGGAGACGCGTAGGAGACCCGTCCAGAGAAGTCCCAGTCCAAAATATCCAGGTTACAAAAAGCTGGCCTATGAAGAGGCTCCAATAACTATCTTAAACAGACAGGTTCGCAGATTGAGGACATATAAGGACCAGATATCCTCACCTATTTCAGGCCTAGTCAGGCGACGGGTATGTCCGTATTATTATTTATGCAGTATCTTATAGTTGTATGTCTGTAAATGATAAAGAAAGATTGATATCTAGTTATCCAGTGGATCCTAGAATATTATGCGCAGTGCCTGTGTTGGACTTTTCTGCATTTCAGGTTCTTGCTATAGTCCGTGTTACAGGGGAAACTCTGCCGAAATTTTTCCAGAAAATAAAACAAGTAGTCCTCTAGATAACAGTGTACATTCGAGGACGAATGTTCTTAAGGGGGGGAGAATGTTATACCCCGTAGAATTTCGGGCACCTAGAAGACCTATTCGCACGTTGGTTAAGCACATTTGAAGGCCATACGTGCTGTAGAAAGGCCCGGGAAAAAGATCGAATGAGAAACCCGTCGAACCATCGCGGGAGGAGCCGAGGCAGAGCCCCTCCGCGATGGCAGCATGTCACGGAGGTGAGGCCTCCGCGATGGCTCCATGACATGTTGCCCAGGTTCAGGCCCAAGTATATAAACCCCACTTTGGTTTTAATTCATTATTAACTTATAAAATTTCCAGAGAACAGAGCATACCCGCAGGAAAGGAAAAAGGGACGAAGGAGGGATTATAATTTCCGTCCGGTTACGCTACTAAACGCTGCCCAAACTCAAATTAATCCTAGATACCGAAGTATTTAGCAGCAGAGAGCATTTCTACGGATTTAGTTTCATGAAATACGGCCGACGAATCGGTGAGTCACCGAACTAAGGTAAGTAGAATTGCTCTAAATTAATGTCTATGTGTTCCTAGCTGAGAAGTGAATACTTCTCCCTTCTGGGCCGCTGAAAAATAGCGAGTTTTCGACCGTCTTTCGATAAGCCTAAGTTTAGGCTATAAACTATATCGAAAGTAATGTTGCTCTTTACAATAAAGCTGTATTTAGTATTGATTGACGTGTTTATGAATGCAGTTGGGAGAAAACAGTTGGAGTACCGGCTGAGCCTCGTCCGACAGACGAATAGTTCAAGATAAGGTATGTAAAGTTCGTTTCCTCGGCAAGTTAAGAATCTTGATACAGTATAGTAATTTAAAGGCCAGTAGATTGTCCAGAAGTCAGGTGTTACGTTTGTTACGACTGTTGGTACGATATTGAAAGTATCGAGTTACAATTTGCATGAAATTTGCTAGTATGCTAGAGATTCTAATATAAGCAGTAGAAACTGCACAGTATGCTCAGTATGCGATGTTACACAGGATGTTAGTATATTATTGTGCTCAATCGAAACTCAGTAGAGCAAGTAGTACCTGTAAGACAGCTCGGAAATAGAATGATAAGTTGAAACGAAGTTAGAAAGCATGTTAGAAATAGTGAATCATGTTACTATAGAAAATCAGTTTACAGCATAGTTTCAACAGAAAGACTATATCATGTTCAGCATTAGCCTTAGTACAGTCTGGCAGAAGACCATATTCGTACATACATATATATTATTTCCAGCTTCAGCATGTATTAAGTATGTATATATTTCTATCACTAGTCCAGCATATAGTGTATGACGAAACTTAGTAACAGCAGAGTTTTCAGCAGAAACATTATCTTATATAGCACTTGCCCCAGTACAGTCCGGCAGAAGACTATATTCATATTTATATATATATTTACCTGCCTCAGCACGTAACAGATACGTACAGATTACTATCATTAGCTCAGCATGCAATATATACGGTACTTTACCCTTATTAGCCTCAGCATATGAGATACACAGACAGTATTACCAGTTGAGACTGTTGTATTGTTTGGGGTTGGATTACCTAGCATCCATGACCGCCCAGGGTTGATAGCTGTGTCGACTCGTCCACCAGAGGATGAGGATACGTCACTCTACGGAGTGGCATGCCGTCCCGCCAGGGGACGAAGATGGGATGCCAGCTTTTCCCCATATTTGTGCCTTGATCGGCCCTTACACACCCCAGTCGAGCGGATACGCCCGGGTGCAGATTCAGGAGTCCTCCGGACTCAGATGCAGTTATAGTCAGGGGCTCAGCGAGCCCAAGTGCATACCTAGGGGACCGGTGGGATGCTTGCAGCCATTATAGGAGATGGGGTGACCGGGGTAGGGGTATAGATTCTGTGCTGGTTATACCTCCCGGCTTATGGGGGCCGGGTAAGGTTTGTGTGTGCTATGTTATGTTATTTCATGTTATGCCATGTTATGTTAGATACAAGTAGATCAGCAGTAGCACGATACATTTCCAGGTATGACTCTCATCCCTTCCAGTAAAGATTGAGAGAAGGTAAGGTTTACATTATCAGATAGTTAAGTTATTCCTTCTACTTCAGTTTTATCAGTTACATTATTGCTTTCAGATTTTGTTTTCAGTTATTACTTTACATACTCAGTACCAGCGGTACTGACGGCCGGTGGGGCATTGGATTACTTGCCTGCAGGTACTCATAGACGAGCAGGTGACACCACGTGATTCCTGTCAGCGTTGAGCATTCAGCTCCTGTCATCCGGAGACTGAATTCCAGAGGTGTACTTCAGTTTCTGTTGTTATATAGTATGGGTAGGTCGGGGCCCTGTCCCGATCATTTCTATTATTATTCCTAGAGGCTTGCAGTCTGTATATTTCCCTATGGTCAGTTGAGCCGGTCGTGTGAGGCCGTGCAGTTGTTAGCTGTTAGTACTCTTGCTTCTTTTATGTTGGCCATGTGGGGCCATAAGTTTGACAGTAATGGTGACCTTGCCGGTCACGTAGCCTTCTAGTATTTTATCACTGAATGCAGATAACTAGACAGCATGGTGGCCTCGTCGGCCCGCATAGGCTTCCCTATAGTTGCTTGTTCTGGTCAGCTGTTATTACAGGTACAGGAGGCTATAGGCCAATGGGCCGGGGGCTGTGTTTACAGCCGTTATATAGCCCTTTGTTTCCAGAAATGTGAATTAGAGCCAGCCAGGCACCAGATGTACCTAGGCTTAGCAGTCCAGTAGTTCAGGTCCTAGTAGGGCACCAGGTGCCAGTCATACCCCCCAAGGCGGGGCGTGACAACCAACGTGTCACGGAGGTCAAGTAGGGCGTTCAGCTCCGTGACACATTGTTGTTCCACCACAGGCCAAATTTTGCAATTTTTCAGCATAGTATATAATTGAACCCTTAGCTCCTAAAATCATTTGGTCACGATTTTATTCTGGAAAACTACCTATGAGTGAAGGGAGAAGTGGGAGAACTCATCTAGGGTTTGTCAAATTCCCTTCTCATCTACCAAATTCATGTAAGTATGTTAGTTTAGTAGTAGTTAGTGTAGTTTTACGAACATGAATGGCAAGAACCCTTCCTCTAGGGTTGAAGCCATGAATTATGATTGTGATTTTATGAAATTGTTTTGGAATTAAGTTATTGATTGTTGTTTTCGTCTTGCATTCTGGATTGTTGGTTGTTTTTATGATTGATCACCATGAAAGCATATTTGTTAGCTTGAGTAATAGCTTGAGAAAGCATTACCTAGGTCAGGACATGAGAATGTGAGGAGCACGTTTATATCTCGGGAGAGATTTTTGTGTCAGATAGAAATATATCTAACACCGTGCTTGGTTGAGACACGGGGGTTATGAAAGACCAACTTGGGATGTGACATCACCACTCGAAGAAGTAGTTGTAAGGCTTAGTTGAGTTAAATGGTTAGACGCACGAAAGTCCCTAATCGTTTCCCCGTAAACCACAACATAATTGATTGCCCGCGACTAGAAATTAAAATCCTCGCTCACAATGATGCAGTGAGGCTAGATTGCCGTGTTTAGAGGCTTGAAAGACCATAAAAATGCAATTTCTAATTATGTGAAATAACAATTGATGTTTCCATGCTTAACCCATTGCAAATCGTACTATCGCACGATTAATTGGCTTTAACTCTATGTTGCTCCTAGAGTAATTTCAGAATACTTCGTTGACCCAAACTTAGACTTAATTAATCTCGATCGGAAATGTCTATAACCAACACTTGAGGTATTTAAGATCACACTAGAAATGGATAGTTAGAGGAATGGGTCCAGTCCCTGTGGGTTCGACAATCCAGTTCTTAAAAAGAGCCACTATATTACTTGCACGACCCGTACACTTGCGGAAGCGCGAATCGGGCACGTCAGGCAGTACGGGAGTGGAAAGGTAGTACAGCCACGCCTAAAGGTAGGTTTATTTCCTATCTTCGAGCAAGAAAATTAATAGCAAAAGGGTGCATTTATCATATTATCAGAGTTCAGGATGTTCGAGCAGAGCCTCCGACCTTTTAGTCTATTCCATTGGTTAATGAATTTCCCGACGTATTTCCAGATGAACTTCCTAGTATTCCCCCAGAAAGGAAATTGATTTTGCAATCGATCTATTACCAGATACTCAGCCTATATCTATTCCTCCATATCGTATGGCTCCTTATGAACTCAGAGAACTAAAGGAATAATTGAAGGATTTTCTAGACAAGGGCTTTATCTGGCCGAGTACCTCACCATGGGGTGCGCCAGTTCTGTTCGTGAGGAAGAAGGACAGCTCCCTCCGTATGTGTGTAGATTATCGGCAGCTAAATAAAGTCACTATCAAAAATAAGTACCCGCTTCCCAGAATAGACGACTTGTTTGATCAGCTACAGGGAGCGAGGTATTTTTCAAAGATTGACTTAAGGTCAGGATATCATCAGGTCCGGGTTCGTGAAAGAGATATTCCAAAGACTTCCTTCAGGACCAGATATGGCCACTTTGAATTTCTAGTCATGTCCTTCGGACTGACAAACGCCTGAGCAGTGTTTATGGACCTGATGAACAACATTTTCAGACCATACCTGGACTTGTTCATGATAGTATTTATCGATGATATTCTGGTGTATTCCCTCTCAGAGGCATATCACCGGGATCATCTACCGACAATGCTCGAGATTCTCAGAGATCGCCAGCTATATGCAAAATTTTCTAAATGTGAATTTTGGCTGAATTCAGTAGCCTTCTTGGGCCATATTGTGTCAGATGCTGGTATACAGGTAGATACGTAGAAGATAGAGGCAGTGAAAACATGGCCTAGACCTACCACTCTGACCGAGGTACGTAGTTTCCTGGGGTTAGTCGGGTATTACAGAAGGTTCGTGGAAGGATTTTCCATTTTAGCAGCACCTTTAACCAAATTGACGCAGAAGGCAGCAAAATTCCATTGGACTGAGGCATGTGAGCAGAGCTTTCAGGAACTAAAAGACAGATCGACATCAGCACCGGTGCTAGCATTGCCAGAAGGAACAGAGGGTATGCAGTCTATTTTGACGCTTCGGGTGTTGGGTTAGGATGTGTTTGATGTAGCATGGTAAGGTGATTGCCTATGCTTCCAGGCAGCTCAGGAAGCATGAGAAGAACTACCCTACCCATGACCTGGAGTTAGCCGCGGTGATTCATGCCTTAAAAATACGGAGACACTACCTGTATGGCGTCTATGTAGATATTTTCACTGATCACCAAAGCCTGAAGTATGTTTTCACCCAAAAAGAGTTGAATTTGCGGCAGTGTCGCTGGTTGGAGCTGTTAAAGGATTATGATGTGAATATTTTATATCACCCAAGAAAGGCCAATGTTGTAGCAGATGCCCTTATCCACAAATCCATGGGAAGCCTGGCATATTTACAGCCCGAGTGATAGGAATTGGCCCAAGAATTGCATCAGCTAGCCAATTTAGTAGTTCGTATAGTAGAATCAGGAGACAATGGAGGGTAATCCAGAATACCGCAGTATCATCATTGGGGGTGGAAGTAAAGGAACGGCAATATGAATATCCTAGCCTGGTTCAGATAAGAAATAGGGTCCAGCGAGGGGAAGTGACAGATTTCCAGGTAACCGAGGACAGAGTTTTGAGATATAGGGATTGCCTCTGCGTTTCGGACGTGGCACGACTTTGCCAGCAAATTATGGGCGAGGTACACTATGACCGTTACTCTCTCCATCCAGGTTCGACAAAAATGTACCATGACGTAAAAGAGAGTTACTGGTGGCGGGGAATGAAAAAGGGGATAGAAAAATTCGTAGTTCAATGTACCAATTGCCAACAGGTGAAAGCTGAACATCAGAAACCAGGCGGACTGACACAGGATATAGCCGTGCCTTTATGGAAATGGGAGGTAGTTAATATGGATTTCATAATAGGGTTACCTCATACCAAGCGTAAATATGATTCTATCTGGGTAATTGTTGACAGGTTGATAAAATCAACTCACTTTCTGCTAGTAAGGGCTACCTTTTCAGCCGAAGATTATGCTGAGTTGTATATTAGAGAAATAGTCCAATTGCATGGTGTTCCGTTGTCAATTATCTCTGACATAGAGGCGCAGTTTACATATAAATTTTGGTAGTCTTTTCAAAGAGGCCTGGGGACGCAGGTTAACCTGAGCATAGCCTTCCATCCTCAAACAGATGGGCAGGCAGAACGTACCATCTAGACGCTCGAGGATATGTTACGAGCGTGTGTGCTAGATTTTGGAGGCATCTGGGATGAACACCTACCGCTTATTGAATTTGCCTATAATAACAGTTATCATTCAGCAATTCAGATGGCGCCTTACGAAGTGTTATATGGGCGAAAGTGCAGGTCTCCAGCTGGTTGGTTTAAGGTAGGAGAATCGGCATTGATTGGACCAGATATTATTCATCAGTTAGAAGAGAAAGTAAAGCTTATCAGGGAACGTTTGTTGACTGCTCAGAGCCTCCAGAAATCTTATGCTGATGTGCGGCAAAGAAACCTAGAATTTAGTGTGGTCTACTGGGTATTTCTGAAGGTTTCACCGATGAAGGGTGTGATGAGATTTGGTAAGAAAGGCAAGCTCAGCCCGAGGTTTATTGGGCCTTATCAGATTCGCCGAAGGATAGGCCAGGTGGCTTATGAATTGGATTTACATCCAGAATTAGAATCTGTTCACCCAGTTTTTCACGTATTAATGCTGAGGAAGTGCATAGGAGATCCCTCCCGAATTGTACCAGTCAAAGACGTACAAATCACCGAGGAGTTAGCCTATGAACAAGCTCCAGTAGCCATACTAGATCGGCAGATCCGCAGACTAAGAACTAAAGATGTTGCTTCTGTTAAAGTGTTATGGCGAAATAAGAACCGAGAGGAGATGACCTGGGAAGCAGAAGATGATATGAAAACCAGATATCCTCAGTTATTTTAGACTTAGTCAGATTGTGCAGCCAGAGGTATGTTGTTATTGTTGTTTCATAAGTTGCATTATATACATGTATATGTGGAGTAGTTGACTTCAGTCTATTGTGAAATGAATGCCATAGTCTTGTGTGGAGTACCTGTATTGGACTTTTCAGCGTTTCAGGGTTTTTTGATAGTCCATATTACAGGGGAGACTCTGCCAAAATTTTTCCAGAATAAGTCATTGCAAGGTTAAGGTTCTTGCAAGTAGAAGTTAACATTTGAGGATGAATGGTCTTAAGGGGGGGAGGATGTTACACCCCGTAAGTTTCTAGCGTTTAGTCGGCCTATTCGCATGTTGGTTAAGAGTTTTAGAGTGTCATACGTACGAGGAAAGGGCCCGGGGAAAGGCCGAACGAGTGCCAACTCGGGATTTTGCAAGAGGAGGCCGAACCAAGCTGCTCAGAGGGGCAAAGTGGCACGGAGCTGCTCCTCCGCATTAGCCAACGTGGCACAGAGCAGAATCAGCATGTTGGGCAACGTGCCACGTTGCCTTGTATGCTGCCTCAAGTATATACAGGCCTCACCCTTAGATTTCATGTTATTAACTCATATAACTTCGACCAGCAGAGGTAAGGATGCAGGAAAACATTTAATTTTCATCCTATTACACAGCTAAATGCCGTACAAATCCAAATTAACTTCGGGTATCAAAGTATAAGGCTGCAGGGAGCATTTCTACGGAGTTAGTTTCGTGAAATTTACCCGGCGAATCATCGTCCCGCCGAGCCAAAGTTGTTGGAATTGCACCAAACTAGTGTCAATATGATCCCAGGATTAAAGTAAGCATTTCTCTCTTCTAGACTTTCTAGAAATAACGAGGTTTTGACCATGTTCCGTAAAGTTGGAATATAGTTAATATTTATATATAAAGTTTTCCTTTTTGCCGAACTTAGTGTTAAAACTAGTCCTATCTTTCCAGTAACACGATTTCAGTTGGGAAGAGCTATTGAATATTAATTGGAACCTATCAGTTAATCAGAAACCAACAATCGAGGTATGTTAAGGCATTTTCTTTCAGCAAGTTAGTTTCTTCAGCATAGTAGTCCAGTATGAATCCCAGTAAAGCATGTCAGGAGTATGTTATCATGTTTAGTTGTTTCTGTCAGTTGAGACTCATAAATTGTATTGTTTTGGGCTGGATTATACCTGTATAGCTTCCATGACCACCCCAGGGTTAATAGCTACTTCGCCGCCCGCCAGGGGCTAGGATACGTCGCTTTACGAAGCGGCATCTCGTCCGCAAGGGACGAAGATGGGGATCCAGATCCTCATATTCCCGTGGTTGGCCTTATACACACCCCCGCCGAGCGTTTACGCCCAGGGTGTAGATATCAAGAGTCCTTCAAACTCAGACTCAGACACAGCTACAGTCAAGGGCCGAGCGGGCCCAGTTGCAGACCCAGGGGATCGGCAGGACGCTTATAGCAGGTAGTTGACTCAGTATGACCTGGATAGGGGTATATAGATTAAGGTGTACTCACTAGGGCTAATGGGGGCCCAGGTGGGTTGTTCTGTGCTGATTGTACCTTTCGGCTTATGGGGGCCAGGTAAGATTTATGTTGGCTTTAGTTATTGATAATTAGACAGTAGCACGCCTCGTTTGTCAGGTGTGACCCCTACCCTCCTTATCACAGTTATGTTTAGTCCTGATTTCACTACTTCAGTCATTCTCAGTCCATTTCCTTTACTTTAGTTATTGTCAGTCTTATTTCCTTACTTTCAGTTATTTAAAGTTACTGCTTTACATACTCAGTACCTGTGGTACTGACGCCCTCTTCTAAGGCGCTGCATTACTTGCCTGCAGGTAGACATAGACGAGGAGCAGGTCCCTCGTAGTTCCAGTCAGCCGTACAAAACTGTCAGCTCCCTTCTTCTGGAGCTTGAGTGATAGAGGTTTATTTCTTTTGTTTATACAGTATGGGTAGGCCGGGGCCCTGTCCCGACCATCTTATTACTCCTAGAGGCTTGCAGATTGCATTATTTCCCTGTGGTTAGATGATATCAGTCGCGTGGGGCCCATATGTGTTTTAGACTATGTGTGTTGGCCGTGTGGGGTCCTGTTTAGCTGTTGATTGGTGGCCTTGTCGGTCATAGCTCAGTTTAGCATCGGCCTTTACTTTCCAGTTATAACTAGAAATCATGGTGGCCTTGTCGGCCCGCATAGGACTCCCTATAATTATTTGTCCCTGGTTAGCTGTTTATTTTCACAGGTGGCTATAGGCCTTGTCGGCCGGGGGTTATATTTACAGCCGCTATATAGCCCGTTGTTTTCTTGATTCTAGAGTTAGAGTCAGCCCTGCACCAGAAGTGCTTAGGCTCAATCAGCTCAGTAGTTCAGGTCCTAAACGGATACCAGGTGTCAGTCATGCCTCCCAAGGTGGGGCGTGACAGTTTTCTTCTTCTCTTTCAAATATTTAAAGTCTTTTTAAGTGTATATAATATTATGTTCAATGCCACCAAACAAGAATATACATTTATGAATATTTTCACAGTGTTGAGCATTTCAATAAAATTTTACCTAATTAAAAGAAAAACATTTTTACGACTACTTATAGAAATAAAGTGACAAAGGAAAATGATCTTATCGGTAAATTTGCAGCTTCCCTCTACTCTTTCTTCTAAAGGTGAGGGTTATATATGTTGATCATTGAGCAGAATTTAATAAATTAGATAAGATAATTCATTATCAATTAAATTAGATAACTGTAAAAAATCCAAAGTTTTTAGCTTTGAAGGCAAAAGGTCTTAAACTGTGCTAATATGTTATTTTCAGGTAACAGTCTGGTGTAATTATTACTTAGCATTTAACATGATCTCATAAAATTAGAAACCTCTTTTAATATACATACATATAACTAGTTCCGTGTCACGTGCGTTGCACGTGTATCTTGAGCTATTTCGTACAAAACTTTGAATAACCAGCACAAGATTTTAATACATATTTTTTTATCAATAACAAAAGATTAACTAAAGAATAAAATATAAGTTGCTGAAAATTATTAATGTGATACTTTCAATTTTAGGAATTTGATAGTGGAGCTCAAAATGATGCTCTATGTTAAACATGCAAAGATGAACAATCAAATTTTAATTAGTTACATAATTTGCAAGAAAAAATTATTTTATTTTATGAGGTACAAATATATATATGAGAATGAACATTATAATATTTTTATTTTATTTTTCAGATATGTTCTTCTTCTTTGCTTATTTTCATTCGAAAAGGTAAAGCTCTTCTTTCGTTCTTTTTTTTTTCTTTTTTAAGCAAGTGAAATTTTAGCATGAATTTCTACCGTGTGAAAAATATACTCCTATAATAAATTTGTTTTAATGACATTTTATTTGTTTTAAAAATAGTTTTAATTTTAAACTCTTAAATCCGATAATTATTTCGTCAACTTTTATGACTTGTTAAAAAAGCAAACATAGAGTTTTTAAAACAAATGAGTAAGGTATTTTCTCCCTTCTATTATCGTTCTTTCGTTTTACATATCACAATGTTTTAATTGCTCATAAAACTAACAAATTCGGTTATATTTCTTCTATTTTTTATGATAAAATTTTCTATTTATCTTTAATATAATTTTTCCATCTTATATATGCAAGGAAGTAATTTTGATTTTGATTTTTTAAGTTCTATTATCCTGAAAATTTAACTGAAGCAGAGATGAATACAATTGAATTATGGTTGTAATATTTTCTTTTCTTTAATTTATAAATATTTTTCTCTTTTGCCCTCCACAGATTCCTTCCTTGCCGGCTAAATGTGTTGCGCTTTGCTTCATCATTAAACAAATGAAGCTGCTCTTCAAGTTCATGGTGTATTAATACTACATAATTAGTACTATTTATATCGAACTAAAACAGAAAAAAGAAGAGAAGAAATTATTCATCCTATTCTAGTATTCACTTATTATCACTTTTATTTATTTTAAGAAAAAAATTCTTATCTAATATTTCAAATAGATGAAAGGATATTTTCCTTCCCAAACACCCAAGACATCATTAATATTAAAATTATAAGATGAGTAAGAGTAACCTGTAACTGAGAATATGAAGAATTTCATCGAAAAATATGTAGTATTCATATAATGTAAATTTTCAGATTATATCAAATAACAGAATTTGTCATGCATTCACTAAATGAATCTTAATTCTAAAATTTAATTTTTTGTTACATTTCTAAAAAAAAAAGGTTCATTTAAAGACTATTGCTAAAACCCAAATTCAAAAATCAAATTCAACTTCAACAAAATTAGAAACAATATATGATGAAAAGTAAGCTTATAGGAAAGACATAGATGACAAGCTCTTTACTTTGAACAAAAAAATACAATATTATCAGTTAATTTCTTTAATGAAGCAACGAAATCTATAGATAAAAGCGTCAAGAGTAATCAAATATTTTCAAAAAATAGCATAGTCATTAAATAAGAACCTCAGAGAAAATGTTTAAAAGGGGAAGAAAAAGATTACATGAACTTAAAAGTGAGAGCTTTTTTTTTTTTGGACCTTTTGTCATTCCTTTGCTTCACTTCTAACAATAATAATAATAATGTATCCAATGTAGTTTCACAAGTGAAATTCGGAAAAGTTAAAATATACGCAAATTGTATTCCTACTCTTAAAAGATAGAACGATTGTTTTTGATAGACCTCCGACTCCTCTACTTCACTTCTCAATTTTGAATTATTTTTATCTCAAGAGGTACTGTGAAAGCTTTGAATCATGAATTTCATCATTGTTTTTCCTTTCAATATTGAAGAGGCTGTTATATTCGATTCTTATAATTTTAGTGAACTTAATTATTTTTGTGACCTCAATTAATTTCATACACAAAATTTATATTTATTTTGTTAGAATTCTAAGCATCACCAAATAATTCTGAGTTTGTTCTAATACATTTTATCTTAATTTTCTTTAGTTCTAACTTATAGGGATTCATTTACCTATTTGTATTCTTCAGTTTTTCCGCTGGTAAAAAACGTACAACTACACAATTAAATTCATGTGGGAATTAAATTAATTATAATAGTGTTCCACTACGGGCAAAATGGTCATTTAAATTTAAGGATAAATTTATAATCCAACTTTCAACTGTGGAACTTACGTATACTACACTAAATATATATGTCAAAAAGTGAAAAGTTAAATTATGAAAAAGCCCATCAAAAAATAATTAATTATTCTATCCTATTAATCAAACATACTAAAATTAAAGGAATACCATATTCTTCTACTTTGATCATAACATTGATAACTTAAAAATAATTACTTGGATGTTTCTTTTCATATTTTTGTGCTCAAGAATGTAATTCAACTATAATTACAAAGAAGAAAAGAAAAAAAGATTATTCAACTAAACATCCAAGTGGCCAAAGTTATGAATCATATATAAATGCACGAAGTTATCAAGTAAAAAATTAGAGATCTAAACACATATTTTTAACCACTCTTCAATGGCTTCAGTCAGCTCAAATATGATGCCAGCTGGACAAAATAAATATACCATCCTGTAGGAAAATAAAATTTAGAATATTTTACATTGAAAAATATGTTGAAATACATATGAACAATATACCATAACTTATAATGATTAAACAACAGTGGTAAAAGTATACAAAAAATCTCAATTTGCATTGCATACATGATAATTAAGAATGAATAAAGAGAGAACACAACTATTTAATTCAGTGACAAAAATACTGAAACAATGTAACATACATACAAGCTGAAGCATCCAGTGACCAGAATTTATACAAATATTTAGACACACATGTGACTTTTGTACTTCTTTTGATACAATAAAAATATTGATTTAGTCTCTTCAATTACTTGAAACGGTAGATTTTATGGACCTAATTTAAGTGCAATTAAATACCTCTAGATTCATGATTTAGGAGAGTATTACATTAACAACAGGAACTAGGGATATTGCTCATCCAAATGACAATTCCACCTTATAGCAACTTTCAAACACTAAATACATAGACATATTTAAGTGTGGGATGAACAATAGACATATGAAAGTGTAGGATGAAGAATTTTCTTCTTGGTATACAATTCTTAAATTTCAGATTCAAGGGTGTTGTTGGCCAAAATTAAAGATTCAAGCATGAATATGTAATTACAAGGTTTAATCTTATTAATATGGGTATTAGAGAGTTGGAATCAACTTTAAAACACCATTAAATTTCACCTTGGAGTATGTTTGATGCCTTGGATGAGTTCTAGAACTCAAGCTTTAAGATGGGAAAATGATTTTCCCTCTCCCCGAAATGGGTTTTAAAACTTTAGCTTCAACAATGTGGGTGAGCTATGTAGCCGACATAGTCCCCTACATGACTTACCTAGGCCTGGGATTCCCCATGGCCACGTTATGGTATTAGCCATGCAGGGTTACATGGCTGGCTGCGTGACCCACATAGATCTGTTTGGTCATATAGCTGCTCTGCTACTCTTAGTAAAAGGTCATATCTCATTGCTCCGAATTTAAATTGACGAACGATTTAATGCGTTGGAAACTAGACTCAAAGATATTTAATTTAGTGAGTAGAATACCCAAAACTCTTCCTATATTGTGAGATATAATCATTTAAAGTTGGACCTTTCCTGAAAACTCAACATAGTCATCACATTTCTTATTGTACATGTATATCCTTTCACTTATGGACAAGATACGGCCTGTACATTTCATGTATAGTTCATATGTGGCTCCATACCTAGTATTCAGTAGCTTCTCCAAAACATATCCCATATACAACTTGTCATATGGCTCATAAGTAAAATCTACGATCGTATCTCACACAACACATGGCGTAACACCTTCAAACTCGATCTTTCTAAACTCAAATCAACTTCAAACTTCCTTAATACATTATAACTCATGATTAAATCTTCCTAAAACTTAAGATTCATAAAAATTTTCTGGGTTAGTTTTTACTCACATACGTTAAATGGGTCAAACCTTAGCACGAAAATGCTGGAGCTATAATAGAGACTCCCTTCTCTTTGCCTAAAAGACATGATTTTGCTTCTGAGTCTTGTTGTCTTTCCTGATGGAAAGAATCTAGCCAAAAATTTCAGGGTTAGATCCTTCCAAATAATGATCGAATTCAGAGGTTCTACCTTCAACCATCTCTTTGCTTCTCTGAGTAAGAAGAATAAAAAAAGTGTGAGTTTGACGTAGTCAAACGTGACCTCTGTAGTGATATAAGTATCATTGAAAGTTTTGAATGTATTTTTGTGGATCGTCATATGACAAACCCATAAACTATCTTTTAGAATGAAATAATTATAGCATGCTCTATTTTTGCTTGAACCGTCCAGTACAATTAGGCTTAACAATGCTCGATGTGACATTGCCCACAAGTGGCATTGCCACTTCTTGCTCTGTTACTTGGTTATTAACAACCATATCTACAGGCAAGTGAATGAGTGCTTGTTGATTTTCAAGTTGTTGCAACTCCCTCCTTTGCCTGTGAAATGTTCTTTCAATTTTCGAGTCAAAATCGCAAGGTTGTTATGGCTAGCAACCTTTCGGATCAGATGATAGTACCTAGGTTAACAACAACTAAGATCAAAATACTAATACTTAAATAAAAAAAAATAATAATTGCTAATTCTAATTGAACCGTTAAATTTTTAAGCCTCCGGCAATGATAAACTTTTTTCTCCCAAATGCATATGTAAGCGCACATAGTCGCAAAGTAATGTAATGACTTGAGAGTTAGATATCGTACCCACAAGGACTTATGATCTATTATTTATTAGATTTAATTATTACTAACTAATTAAGCAAGTACTTTCACAAAGGTTGCTTTAATCATACACTACTGCAAATATGTAAAACTAAGTTATTTATGCTAGCAAGTAATCTATGAATGATTTTCACCCTTTAAGATTAGCACAGAGAGATGGATATTCCATATTGTGGTTGGTTCATCAATCCTGTTGAGTTAACCAAATACTTTCTCTTTATTTGAATTATCAATGACTGCTAATTAACCAGATTATTGATACGCATAGTATTCTCTCGAATTACTACTCACCTATTCATAATAGATTGTCGCCTTTATTTTTATGGACTTGATCTATTAAAACATCCATGGTGCTTACAATATTTAATTGAATGCGACAGCTAGGTATATTCCTATCCCAGTCGCAAAGCATTGCCCTGCCTTTAAGGAATTAGATCACATCTCTGTAAACCTTTCTCTAAACTAATAACACCTTTTTCAGGTGTGTTTATCCGATAGTAGATAGAACTCCTACATAGTAGATGGAACTTAACTATTAGCTACACAATCAAGCAATTAATCACAAGACGTCATTGAACACTTAACATAATTTCTTGAGTTGATCTACTGGAGCATGCACTACATTGCCAACGCATCCAGATTCTATGCGATGGAGCTCGTGCCGCATCAACCATGTCATCCAACACTTGGTCAATTTCTTCACTTGTCTCATCTCTACTGGACGCGAGGCATCAACCACAACATCAAAATTGCACGCATTCAAGCATTTGGTGCACTGAATCTTGAAATTTCCACACTTAGCTGATTTTTATCCATTCTTCCTCCAAAAGAGTGTATTTCTGTCTCAAAGTACCTATATTTCAACATACAAGCTCCAGTTAGTCCAAGACTCCATAATCATCAAAAGTTGGGCGCATTTGATATCACATATCACTAAAAAGCAACAGAAATGCGAGTAAAGTAATGCATACAGACATATAAATACGCCCACATCAATTATACTACAATGGACTTGTATTTTCTTTAAAAAAGTGAGATATTCTCGTCTCAGCCTGTATAATTAATTAATTATTCAATTATAATTTATTGTATTTCTGTCAAAACTTCATTTTTTCAATTATATGCTGCAAAAATAAATAGATAACTGATATAGGTAAACAAACTAAGCAAGTGACAATTATATTTGTGAAAAAAGTAGTATCTGGTAAGAACTATTAGTAAATAGAATAGGTTTAACGGAAAAGTGGTATAAAAATAGAAACGGCCGAAACTCACTTGTGTGTTTTTCTCTCTCTCTCAACGTAGTTCTCTGCACGTTTCATTTGTCTCCGAAAAAACATGAAACATTCTAATGAACAAAAATTCCATGCGAAAATCTGACCCAAGAAATCGAAAAAGCACCGAGCTTTTCCAAAAAATTTCGACGGACCCTTCACTCCAAAATTTTAAGGAAAACTCCCCTTTTTGAAGCCTTTGCAAATTTCTCGACTTTCCCCTGTATTTTTGTTGCAAAGGCACCAAAGGGCGGTGGGTTCCGCTTCCGCATTGTCAAATTTGCAGCCTACAAGATTTTATCAAGTTATACAAACATAATATCCAATTTTATGTGTAAAGATAGAATCTTTATGTAGGTTAAGAGGTCAAATTATAGTGTATACATTTCAATTCTGGTGTTTTAGCTCTGAAATATTTGAAGAAAAAGCCACAGGGCTTTCTGGGGTTGTTTGTGGCATATTTCTTGAATTCTTTGAGAGGCACATATCGGATGAAATGAGAAAGGCCAAAATATGGGATTGGAAGATTGATTTTACAATCAATGGGCGTGGGAAGGGTCAGCTCTGTGTTTACTTTTGTTGCTTTTGTTTGTGTTTGGGCAGCCAGTAGTTCAGAAGGGAATCGAAAGCTTCCTGACAATCCTTGGGGGTTTCAACAGATAGATGAAGATACGGTATGGAAAATAACTTCTCATTTCCTTACAGCTTGTTTGGATGGTTGTTATACATGGTTTCATATCGTATCACATTTGTATTATATTTTACTGTATTATTTTGATGAATATAATGTTTGAATGGATTGTTTCCCAGTCGTTACATAATGCACAGCCAAATGTGTTAACATATACATAAGGCTAAAGTGTATGTATGTGTGTACAAGAATTTATAAGTGAGTTGCTTAATGGTAATTTTCTCTGAACCTTGACTCTTATTGTAATCCTTCATGACACGCTTGGTAATTCGTTCTAACAACTCCATCTTTCCATTTGAGAACAATGTCCTAGGCAGTGGCAGAGCTAGATATTGAATCCTCTTCATTGAGAAATTATATGGTGCAAATAATGACATGAGAGAAAATTCTAGTAAAGTGGCAAAAGGGATTAAAATGTAGCTACTTTTTGAGTCCCCTTATATAAATCCCTGATTCTGCTATGGTCCTAGGACTGTAAAAATTGATTGCAGCAATGCTTTTATCTGCTGATACCTATATTATTGTTGAGTACTAAGACTTAGTAGTATTCCCTGGCTACTGAGAAAGTCATGCAATTTTGTTCACAGTCAAACAACTACTTCGAGGAGGGTACCACTGGTGTGCATTCCAGTAGGAATTGAACTACTAATTCACCAATAATCAGTTGGGCACTTTAATATTTAGCTATGGATGCATGAGAGGGATCCTTTTCCATGGTGAATAGCCAAATTAAAATTGAAATTAAATCTTTAGGATAAATCTATGCAATTTAGGAGGAATCAATGAAAGTGCAGTCACGTTAGGAGACATATGCCATGGTTTTGGAATTTTTTCTTTGTGCGAAAGCCTAGAGATGTAACTGCATAAGTTAGTTTTATCATTTTCTGTATTCCGGACCAGAAAACAAGAGATAGAGTTGTATTTAATAACAAAGACAAATAGAAAAACATCTAAGCTTCGCATATTGGAACTTGTGGCAATGCTTCTCACGGTGTGAGGAAATCAAGGTGATTATGTGAACTGATTTCTTTAGATTCATTGTATCAAAGCAAGTGGTTCACATGAACATTTTGAAGATTTTTGTGTAACAGAAATTTTTTATTAGGCTTGGAAGAGCTATTGCTAGTTTTAACTTTATGTTTCCTCAAAACTAGCTGATCATGCAAGTCTCTGTTCCCAAGTTAGTGATTTTAATCTTTTATTATTGCAGAGATTTTTGTTTTTATGTTGTGCTGGTAAGTATTAAAAGTAATGTTTCTGTTACAAATTACACGTGCCAGAAGTATGTGTTCTGGATTCAGGCAGTGATTGTAGGATGACGAGTTATTTGCTCCAACATAGTTTTTGAAGGTGTTATTGGTTGTTCTAAATGCAGCCATTACTTCTAAAGCTTCAGGAAATGCAGATATGAGTTGAAACATGCTGCTTAGTTGTGAAGAAGAAATCAAAGTTATAATGTTCTTTTAGTAATCAAAGTTCATAGTAAATTCTTGTGCTGCCAAAGTATATTTCTGGCCATATATTGATGAAGTATTCCATTTGCAGGCTGAGCAAATATGGATTCATTGCATAGAAGGATTACACAAGAATACAGAAACTGCAAGCTTTCTGGATTTCTCTCTTTATCAAGCAGCAACAGGAACTTATATTTACTTAAAATCAGATATAACTTTGTTGAGAAAAATAATCTTACAAAAGGCTGTTGGTGATCTGCCTCCTGATGCGAAACAGATCCTTCTGGAGTGCTTAAAAAGGAAAAGTCTTCCTCTTCATGGTTCGGGTAGAGATGGGGTTGCGTCCATTGCTTGGTTCATCAAGTACGAAAAGGTTTTCTCGCAATGGTCGTCCAGTGTTCCCAGAAGGCACCTAAGAGAAGGAAAGCTTCAAGATAAGCTAACACATGATGTTGCAGCTCCAATCCTCACTCCATCTCCAGGCCATGGAGTGGTATCACCAATTTATGCTCCAGTGGCTTCTTTTGAACTGCCCACAGAACCTCCTGCAGAGGCTCCAACACCTGAGACTCGTGTCAATTCTTCTGCAAAGGCACCAAAACCTGGGACCCATGTCCCCCCTCCTGCAAAGGATCCATCACCTCAGACTCGTGTCAACCCCTCTGCAAAGTCTCCAACACCTCCTACTCGTGTCAACCCTTCTAAACCTTTGCCTGTCATTCCTCCTCCTGCTAAACCAAAAAATACTGGAAATAATGCTTCAGACACTAATAATCAGAACAAAACTTATATTATCGCTGCTGTTTCTGCAGGTGTCGTGGTAGGAATGGCCCTTTTAGCTCTGTTAATAATACTGTGTCTTATAAAAAGTAAAAAGAAAGAAACAGGTCCACAACCTGGGCAAAGAGATGAGAAACCTCTTCTTAACCTTTGTTCAGGCAATATATCTGCAGGTATTTAATCATGAAGTCAAAATTTTCAAATTGCATATCTTTTTTGTTATGCCGAATAATTTCTATAATTAATGTGGTCAGATTCTTCTCAGAAGTCTTCAAGCATAGGAAGTTCAACCAAGAAAGATTTCAAGAGTTCTTCTACTGTAAATAGTCTTTCAGTGCCAACTGATGCTCATAATTCTTCCGAGGCAGAAGCTAAAACAGATACACCTGTAAATGCATTACCACTTCCTCCAGGAAAATCTGTACCTCCACCCCCTGGACCACCTCCTCCTAAGCCACCGGCTCCAAAGCCACCTCCACCTCCAAAAGCTGCTCGGCCTCCTCCTATTCCACCAAAGCTTGGTAATCCAGCAAAGCCTTTACCCCTTGGAGCACATCGGAGACGAAGTTCCTCTGGTGGTGAGGGAACTGAACCATCTGATGACGCTGATGCTCCAAAGACAAAATTAAAGCCATTTTTCTGGGACAAGGTTCTTGCTAGTCCTGACCACTCAATGGTTTGGCACGACATCAAAGCTGGCTCATTCCAGTAAGCTTTTGCATAAAACATCCAATGCACTTTGCTTCTGCAAAATGTCTTAACTTCCTCACTTTTATAATGATGTTACTACAGGTTTAATGAGGAGATGATGGAATCGTTATTTGGGTATAACGCAGCAAATCCAGGCAAAAGTGAGGGCACGAAAGCTTCATCGTCTTTTGAGGCTGCCCCACAGTATATTCAGATAATTGATGCTAAGAAATCACAAAATCTAGCAATTATTCTTAAAGCCTTAAATGTGACAACAGAAGAAGTTTGTGATGCTCTCAAGGAGGGTAAATCTTTCTCTCTTTGTGTTTTCCCCGTGAGATCCAATGATAGTGTGAATTTTGCTCTTTTTAATTTATAGCTAGTGGAAAATGAAAATAGTAAATTTATCACCATGGAGAAGAGTGTGTTGAATCCTCGAAGGATTTTTACTTAAGTGTCAAATCTATTCCATAGCTTTTTCAGTCTTTCAACTTTGGCATGAAAGTTTGACCGCCTTAAAAATGGAAGAGAACAAACAACATAGTCTGCACATAGATCTTCTTGTCAGTCTATTAGGAAACTGTATGTTATTTACGTGAGTGACAAAGAAGCTTTATTCTACTACTTTGCTTCATGCATGGTGTTGTGAAATGACTACAAGACACATTGAAAGTAATCAAAAAGAATTTTGAAGAATGAAAATACCAGGGTGAATTTTCAGAAGAAAGATCTTCTGTGAATGTTGGCATGTGCGATTAAGTACTCCTAGAAATTAGATGAAGTTGAAAACAAGGTCCCATTTCTAAGTGGAAAATAAAACTTGCTGGGGATTTTATAGAACAAACCTGGTAATTTTTTCAACTGTCCCGACTCCTTCCTCCCAAATCCTCTACCAAAAGAATAAAGGAAAAGAAGTAAAGAATAATCTATCAGTTATTTAAATATAACCCTGGTGGTAATGAAAACACTAGGTGGTTTCTTTCCATCTGTCCAAGCCTTAATGGATGGAGTTACGCGATACCTGTGCTGGTGGCAGTAGTAGGTACTCCCTGGAATTAGTCTAGGTGTGTGTAAGCTTAGCCCGGACACCACGGTTATCAAAAAAAGATTATTCTCATTGCTCAGTCTGATACCTTTCACCAGAGAGTGAAGATCAACAGCAAATCCCACCAAGCACTGCTGATGGTTATAAGTGAATTAAGTACCTATACAACAACAATATACCTAGTGTAGTTCCATAAAGTGAGATCTGGGGAGGTTAGATTGTTTGCAAATTACGCCCCTCTCTCTGAGGCAGAGAGGCTTGGCTGAAGGGGAAAATAAAATTTCATATTTGTTTATGGTTGTGTCTGGTGCTTGCCTGGTATTCTTCTTAATAGAAACTGAAGTTTCATGATATGAATATTTTTGTTCATGTCCCTTCACATTCGCAGACTTGAGTTGCTATATAGTCTTATCTTGTGGAAAAAGATTTTGACTGCTGAGGGATACACCAACTTATCTCTTGCTAATGCTTGTCCATTTTCATAGTTTTTATTTTTATTTTATCTAGTACGTTTCAGCCACTTACTTGCAAAAGCCTGGTTATCTTACCAGGTAATAAACTGTCTCCTGAACTTATTCAATCTATATCAAAGATGGCACCAACAACAGATGAAGAACGCAAACTTCGATTATTTTGCGGGGAAATTTCTCAGCTTGGTCCTGCTGAAAGGTTTCTCAAATCCCTGGTTGAAATTCCCTTTGCCTTCAAACGGATGGAAGCATTGTTGTTCATGAGTTCTCTTCAGGAAGATGTTTCTTCCATTAAAGAGTCCTTTGAAACTTTAGAGGTGAATCATGGAATTCTAAGTCTCTCATACCTTAGGTGGTTGCAGCTTAGAATGAAAATTCTCTGTTATTCTGCTGCAACCATCTTGGTCCAACTATACCATCCACCATCACATAAATTCCTGGAAGAGTTCAGAAAAAAGAAAATCAAATAAGCATCATTTGTAGGCTACATATTATGAGAGTGATCTCGTATATTCATCAGGGAAAGTTTGTTTCTGCCTTTCCCAAGATCATGTTAAAAAAAATTAAAAGGAAAGAAAGAAAAAAGGATGAATTTTTCTTAGATAAATAGTGCTGAAAAATAGACAAGAGCTCAGGATTTCTGATTGAAAGGTATCATTTCTTTGTGTAGTCATCACGAACTGAAATCAAGTTCAGTTAGTTGGACTTGCCAGAGTTTTTCTTCTTATATTTTGAGTGTCTCACAATCTTTAATAATGGATGAAGTTTTCTATTGAAAGTCATTTTAATTAATTGTGAAATTCAGTAGCTTAAAATTAAACAACTGCACTACCAATTCAAACCAGTAACCTGTAATACAGTGTCAGATGTCATTTCAAACTCTACGACCTCACCTGAATGAGGATGAGTGAGGTCTCTTCTTTACATTAAAGGGGAGTCATGCCAATCGATGTTTAGTCATCTATACATAGGAAATTTTGCTATCTTACCCCCGGTCATGGTTGAATAAAGAGCTTTCAGTATATTGTTCTCTAGTAGCTGTTTCTTATCACATGGTAGATGGCTTTTATTCATTATGAAAACTTGCAGGTGGCATGCCGGGAGCTGAGAAACAGCAGACTCTTTCTGAAACTTCTAGAAGCAGTTCTTAAAACTGGGAACCGCATGAACGATGGCACCTACCGTGGTGGCGCACAGGCATTCAAGCTTGATACGCTGTTGAAACTCTCAGATGTTAAAGGAACTGATGGAAAGACCACACTTCTGAACTTTGTTGTTCAGGAAATTATTCGATCAGAAGGATTAAGAGCAGCACGCAAGTTGAGGGAGAGCAAAAGCTCGTCAACTCTGAAAACAGAAGATCTTGTCGAGGATGCTTCTCGGGACTCGGTCGATTACCATCGTAACCTTGGTCTCCAGGCGGTTTCTGGTCTAAGCAACGAGCTTGAGAATGTAAGAAAAGCAGCACTTATAGATGGTGAGAATTTAAGTGCATCTGTCTCCAAACTTGGCAAGTCACTACTGAAAACCAAAGAGTTTCTAGAGACTGACATGAAAAGTTTGGAAGAAGACTGTAAGTTCCGTGATATGCTCACAAATTTTATGGAACATGTGGAAGAGGAGATCAAGTGGATACTAGAAGAAGAGAAAAGGATAATGGCTTTGGTGAAGAGTACAGGAGACTACTTCCACGGAACTGCAGGAAAGGACGAAGGCTTGCGTCTCTTCATCACTGTTCGTGATTTCTTAATTATGTTGGACAAGGCGTGTACAGTGTTGAAAAAATCAACCAAGGTGCTGGCGAACACCCCTAGAAAAGAAGCACCAACGGTATCACATTCCCAGGAATCCCATCCAGATTCTTTGCCAGATGTTCATCGACGACTATTTCCTGCAATCCAGGAGCAACAGATGGATGATGATTTTAGTTCAGATGATGAGAGCACATCCAAATAGCTATTGGTTCAGGTATGATTGTGCAACTGTACTTGCAAAGCCCTTTCTCATAATACACAAGTGATTTGACTTCCCGCCATTACGTCTAAGTTTTGCTTTGATACATTAATTAGGGGCCAGACAATTTGGAGCTAATATCTAGCTGGATAATAGAACAGTCTTGCAGAAGCTTGTATTCAACTTCTATAACTGAAGATTTGCTTTTGAAGAAAAGGGAGTTGGTCTTTGGTCTTGTGCTTAGATATCGCGAGAAGGAAGAGCGGATGAACTAAGATGGCGATTTTTTTGTGATGCTGTTCAAGAAAAGTTAAATATATATGACTTTTGATACTGTAGTCACCTTTTTTCTGATAAAGATCCTACCATTTTTTTGGCCCTGTGAGATGGAAGAAGTTACTTCTATATATCAATCAATTAACAACTATATATGGTCAACCCCAAATACAGAAGTCTCTTCTATTTTGTATAAACTTCTATAGTATAAATTGAGAGACTTGAGGAAGATTGGACCAGTTTTGTACAGCTTGTGGTTTGTAGCTTTTATTCCAGTTCCAACTTCTTTTTACTGGCCCATATGTATCCGTGAGGACAGGGGATCATTGAGTTCTATAATGTTTTTGAAGTTTATGAGTTCTCTTCAGATTCATGTGCAATGGTGAATCAATCCTATTTGTATGGTCCAAACTAAAGCCTTTAAGTTTGTAAAAATGCATGCTCGTGGATTTGAGACTTCTGAGTTGTGAATTGTTTAGTCTTTTTCAATATTTGCCAACTCAATCTTGATGTATGTTCTACATTTTTTTTTTTGTAAAAAATAATATGTAAAAGATTCAGAGATTGGAGCCTTTAAAATATCAAATCGAGGCAAACGTTGAATTCTAGATATGACCTCAAAATAACAAGGGTTAAAATCGGTTAGTGAGACAATGGGGGATAAGTTTCATCGTTGAGAGGATGCTGACATGTTTGGCCAAGCTTTTGAGAAGTCAAAAGTGCATTTCTTTTTCTTTAAAAAGTTCTTATTTTAAAAAATTGGGATGTTTGGCTAAAAATTTTTTTAAAAAAAAAGTGATTTTGAGTAACAGTAAAAGAAATTTTTTTAAAAAAAATTCCCCTGAAACACTTTTGAAATATTGATCAAACATAAAGTAATGCTGTAATATGGACAAAAATATTTTTAAACTCTTCAAAAATATTTTTTTCGAAATAAATAAATTTTAAAAATTTAACTAAAACAGATAAGTAATATAAATATTGTGCAATCTCCATTTTGAAAGTTCCAAAGGGTAGAAAATGTCTTTAATTTGTGTCCGTTCTATTCTTAGATTCTCCACCATCGAACTCGGAAAGTATTTTGTTTAATTTCATTTGCTTAGGTTATAACAGGACACAAATTTTTATACATATATATATATATATATATATATATATACATAGCTATATTTTTGCTTGAAATTCAGTTTGATCATACCAAAATTTATAATTTCCGATTTAAAAAAATTATAACTTCGATTTCATAAGTCTATAGTTAATTTGAAATGGTGAAACTTAATAAAAAAATCTATAAACTAGAATTATATATCAATCCTCCAAGCAGCTAACTAGTAACTAGTTGTGCACTTTGGCAGCTCGAAAACCTATGAAATTGTAAAATAATAGTACACAACAACAATATAAACACCGTATTGTCTTTTGAGTTTATGTTACACCTAGGATTCGATGTATGAATGAAGCAATTTCTTTGACCCAGTTTACGACTGTATTAAACTTTTTTTTATTTTAATAAAGAGAATTTCATAATTTATATATAACAAAAATAATTCATTTTTGTCTTAATTACATAGTACAATTTTCAGCAAAAGAATCTAATATTGAACCCTTCGACTCTCTTTAGCTCCGCCTATGTATATGAGAAGCGTATGTTATAAATAAACGAATTTAAGTTATATACATTATGGTGGGTTCTAAGGATAGGTGAATGGGAGATAGAGGGATAAAATATGGAGGAAAAATAACTGTTTAATTATTATTTAATTTAAATATTTCTGATCCGGGTTTTGACTCGTTTACATATTTCCTTTCTAACCGACAGTTACAACTTTTCTAAAGAGTTACTTCAATGGCTATATATATCTGCTAAATCTTCAAATATTCTTTATGAGTTTTCTGATCTTCTATTTTTTCTTCTTCTTCTTGAACTTTAAAATTCTCGTGTGATTTACAGCTGTCAAGTGAGTTTAATGTCACCAGTGTTTATGGTAGCGCTACATTGGTGAGTAAATCAATCTATCCTGGGATGATATATTTCACAATCCCGGATACTTTAAGGGGAATAATTTTCTTAAGAACATACTGTGAAATCAACGGGCTCGATTTGATATTCTTCATCTTTATTTTAGTTACATTCTACAAATTGTTTTGAATATTATTTTATTGTTCGAATACAGATTAAACAACACATTATTAGTGTAAGAAATATTTTTACCATCACGATAGATTTACTTGTTGGAGAGACTTTCCTACAAATATTTTTAGGTGATTAACCTGACTATGAGGCATTTGGATGAGTTCAAAAATAACTTTAAGTTCATTTTAATTTTTTTGGGGTGTTTGATAAAATTTAGAATAACTTTTAAGTTAAGTGAATTTAATCTAAAAGAAATAAGTTAGGCAATCCCAACGTATTACTTTTGGCTTATTTCGGCTTTAAAACTGTTTTTGTTTTGATTAAGTACTTTAGTTTATTATTTTTTATAATTATTTACTTTCTCATAATTTAAGTTTCACCACTTAAAAAGTGTTTTTCAGCACTTAAAATTTAATAGTTATTTAAACTCAATCAATTTAAACAGGCTCTATATAAAAAAGGAAATTCGAATACTCACCAAATATATTACTTAAACTCCAAATGAAAATATTATCGGATGTGTTTGAAATTTTTCCAAACAAAAGAAAAAAAATGTTACACCCCGTAAATATTAACAGTTAGTAGGCGTACGCATGGATTTGTGATGATTAAGAAGAGCTTGACGCGTATGAAAAAAGCCTCGAAAGCAGGGTTGGGCGAGGCTAGGCTGTGAAGGGCCAGCGCGACGCGCCAGCCTGCAGTGTCTTGGCCAGCGCGGCGCGCCAGGCTTGCTGCCGCTATGGGAGGCGCGGCGCGGGGGCCTTGTGGCACTTCGGACAGCGCGAGGCACACCCTGGCCACCGCCCCACACATGCATATATACCCCTTTGATTTAATTTCTAGGCACCTCAATATTCCTCTCAGCCAAGAACGAAAAGGGACGTAAATTTTAGTAGTTTTTCGTCCAATTACGCTACCAAACACTGTCTAATCTCAAATTAAATTTGGATAACGAGTTTTAGGCCTACGGGAGGTTTCTGAACGGAGTTATTTCTTGAAAATTCGCTCGGCATACTGAAACCCCGCCGAGTAAAATTTGTCAGAATTGCTCCAAATTAGATTCTAAACAACCACAGACATTAGATAAGCGTTTCTCCCTTCTGAACTCTCGAGAAATTATAGGTTTTCGACCGAGTTATTCGGAGTTGAATTATAGTTGTTATTATTATTGAAAGTTATCGCTTTTTTGCCGAATTTAGTATTGAAATTAGTCCTATTCTCTCAGCATAAAGGTTACAATTGGAAGAAACCGCCGACTGCAAGTTGAAACTCGCCAGCTGAACGAAAGTCGGCATTCGAGGTATGTAAGGCTTATCCCTTCGGCAAGTTATCCTCGTCGTATAATGATACGACTTATGTTCTTAAATGGAAATAACGATCCCATATGTTGCAAATAGTTGCTATCAGTAGATTGTGATTAGATATGTTGTGGTAGGCTGTCATCTGTAGACTACAAATATATATATATAGGTTGTGGTTAGCTGCTAGAAAGAGTATCGAGTGTATATTGCAGTACCCTTCATCGGGAAAGAGTATGTTAAGGATGCTCACGCCAGGAGCGTCATAGAGACTCCCCTGTCCTTTGTCCACTGTATTAATAGAATTTTAATATCTTGCTGTCACGCCAAGGCCTCAGAAGTTTAGGTTTAGTTATTAGGCCTAATTTCATAGGTTAGGCAATATCGGGCGTAGCTAGGCGATATGACTTTCATTTAGACGCATGTACTGTCAGTGAAGCATGCCTAGAGGCCACTGGCGTACCTTCACGCCCCAGGGCCATAAATTTAGATAGGATGGCTATACTTTAGAGTCAACGGAACTAGGATTGTCTAGTGAACTGAGTGACAGTCTGCCATCTAGTTAGCTACTATCAGTGACTGTCAGTTCCAGTTGACTTAGTATCCGTTATACAGGTCGCTCAGGAAGGCATCCCAGTCATTCAGGTCAGATAGACCTGCGGGTACCCTAAGGAGGGGACCTTATTAGCAGTTGGAGGTGGGGCTAACGTCCCAACCTGCTCCTATAAGATACTTGGGTACATGTTGCCACTAGTGGCTAAGTCCATATAAACTCACCTACCAGGTTAGGAATTGCCTAGAAAGGTCATATAAGATCTGAACAGACCAAGTTAAGGTCTAAAGGACTAGAACCATGTTAGTACAATATTACCCTTAGAGTAAGAATTTCAGTAAGCTGCCTGTGGAGGACTAGGGATCGACCGCTCAGAAGCATGTTCGGTCAGTAGCAGCCCTATAGTCGTTCTAAGCAAAGGAACTAAGTAATGGGTCGTCTGTGACCTACAGTTGCTTATGAGTTATAGTTGTCCGAGTCGGACATTTAGAGTACTATTAGGCCACTCTAGATCTCGCCCCATTTGGTCTAGACCATTAGAGATTATGATCACTATCAGGATCCTCTAATCCGATACAGGTACACGGGGTGTGCCTGCTAGCAGCTATATAAATTATTCTAGGGGTGAGCAGCAGTCGCGTTAGGCCCAAAAGGCTAGATACGTCTTTTGAGTGGCTAGATGAGACTTTAGTATAGCACACCGGATGGGATTGCCCTCACCTAGGAGCCTTCCGTGACCACCCTAGGGTTACTAACTGTGTCAACGCCTACGAGGCTATATGACATTGCTCCAAGGAGCGATATGCCATCCCAAAGGACGATGCAGAGGCCCAAGGTCCATATTACAGTCCATTCCATGGTTGGACTATCATTTTTATGCCGTATCGACATCATTGACCCTCATCGAACCTGGTGCCCAGGGTGCAGTTATTAGGAGTCCACCGGACTCAGACACAACTATGGATTAGAAGCTGAGTGGGCTCAGTTGCAGACCCAGGGGACCAGTAGGTTGGCTGTAGCACCAGTGGAGACATAGGAACCTGGATAGGGGTATATAGATTGCATGATACTTGTCAGGGTTTATGGGGGCCCCGATAGGTTATTTCTATGTTTTTTGTACCTTCCAAGCTTATGGGGGCTAGGTTAGGTTCTTGTTTATGTTCTTGTCTGCTAGCTATAGCTTATGAAGATATGATTGTACAGTCTTAGCTCATATACGTGTAGTGTTTTACTAGATGCAGTTTATGAATAAGCAAACTTCCAGGTTAACTTCTGCCCCTTCTTTCTACTTATTTCAATCTTTAACAGCTTCTACTCAGCTTTTTATTATTGTCTTACATAGTCAATACATATTGTACTGATGCCCAACTATAGGGTGCTGCATACTTGCTTGCAGGTTAGACAGATAGAGTTCAGGATCTTCATTAGCAGCTGTTCAGCGTCAGCAATTTGGCCAACTCCTTTCATTCGGAGTTGGCAGATTGTAGAGATTACAGTCTTTCATTTATATAGCATTTGGGCAGGCTTAATTATACTTCAGTAAATGTTTACAAATAAAAGCTTCATGTCAATAAATATGTATATTTCAGACAAGTTCATTGTATTTTAGCTCAGTTATATGTTCAGTGATGCATTCAGTTTACTTCCCTTGTATACTTGCATGTTTAGTTTACTTACTCTTCCCGCATATTCAGCACATTCCAAGTACTGAACACATGCTTTATGTGCTATATCATTTCATGATATAGGTTCAGATTTTCAGACTCAGCCACATGGTTAGATACGCTCCCTTCCCATCTCAGCTGCTTGTGGTGAGTCCTCATCTCTTGAGGACGCGATTTATGTTTTTCATTTCATGTTTTAGTTTTCAGATTTTAGGAGTTAGCTGGGGGCTTGACCCAGCAACTCATTAGTGTAGTAGTGATTTTCAGACTTGTGTAAACAGATTCAATTTATGTATCAGAGTTTTATTAGATTTTGTTTTATGTATTAGTTAGCTTTCGCTCAGTTATGATTTTGTTAGTTGTTGTCTTGTTAACGTTATGCTATGATCATGTCATGGGTCGACTTGGAGCCTCTCGGGGTTCCATATCCCGTATCTCGATCCGGGCCTATGTTCGAGTCGTGACACCTGTGTAACATTTGAAGCCTATGAAAGGCTTGATTAGTTCTTACTAATCTTATATTCCAAATAAAGGACTTGATCATCTAATTATAGTTGGTAGAACTGCTCCTTGTTATAATCCTGTTGAATTGTCTCTGGTATCTTGTTCTTCTTCTCTTTCTTTTTATCTCCCTTTGTGCTTGTTTTTGGTGACAGTGTTGCCTCTATAACTGCTCCTTCTATGATATTCTGCTCTCCTTTTCTATCTTCATTCACTGTTTTCACCATGCTCTCTTTGTCTTGGTAGGTATGAGACACTAGATCATGTAATATATTGATGGGAGAAGCCTTGTCACGCATAACCACCACCTGTTTGTCTTTAAGAGTACTCATCTGTCCAGTATCTTCCTCTTTCTCATAGCCTATAGCTGAATATGATGTTATAGGTTGTTCCTCTTCTACTAGGACTAATTCTATATTGTTCTTTCTATTCATTTTTCCTTCAGTTTCAGTCACTATCTCTTCATTCACCTCTGCACTTTCTTGTTGCTGCATTCATTTACCTTGTGATTAGCTGTGGAATCCCCCTTATCATCAACTTCTGCTGATTTACCTATTTGCTCTTGCTCTTTCTTTGTCTGGTACTCACTTGATACTTCAATCTCCCCTTCTTCTCTTTCTACTTTGTCACCCCAAGTATTACTGCTTTTCGTTGCCCTTTCTGGTTTATTCACCCACAGTGCATTAGAAGATGTCTCTTCTTTATTGCCTTCACTTTCTTGTTGTTGTGTACTTCCTTTCTTATCCTCCTCTCCTTGCATTGTTGAAACATTTTCTACCTTGTCTAGTTGAGTCTCTGCGTCAGTCAACACCTCAAAATGATTGATTGTGGGGATTTGCAAGTGTCCCTGATCTCTTGATATTTCCACCTTCTCTTATTTCTTTTATCTCTGACTATTTTTCAAATCTTTGGATCACCTACTACTCTGCCACTAGATAGAAATCTTGTTGGGAATTTTTTTTATTTGTTGAACCTTAGATCTCTCTACTTGTGCCTCCTCTCCCTTGGTCTCCTTTTCCTCCTCATCATTCTGTATGTACCTACATCGTCATTCAATTCTGGGTGCAATAATCTGCATTTTTCAATTGCATGACCTTGCATTTTACAATTCAAATAGTATTTAGGTAGGAAGTCGTATCTAACTCTCACTTTTTCAGACCTGACTTTTCCCTTGATTTCATCCACTATCTCAATTGTTATACTCTTCGGCAACTTGTCTATTAGGTTCACCAGAATTTTTATTTTTGCACAACTGGGCCTTGTTTTATTAACTGTTGCACCATCCAATTGAAGTGGTTTTCCTTCTGATGCTATGAAAAATAAAGTCTCCTTCCCATAGAAGGTAGGACGTAGATTGGGGAAATAAATCCACACCATTGCTTGAGTTATTTCTTCCTCCATTTTGAATCTTCAATCATAGATGAGGGGTCTCATCTAATAGTTAACTCCATCTTTCGCCTTAAAGTGATACACACTTTTTGACATGATTCTCACAAAGTCTTCTAGCAACTTAAACCTGATCAACACATGCCTATTGCGAAACAACCCTATTTGACATTCACCTTTTGTGCCATATCGTTGAGGAATTAATTGGCGTAATTCATCTAATGTTGGCCAACCATATGAGAATTTACCCACTACTGCATATGGTAGGTTTTCAATTATATTCATCCTTGTTACTTCTTCCTCCGTCCAGCGTAGCATAGGTTCACCATTCACAATCTGTATTGTCTTTATCTGTATGGGTTGTATCTGACTCACATTCTCCTTGCCTTTCATCTTCTGCGCAGAATTCTCTCTCCGCCATATTTGTGAATTAGCTTGTGATGTTTGTGGATGTTAATGATCAGCTTTGGTATTTGGTAATGGAGGGAATAAATTTTGTTCAATTCCTTGGTTTGCTCGATCGATGACCGGCGCCGTCATGGTGGTTTCTAGGTTTAGCGGCGCGTCTGCATTTATCTTTGTAAAGTTGCATATTCCCATTTGTTCCAATTAAGAAGGAAATAATTTTCTCTACTATGCAGCTATAATTCTTTTTTATGTAAATTTCTTGTTCAAAAATTTAAAGAAAGTAGGGTCGATTACTTGCAACAAAATGTTTGACATGTGAATTAGTGATTTCATAAAGCTTTATTGCATATTTTAATCGAGAAGTTAAGGGAATTAATTAGATTAGAAGTTAAAAGAATGTGGACAGTTGATTTCATGCCAAAATTATTATTTTTAGTAGATTTCAATTGTATTTGTGATGAAATATATCATTTAACTTTTATAAAATACTTATTATATCACTACTTTGTTCTTTGGTTATAATATTGTAATATATTTGTTTTACGTATATTTATGCTTGTTACAAAAGTTTGATATTTATGAATGTACAAATTGAATGTCATGATAAAAACTGTATAAAGAATTATATTCAATATTTTAGAAAAATTGGTGGTGACATTAATCTAGATATGGAAAAATTTACTGTGACATTTTGTGAAGTTTTTAAAAAAAATTGCACTTATTTTTACGACATTTGTCATTTTTACTGGTTGACATTAATTAAAATATCAGAAATTTAAATGTGACATTTTATAAAAGCCACAAGTAAAAATTGTAATTTCTTTTACCAATATTAATCTAAATATCAGAAATTTTAAATGACTTCACGTAAATATTATAAACTAGTGAATAGCTCCGTGCTTCATGCGGTACTAACTAATCTCACTAAATTTATAAACTAATTTTTTATAACAATGAAGTATTTAATTATCTTAAAAAATCAAAAATTGAAATACTTTTATCATTTTTCAAATTCAGTTGAATTAGATTGATTGTATGCATTTCTCTAATTTGGATTTTTCTATTAACAAAATATACGTAAAGATAAAATTTATTTTCATTAAGAATTAAATAAACGTGAAAAAGAATTGACGTAGTAAAAAGAAAATGTGAAAAGGAAAGACATGCGCATTAGAAGAATTGTAAAATTGGTATGAATGTGTTAGGAGTAATATTCAGATCGAGTAAGAAAATTAAGATAATGATTTTTAAAATAGTCTGTACCGTAATAGGATTAATATATAGAGTGGTACGCCATTGGCACATAAAATCATAAACTTTTAAATTAATTTCACAAAAATAGAAGAAAACCAAGTTACTTAGAATTATCAAAAATGTGTGCTCTGATAAAAAAGAGGTGCCACAGTTATATCCAAAATACATTTTCACACTTTTCCTTTGCTGGTTCTCATATTTTTGGTTGAGCAGCCTTACAATTCACCTGACAGTATTATGTGGCTGTAAAACTAAAGGAAATATTCAATTGTATTAAAAAATAAAGAGACTCAAATTCAATTTGGCTCCCATAATTTGAACTTGCACACTCTAAATAATCTCAAAATATTTAAAGAGAAATGTACTGATCAAATTTCTATATCTCAGGAATAATCTCATAATCAAATAATATACGATAACTAAAATAAAATTGCACAACAAAAAATATGAATCTGAAGAAAATTTTACACAGTAGCAATATCGAAAAAGAAGAGTTCATCTGGTAAAGATGCTCCTAATTATAAAAGAGCAAACAAATGTGACATTTTAAAAATGGGTGAAAATCATTTTCGCTCTCAACTGTGCTTTAAAAATCAAACACCCCTCTCAACTTTGAACAATAGATATTCTTCCTTCTTTATCCTAATTGACTTTTTAAAATGTCTATTTTACCCTCACATTATCAATTTTGTCTTCTTTTTTACTTCTTTAAAATAATAATATATATTTTTAAATATATGTAATAGTTTTTTAATTAAAAAATAAATATTAACTTTTGAGATAAATTATAATTAAAAATACTAATTGCGTATACAAGTTAATGACGTCCTATAATGAAATTAGCAGAATAAAAAATAATTTTATTAATAATAATCAAAACTCTAAGATATATTTATACAAGTGAAAATAAAAGATAATTATAATTTTATAAATATATTTCAATGTATGAAATAAAAAAAATTAATAAATTTAAAGATAATTTATTTATAATATAAATTAATTCTAAATTATAATTTACAAAATATTCTATTAATCACAATCAAATTTTATTTATTTATATAGACAATAAATGATAAGAAAGAGGAGCAATATAAATACACATACATGTATGCACATACATATATACACGTTAGCATATAATATTTTAATAACAATAATAAAAAAATACTAAATAGCATTAGATTTTGTGACAAATTTATAGAAATATTGTTCTACTTATAATGTTAGTGAATTTAAATAAGAAACTATAAATATCTAGGTTAAAAATAAATATTATGTAATAGAAGGGTATTACATAAATGGAGGATTAAAAATAATAAAGGTAAAATAGATATTTTAAAAAGTCAATTAAAATAAAGAGGGAGAATATCTATTATTCAAAATTGAGGAAGAAATTTAATTTTAAAGTAAAGTTAGAGGGCGAAACGATTTTTATCCTTTTAAAAATTTGAGTTAAATGAAAGAGCATTTTCATCATTCTAAAAAGGAAAAATTGCTCTGCAACTTTAATTATTACCTTCATTTAAGGGGTTGTAATCGTTCCCACATTTCAATCTCTATTAAGGCAACGATTTTTTTCCTTTTAAATGAAGATAAATGTCTATGCAAAGTCACATTTTTCATTCTTAAGATGCAGTCTAAACGTAAAATACATACCTTATTATTTGTACTTTCACAAGACAAAGATGTAACTTCTGCTGAAGGTTAGAAATAATAAAAATTACCATTGAACAGGTTAGACTATCTACTATCTTGGCTTGAACATTCAGTAAGAGATTCTCCAATTGTGATAAGTTAAAAGATAATATAATAAAAATACAAGTATTAACTTAAATTATAAGCAAACATAATGTTTTTTCACATTATTTTTTTGTCAAATAAAAGAAGATTGGATTCTTCAAATAAAAATTTCAACTCCAACGACCATAATATTCTTGAGAAATAAAAAACATATACTTTTACTAATCTTTCTTGTCTCATCAGCTTACTTACAAATATATAGGAAGAAAATTATATTTTTTGCGTAATTATGACAAATTAAGTGCATATCTAGCGAGAAGAAGCTTTGATCAACAGTACACAACTTATTTTCATCCATGTATAATTAACGCTATAGATTGGAGCCCCAAAGGAAACAACAGAAACAATAACAAAATCACTGAAAAACAATATCAGAGTTTTGATGGAAAGGGAGCCTCAGAGGAAAAAACAAATTAAAGGGGAGTTTGTAAAACGATTTCTTTTTACATACACATGTGTATAATTACAAATCTGTATGTAGTTTCCTCTATCAATTCTACCCCTTTATTCCATACCTTTTTCTCTTTGTATCATGTAAATGAAAGAAAAAATTGGAAAAGAAATTAATAAAAAATGTGTCTTACTTCTTTTCAATCTTAGATATTTTGAACTGTAACCTTGGTTATTCAGAATCGTAAAGAATATATCCACTTATTTAGATAAAGATTCAACTACCATAAAGAAGTATGTGTAGAGAACTTGGTCAATCCAACTCACAACAGTTGCATGAAACGACTTCTCCGCTCTAATGAATTTCATTTCATTTTTTTTCTGCACAATATTGAGGAAACAAAGCTTTAATTTATAAGGTATTTTGCTCGCAATTTGTTGATAGATAGAACATATAATTGATAATAGAGAAAAAGTGTAAAAACTTGTAAAACATGAATTCAGCGCGAGAATTAATCTATAAGTGTTTCGATTGCACAAATCAATGAAAAAGGAGTAACAGTAAGAGTGGGACAAGGGATTACCTGGTGATATTATGTACCCTTACACTGTTGTTGAGTCATCCTATAGAATTGATACTGTGACTTGTTGATGGTCAGGGATGCGTCGCTAAAAATCATTTAGTCCATCTTTATGGCTGTTAACTTGAATGCCTCATGCCTTTGTGAAGCACTTGATAAGGTGATGGCTGAACTCGATTGTAAAGAGGTGGTAACTATCTTTTATTAACCCTAAAATTTGTGTACCGTAATTAGGGAGTGCTTTGCTTTAGATAGAGAAAACTGATGTCATGTGCTTCAACCGAAAGAGAGATATCCTCAATAAGAAGAAGCACGAGGGCTCTTTTCAGCTTGGCAGTTACTGGGAAGTGACTTTTGGAGTCTCTTTGAAACGCTCTAATTTTTTTTATTGCTAGTAAAATAAAATATAGGAGTAATTGTCAAAAAAGAAGGAAAAAGATAAATGGTAATATTGAATGTAGCTATTACCTAGCTCATAATGATATTTACCTAAATATCACAAAATAAATGTCAGCAAAATTCTTACTGACATATAACTAAATGTCGAAAAATTTCCGATATTAAAATTGACGGCATTTGATTCAAATATAAATTAAATATTGGTAAACGAATTTGTGACATTTAAATAACTTAATATGAGATTTATATAATATCGTCGTATCCAATGTAGACATACCAGCAGAAGCTCCTGCAGGCATGGTTGTTCTTTCTACGCTTGATAACTTGCCAGCTGGTAGCATCTTTGCCATATGAAGTAACATTTATTGGTTGTTGAGGAATAAATGAATCACATCATAAGGCATCTGTTCCATGAGTTATGCCAGAACCACTCACAACATTGATGTCTTCCAAACTGAAGCTGCCAATCAATATAGGCTGGGCTGAGAGCTGTGTACCTTGAGAAATGATGGTCGAGATCAATGTCTGAGGAGGACCACCTTGTGCACGCAGGTTGGGGTTATGATCTTGCTGAAACTCTGAACCTTGCTCTTGAAAGATGTAAGATAATATCATATTCATGGAGGTGTGCAACATAAATATCCACAATTCAACAAGAAGATTTTGATAGATTGCTTCAACATCCATTAAAATTTGAACAGTTGAGAAAGGACTTGGATTCAAAGAAGTCCAGAAGACTCCATCAATTAGAATGGATATAAAAATTTATAAGATTGCGGTAAAAGGTGGATGAGACTCATGAGGCAATTGTTCATCCAAATCAACACACTTCTCTATCGTTATACTAACAAGTAAAAATTGTGATTTTTTTCTTACTAATTTATTTTATCTATATCATTTTTTTTCTATCTTCTATGCATTTAATTCTTTCTCGCAGATCTGGTTTGCTTTTTTTTTAATGTTCTGTTTTGATTTTAAGTGTGCGGAAAAAGGCAAGAACTTCCTCTAGATAATTGGAAAACACAACGCTAACAAATTTTTAACAAAAATCAATAAATAATTGATGAAAAAAATAACAAACATACATCTGAATCAAACAGTGAAGAAACAGAAAAATAAAAACACAAATCGGCTTTGCAAAATCGATCCTAAGATAATTTTCATGAAAGAAGGATTCCTAATTGTTCGACATTAGATCTGCATCGATAGCATCGGGGGCTAGATTATCCACCCATAGATTGTTCGACGACGCGGCCTTCATTAAAACCCTAGAAAACTAGTGAACATGAAAACGAACACGAAAACCCTCATGTATCAAATTCTTTTCTGTAAATTTTTGCCCCTCAAATTCATGGTCTTTAACTAGGATACCTACTCCATTGTGATCACCTATGAAGTTGCCACAACCCAAATAGTCGTGATTGACACCCACACTAACCCTCCGGTGGGCGAACCAACGTCTCCCGATACTACCCCCATAATCAAAATATTCATGAAAAAGAAATCGACTATTATAAAAAGAATAATGTCAGATCATTACACTGCGCATACTAAAACCAAATAAGCACTTTTCCATAACCTGATTGTCATTACACCAGACGTCTATTTTATTATAAGCTAAGGAACTAAAACCAAAACAAATTTAAAAGTTTGAATGTCCCAATGAAGGACATCTGCAAAGAAGGAGTGATTTGCATCCTCATCTGCTTACTTTCTTGATCCACAACAGTTGCTGGTTCACAATGAGGACGCGAAGAACTACTTGGCTCGAACTCTGCACTCAGAAAAGAATGTAGGGGCAGGGTCAGTACGTGAGCTAGTACTGGTAGGCATCATCGGCCGACCTTATATAACAACATATAAGTACAACAATAGAGATATAAAAAGGGTCATCAACTTTAAGAAGAATTACAAGTCATTTCATGAACACTAGTTCTACTCAGGAATCAGCCGACCTACTCACTGGATTAGGCCTCTCGCTGCAGCTGTCACTTGTCCGCCACAGCGATCTCGCTGCAGCGGAAATGGTCCTACTGCAACAGCATTGCTTAGGCAGTAGCTCGACAGGCTACTCCCTTCTCAGCTCATCCATCACATAGTTCAATAAAATCAACAGTTACATTTCACATATTCCATGAATCCATCAACGACCATAATGAACAACAAGCACAATAGCTATTAAAAATCACAAATCCTCTGTTATTCAACAACCATACATAGTGACAAGGTCGCACTTAGCATTAACATTACGTTCGTTGTTATCAATTTGCATCATATCCTCAATAAGTTAGCACATTCTCATAATATGTTTCACACCCACCACATGAATATAAATGAAATCACAAATAATAAGCGAATAACATAACCAAGGGTAACATGACGGGCACACGCCTCTTCCACCCCCCCTTAACACTCAACCACACGAATCGTGTACACACATGCCAGTGGGTCTTATTTATGCCCAACCAGTCATGACCTGCAGGGGACTCTAGAAATCCATGCACTGTGCCGGCATGACACTCGCTCCCACTTATATACTCGTTCAAATGCTCCCCTCGGATATAAATCACTCCAATATTTATATTTGCTCACTCGGATATTCCCCTCGAGCACGAGCTACTCAACATTAAGATGTTAAAATCTTTTCATTCATCATTCTCATAAAGCATGCCAAGTGCATCATTGCATCATATAGAAAGTTACAATCTACTTCTTAAATAAGCCATCATCAATTAACCATCCTCTCGTTAACGGAGTATGATCACTTTACTAACCATTCATCACAGGTAATTACATTAACATATACACAAATATTTAACAAGTCGTCAAAATTCAATATCACATCGTAGTCACATTCTTAAGATAGATTAACCACAATAGACTCATATATCACATAAACGTCCGAAGACTAATCATATAGCAACATTGCACACTATACGTGCCATTATATAGGTCTATCCCTATAAACCATAACCTACCTCGATCTGGAGATAACAATTCAACTACTCCGCGAGACCCTTGCCTTTCCTCAAAGCTTCAGAATGCGCAAAATCTATAACACAAGAGCAATTCATTAATTATCCTTCAATTTAGAGCCTAACAGATCAAACCCTCTCATCTCGGGGTGATTTCGAGAGTAAAACCCCAATTCTTCTAGATTCTAGGACTATAATTCTCGCGTAACCCTCGTTCCCGACATATAATTCTAAGGGAATGATCAACACAATTCAACATCACCCATCACCCCACCATTCCAGCCTTAGTTTAACAACCTAGGGTTCTTCCTCTACAAAACTTCCACCATTAGAGGCCTACAAGGATTCTAGGATCAAAATCACTTACTTTAGAGATAGAGAATTGAAAATCTTACCTTGGGTGAAGGATTACTGCTCTGGAAGGTTTTTCCATCCTCTAGACTTCTTGATCGCATTTTGGGAAATAATGGTGAAAACCCCCTAATTCCCATTTAAACCCATTTTTTGATTTCCATTGTCCGTTGCAGCGGTTATCTTTCTGCTACAGTAAGCATAGGGCCGCTGCGGTGGTCCAGAGGGTTAATCCTCAATTTCTACCACGATGGAACTCCAACCG
Organism: Datura wrightii; assembly: GCA_035772735.1. Taxonomy (NCBI): domain Eukaryota; kingdom Viridiplantae; phylum Streptophyta; class Magnoliopsida; order Solanales; family Solanaceae; genus Datura; species Datura wrightii. Next base: position 53,741,820 of record JASDFA010000023.1, read on the forward strand.
CTACCACGGTCTCGCTGCAGCGGGAATTTCACCGCTGCAGCGGTCTCCCGAACCAGTAACTACCCCAAAAAATATATTTCTATACTTAGTTTATTTTCACAACCTCCGTATCTCATTCTTAGCCAGATTTTTCTGTTCTATGCCCTTAACCACTCCGTAACAACGTCCGGATCGTTACATTAATTATCCTTGTCCATAAAGGAAATGGTCTATGTTTCTTGGCTTGAAATATTGTGCTTTTTGACACTACCCTTAGCTTTATAGCAGGATTTGAATCATGATTTGGGAAGTTGATTGTCAAATCTGGAAGAACTTTCATTTACATCATAGTAGCATCTGGCTTGCTTGATCTTTGCCAGCTTAAAAATTCTAGGATTCAAAATTTAGCTCATGTATTGGAATGGTTGAGATTTAAAAATGAGCAACGAATTAAATAAGTGTCCAATTCTGTCCATTTTTTAAGTTTCAAGCACAAACGAAAGAACTGAACAATTCTTATTTTTAGTTCTTAACAGAACTAAAATGAATAAGTGGACAATGGTTGAAACAAAAAATAATAATGTAAAAAGAAAAAATAAGAAAAATAGTTGGACAGAAATGAAATAATTAAGGTACCTTCTACATGTATGAGACGAAGTTATTCTTTTACTCGTCTCCTTGAAATTTAATGACCTTTTAGGTAAACCTAAGAACCAGCTTTTTATTATGAAATAATAAAAAAAAAAACAAGAATATTATAGAGAAAGACAGAAGGAGAGAAGTTCTTATTTCTCTTTGATTGGATTAAATACAATGAAGGAGAACCCCTCTATTTATAGGGATAATTTCTCCTAACTTTTCTCCAAAAGATAGACTTTTACTATAATATAAACACATGTATCCACTACAATACAAATACCTTATAGACATTCACTATAATACAAAATATGTTTATAACACTCCCCCTTGAATGTCTATTTGATAGATAATGTGCCTCGTTAAAATCTTACTAGAAAAAACTCAGTGGAAAAAAATCTAGTGAAGGAAAAAGAGTACACCTGTCTAATAATACACATTTTGGCTGCCTCATTAAAAACCTTACAAGGAAAACCCAGTGGGACAAAACCTCGTAAGGGAAAAAGAGTACAGCACATATTAACTCCCCCTAATTAGAACATCCTTGAATCTTTGCATCCCGATCTTGTGCACCATCTTCTTGAAAGTTGCAGTTGGTAGAGATTTGGAGAATAAATCAGCCACATTATCACTTGAACAAATCTATTGCACATTAATATCACCATTCTTTTGGAGCTCATGTGTGTAGAAGAACTTTGGCAAGATGTGCTTCTTCTATTTCCTTTTATGAATCCTCCTTTTAGTTGTACTATGCATGCTGCATTATCTTTATATAAAATTGTGGATAATTTGTCACATTTCAAACCACATTTTTCTCTAATGAGATGTATCATGGACCTCAACCACACACATTCTCGGCTTGCTTCATGAATAGCTATTATTTCAACATGATTTGATGAAGTAGCTACGAGAGACTGCTTTGTAGATCTCCAAGATATGGCAGTACCTCCACATATGAACACATAGCCAGTTTGAGATCGAGCTTTGTGTGGGTCAGATAAATACCCAACATCAGCATAACCAACAAGATCGGGACTGCAATTATTAGAATAACATAAGCTCATATTGTAGTCGTTTTTAGATACCGCATTATGTGTTTGATCTCATTCCAATGTCTCCTAGTAGGAGCAGACTGTACTTCATGACTAAGAATTTCCTCGTTCTTTTAAATTCTTTAAGGATTTTCATATATCCTTCAGTCTCTCTAGACATGAAAATAATTTCATTATGTACATATCAAGTTTTTCATATATTGCCAGACTTATGAGGAACCTCAAAATAATTACATCCACCACAAGAGGACCTCTCCATATAATAATGTCAGAATTTATGAAAAATCTTTATGCCACAAGAATCCATTTATATCCACTGGCATTATACTTGAATTGTGTATTTTTAATTGGCCAATAATTTATCTGTCCATACTTTTTGACAGATTTGAATTCAAGATCCTCGTCAATATTTATAATATTGAGCGCTATATTATATCAAAAGTATCGTTGACGATCATTTTGACATCAGTTCCAATGTGACATAACTTATTGAGATCTCTTAATTTTTCATCATTTTCAGGTACCTGAACCTTTGCCAAGGTTTTATGAAGTGTTATGTCGTGGTGCTTTCTTAAAGCACTTGCCTCATCATTATGACCATCTTAATCACTTGCTCCTCTCATTCTTCAAGAAGTTCTATATTTGGAACCGTTTGGTCTATCACGCTTCAGGCGTCTCATAGACCCTGTCCTTCAAGGACCTTTCATTGGAGCATTTGCAACTGAATTATAAAATAGAGTTAGCAAATATATCTGGCAATTGATTTGCAATATTTTGCAAGTGAATTATCTATTGAACTTTAAGTTCACTTTTTTTTCCTGAGGATCTAGATAATTCATCTCACACTTAATTTTCAGCTGCTAATCACTTCTCCCCCTAATGTTAGAAAAACTAACATTTACCCCCCAAGCTCATTTGGGGACCCATCTTTGTGCGTTGTGGTGGAGCAATTGAATCATATATCGCACATTCAAAAAAATTTTAGATGGAATTATTTGGTTCCTAACTCTGAACCAATTGTGATAAGGGAACTTTGTTGGCTTGATGCATTCAAGTGTTGCTATATGTTAAATAAACATATCTCATACCAAATTTTATTTGGGAGTTTTATTCTCATAACCAATGATTTAGCTATAATTGGAGGCATACAATTTTTGCTAAACCAACATAGATATGAATCAGCATTATCAACATGATTTTATAATTTGAAACTATGCTCTTAATTTAATAATTTGAGCAACAACCTTACAAAAATCAATTGCAAGTTGATATCAAAACACATGTGACCATACCATAGATGTATCTATTAGCAAACGGTTCATATGGTAGGTGAATGGGCCCATATTCACCCTTTTATAAGTTTCAAAATATCAGGGAATATAATTCCAATCTTAGTTGATCAAGATCATTCTATCACGAGAACAAGCAACACAAAAGAATTCTTGAAGAATCTTTTATTTCTTCAACATATAGCCACGTGAATTCTCAATTATTTTGCATCACATTTGAACCGGGATGGCCAACCAGTTATGCCAACTTATTTCAGTAAACTTCTTGTCTGCTTTCGTATGTGATTTCATCATCATACCCATATTTATGTACTACAAATAAAAAAAACGGTGGGTAATCTTTTACATAGATATTTATAACCCGCTTCAATTGTAGTAACATGAAGATATTAGATCTTTTCATAATTTATTGTCTCAATTTTTTTTTCAATGTCCTTGAAACTTATAAGTTTCCTTTTGAGACTTACTACAATAATTTCATTCCTTCAAGTAGTAATATATTAGCTCTTCCGGAGCTCTCAATTAATTTTGTGTACTACCACATATTCAATCATATCAACATCATTAATAGTTTCTCCACATAGTTTCAAATTAGAAACAATTTTGAATGTTGATGAGCTATACTCATGAACAGACTTAGTCTTGATGGATCCAATCATATTGTGCCTTTGGGTGGATGACCATCTTCAGGTGGTCATACCTTTCTTTTAGGCTATTCCACAAAACAAGTGGATCCTTAATCATGAGATATTCAATTTTAAGAATTTCGTCAAGATGGCGACGCAAGAATATCGTAGCCTTAGCGCGATCTTGATTTGATGCTTTGTTTTCACTTTTAATGGTGTCTCCAAGACCCATTGCATCCATATGGATTTCAGCATCCAACACCCATGAAAGATAGTTCTTGCCTGAACTTTGAAGGGCAACGAAATCAAGTTTTGTAAGGTTAGCCATATTAAAAGAAAGAGAAAAATAATACCTTGGCCTTTAAATTTTGAGACAGTAGAGTCGTAGAGCAACAATATCACCAAAGGAATATCACTCCTGTGGTTAAGTAATACATCTTTCGTGCTGATAACGTATTATGAAATAATAAATAAAGAACAAGAATATTATAGAGAAAAAGAGAAGTTCTTATTTCTCTTGATGGGATGAAATACAGTGAATGAGAATCCCTCTATTTATAGGGATAATTTCTCCTAACTTTTCTCCAAAATATAGACTTTCACTATAATATAAACACATGTATCCACTACAATAAAAATACCTTTATAGACATTCACTATAATACAAATATATTTATAACACTTTTTGTATTTTTTGTTTCTTTGTCCATAACTTTTCAAGCAATAAGGTAACTGTGGCTCTGATAATCCTGATCATAGTAGTTAACAATTGACTTTTGATTCTCCTTTTCAAAAAGGTTTATCTAAGCCACTAAAGGGACTTATTAATCCATCCTTAAATCTCATTTTAAGTGCTTGAAAGCAAATATACATCTTCAAGAATCTTCTTTTACCATTAGCAAGTACATTTTTTGACAAATTTATAATCATGTAACTCTCTCAATTACTAGACTTTAGTTCATTTGCATAAGCCTCAAGTCTATAATAATCATCTGTAAACTTGCCCCCCCCTCCCCCCCTCGAGTTTTTCCAAAATCAATAGTTTTGCTTTCTTACACTTACCATGACTAACATTGACATCATATTTGTCTTTCAAATCACCGCTCATCTTCGATCTTATACTTCGGGTTATTTGTAATTTAGATTTGAAATAATACGCAATTTTATGATATTATGATCAACGTTTCTATTGTCAAGGCTTCATTAAAATCGTGCTTTTTTTCAAAGTTTTTATCCGAACCTCCGACATTGTCATTATCCCAAAAATGTGCAATAAAAGGAAATATCCTTCAACATACTCATACCTTAATCTAATTAGATCACTTCTCAACTGCTTCAAGTTTCTTTTATTTGCAAGAGCATACAAGTTAATGTACAGCTTCGAGTATATCCTTGAAGCTCATACTCATGTATAAGTCCTTCTAATCTAACTACTCTCTCCGTTTAAATAAGTGGCGTTTTGATCTTTTGATTTTGTTTCAAAATAAGTGGTGTTTTACATAATCAAGAAGACATTAATGATGTTCTTCCAATTTTACCCTTATTTAAATAGAGAGAAATTTACATAATCAAGAAAATACTAAAAGTTACATCTTTTTCAAGGTATTTATTAAGGGTAAGTTGGTAAAAGTACATTTTACTTTCTAGTATTGAGTAATTTTCTTAAGGGGTGCGCCTAAGCTAAAAATACCAGTTATTTTGAAATGGAGGGATTATATTTTATCTATGGCCCTATTTTTCTGAAGAGTATTTAATTCATCAAGAATCATAATCTACCTCAACATGACTATCAACACTCTCACTCTCACACTAAGATTTCAACTTCAATTGCTGCAACATATGACTCAGAATGTTGTGTAATATTAATTATGAACTTTTAATGATTCATCATATTCATCTACAATATAAATGAAAGAAAAAGAAGTTATCAAAGTTCACAAATATCAGAAATCAACAAACCCCAACATAATTAGAAGAGGATATATACATATTTTTAAATCTTTTATGCAGGTAGATCTTGAAAATATTCAAGTAACAAAACAATACAAGAAGGGTAAAGAGACGATTTAAGGGTAAAAATGTTACGTTTTATCAGAGGCTCTCTCTCGATCAAGACATGAATGACACTAACCTAGCTCTATCTCTGTCAGATGTTTTTTTCTGAGGGGAATATGACGAGAAAAAAAGGGTATTAGAAATTGAGCTTAATGGGTTTGTCTGGTTTGGTGTAAAAAATTAGAATTGAGAGTAAAGTTTAATTGCGATAAAAAGATATTCACGTAGGTGTCACATAGGATAATAAAAAGTGAGACATTTAAATTAACAATTCAAGGGCAAATACGTGCCTAGAATTGAATGACAAGAGAAATCTTAGAAGGCTTGTACTTGTCCCCATTTATCATCTCGGCTCTTTTACTTGGTGGAATTTCATCGAGATACTTCTACTTAATCAAAAAATAATAATAATTAATTAAACCCTTCTAACCATTGAGTAAGCTTATGTGACATTTGTAAGAATGAGTTATACAAATATGTGTGTGTATAAAGAGTGTCATTTTCCCTCTCCACCATTATCCCGACGTCGTTGTGTCTTTAATCACTATCATCAGTACTTCTATGAAAAAATAATTTGTTGAGCGGTTGGAGAATAGTCGTTGGCTGATCATGTCTTCTTTCGGTTGTAGTAAGCTATTCTAATGGGAGTCTTTGATTTTTTCTCAAATCTGTTTATTAAGGGGAGTTTCAACCTTAATATCAAAATCTGGAAAATAATAATAATAATTTACATACCTAGATGTAAAACATCTACATACAGTTGCATAAAGTTCTAAGAATGCACTTTTCAAGAGGAAGAAATGAAGAAGCAAAAGAAGAAAGATGAGGATTTCCTAGGAGCAGGCCAGCTGAAGTTTTCAAACTAGTAAACGACGTGAGGGCTGAGGAAGAAACAAACATAGTTAAAAAGAAAATTCTGCAAAAATATCAAAGTGGATGGTGTCTCTTTAATACAAACTTTTAAAAGAGAAAAAGAATAAAAAAGAGTTATTTTAAATTTTAATAGATTAATATTAAAAAAATGACGTGGATTTGACATGAAGTGAAGAACACATATAGTAGGAGGGGTTTTAAGAATCTTCTTTTGATCAAGTAGAAGTGTCTCGGTGATACTTCACAAATTATAAGGGCCAAGATGACAAAAGAGAACAAGTACAAGGGTCTTTTGGGCCATATTTCACCACAATTTTATTGAAAAAATATATAAAAAAATAAATATAATTTTTTTAAAGTACATAGATAAATATAATTCTTTCTCATATAAAATAATATTATAATATATATATATATATATATATATATTAGTGATATATGGATGACTTATATCAGGTAAGAAAATAAAAACCAAGCAAAGAAATAAACAATGTATTATGTCAAAAATATAATAGAGTTATTCTATGTATTAATTTGACTATTTATGTATTAACTTTATATTTTATTTGATTTTTAGTTGGGATAGAATTTATTCATGTATTAATTATATACATCGTTTGGTTGCTAGATAGAGACGGACCCACATAGAGCGAGCACCCATTACTCCTGACGTGAAATTCATAAATGTTTATATAAAATTAAAAAAAATTAAACAAATAATAGAACAAGCACCCACGGACACAAACAAGTGTTCTGTGCTTTGGTTGGAAAAGAAACAATTTGGTCATTTTGATCTCTTGGTCTAGAATCAAATCTTACAATTAATATTTTAGTTCCATTTTTAGTGATTTTTCTTCACCTTTCCTACTTTTTTCTCTCTCTTCTTTATTTGATTTCTTTTTTAATCTTCTTTTTTTCTTTTTATTCCTTTTACTCTAATCTACTACTCTTATAACTTTTGAGGTAATTTTTTCTTTCCTTTTTATTTTTTTTCCTTGTGAATGCAGTTTAAGATTGTGTCCTGTAAAAGATTGTTTATTACTTTGTAGATAAATCAAATTGTATAATTTATGTTCAATTTAAATTGAATAGTTATTTTACAAATAAAATTGGTGTAAGCAATAATGCTAGTATCTATTTTTCTAGATAGGAAAACATAAAAAATAATTATGTATTTAAAGATATTTTTTGTTAATAAAAATAACAATAATATTTATTATATTTTACATTAAAATATTTTTAATGTCGATTTTAAAAAAAGTTTTGTATTTATACTTGAAATCCATAGTGATTATGCTTTATCAGTCGGTTATAAGTTTTAAATTTGATGATTCAAAATTTATATTTGTTAATATTTTAATAATTTTTTATTTATATTTTTATCTTTTATGATGAAAATGTATTATTCAATTGAACCTATTAATCATATAGTACAATACACCACGTGTTCTAAATATAAAGAGCACCCACTGCTTTAAAATTCTAGATCCACCACTGTTGCTAGGTATAAAATTTTGCATAATTCTTATGGTGTTTGGTTGTACTTTAGCAAGTCTACATAACTAATACCCGCATAACTTATGAGGAAATTTATTTATGTGGCATAGAAGGTGAAATAAGTTATGCTGAAATAGTTATACATAGATTAAAATAAAAAATGACACATTTACCCCTATTAATTCATTTTTATGATGTTAAAATTTTATCTCTTCCTAATAACTTTATTTAATTTAGATAAATGCAATGAATTAAGACAGGTTAAAATATGAATTTAACTAAAGAAGGTTACAGTTATAATTAAAAATAATATTATATTTTTTTTTTAAAAAATACAATGCATATTAATTTTCAATATTGTTATAAATATATTTGTAGTATAGTAAATATATATAAAGGTATTTGTATTGTCGTGAATTCGTGTGTTTATATTATAATGAAAATCTATCTTTTAGAGAAAAGTTAGGAGTAATTATCTCTATAAATAGAGGGATTCTCCTTCATTGTATTTTATCCCATCAAGAGAAATAAGAACTTCTCTCATTTTCTCTTTCTCTACAATATTCTTCCTCTTGCTTTATTGTTTTATAACACATTATCAGCACGACACTCTACCGTCTCAAAATTTGTAGGCTAAGGTATTTTTTTCCTCCTCTTTTCCTTTTAATATGGCTAACTTTACGAAACTTGATTTCGTTGCCTTTCAAAGTTCGGGAAGAACTATCTTTTATGGGTGTTGGATGCAATAGGTCTTGGAGACGCCATTAAAAGTGAAAATAAAGCATCAAACCAAGATCGTGCTAAGACTATGATATTCTTGCGTCGTCATATTGACGAAATTTTGAAAATTGAATATCTCATGATTAAGAATCCACTTGTTTTGTGGAATAGACTAAAAGAAAGGTATGACCACCTGAAGATGGTCATCCACCCAAAGACACGATATGATTGGATCAATCAAGACTATAAGTTTGTTCATGAGTATAACTCTGCAATGTCTAGAATTGCTTCTCAATTGAAACTATGTGGAGAGACAATTAATGATGTTGCTATGATGGAATATGTGGTAGTACACAAAATTAATTGAGAGCTCTAGCAAAGCTAATGTGTTACTACCCGAAGGAATAAAATTATTGTAATAAGTCTCAAAAGGAAACTTTTAAGTTTCAAAGACATTGAAAAAGGATTGAGACTATAAATTATGGGAAGATCTAATATCTTCATACTACTATTGAAGCGGGTTATAAATATTTATGTAAAAGATTACCCATTTTTTTTTATTTGTAGTATATAAATATGGGTATGATGATGAAATCACATACGAAAGTAAACTAGAAGTTTACTCAAATAAGTTGGCATAACGGGTTGTCCATACCAGTTCAAATGTGATGCAAAAATAATTGAGAATTCACGTGATTATATGTTGAAGAAATAAAAGATTTTTCAAGAATTTTCTTGTGTTGCTTTTCTCGTAATAGAATGATCTTGATCAGCTAAGATTGGAATTATATTCCCTGAAATTTTGAAACTTATAAAAGGGTGAATATGAGCCCGTTCACCTGCCATGTGAACCGTTTGCTATTATATAATTTTAATAGACGCATCTATGATATGGTCACATGTGCTTTGATATCAACTTGCAATTGATTTTTGCAAGGTTGTTTGCTCAAATTGTTAAATTAAGAGCACAGTTTCAAATTATAAAATAATATTGATAACGCTGGTTCATATCTAAGTTGGTTTAGCAAAATTGTATGCCTCCAATTATAGCTAAATTATTGGTTATGAGAATAAAACTCTCAAATAAATTTTGGTATGAGATATGTTTAACATATAGCAACACTTGAATGCATCAAGCCAACAAGGTTCCCCCTCCACTCAATTGGTTTAAGATCGGGAACCAAATATTTTCATCTAATAACTTTTGATGTGTAATATATGATTATGAATCTATCATGATGTACATAGATGAATTCCCCAAAGAAGAGATGCATGTTAGTTCTACTAACATGAGGGGGAGAGAATAAGCAGCTAAAAAATATATTGTGAATTATTATTAGTATGATCCTCATTCAAAATAATTCAAGTCAAATGCCTGAAGCATTTACTGACCTAAAATTAGTTTCATACTTCACCTGCAAAAGCTCCTATTAAGTTTATGTCCCTGAAGGACAGAGTCAACAATATGCATGAAGCATTATAGATTAATCGGTTTCTATTGCAATAATCTTTGAAAAAAAGAATGGAGCAAATAATCATAATAAGGAGGCAATGTGCTCTTGAAGAGCTTACGACATAACACTTCATGAAACCTTTTGAGAGGTTTCGGTACCTAAGAAATACATTGAAAGTGATGAGATCTCAATGGGTTATGTCCAATTGAAAATTGATATAAATAATATACCGTCGATGATATCTTTGATACAATATAGCGCGCAATATTGTAAAAGATTGTGAGGATTTGAATTCTATGTCTATTAAAGCATGTTGATATAGAAATAATTATCAAGTGAAATGATGCGTATTGATAAGCGTAAAGCTTATTGGACCTGTAGTCCAAACACTAGAAGATGTCAAACATTTAAATACTAATGAATGTTATCACTTGACAAAATTTATATGAAAATCATGAAGGATTCGAAATGCTTGAAACATTTACAAGTTTCTATAAACTTGTTCATAATTCTTATATGAGGAAAATCAAATAAGAAAACAACATCGGAGTTTGTCATACTTGCTGTTTATTTAGATGACATAAACCTTATTAGAACTCCAACAGAGCTTCAAAAGGTAATTGATTATTTAAAGAAGGAATTTGAGATGAAAGATCTTGGAAAGATAAAATTATGTCTTGATCTGTAAATTGAGCATTTGAAAAATGGTGTCTTTGTTCATCAATATGCCTATGTAGAAAAGGTGTTGAAAAGATGTTATATGGATGGTGCACATCCATTAAGTACTCTGATGGTTGTTCGATCACTTGATGTAAATAAGGATCCATTCCGACCTCAAGAAAAGAATGAGGAAATTCTTGGTCCTGAAATACCATATCTTAGTGCAATTGGTGCACTAATGTATCTTGCTAACACTACAAGACCTGGTATAGCCTTTTCAGTTAATTTGTTAGCAAGGTATAGTTTTGCTCCTACTAGGAGACATTAAAATGGGATCAAACACATAATGCGCTATCTAAAAGAGACTACTGATATGGCCTTATTGTATTCTAACAATTGTAGTCCCAATCTTGTTGGTTTATGTTGATGCAGGGTATTTATCTGACCCACATAAAGCTCGATCTCAAACTGGCTACGTGTTCATATGTCGAGGTACTGCCATATCTTGGAGATCTAAAAAGCAATCTCTCGTAGCTACTTCATCAAATCGTATTGAAATAATAACTATTCATGAAACAAGCCGAGAATGTGTGTGGTTGAGGTCCATGATACATCTTATTAGAGAAAAATATGATTTGAAATGTGATAAAGTACCCACAATTTTATATGAAGATAATGTAGCATGCATAGTAAAACTAAAGGGGGGATTAATAAAAGGATATAGATCGAATCACATCTCGCCAAAGTTTTTCTACACAAATGAGCTCCGAAAGAATGGTGATATCAACGTGCAACAGATTCGTTCAAGTGACAATGTTGCTAATTTATTCACCAAGTCTCTACCAACTGCAACTTTCAAGAAGACGGTGCACAAGATCGGGATGCAAAGATTCAAGGATATTCTAATCAGGTGGAGTTAATACGCGTTATACTCTTTTTTCCTTACGAGGTTTTGTCCGCTGGGTTTTCCTTGTAAGGTTTTTAATGAGGCAGCCAAAATGCGTATTATTAGATATGTGTACTCTTTTTCCTTCACTAGATTTTTTCCCACTAAATTTTTTCTAGTAAGGTTTTAACGAGGCACATTATCTATCAAATAGACATTCAAGGGGGAGTGTTATAAATATATTTGTACTATAGTGAATGTCTATAAAGGTATTTGTATTGCAGTGGATTCGTGTGTTTATATTATAATGAAAATCTATCTTTTAGAGAAAAGTTGGGAGGAATTCTCTCTATAAATAGAGGGGTTCTCCTTCATTGTATTTCATCCCATCAACAGAAATAAGAACTTCTCTCCTTTTCTCTTTCCCTACAATATTCTTCCTTTTGCTTTATTGTTTTATAACAAATATTCAATAAAAAATAATACATGTATTGTAATCTCTGCATAATTAATACCTGCATAATTAATTCATACATAACTAATAACCGTATAACTAATACCGACATAATTAATATTTGCATAACTTTAACAAGTAACCAAACAATCCTTTAATATACTTAAAGTAAATAATCAAGTTCCAAATCAAATAAAGAAGTAATTATCAAGTTTAATGTATATTTATCCAAATTAATAGATAATTACTCTCTCTATTATTTTGGGTAACTATGTTATCAAAATTAGCTTATGTTTTACCTTTTTATTCAATTTGACCCATTTTGTTTATAATTTAAATTTATTTTTTCATCTTAGCACATAATTCTCTGCCTATTTCCTCCCCTTCTCCTTCTCTGTCTGCAGTCTGTTCTTCGCAACTCTATGCATTGGAGGAGTCAAAAAAGAATGCGTTCATTTCCTCTCCTAACTTCCTATCACTATGAAAATCAATATAATCCACCGTTATCAATGATTTAAGGCCAAGAATATGAATAGGCTGCAGAAACTCCATAGGTGTAGAAACTCGAAATTTCAAAGTTTAAAAATTAGATTTTCATTAATAACCTTTATTTTGAGTGGGTATTATTGTAAAAGGTCAGGTACATATTGAGAAGCCTAAATCTGAAATTTTAGGGTGACTTGGTTTAGTTTTTAAGGTGTTTTGAATGGATCTGGTGCTTAGATTTAAGGAAGAAGACGAGTTAGTTTTTTGTATAATAGCGTATATGCATGTATAAACACTTTTTATAATTTTATATAATATTTGTATATTGGGTGTATAACATTATATATCGAGTTTTTAGACATTGTTGTAAAAGAATTTTTTTTATATATATATAATATTGTATACCAGGTGTATAATACTGTATACCAATTTTTTTTTAACCACTGTTTGAAAAAATAGCAGGCTATGCGAGTAAAAACTTTAAAACTTAGTTATGTAATTGGAATATAATTTTGTGGACTATATATTTATGTAATTATAGTCAAACCTCTCTATAGTGACAACGTTTTTTTGAAAATTTAATGGTTGCTATAGTGAGGTGCTATTATATATGTATATTGACCTTTAGATCTCATTTAACTATTTTATATAAATGTATGCAAATATCTAGTTTAATAATTTTGTGTACCAAGAAGAAGGAATGTATTTGTTAATTATTTTAACCAAAAAAATAAATAAATAAAAAAAGTATGAGTATAAAAGAACCAAAATCTTTCCTCATGAAGTTACGACCATAACTGGTGGATACTATTTTGATATAATGTTTTTCTTTTAGACATTCGTACCTGAAATTTATTATGTACATGACATTAATGGTGATTATCACAAATATTTTAATATTTATTTATACATAATATATTTCTTATAGAATATTATTGCACAATATTTGAAAATACTATTATAGCGGGGTAATTTTACAAAGAGGGTATCGCTATAATGAACGTCACTATTATTATAGGTAGAATACTGTTATAAAGAAGTGAAATATAATATGAAAAATTAATTTTGAAAAAGTTCAGTCGTTATAGTGAAATGCTGATCTAACGAATTGTTGTTCCATAGTAATTTGACTGTATCCCTAAAATTGAACTAATAATGGAGCATAGTAAATTTAATTAACTGAAGACATACCTATCTTATTTGCGGACGACTTTTCCCTGTGAAAAACTAGTACCTTGATATTTCTCAATTTGCATGAATAGTCATAACAAGATTTTAATTAAATTAAATATTTATTTTTTTAATTAATTTTTAATGAAGTAGTGAAAAAAATGGGTGAAAATTATTTTCATTTCTTAATTTTGCTTTAAAAATTAAACTTTTTCCTCAATTTTGAATAGACAATCTCCCTCCTTTATTCTAATTGACTTTTTAAAATACTTGTTCTACACTTGCATTATCAACTTTATCTTCTTCTTTTTACTTTTTTAAAATCATAATGTATTTTTTAAAAATCTGCGTAATAATATATTTAATAAAAAAATAATTATAACTTTCGGAATAAAATAAAATAAAACATACTAATTGAGTATATAAGTTAATGACGTTCATAATGAAATAAATTAGCAGAATAAAAAAATTATTAATAATAATCAAAACTCTAATATTTTTTATACAAGTGAAAATAAAAAGTAATAATAATTTTATAAATATATTTCAATACATGAAATATAAAAAAATTAATAAAATAAAGATAAATTTAAAAATTATTTATTTATAATGTAAATTAATTTTAAATTATAATTTTGCGAAATATTCTATTAATAACAATCAAATTTTATTTATTTATATAAACAATAGAGGATAAGAAAGAGAAGAAACATAAACACACACACATGCATGCACATACATATATACACATTTAATGCATATAATATTTTAATAAAAATAATTACAAAAATACTAAATAGCTTTAGATTTTGTGACAAATTCATAGAAGTATTGTTCTACTTATAATATTAGTGAATTTAAATAAGAAACTATAAATATCTAGGTTAAAAAGTAAATGTTATATATAATATAAAAAAGTATTACATAAATAAGGGATTTAAAAATAATAAGGGTAAAACAGATATTTTAAAAAATCAATTAAGATAAAAAAAGAAAGAATATCTATTGTTCAAAGTTAAGGGGGGAGTTTGAGTTTTTAAGCAAAGTTGGGGGTTGAAAATGATTCCCCCATTTGGTATAAAACAAAGCAATAATATGCCAACATAAGCAAGTAAATTAGAATCCTAACGCAATCAATTCAAAATTGGAAATTCAATTATAAAATCTTCAAAACTTCCAAGAATATTCGTGCTCATAAATGTGGTTAAAACTTTTCCTTTTTATCTCTGTCCTCTATATTCTACTAATGGTTACATATACCATAAGAAGCCATAACTAAAATACTGCCATAGAGAGTTGAAACAGAAAGAAAAAGGCATAGAAATGGCATTTTCTTTTAACAAAGTGTTATTATTGACATTTCTAGTTCTACAAAGCATGTGCAACGCGCACGCAAGTAGCAGCAAATATTCAGTCTCTTTTATTTGCTCAAAGGCACCTAATCCTTCTTTATGCCTACAGGCTTATAACTCCGATCCGCGTTCTGAAAACGCGGATCTTCGTGGTCTATGCCAAATTGCAATAGACTTTTCAGAGAAAAGCGCGAGGCAGACGTTGAATTTGGTTAATCAGCTTCTGCAGAATGCCATAGGGGCTATGGGAATGAGACTACGGTCGTGCGCGTTCCGCTATTTGAACTGCGCGAATCTGTTCAACCAGACTGGGAAAATTTTACAATCCGGAGACTTTCAAAAGACCGTGGATGGCGGAAATGGGGCGTTGGCGGAAAGTGCCAATTGTGATGCGGGTTTTATAGACTCGCCACCTGAAGAACCAGTCCCGCTTCGACAGTCTAGCGTGTTAGTGCAACAATTGGGTGCTGTAGCTGTGCTTACTGCTACATGGTTAGCCCACTCGGGTCCAGCCGCGTAGATAGATTGATGAAAAAACTTTTTACATTGTTGCTGTTGATGTCCATTTTGTGAGTGAACTACACTTTTTTATTACTCTCACAGTTTCAAAATAAATGATGTTTTAGTCTTTTGGTTTTATTTCAAAATAAGTGGTGTTTTATATAATCAAGAAGACATTAATGATGTTCTTCCAATTTTATCATTATTTAAATGGAGAGAGTTTTACACGATCAAGAAAATATTAAAGAGTTTCATCTTTTTCAAGAAATTTATTAAGGATAAGTGGGTAAAAATACATTTTTTTCTAGGAATGGGTAGTTTTCTTAAGAGGTGTGCATGAGCTAAAAACACCACTTATTTTAAAACGAAGGGAGTAATATTAGTTTTAGCGTATGCGTGTTGGGTGTGTTTTTCATTTCAATGAATAATTCTTGATTAAAAAAAATATGAATTTTGAGTTATAAAATAAAAGTATAAGCTCTTGAAATTGATCCTATATAACTGATAAGAAGGTTTGCTCGGACGATAAATACCCTCCATCTTCAACTCTGACTATCTCTATGTCCTCAATCATCATTTAGAAAAGGGTCAAAATTACTTTTAAACTATCTTAAATTGAATAAAAATGGTTAATAGTTTGATTCAAAAATATTATTATTATTATTTTATTGGGTCAAAAATGCTCTAAGTAATTACAATAATAACTAATTTTTAGAGATTTATAAAAAAAGCATCCAAGTTTATTTGCTACCAAGAGATATTTTTATTTTTGATTTAATTTATATGCATCGGTATTTCTTCCATCTAATTATCTGTCATGATTTTTAAAAATGGTTATCTCAAATTATTTTTTATTTTAGAAGTTCAAAACAAATTTAATATTATTTTTTCATTTTATCTTTAATAGTAGTTATTTTTGAAAATTAATATTTAATAAGAAGAGATTATATCTTATGACATAAATGAGGGTAAACTAGTAATAAAAAATACCTCCCTGAAGAGGAGAAACAGGGAGGACTGGCTTTCACTAGTAATGAAGCTTTGGACTTTTTTCAATGCTTAAATAATTGTGCTTTGAAGGAACTGGATTTTAAAGGAAGCAAATTTACATGGTGGAATGGGAGACTAGAGGGAGAGTGTATATTCAAGAGATTAGATAGAGTGTTGGGAAATCAGGAGTTTTTTTTACTCTTGTCCTTCTAGTGAAGTCCATCACACTTGATTAGGCAAGGGTCAGATCATGCTCCTTTGAATGTTATTTGTGATACTGAGCAAGAGTTGGTGGTGAAACCTTTTAAATTTCTTAACTTTTGGAGTAAGCATAGTCAATTCAAGAAGATAGTTGAGAAAAATTGGAAGGTGGATTTTATGGGCTCTTCTTTCATTATCTTTAAGGCTAAACTTCAAAAGGTCAAAAATGCTCTTACAATATGGAGTAAGCAAACTTATAGGGATACTTCTCAGAAAATTGCTACTCTGGAGGATACAATTAGAGTGTCAGAATTACAATTGGAGATTTTACCTACTGAGGAGAATAGAATCAAACTGATGAAAGTTGAGGCAGACATAAAACGGTTTAGGAAATTAGAGGAGGACTACTGGAGGCAAAAGGTAGGCATGCAGTGGTTTAAGAATGGAGATAATAACACAAGATTCTTTCATTCTTATGTTAAAGGAAGGAGGAGAAAACTGCACATCGGAGAGATAAGGGATAGAAATGGAGTTTTATTTAATAATCATGAGGATATAGGAAGAGAGACAGTGGATTTTTTTGAAGAGCAATTCAGAGATGAAGGGATTATCAATCAGTCAGACCTGATGAGTAATATTCGTAAAGTTATTTTAGAGGAGCAGGATAATAAAATGGTCAAGCTGCCTTGCAAAGAAGAAGTCAAGAAAGTAGTCTTTGAATTGAATGGGGACAGTGCAAGTGGGCCTGATGGATTTTCAGGATGCTTTTTTCAGGTCTGTTGGGATATAATTGGAACAGATGTCACAAATCTGGTGAAGACATTTTTTGTGGGCAGGAGCTTCCAAGATATATAACTCATACAAATCTTGTCCTGATTCCTAAGGAGAGAGCTGAAATGTTTACTAATTATAGGCCTATTAGTCTTAGCACATTTATCAATAAGGGCATATCAAAAGTACTACATGAGAGAATGGTGGAGTGTTTACCAATGATTATTTTCAAAAATCAGACTCGATTTATGAAAGGGAGAAGTATTACTGAAAATGTTCTACTTGCACAGGAGATTATTAGAAATATGAACTTGAGAAACAGATGGCAGATTGTGGTGGTAAAGCCGGATATGGCTAAGGCCTAGTTTCTTGGATATTCCTAACCAAGGTACTGAGATGCTTTGGATTCTCAGAGGTGATTATTGATATGGTGTGGAGACAATTATCTAATAACTGATACTCAATATTGTTAAATGGGAAACCTACTGATTTTTTCAAGTCTTCAAGAGGAGTAAAATAAGGGGATCCTATATCCCTACTCTGTTCATCATTGCTGCTAAGGTGTTGGCTAGAGGTTTGAATAAATTACATGATAATTCTGAGTTCAAGGGATTTGATTTGTCTAAATGAAGCCCTGAAATAAACCATTTATCATATGCTAATGACACAATCCTATTCTGTTCAGGAGATAGGAAATCAGTCAAGATGATGATAAAGGTGTTGGTGGAATATGAAAGAATATCTGGACAAATGATTAATAGGGACAAAAGCTTTTTCTATTTACATGAGAAAACAAGTCCTGCTGTTGGTGCAAAATTGAGGAGATGAACTGGAATAAGTCAAGAAAAAATTTCTTTTACTTATTTAGGATGCCCTGTATTTTATGAAAGAAGGAGAAATTCTTACTTTGAAGTTACTATCAGGAAGATATCTAGAAGGATCATGAATTGGCAAAATAAATGATTGTCATATGGAGGAATATACATTCTCATAGCACATGTTCTACAGTCAATGTCAGTTTACATGCTTTCAGCATTGAATCCTTCAATGGCGGTCATTGATTAGATTCATAAGGTGATTGCGAAATTCTTTTGGAGTAAGTTTGGAGAAGGTCACGATAAACATTGGATAGCTTGGGAAGATATGTGCCTACCAAAGGATGAGGGAGGAGTAGGGTTTAGATCACTTCATGATGTGTCCAAGGCTCTTATGACAAAACTATGGTGAAATTTAAGAACTTCCACTTCTTCATGGTGGAGTGCTTTTATGTGGAACAAGTATTGTAAAAAGCTTCATCCTATTTTGACTCATGGTAGGGGAGCTTCTCACATATGGAGAAGATTGGTTCAAATTAGGGACGAAGTAGAACCTGATATATGGAGGCAGATCAAATCTGAAAATGAAAGTTTTTGGTATGACAACTAGACACAAAACGGAGCATTGTATTACACTGAGGAGGAAGAACATATGGTTGAGGAGTTAGAGGTATAAAAGTTCATTTCTCAAGGGGGATGGGATATAGATAAACTGAAGGAGAAAATATTCAATGGAGATAATTAATCATATTGTCTCTAACACTAGAATACCACGTCAGGAGGTGAATGACAGGGCATGGTACATGGGTAATGCTAATGGTATTTTCACTGTTAAATCTGCATATTAGAATATGAGAATAAGAAGGGAGAAATAGGATGGATGAAGAATATATGGTTAAAAGGGATGCGTTTTAAAATATGTTTTTTCATGTGGAGGATGTGGAAAGGAAGAATTGCTACAGATGATAATCTGAGGAGAATAAGGATTAATATTATTTCTAGATGTCAATGCTATGAGAATCATGAGGTGGAATCTATGAAACATCTTTTTCTAACAACTTCCATAACCCAAAAGCTTTGGAAGCAGTTTGTTTCTTGTGTAGGTGTGAACATTGCAGGAAGATCTCTTCAACAATCAATAACAGATTGTTGGGATATTCCAGGAAATCTAATGTTTAAAGGAATATTTAAGGCACTTCCTTTACTAATGGTTTGGGAACTATGGAAGAGAAGGAATGCAAGAAGACATGGAAAAGAGGTGACTTATCAGAGATTAGTGATGCTATGTCTACAAGGTATTCATTAATATGCAAAAGTGAGGTATCCAGGATGCAGGTTTCTTTTTTCAATGGAAGGAGATGGTTGAATATATGCAGGTATACAAACCCATTTTACAATTCAAGATTATTAAATGGGAATGCCCAGGGAGAGGATTGATAAAGTGTAACACTGATGGTACTAGCAAAGGTAATCCAGGGTTAAGTGCATATGCATATTGCCTAAGGGATTAGAATAGAAACTTAATATTTGCAGAGGCACATAAGATTGGGACTACTACTAGTATGGTTGCTGAGTCACAAGCTAGACAAGCATTTCTACATTGTGTAACTTTATAAGAGAGTATCATATTAGAAACAGATTCATTAAGTATACAGAAGATGCTGATAAGAGAATGGAAAGTTTCATGGGAATTAGCAGATATAACGGATGAAATTTTTGATCTAATGTCAAGAATTACCATCCAAGTGATGCACATATACAGAGAAACAAATCAGCTAGCGGATAGTTTGGTTAATCAAGAAGGCAGAAACATATATAGAATTTTTCAACAACTACCGACTGAGAGTAGGAGAATACTTAACTCAGACAAATTACAGGTTCCGTACTTAAGGATTAAACCCAAATAACCAAAAATCATCAACAATCAATACCATGCATAAGATTTTTTTACAGGAAATCCCACTGGATATGTACAGAAGTTTGATCAACAATGGGATTGCTACTTAACTCTAGCTATGGTAGCATCAAAAAGAAAATACCAACAAAAAATAGGGCTACTCGCGGAACATTTCAGCACACAAGCGAAGATTCGATTTTGGAGGCTTGGAGCAACTTGAATTTTCCCACAATCTGTATCGAAAGAGCTTCGCACTAGATCCTTACCTGAGCACCCAGATGAGCATTTACAAAGTGATGATTCATCTGAGAACACAAGGAATCAAGTCAAAAAAGAGAATTTGACGAAAGAGAATGCTTTTGAGTGAGAGATACCTTTTTGAGCTTACCAAAGGATGGATAATTGAAGATTGGTGGTCGATTTATCACCCAAAGAAGAACAAGGTAAAGCTTCCAGTTGAAATGAAGAGGCATGTTGACAGAGGAATAGGAAACCCTAGTTAGGCGGAGGAGAAGAGAGCGAAGAGAGGGATTGCCCTTTTTTTTTAATATAGATTTAAACAAAGTTTTATTGTCTGTTTTAAATTATTAATAAAAGAACCTTTGGCTCAAGTTAATTTTAAAAAAAAAACTAATTTGGTGTAAAAAAGAAAACCTCCCAATTAATAAAATAAAATTTACCCTTCTTCAAATTCTCTGATCAATTTATATTTATTAGTTATTTTTCAATACATAAGAAGCTTTCCCAATACATAGAGAATGAATAAATTTATAGCGGATCCTATATCTATAAATGCAGTTGTAGAATATCCCAATATCTCTGTATGCACATTTTTCTTATTATATATATATATATATATATATATTATATTTTCATATGTACACAACTTTATATAGCACATCTCACATCTATGAATATAGTTATAGAATTTTTTTCAACATTCTCGTATGTATATTTTTTTTATTTTTTGTATTCCTATATTATGCCGATTTGATAAATTGTGAATCATTACTTATATTTGTTATTAAAATGACCTCTAATTAAGTAATTTTATTAATTATTATGTTTAAATAATTATTTAAATATAACTTGAAATATTTTTAAATCGACAGTCATAACTCAAAATGCTTTAGCCATGGTATACATCACACATTATAAAAATCAGAAAAGTCATATAGTTCACAAGTGTTAACCCTTGTTAACAGCAACCTACGAGAGTCACACATTAATGTTATAGTATTGCGCCCTTATGTTATGCTGATTTAATAACTTGTGAATGATTGCTCATATTTATTATTAAAATGACCTCTAATTAAATAATTTTATTAATTATATTTAAATAAATTTAAACTACATATTAAATATTTTTAAAAATATAATTTAAAAATATTTCACGATAGTCAAAACTCAAAGTAGACATGATAGACATCATCATATTATAGAAATCATAAAAATCATATAGTTCATGAGTATCGATCCTAGTTAACAACAACCCAAGAGTCATGTATTAATATTGTAGTCTTGCACCCTTATCTATAAATTTTATTATGTGCCAGACAAGTCAAGTCATACTTGTGTGAGAGCATTTATTTATTGACCAAATGGGTTGGAGTAGATCTCACTTTTCATGCAATAAAAAATTCAAGCCATTTTTTCACCGCTAGTTTCCTTTCTCTTATATCTTCTTTTTGACTATTATGGAATTGCGTCAGTATTTTTTAAGTAATCAATCCTTATTTTATCATTACTTTTTTTTATAATTTTCGTTGATTTGAAAAAGACAATAAAAGAGGTAGGTGAAAATTGAAAGAATTGTAAAACTTGGATAAGAAAATTGAAGAATATTTGGATAACTTATACTGGTGATCATCCAACTCTGAGTTTATTATACAAAAAATTACTTTCTTATTTTTTCTTGTTACATAAAAGTCATCTTAATTTAAAATTTATTACACAAAAATTATTTTTATTTTATGTTTTATCACATAAAAGTATTCTAACTTTAAAGCTTATTACAAACAAATTATTTTATTTATTTCTAAAAGGTGTTTATGAAATTTACTGTACAAATTATATTTTATTTAATATAATATTGGTGTGTTAAAATTATTATTAAAAACTCAAACTAAGAAAAATAAATATAATATTGTATACCTCCAACGAGTTTTGTGTTATGAAGCAAAATATTAAGGGATGTTTCTAAATTATCCTGAATGTAATTAACTTATTTTGGAGCGTTGTTATATTTTCAGTATAAATATAAAAATTCAAATGAAATTTATTTTTAGTTAACTTGGTCAAAGTTAAATAACTTTTAAGTAACAAAAAATAAAATAAAAAACCGACTTTTGTGTGATAAATTTTAAAGTTGAATGATTTTTAAGTAAAAGAAATATTACAATTTAAAAAATTTTGAGTGAATAATTTTAGAATTGTATGACTTTTATATAATAAAAAATTAAATAGTTTTATGTGATAGATTCAAAAGTAAATGAAGAACTTTACTCAAACATATTTTAAAGAATTATGATCCATGTATAATAAAATTAGTTTTAAAATTTTTGTTAGAACACAACACAAAAAAAATGTAAATTGGAAAGAATCAGAAAAAGATAAAGTAAAATGATATAGTGGTTTTCTATTATAAAGACAGTTAAATAATCTTATTACACAATTGATAATAGTTGTGCCTCACCCAAAATAATAATTATTGTTGCACTAAATTATAGAATTTTAAAAATAATAAAGATTTAATTTTATTTTAAAAAAAAAAGTTAATATGGTCTTTTTAACCTTTGTAGTCATATTTGGATCACAAAATTGTGGCCATTTAGCGGAACCTAAAAAAATAATATATTTATAATAAATAAATATTCTTGACTCAATTAAGTATAATAAAAATATTTTTTATCAAATTATTAGTGAAGGATATTTTTATTCTCTTTTACGTAATTTTAGAATTTTTTTGATCTTTTTCCATTTAATACATTCAGCTTAAATTTTGTTCCAGTTTCAAAAAGTTTATCAGTTCTAGTTCACATGTTATTGTTTTTAATTTCAGCAATAACATAGAGCACCCGACGATTTAAGATTTTTCCTTAAAAAAAGAAAAAAATTAAAATTATTCTCAAGTTCATTCGAGAAGAAACATGCAGGGTTAATTAGCTTTACTTTAGTATGATAATTCAAAAAATTATCAAATAATACCAATTGAAAATTTAAATGTAATATGAAATTTATTTTTAAATTAAAAGGAGAAAATATTTCGCTAAGGGTTTCATGCTTTTAACACAAATAGCTTCAACGTATGCGTTTTGTGTGTGATCAAAGTGCGTATCTCGCTTAACAACGAAGACTACAGTAAATATTAGATTTGACTACAACCTTTGTCGTTAATCTGTCACTAAATTGTGAATAAAGTCTATGACTGTATTATTATGATTATCACTCATAAAGAATTATTTGATTATAATATGTGGACCAAGTGGGAGAATGTAAGAATAATGTCTCTTTTAGAGACAATTATGTGGCCTACATGATTGGTAAATTATTTACCTTGTCTTTCAAGTAAATAATATATATGATAGATAATATTTTTGGTTATGCATATAAGGAAGTTTACTTGATGGAAGAAAACTATTAATAAAGATTTCTTAGGGAAATCATATTTTATGGAGAAGTTCCTAGGGTTAAAATATTTTGTCTAAGAGTCACTAGCCTGCCTATAAATACACCCGTGACTCCATCAGTTTGGCATACACTTTGATAGGCATAGGTTAGAAGATGACATAGTTTTTACTA
This sequence comes from Datura wrightii, assembly GCA_035772735.1. Lineage (NCBI taxonomy): Eukaryota > Viridiplantae > Streptophyta > Magnoliopsida > Solanales > Solanaceae > Datura > Datura wrightii. Next base: position 53,765,985 of record JASDFA010000023.1, read on the forward strand.
TTCTTTTTAAGGTTACAAGTTTGCTTAAAACAAAGGTGATTCTTGACAACATTTGAACAATCATGGTTAAAGGTACGTTCCTATTTATTTTTCCGCTGTGTTTTGACTCTAGTATGTGTTGAATTTCAACATGTGGTATCAGAGCATGTATTCAACTATATTATTTGGCGTCTAGATATGTTTGTAAATTATAATAATTTTCTAACAACTGATACGCCTTTTAACTTAGTCGTATGACTGAAAATCTGATGGTAGGGCTTTATTTGTTAAGATGTAAAACTTTTGTTTCTTGGGAAACAATTTTATTTTTACTCTGATATGATAATATACTTGAGGAAGTTAAAATATTATTATTTTTTATTTTGGGTTGATGCGTTCCTTAAGGCATAATTTTTGTTACTTCTCACAATTTCTTTAGTAGTGAATTACATTCAAGAAACTTTTGATTTGTTTTAATGAAACAATTTGAAATAAAAACTTCTACAAAATTACTATTTCTATTGCTAACTGGTTTCAACGTGTAAGAGGGTCCGCTTCTACTAGGTGTCTGGGTCCGCTTCTACTAGGTGTCTTTATTTTGTAATTTATTCTTCTCTAGTTTATGTTTTAGGTCTCTTTGTTCCTTGTTCCACCATTGATTTTACATGGGGAGTGGGTAGCCAATTTAACCTTTTTCGTCCTTCCACGTTTTTCATTTATCATCTTCTAAGAGCTACTGAATTATTGTATGTATAGTGAAGATCCTTGTGATTATGTTGATTGCCTTGCATCAATAATCAATCTATAAGATTTTTTTAAAAGATGCCTATCACGAAGGATATTGTTTTATTAATGGGATATGTAGGCTCTGCCTATTCTCTTATTGTGTGGTCCTTTTCCTTGTTAATGTGAGATGCTTTGTGCATCAGATTATCTTTTAAGTAGGTTTTGTCTATACAATCCGTTTTCGTATTTTAATAATTAATAGTTTGTTTAAGTTAAATATTAAAATTAACTATGTGAGATGTTATTTTTGAGTTCTTTTCTAGAAGGATCATAAATTGTCAAAATAAATTGTTTTCATATGGAGGAAGATACATTCTCATAGCACATGTTCTATAGTCAATGCCAGTTTACATGCTTTCAGCATTGAATCCTCCAAAGGCAGTCATTGATCAGATTCATAAGGTGATTGCGAAACTCTTTTGGAGTAAGTCTGGAGGAGGTTAGGGTAAACACTAGATAGCTTGGGAAGATATTTGCTTACCAAAGGATGAGGGAGGAATAGGATTTAGATCACTTCATGATGTGTCTAAGGCTCTTATGGCAAAACTATGGTGGAATTTCAAAACTTCCACTTCTTCATTGTGGAGTGCTTTTATGTGGAACAAGTACTGCAAAAAGTTTCATCCTATTTTAACTCATGGTAGGGGAGCTTCTCACATATGGAGAAGATTGGTGCAAATTAGGGATGAAGTAGAACCTGATATATGGAGGCAGATCAAATATGGAAATGAATTTTTTTGGTATGACAACTGGACACAAAAAGGAGCATTGTATTACACTGAGGAGGCAGAACATATGGCTGAGGAGTTAGACGTATAGGAGTTCATTTCTCAAGGGGGATGAGAGATAGATAAACTGAAGAAGAAAATATCAATGGAGATAATTAATCATATTGTCTCTAACATTAGAATACCAGGTTAGGAGGTGAAAGAAAGGGCATGGTGCATGGGTAATGCTAATGGTATGTTCACTGTTAAATCTGCATATCAGAATATGAGAATAAGAAGGGAAAAAGTAGGATGGATGAATAATATATGGTTAAAAGGAATGCGTTTTAAAGTATATGTTTTCATGTGGAGGATGTGGAAAGGAAGAATTGCTACAGATGATAATCTAAGGAGAATAAGGATTAATATTGTTTCTAGATGTCAATGCTGTGAGAATCATGAGGTGGAATCTATAAAACATCTTTTTCTAACAACTCCCATAACCCAAAAGCTTTGGAAGCAGTTTGTTTCTTGTGCAGGTGTGAACATTGTAGGAAGATCTCTTCAACAATCAATAACAGATTGTTGGGATATTCCAGGAAATCTAATGTTTAAAGGAATATTCAAGGCACTTCCTTTAATAATGGTTTGGGAACTATGGAAGAGAGGAAATGCAAGAAGACATGAAAAAGAAGTGACTTATCAGAGATTAGTGATGCTATGTCTACAAGGTATCCATCAATATGCAAAAGTGAGGTATCCAGGATGCAGGTTTCCTTTTCAATGGAAGGAGATGGTTGAATATATGCAGGTATACAAACCATTTTACAATTCAAGATTATTAAATGGGAATGCCCAGAGAGAGGATTGATAATGTGTAACACTGATGGTGCTAGCAAAGGTAATCCAGGGTTAAGTGCATATGCATATTGCCTAAGGGATTAGAATGGAAGCTTAATATTTGCAGAGGCACATAAGATTGAGACTACTACTAGTATGGTTGCTGAGGCACAAGCAATAAGACAAGCATTGCTACATTGTGTAACTTTACAAGAGAGTATCATATTAGAAATAGATTCATTAAGTATACAGAAGATGCTGATAAGAGAATGGAAAGTTCCATGGGAATTAGTAGATATAACGGATAAAATTTTTGATCTAATGTCAAGAATTACCATCCAAGTGATGCACATATATAGAGAAGCAAATCAGCTAGCGGATAGTTTGATTAATAATGCATATAATCAAGAAGGCAGAAGCATATATAGAATTTTTCAACAACTACCAACTGAGAGTAGGAGAATACTTAACTCAAACAAGTCACATGTTCCGTACTTAAGGATTAAACCCAAACAACCAAAAACCATCAACAATCAATACCATTCATAAGATTTTTTACAGGAAATCCCACTGGATATGTACAGAAGTTTGATCAACAATGGGATTGCTACCTAACTCTAGCTACGGTAGCATCAAAAAGGAAATATCAGCAAAAAAGAGGGCTACTCTTGGAACATTTCAGCACACAAATGAAGATTCGATGTTGGAGGCTTGGAGCAACTTGAATTTTCCCACAATCTGCATCGAAAGGGCTTCACACCAAATCCTTACCTGAGCACCCAGATGAGCATTTACAAAGTGATGATTCACCTGAGAACACAAGGAATCAAGTCAAAAAAGAGAAGTTGATGAAAGAGAATGCTTTTGAGTGAGAGATACCTTTTTGAGCTTACCAAAGGATGGATGATCGAAGATTAGTGGCCGATTTATCACCCAAATAAGAACAATATAAAGCAAAATGAAGAGGCATGTTGACAGAGGAATAGGAAACCCTAGTTAGGTGGAGGAGAAGAGTGGGAAGAGAGGGATTGCCGTTTTTTTTTAATATAGATTTAAACAAAGTTTTATTTTCTGTTTTAAATTATTAATAAAAGAGCCTTTGGCTCAAGTTAATTTAAAAAAAAACTAATTTGGTGTAAAAAAAAAACCTCCCAATTAATATTTTTAGGTGGGTATCTAAAAGAGAAACACGCAGGAACATCACAACAAAATGATGTGACAAAAAAAAGAAATCGGACATTAATGGACATGGTAAGAAGCATGATCAGCAGATCAAGTTTACCTTTATCCTTATAGAGTGAAGCCTTAAAGACCGTGCGTATATTTTAAATAGGGTTCCATCCAAGGTTGTCCTCAAGACTCCTTTTAAATTATGGAAAGGATGAAAATCTAGTTTAAGTCATTTCTACATTTGGGGATGTCCAACTGAAGTGAGGGTTTATAACCCACAATTAAAAAGAACAAAAAACGGTTTTTTTATAGGCTGTACGATTAACTCTAAAGGATTTAGGTTCTATTGTCTTTCTCATTCTCCTAAAATTATTGAGGCTATAAATGCTAAATTTATTGAAGAACATGAAGTAAGTGGGAGTGGTTTGAATCAAGTGGTAGAACTAGAAGAAGTAATGGAACCAACTATGGTACCTTTATACATTGAGAACTTGAATGCAAATCAGATAAATTCTCATGAATTCTCTAAAAAGCAACAAGTTTAAGAGCCACCGGCTCCTGAATAGCTATATGAAGAACAACCCACTTTACCTGAACACATTGAAGGAGCGTCTGAACAAGTGGGAGTAAGAAAATCCTCAAGAGTTCATAAACCAGCAATTTCTAGTGACTAAGTTGTATATCTCCAAGAGTCTGATTATGATATTGGACTTAAAGATGATTCATGCTCATTTTCACAAGTTACGAGTGGAGAAAACTCCATATTTTAGTATGATTCCATGAAGGAAAAGTTGAAATCTGTGGCCAAAAATAAAGTTTGGAATCTAATTGAATTACGAGAAAGAGTCTCTACCATAGGATCCAAATGAGTTTATATAACTAAAAGAGACTCATTTAGTAAATTGGACAATATATAGTCAGACTTGTAGCTAAATATTTCACTCAAAAGAAAGGCATTGATTACCACGAAACCTTCTCTCTAGTGTCTAAGAAGGATTCATTAAGAGTAATCATGGTATTAATAGCTCACTTTGATTTAGAGATACATCAAATGGATGTGAAAATGACATTCTTGAATGGAGATTTTGAAGAGAGAATCTACATGCGGTAGCCTGAAGGATGTTGTGATAAAGATAAAAGTCACCTTGTTTGAAAGTTGAATAAATTCATATATGGACTAAAATAGGTTTTCCATCAATGGTATACTAAATTTCATAATGTTATTTCTTCATTCGAATTTGAGGAGAACATTATTGATTAATGTATATACCTTAAGATAAGTGAGAGCAAATATATTTTTCTAGTCCTATATGTGGATGACATTTTACTTGCTAGTAGTGATTTAAGATTGCTGCATGAGATGAAATATTTTCTCATCCAAAATTTTAAAATGAAGGATATAAGTGAAGCCTCCTATATCATTGGCATAGAGATTCATAGAGATAGATCTCAAAGATTGCTTGGACTATCTCAAAAGGTCTACATTGAAAATTTTTTGGAAAGATATGGAATGAAGAACTGTTCATCAATAGCATCACCCATCATTAAAGGTGATAAATTTTTAATAAATCAATATCTGCAAAACGTATTGGAACAAGAGCAAATGAAGGACATTCCATATGCTTTACTTGTTGGAAGCCTTATGTATGCAAATGACTGCACTATATCTAATATTTTCTTTGTTGTAGGAATGCTTAGTAGATATCAAAATAACACTGTCTTAATCATTGGAAAGTTGGTAAAAGGATTTGAGATATTTGCAAGAAACCAAGAATTTTAAGCTCACATATAAATATGCTGACTCATTGGAGGTCATTAGTTATTCAGATTTTAATTTGGGTCGATGTAAAAATAGTGGTAATCTGCTTTTGGGTACATTTTCCTTCTTGTTGAAGGTGTTGTGTCTTAGAGAAGTGTTAAGCAAACTATTGTTGCAATATCCACAATGAGAGCTGAATTTATAGCATGCTATGAAAATACATTGCAAGGGTTATGATTGAAGTATTTCATTTGGGGCCTTAATATTGTCGAATTTTGTTTCAAGTCCCATTGAGAATCTTTTGTAATATCGACATAATATTTTGATGGTTAGAGAATGTGTGACAAAGCAAGATTAGGTTTTGAGTTTAGTACTACTAAGTTTGATGATTTTTGACCTATGACTAAAGATTTATCAGCTAACGTGTTCAAAAATTATGTAACCCATCACTAAAAAAATTAGCCAAAAAATGAGTCCCAAATCCTTCGGACAGTGTCGGCTTTTTGTTCAAAACTGATGACTAACCGATGGACAAAGGTTCATCAAAATGTTGCTTGTCGGAAACTAAAAATCGACAGACAACATTAGTTATTACCGAGGGACGTCCGTCGATTTATTAAATTTTAATTTTGTGGGTTTTTAAATGCCACCTGACGAGGAAAAACATTTTGACGGACACTGTCGATTTTTATCAATTAATTATCTTTTTTTAATTAAAAATTTTTAAATTAACCGACGAACACCGTCGGCATGTTGTTCATATCTAAGAACACACCAACGGACAGTATTAGTTGTCCGTCGGTTTCTACATGTGGCATTTTTTCAAAAAATCAACGGCCATACCTACGCTGTCCGTCGATTTCCTATAAAAAAAACCAATAGCAAAAAGCTGTAATTTCTGTATTTTTCACCTGCCAAATTAAAGTTCAATTCAATTACAACTACTATCCAGCAGTAATTGCTGCCAAAACAATTCCAAATCAACAACAACATCAATAATATAGTAATTATCGAATTAAAACATCAAAAATAATACGAAATATCCACGAAAATTATCTACAAAGTCAAAAAAGTTTAGAAACATCAAAATGTATATACAATGCCATATTCAATGTTCAATAATCCTAACAACTAAGGTGTCTCTTCAACATTTTCAGCATCAGTTGAAATGCCATCGTCATCTGAGAAAGAAGGAGAACGGACACGTCATCTATGCACTCCACCAGCAAGGAGGCTATTCACTTGTGCCTTGAGAGTCCCAATGGTATGACACATTTTCTTCTCTCTGCAATGCATCTTGCCTCGACATCTACCAAGGCACGTGTAAGGTGTTCGATCTTCTGTGACATAGCAGTGATCTGAATACCATCAACTGCCTCAACTTGGCTAGATGAGCCAATACCTTCCAGTCCGGACTAAATCCGTCAAACTCAGTTCCTAGATCCTAGACTGTAGACTCTCCTTTTTTGCCTCCCCTCGATCACTTTTTTCATTCAAATCTGGGTAGCGACATCCGGCGGAGGCTGGGTCAGCCCGCCTTGAGTGTTTTTGATGATGGTTGTACTCAGACAAGAGTCGTTGATAATCTATCTACATAATTAAAAAGAAAAGTGAGTATAATATGGTTGTTCAAATTAAACTTAACATATTATTATTTATATATAAGTTGTATGGACTTATATCGGCTTGTACAATTCTTTGCTCGACCCATGTGTCTGAATCCAACTCGTTCTTCTTCTTCTTTATGTGGGTAGCCCGAAATAGCTCCTCCTGAGTTGGGCCGCGACTCAATTTTTTGGCTTACAAATAAAATGTAATCAAAGTTAGCCGATATACAAAATTTAATCAAATTTATATAAGTATTGAATATAATAATTACTTATCAATTCTCTAGCTGTCATCCCTAGGCTCTTTGCACCCCCAGTGTGAAAGAATCCACCTTTTCCTTCCTTCCTGGCCTTTTTCACCTGTTCACACTTTGCCTTAAATTCTGGCGTACTCCAACCAAAGCTCCTCGTAAAGATGAGGTATCACCCACTCAGGCTTCTTGTTCTTTAATATGAAATCTCTAAACCAATCCGACATCCTAAAACTGTCCTTTCTCTCGAAGTTCATGGTAATTGTCTTGTCGTGCTGAGGAAGCCAAGTACATAATGTCTGCAATCAATAATCAGTAGTGTTAGATGATATATATTAATTAATAGTCAAAGAAGAATTTTACCAAATAATAATTAATTTGTATACCTTAAACTGATTAAACATGCCTTGTCGTACCCAATATGGTATTTCACTCCAACATGGATAAGCTTGATCATAAAGCCTCTGAATGCTCTCCCTTAGTGCATTTTTGCTCTCTTTTCTTATATGGAACTTGTAAATATGACAATAAGCATGTCAAGTTATAAATATAATATTAAGATTAAATATGTAATGACCCGCCTGGCCGTTATAGCACCTTGACCACCTAAAAGCAGGCGAATTAAATTATGGCAAAACCCATTGACAACCCCTTAAATTTGCATCAACTTTAACTTAGGCACCTTAACTAAGACTTGTTCATTTCAGACACACCATGTAGGGTCTCACTGTGTCATTTTGACACTTTTTGTACAGTTGGCATGTTGCATGTTTTTCACCCACTTAAGGCGCATAGAAGATGTTTTTAAGCTGATGTGGCGGTGATTTTGGCCCCCCCAACATTACCATTAATCTACCCCATTGTATGACCTATTTTTTAATTTGTTTTACTTTTATTTCCTTCTTCTTCTTCTTCTTGCCTTGCTTAAAATTTGAATTTTCTTCTCCAACATTAATCTTTCTTATTCATAAAATCTATATGTTCTTCTCCAACACTAATCTTTCTTATGTCATCATCATGATGTTATCATTGTTGCTGCATTAATTTTCCAGCGAAACTCCATTATTTCTGACGAAAATAAAATCTGATTTTTTTTAAATTGAGGTTGAGAAGAAAGATTATCAAAGTGAATTTTAAAAACAAATTTAAAAAGAAAAATAGCTAAACATGGCGGTGACAGCCACCCTATTTGCTTTTTGGACTTCCTTCTTCTTCTTCTTCTAAGGTGGGTGGTTGTGCTTTTGTAATGAAGGAAGGAAGGAGAAAGGAGGAGGGAAGAGGGAGAAGATGATTTGGGTGGGAGTGATGTGGGTTCTGCAAATGGGTCAAGGAAGAGGGAGGTGGAGAAGACGATTTTGGGAGGGGGGGGGGGAAGTTGTGGTGGTTCTGCAAATGGATCAAACAAAATGAAGATGGAGAAGATGCTTTGTGTGGGTGGGTGGGGGTGGGGTATGGTGGATTGTGTTTTTTAAAAATAAATTTTTATGTGATCAATTTTTTTTTATTTGTAATAATTATTTAGACATAAATTTCACGTGCCATCAATTCATTGGTTATTTTTCCATGTATTTTAGCCCTAATTTATTTATTTATTTATTTTTGTTTGTGCGATGATGTGGCTATTAAAATGAGTTGGCACGATTCAATTAGCCAACTAATCCACATAGGATATATCTGTTGCCACATCATCGCGAGTGTATTACACTATCTTTAATATTTTTGCTGATTGTCAAAAAAGTATCAAAATGACACAGCGGGATACTATATGAGGTGTCTAAAATGAACAAGTCTTAGTTAAGGTGTCTAAGTTAAAGTTGGTGCTAACTTTAAGGGGTCACCGATGGGTTCCGCCTTAAATTATTGGAAATTTAAAACAAAATTTCAAGAAAACAAATGGCGTAATATGAATGAGTTCGAATTGACTGGGTCACAATCGGATGGACCCAGGCACGTGTCCGCCGCGACAGAACGCTTTCCGCCATTGCGGAACCGCTGCAGTGGTAAATGGACTCGCTACAGCGGATAACGCAGATCAGAACTTCCCAATCTCATTTCGGTTAGGATTTTTAAAACCTATTATCTAAAGAAGGGCTTAATGAAAATGCCCAAAAATAGAAAATAGACTTTTAAAAAATAAAGAGGAGCTAGGAGGTGAAGATTCGTCCTCCATAGCTAGGGCTTTTCGCAAGATTTCAGGAATCGATACCACCAAGCAATTGGAAACATCTTGACGATGGCTTGGCACCTAGGTAGGCTATTTTTTATGCACTTTTGTGTTAGACTTTGATTAGCTAAACATATACGTGAGTATGGTTGATATGCTTTTGATGGGTAAGATCAAAATTTAGATAAATTATTGTTGAATATTTGAAATCGGCGAGATTCCTGATCTTGGGCAAATTTATATGCCCAAGTGATACTCAAATGTGTCATTTTGCCTTGTTTATCTATCGATGTTTGTACATTCTCATGTGCATTATAATAAAATGTGAATCTATGCTAACCAACATGATTAGCGTTGTTTTGCAGGAAAAATATAAAGTTATGGAGCTAAGATGCATGTTGGGAGAGATCGGGATTGGACTCGGAAGCTAGCAAGGGAAAAAGCACAAGGAAGGCACGAACTTAAGGGCTCCGCGATGGAGCCGTGTCACGCTGCCATCGCGGATGCATTCTGCCTGGATGCTGAAATTATGCCCAATTCCAGTGAAGGTGCGCGTTGGGGCCGTGGCACGTTGGCCTAGCCCCGCGTTGCACGCCGTGCCACGTTGGGCCCTAATACTTGGACGACCGGATTCCAGTAAGGGTCCGCGTTGGTGGCGTGTCACGGAGGCAGTGCTCCGCGATGCACTCCGTGACACGTTGCTTGTTATTCCGGGAAAAATTCCCACTAGTATAAATAGAACACCTAGTTCATTTTAAATTTTGACTTGGTGGAGCAAGAACGTGGGTTACAGGCAGTTGAGGGGACGAAAATCTCAGGGTTTTTCTTTATCTCCTTCTTCTTTATTTCAACTGCTTGTATGATTAACACTCATTTTAACAATGTTTAATCCACAAATGAGTGGCTAAATTCCCTTCTTGCTGAGGTTAAAAACATTTGTATTGAAATGTGATTATTGATAAATTGGTTTTTCATCTTTTCTTCCATGGTTGTTCTATTGATTCTTGTTCTTACCGCGTTAATGTATGGCCAACGTTAATGTATATCTAAAAAGTCCGGTTTCACTCGAGAGAGCAAGAAATTGGAAAGTTGTGAACTGATAGGATATGATCTTTTCTTAGTTTGGGAAAATTGAGAATTGATTTACCTTCAGGATAGAGATATACCTGAAAGTCGTATTAGTCAATTAAGGAATCGGTTTTGTATGGCTAGAACATGAATTTCTTTTTATCACAGAGATGTAGGTGGAAGGTTCACGATTCTTAAGTTGGGTTAAATACGAGAGTTTTAATCCATAGGCAATAATTCTTGACTAGCAACCGGAGGAAAGATTAACCAAATTGTATCGATAATTTATTTCTCTACATGTTCATTTTAGCCTCAGCATGCTCATACTTATAGTTTAGACTCAAATTATATATTTGTTTTAGACTTAGTACAAAATTAGGAAACAAAATATCAAACTCTTCTTCACACTGTTGTCTACAATTTAGAGTTAAAGTTTATTGACACTTGAGTAGATTGTTACCTTAGTCCAGTCCCTGTGGGATCGATACTTGGCTTACTTGAGCCACTTTACTACTTGTTCGACCACGTGCACTTGCGTGTAGTTATACCAAACAGTCCGAACAAGTTTCTGGCGCCATTGCCGGGGACTGGCAATTGGTAAATTTTTCTTAAGTGTTAGTTTACTATTTCTTCTTAGTGTTGACAACTTGGTCTTAGCCTGTATTTTGCAGATACTATGTTCTGTTGAACACTGGCAAGAGACATGGAGCTGGTGGACTCATATTTAGAGCCGGAAATACAATTTCATCGTCAAAGGAGAGAAGCTCTAGAGAAAAAGCTGCAGTTGCTCAAACAAACAATCTTGGAGCAACAACAGAATCCACCAGTTGTAAGGGCAATGTTAGTGCCCGAGGACATGGCAGCTAGGCCGGTTCGCGAGGTGGCAATCCCACATGCTAACAATGTCACATCTAGCATCTGCAAACCTGAGCCAGGAGGGAGGTTCGAGCTTAAACAAAACATGGTGCAATTGCTGCACACCAGCGGGCAATTCACAGGTCTCCCTCATGAGGATCCACAACAACATCTTCAAAATCTTTTGGTGATAAGTGACACTTACATCCCCGCTGGAGTGTCATCAGATTATGTCAGACTTACATTGTTCCTATTCTCACTTTTGGGAGAAGCTAAGAGGTGGTTGAAAGCTGAGCCACCTAATTCCATCACCACGTGGGATGATCTTGCAAAGAAATTATTGATACGGTTCTTCCCATCTGGTAAAACAGCAAGACTTAGAAGTCAAATTCAAAGTTTTAAATAGAGAGAGGGAGAGAATCTGTATCAGGCCTGGGAGAGATTCAAATCTATGTTGCGGGATTGTCCTCATCATCACCAATCCAATGATGTGCTGGTGCATACATTCATAGAGGGTTTGGAACCCCATACAAAAATCTTTCTAGACTCAGTAGCTGGGGGGAAAGCATTGGAGAAAACTTATGAGGAGCAGTATACCTTGTTAAATCGTATTTCGCAGGGAAATCCGAAGTGGAATGCGGATTCGTCAAGAGGAGGAACAAGGAAAGCAGTAGGAGTCTTAGAAGTGGATGGTTTTACAGCTATTGCTGCACAGATAACTGTGTTACAATATCAACTCAACACCCACTTCAGTAACATGAGCATGAACCAGTATCAAGCCCCAGTGAATGTAGTGCAGCGGATTTGGTGTGAAGTGTGCGGGAGTAGTGAACACTCAGCTGAGTGTTGTGGAGCAAATCCTGATTCGGTGAACTTTGTTGGTAATGTACAGAGAAACAACCACCTACAGTATGGCAACAACTACTATTCCAATTAGAGGAATCACTCAAATTTCTCTTGGGGTCGCAATAACCATCAAGGACAAAGTTCGAGTCAGGGGGCGCAGAGAAATCAAGGAGGGCAGCAGAACTATCAGTCACAATACGCAACAATGCACCTCCTCCACCACCATCACCCAGCATCGAGGAAATGTTCAAGATAATGATAGCTAACCAAGCTCAATTGCAGGCTGACTACGTGAAATTGGCAGCCGAGGTAAAGAACAATCAGTTAGCTACAAAGGCGCTGGAGTACCAGTTTGGGCAATTTGCTGGAGCCCAAAACACCAGGCCTAGAGGAGGACTTCCGAGTGACACTGATCCCAACCCCAAGCAAGTGAATGCAGTGACCACAAGGAGTGGTTTACAACTTAAAGAGGTGGAACCAGAAAGACCACCTCAACAGTCGGGAGCAGCAGAAACTGAGAGGGGGAAGAAAAAGGATGCTGAACCAGAAAGACCACCACCCCCATTCCCTCAACGATTAAAGAAATACAAGGAGGAGGCGTGTTTCAAAAAGTTAATGGAGGTGCTTAAACAGGTACACATTAACTTACCTCTTGTTGATGTTTTGCAGGGAGTGCCGAAGTACGCAAAGTACATTAAGGACATCGTGGCGAACAAAAGCAGGTTGACTGAGTACGCTACGGTGGCTCTTACGGAGAAGTGCACTTCCCGGATACAAAACAGGTTGCCCACAAAGCTCAAGGACCCTGGGAGCTTTACAATACAAATTACAATTGGGCAGAGTATCCGAGATCGCGGATTATGTGATTTGGGAGCGAGCATTAACTTGATACCGACATCGGTATTCAAGAAGTTGGGGCTAGGGAGTCCTAGACCAACAACAGTGATCTTGCAACTAGCACATCGTTCCTTGCCAAGACCTAATGGCATTATGGAGGACGTGCTGGTGCAAGTGGGCTACCTCATCTTCCCGGTAGACTTCGTTGTGCTGGACTTTGAGCCAGACACGGAAGTCCCATTTATTTTGGGACGTCCTTTCTTGGCGACCGGGAAAGCGCTGATTGATGTAGCTGCAGGGCAGCTAACCATGCGAGGGCACGATAAGGTGGAGGTGTTTGATGTGTACAAGGCAACCAACGTTAAGTCACGGGAGTTTTTTGGGAAACCACTGGAGAGGTGTAAGCATTACTGGGGTGAGGACGGTGGTCGAGAGAAAATGTCCGTCACCCTAGAGGATGACTGAGCTTAATGACGTCGAGCCGCGACGGTAAACCAGGCGCTGCACGGGAGGCAACCCGTAAAGATTTTTGTAATATTTTATTATATTTCATAAAAAAAAAGAAAAGAGAAAAAAATGAGAAAAATAAAAAAAAATAAAAACAAAATTTGTATTTTATGTGTAACCTATAAATTCTAACCAATTTCTTGTTATGAGATGAATTTCACGTTGAACGGAGGATAAATGTGCAAAGGATCGCAAAGGAAAAATCGAGGTAAGAAAAATAATAAAAAGTGACAAAATAGTGAGCCCACGCGATGGCTCCGTGTCATGGAGGGCATGCTCCGCGTTACCCTCCATGACACGTTGAAGGTAATTCTGGAATTTTTACAAATTTCAGAACACCTGCGCGATGGCTCCGTGTCACGGAGGGTAACGCGGAGCATGCCCTCCGTGACACGTTGAGGGTAATTTCGCGTCGGGTCACACCGGGTCGCCGGGTGACCCGCGCGAAAAACCTTCTTTTTAACCCCTTTTTTCCCTCATTTTTCCCATTTTTCCACTCCCCTCCGTGACAAACAACCCAAAACCCCCCTTCCCCAACGTGACACGGACTAGGAGCTCAAATTTGTCAACTTTTCTTCGATATCATCGAATTGAAGGTATGTTTGTTAACTTTATCTTATTTCTTGCCTTATTTTTCCGATTTTTAGCATAGGAAGTGAGGAAAACTTGCCCTAAGTGTAAATTAAGCATGAATTCATGTAAATTATTATTGATTGATGTTCATAGTATCGTTGTGATGGTATGAACTCGATAAATACATGTTTGATTGAAATTCTTGCGTAATTGTAGCTAGGGTTAGAATTCAAATATGAAGAAATTAAAATTGAGTTGAAATGTGAAATTCTTCTTGGTTTGTGCATGTTGGGTGAGGAACATTATGTTGTACTTAACGTAAGACGATTATGGCGCGACGGATTGTCGGGTTAATGAAGTTGTTGAAATTGCATAGAAATTGGGAGAATTGTACCGGTTTTGTTGATAGAAATGTTGCTAAGTGCTATGTGATGAAATGTGAACGATGGTAATGTTGTGGTTAGCTGTACGAAGTCTGAGTAGTGCAAAAGAATTTATACCGTCGAATTCTCTGAATGCACGAGGCATATTTGTTATGTTTTTTTTTTGTCAATTGGAAATAAGTATAATCTTGCCGTAATGTTGTGATTGTGGCTAAAGACTAAGTGTGGGGTGGCCTAGCTTAACCCAACCTTAGTCGAAGCTAATTTTAATTGAATAACATTGGACCTATCTGTTTGGTTTGACAGAAACGATGGCAAGCAGGCAAGAAAAAGGGAAGGGCGCATCAACATCAGGCGCCGGAAGGAAAAGAATTAGACTGGGAATAGCATTCCCAGCAGCACTAGCGGTTCCGTGCGGCCAACGCCATCAATACGGAACCCGATGGGTGACAGAGGAGGGGAAGAAATGGTATGCAAATCATAAGGAAAGCAAATACTTCCCCGAGGAACACATTGCTAGGGAACCGTTGGCACAAGAGTTTCCCAGGATTGTCCACAGGATTGAGGCAGCCGGGCTGTACTTCATCTTTGAAGAGCCCAAGGAGTGCAACCTGCACCTGATTCGGGAATTCTATGCCAACTGGAACCCAACACTCAGAAGTCACACCACAAAGATGAGGGGGCAGATAGTCACTTTTGAGCCCCATCACCTTAATGCTATCTTGGGGGCGCAGGACATGGACGCCCATGTGCTTCGGTAGCTGAATATCACTCCACCATACGCGGACATCAGATGCACTTTGTGTGGAGCCCGGTCTACAACACGTTGGAGCAGGCATAAGGAGAGGGGCTACCATCAGACATTGCCCTACTCACAGATGAACAGGGAAGCCAGGATATGGCTTAAGATTGTTTATTCCTGCCTGATCCCAGGGGTGCATATGACAGATGTCACCCAAGACCGTGTGTGCTTGGTATACGCCCTGATGAAAGGGCTGGAGATCAATGTTGGGGCGGTGATCATCTCCGCCATGAAGAGAGCCCGTTTTCATCAAGGGCACAGGTACGGGTTTGGTGGCTTACTGACCACGTTCCTGAGGGGCCTAGATGTTGAGGAGGAGGCCCTTGACTACATCCCACAGATGGAGAGGCGGGCCTTAGATGTCACCAAAACTAAGGCACCTGACACCACTCATGGGCCAGTTCTCACACTAGCCGAGCCACATGCTCGAGATGATCAGTACATGGATCGCATGTTCGAGATGCAGCTGCTCCAGCTGCGCATAGGCGGGAGGCCGGCAACAGAAGATGAGATGTGGCAGCTCGAGCTAGACTACCCTTTTGGCGAAAATGCCAGGGCTCTATGCCGAGTGGGGCCAGCTTTTATGGAGCCCACTGATGATGATGTCCCCACAGATGAGGAGACACGTCGTGATGACTCCGATGTGGAGTCAGAGAATTACGATGGGGGCAATTCATACATGGGAGACGAGGCAGCGACACCTGACAAAGAAGTGGAATACTTTGATTGATCAGGGAGTTTCACCACCTACTTTCGTACTATGTTGAATTTTGTGAACACTGGGGACAGTGTTCGATTTAAGTGTGGGGTGGGAGTAGTTAGGTGTTGGTTGCTGTTGTTATTAATGTATGTCTCTGTTCTGTTGTTGTGCTTGGATAAACTTGTGACCCTGTGATTTTTGTGTGTATGTCTGTATTGTAATTAAGGTGAAGCTGTTGTGTGCTGTTGAATGTTGTTAGCTGGTTTTGTACATATCTTTGTTTTATCGAAATTATTGATATTTTTTAAAATTTTTGTGAAATTTTTTATTTTTGGGTTTCTCGACATTGGTTTTCGGTTCTTTTACCGAGAATAGTCCCATTGAACCGAAGTCGTAATTAGTGACCGTTCCCTATAATGGATGGATGACGACCGTCTTAAGGGAAATGTAGTCGTTAGGAGTAGATTTCTTTTGTTCATTTTTTCTTTTAGTTTTTTCTTTTATTGGTTTGCATCCCAAAACCTTTCGTTACCTTATGGTTGCGAATTCTGGTTGCGTGTTGTACATGATATTTAAAATGCAAAGGTGATTCGTATGAAAGCATGCAACTTTGTAAATATGTTGAGATACCTAGGCCATAGAGTTCGATTCAGTGTGATTGAGGCTTAATGCTTGAATTCTTGTAATTAGCTAATTGAAGAGTCTGTGAATATGTCTTGAGTTGAGCATGTGAAATGAGTGTATGGTGAGGTTTCGTTTCTTCCATGCTATTGTGAAGTGTCTAGAACTTTCCTGGTGTGTGTACAAAATGAAATGAAGGATGTATATTGTAGGAAAGGATGTAGGCATTTCTTTGCTTTAACCGAAAGTTTTTTTTTCATTATCGTACCTACCTTGAATGTACACCCTAGTTAGCCCATTGAGCCTTTAGCCTATTTCTTTCTTTTATCAAAAAGGTGTAAACCGAGCTTAACCCCTTCTTTTTGTTATCCGTGAATTTGATCCAAAACTCTTAAGCGCTCAAGAAAAAAATAATTTTCCCACAGTGTCAAGGAGTGAGAATGGTGAAAAGAAAAGAAAAAGCAGAGTGATGAAAGGAAAGAAAAATTTGAAGGTGCACTCGTTATAAATTAAATATAATGAAGATGTATAAATAATCTTTGTTATTAAGTCAAGTGTGCTTAAAGATATGGGGTCAAAAATAAAGACAAACTTCAAGAATAGGAGGATGAAGGAAAAAACAATCCCATATGGTTGATGGGATGGATTGAAAAAGCGCTTAAGGAGGCTAGTTGTTATTATTGGTTAGCCCAATATTTGCTAGTTCCGTAGCTTACATTACAAGCCGCTAAGTCCTACGTGATCTTACATCATGTGTCCTTATATTAGTGGAGTAATACACTAAAGGCAAGCCTATGGTTCATGACATGATGCATGTGAATTCTTTTGGGAGAGAGAGTGAAATCTTGTTTATATGCCCCTGCATGTAATGTTTTGAGTTCATGTGATTAAAAAGGGGAAAATTCTCTTGTGAGGTGAGGGCACATGCTCGACGAGAGATTGAATTTCGTGTCGGATATCTTGATCAGTTGATTTGCATGAGTTTGCCGATATTGAGAGTCGATTCTTGAGTCTAGGAGGTCTTAATGTGTTGGAGGTCATCGTATTGATAAGACTATGCATGTTTTCTTGATGATTTGCTATATTAAATAATCGGTATAACCGTAGCTTGAATTGTCGAGCCAAAGTAGCCAGGATGGGGTGTCAATTGCATGATGTGTAAGATTATTGTTCGGGGACGAACAAGGATTTAAGTGTGGGGTAAGTGATCTTGGGCAAATTTATATGCCCAAGTGATACTCAAATGTGTCATTTTGCCTTGTTTATCTATCGATGTTTGTACATTCTCACGTGAATTGTAATAAAATGTGAATTTATGCTAACCAACATGATTAGCATTGTTTTGCAGGAAAAATATAAAGTTATGGAGCTAAGATGCATGTTGGGAGAGATCGGGATTGGACTCAGAAGCTAGCAAGGGAAAAAGCACAAGGAAGGCACGAACTAAAGGGGCTCCGCAATGGAGCTGTGTCATGCTGCCATCGCGGATGCATTCTGCCTGGATGCTGAAATTATGCCCAATTCTAGTGAAGGTGCGCGTTGGGGCCGTGGCACGTTGGCCTAGCCCCGCGTTGCACGCTGTGCCACGTTGGGCCTTAATACTTGGACGATCGGATTCCAGTAAGGGTCCGCGTTGGTGGCGTGTCACGGAGGCAGTTCTCTGCGATGCACTCCGTGACACGTTGCTTGTTATTCCGGAAAAAATTCCCACTAGTATAAATAGAACACTTAGGTTCATTTTTAATTTTGACTTGGTGGAGCAAGAACGTGGGCTACAGGCAGTTGAGGGGACGAAAATCTCAGGGTTTTTCTCTATCTCCTTCTTCTTTATTTCAATTGCTTGTATGATTAACACTCATTTTAACGATGTTTAATCCACAAATGAGTGGCTAAATTCCCTTCTTGCTGAGGTTAAGAACATTTGTATTGAAATGTGATTATTGATAAATTGGTTTTTCATCTTTTCTTCCATGGTTGTTCTATTAATTCTTGTTCTTACTGCGTTAATGTATGGCCAACGTTAATGTATATCTAAAAAGTCCGGTTTCACTCGAGAGAGCAAGAAATTGGAAAGTTGTGAATTGATAGGATATGATGTTTTCTTAGTTTGGGAAAATTGAGAATTGATTTACCTTCAGGATAGAGATATACCTGAAAGTCGTATTAGTCAATTAAGGAATCGGTTTTGTATGGCTAGAACATGAATTTCTTTTTATCACAGAGATGTAGGTGGAAGGTTCACGATTCTTAAGTTGGGTTAAATACGAGAGTTTTAATCCATAGGCAATAATTCTTGACTAGCAACCGGAGGAAAGATTAACCAAATTGTATCGATAATTTATTTCTCTACATGTTCATTTTAGCCTCAGCATGCTCATACTTATAGTTCAGACTAAAATTATATATTTGTTTTAGACTTAGTACAAAATTTGGAAACAAAATATCAAACTCTTCTTCACACTGTTGTCTGCAATTTAGAGTTAAAGTTTATTGACACTTGAGTAGATTGTTACCTTAGTCTAGTCCCTGTGGGATCGATACTTGGCTTACTTGAGCCACTTTAATACTTGTTCGACCACGTGCACTTGCGTGTAGTTATACCAAACAGTCCGAACAATTCCAAGGAGGAACAGATTAGAAAAAGGGTAGTGATACCCCGTTATGTGAAAATCCCTGGGGGGTGGGGGGAGATGGCAATAGTAACGAGTCTATGCTTAAGGGTGTATGTGAGATCGAAGCTATTATATGTATATTGACCTTCTGGCATTGTGTTTAATTATATTTTCTGGTGTATAGAACTATAGGATCATCCTTTCAAAAAATTGAAATCTTGAATGGTTAATCATGTAAATCATGTTTATAAGAGGCAATGACTGAATGATTAGTAGATTATGTTTATTACAGATCATGAGTTAAAGCCTGTGAGTTAGGGTAGTCATACTTTACGCAATGACCTAAATGTGTTGTAGGGAATATTATATTGTCTAATTGATGAATATGGTTCGTATTGATGGTTGTACTATGAAAAGTTAATTGTTGAATAAGCTTGATATGGTGTTGCCTTCATTGTGGCAGGTATGATAGAGAATGAGACACTAGATGGGGAAGAAACAAATCGTGGAAGAAGTTGGGATAAAGACTGATGCAGTACTGCTGCAACGGCTAATGTACCGTTGCATCGAGATCGTTACGGCGGCAGTAATGGCGCTGCAGTGGAGCCCAAACCAGCTAGCAGGCCAAGTTGTAAGTCCTTGTAATGTATTAATGTACTGATATTATTACTATTTGGGTACGAGATTGGGTTCAAAATTATGCATATGATTGTACACGTTGATATGTATATGTAATTCTTGTCGTGTGTGATTTATTATTATTGTGCTATGATGTGCGTCCCGAGATTGAGGGTCGAGTTGATATCGAACGAATGTGTGATTAAGAAAATGAATGATACGGAGGGTAAATCATCGATGTGATGGTGAATATGAGGCCTGGGGACAAAGGTATTGAACTTAGATGAACAGGTTAGTACGATCAGACTCTGAATGAGGATTGGATACTTGAGTGGCTCGTGCCCGAGGTGAGCATCTAGGTAAGCAATATGAGAGGGTACACAGACAGGTATGGCTAAAAGACCATATGTCTACGTGTACTAATTTGAGTACACATACATGTATGATGAAGATTTCATACGGCTGGGTGTATAGTACATGGATTTCTAGAGTCCCTTGTAGGTCATGACTGGAAGGGTAAACATAAGACCCTTTGGTATGTGCGTACAGTGATGTAACGAAGATGTGTGCTTGGTATATCACCGATGGATTATTATGAGATAGAGATTGTGCGGGTATGGTTTAATTATACATATGATTGTAGAGACCAAAAGGTACAGGTATACAAGTGTGATACAAAAATATCGACATGATTCGGGTTTGAAGTAAGAAACATGTTTGGAATATCGTATATGGCTATACGATCCAAGTATGATATCTTATTGCATTTTCGTGGTATGGAGATAGGTATATGCATGTACTTTAATATTTGAAAATTTGACTCCCTCAACATGTGTTGATGACTTCTTGCGTGTACTTGAATTAATTAATCTGTATTTGTGATTGAATGTTGTTTTAATTGATTTTGTAGGGTACAAAAGGTAGCATGATGGGTTTAACATAAGGTAGCGAATTACCGCGAGACAACGAGTGGTCTTTATTAATTTATGTACTAGATTTGGAAAGGTCTGAAAACTCTCTAAGTAATTAAGTAGGTTAATAAATGGTAATGGATGGACTTAGTCGATCATAGGAAAGTGGTAAAAGAGGTAGATGTATTATAAAACTATATGGCGGAACAGAACGGAACTGGATCAGGAAAAATTGGCTACTGATTGGTCGGGATAGTGCTGCAGTGGGTATATTGCCGCGACAGTAGGATCGCTGCAGCGGCTTGAGTCTTCGCTGCAGCGTGAGTAAAGAGAGGCAAACTGAGGGAGTAATTATCGTTTAGAAGTGCAAGGGAATTGCACGAACCTTGATGAGACTTAAGAAAATATAATGTACCTATTAAAAATTAATGAGTGGTTGTACAAGTGGAATAATTGTTGAATTTAATGACATTGATGGTATGTTGATTATTATGCTATTGTATTAACTAGTCGGCTGATGATGCCTACCGGTACGTGTGGTGTACTGATAGTACCTTGTTACACCTTTTTGGTATAGGTTGTGGCAGGTTTGAAGTTCCTTGATTGATGTGGAGTACTCAACATCAACTTTCATGTTCTTCTTCTCAAACGAAGTTGTGTCATTTTGTTCTGTCATGTATTCTATTAGAGCTCTTGTACTTGTGTAGACTAGATGTTAGGAGTGTCATGGTTTTTGGAAGTTGCATTTTATTTTATTGTGAGTTATTATTGAATTGTATAAGTTAATGGAAATTTTTAGGTATTGATTGTAACGTTCCGCAAGGATTCTCCTATCGTGTAGAGTCGATGTAGGTGCCCGCGCGATTGTTTATTTGGGGTTGTGATAAAATATTATAAATATAAATCAAAATCAAAAGCAAACATACCCAGATCCATTAGGCACGATCACCACTCTACCGAGACTATCTGTATCTCCTAGATATGGCTCTCCATCTACTGGTGCTGGAGCTGGAGTTGATGCTGGTGCCGGTGCTGGTGCTCTATACGATTGGGTCAAGGGTGAAGTACTAAAAGTACCCTGTGATTTTGACTTATAGCTGCTATCTCTAAGTCGCTGGCTGGACATGTGAGGAGATGATCCACTCGGAGAAGGAGTACCGGATGATGAATACATCGAGTTCTCCCGTGGTGGATGAATGCCAAGTGTTGGCATAAAAGTGTGAGAAGTAGTAGGAAATCGAGGCACAGAAGAATGTGCCGGATGCCCAGTGCCATAGGGGACATAGGACATAGGTGGAGAAGAATGTATATGTGGAGTAGCTGAAAGACCACCCAAAGTAGCACTAGAATTCAGTGGTCTCCTATGTGTTTTCCTACTACTCTTACTCGATTTACTACCCATACTACTATGACCTCGACCAGCATCACCTGATGACATCTGTATACAAGTTTACATTGGAATATATAATTAAAAAAATAATACAAGTATTAAATATAATAATTACTTAAAAGAGTTAAGTCACTTGTTAATCGTCATTCTCCCATTTTTTTTATTATCCGATTCATCCTCAATATCTGTAGTTTTAATTATTAATTCATCATCAGAAAGTTCTTCTAATATGTGTTCAGGATATTTTAAACTTTGTTTTAATTCAGCATCCACAGTTTGATGAACAACTGCCAAATCATTTTGGTAGGCCACATTTAACACATTATCAATCTCAATCCAACCCACAGACTTAGTCTTTATAACCACCCACCAATCCGCCTTGTCTCTATGCAGAGGATATGGAGCATAAAACACCTTCTTAGCATTTTGTGCAATGATGAAAAGATCATAACAATCATACTACCTGGTATGCTTAACTTCAGTTATATTATGCTGTTGATTCACCCTAGTACCTCTGTGCGATGATTCAAAGCACTTACACTGAAATAGTACTATCTTTTTCCTCAGCCATCCAGCATACCTAACTTTTATTATCTCTTGTATCACACCATAATAATAATAGTTTGGTCGTCTATATTGCCTTTAATACACACTCCGCTATTATTGGTTTTCTTATACTTAGAAGGTTCTTCTGTTTGAGACTTGAAACCATTGACACAATATGTATTCATCGACTGAATTTGACTATCAGGCCAGTGTGCAACATCACTCACAATTTGCAAATTTTCAATAGTGTTATTTGCATCATGAACCTACATAGGTTTAAATTTTTTGTTAAGTAAATGGTACTTATAACGTCAACATGATATTGAACACTTACATAATATTTCAACCAATCAGAGAACCTCGTATATATGGCATCATTACCCCACGACCTACAAAGTAACTTTTCAATAAATTGAGATTTTTCGTTAGTTTAACCCTTAGTATTTAAATGATATTATTTAATAATATTATTTGGAACTTACTTAAGATATAGTTGTATCTCGGGGCAATTAAGCAAAACATGTGTCACAATAGATTGCATTTTCATATACTCAAACCTTGTCTGGTTCATTTTTTAGAACCTCGACCTGGTTGATTAAAAATTGAAATCGGAGGGTGGCTAGGATCAATATCACCGTCATCATTGCAGGTTGACCTATTTCTCAAACTTGACATTTGTTGCTCGAAATAGTAAGAACAAAAATGAGCAACTTTCCTTACAAGATAAGCTTCACAGATAAATCCTTCAATCTTAGACCTCTGTTTAACAGTTTGTTTGCACTTACCAATAGTTCTATATAAAATTTTGATGTTAGTAATTATAAAAACAAACTTAAAAAACAAAGGTATTCATTGTATACAAAGTCACATTTTTAGTATTTTCGAATGGATATATTCATATCTATTGAACTGGGCCTCCAAGGCGCGCCTCATGTACGAGGTGAATCCACAAATGTTCCATCACATCAAAGAAGCCACACGGTAAAATCTTTTTCAACTTAGTAGTAATCACTGAAATATTCTGATCCATCCTTTCTAAGTTATCCTCCCACAAAGTGTTTGTCACGACTTTAGCTAGGACCTCAGACCGCGATACAGGACCTTGTTATCCCCCAGCACACGTACAAGCGTATGCGGTCGTACAAGTAATATAGTGACTCTTGAAGAGCCGGATGTCGAGCCCACAGGGACTGGACTATTTCAGCGAATATTTAAGTGTAAGTGCTAAGTTAAATTTCAAAAGTGTTGGTTGTAAAGATTTTTGAAAGTTTAACTAAATCATTTTTGAAAGTTTAACTAAATCGAAGTGTGAGCATAATTAATTTGGAAATACAGTAATGTGAAGCATCTAGAGCTAAGGCCTGACAATCATGCAATGCTATAATTCACAATGGTTCACGTATATGAAATTCATTTTCTTTCTCACAGAGTTAATATGCAATGTTCATGGTTTTTCGAGCCACTAAACACAACAAACTAGTCTCACAACTACATCATTGAGCGGGGATGTGATGTTCTAATCCGTGAGCAATTAATAATGTGGATGTGATTCACTGGGTTTATGCCCTTGGTTATGGACTTTCGTACCTCTAATCATTTAACCTAGAATTAACTTCACAACTACATCTGCGAGTGGTGATGTGACAATTAATCCTAAGTTTCTAGCTATTTTCCCGTTTAATTAATCAAGCAAGGAGAATTAGATATAATGCTATCCTAACCGCGAATCAAATCTTGAAGATAAGAACTTGCTCCCTGTATTCTTAGTTCTAACCTAGGTTTTTCTCTTTCAAGTTTTGCCTAAGCTTAACAAGTATATTCTAATAGTGATCAAGCATTAAAACGATGGAAAACAAGAATACAAACTAACAACAATGAAAACTTGAACCAATAATGAATTTTTAAGCAATTACATTCATGTCATGTGGCCTCAACCCTAGAAGAAGGGTTTTAGCCACTCATGTTCATACAAAGATTCAAAAACATGTTTGAATTCAAGTACTTACAAGAATGGTTAAATGAGAAACAAGGAAACTGAACCCTAGGTGTTTTTCCACATTTCTTCCTTCGCTCCTCTCTGCTTTCCAAAAAATAATACGTGATATCCAATTAAATTGCTAAGTGTTCCTTTTATAATTATCAAAATTTGGCATATGGTGGACTGCCTCCGTGTCACGCTGGCTATCGTAGAGATTTGCCTCCATGACACACTGGCTGTCGCAGAGATTTTCCTCTGTGACACTCTGTTTTCATAGATGCTCACTGTTTTGTAGCCCCTGCTCATATAAATTAATTCTTTGCTCCATAGCACGTTGTTGAAAGCCCCAATGCTTCTCCGTGGCATAGATTTGACTGCAAATATCCTTTTTAGCTTGTCTCACCATCCATAATCCATCCCTTAACATTTATCTTCAAGATTAGGACCATTATCTTCACATTGAGCTCCATACATTGGCACTTTCAACCTACAAAGAGAGCTAATCATATTTGTTAGTCCATGGCCACAAATTACACAAAATACATGAGATTATTCTTAAATTAAGGTACAAATATGGGTATAAAATAGTACTTGGGCGTATAAATATGCCCAAGATTAGACCTAGAACCACAAATGGCCCCAGGTCGACCCATGACATAATTATAGCAATTCAAGAGCATGTCTAAATGCGGAAATAAACCAATTTCATGAAATAAAGCAGAAGTCTAAATATATGAACTCATAAAGGCACAAATAGTCAACTCTCAACAAAAGTTGAATAACTACATAATGTCTGGATAATCCTCTAACTGTCTGACAAATTGATGGGACAACACCCCTAACTAGCTCTCTAAAGTCTAAAACTAGAAGAAATATCAAACCAAGGCTAAACTGCATGTCCTAGATAGATAATGACTCACCAAGATAGAGACTGATTGGACTGGAGCGGCGAGTGACTAACGGTGGGGCGGGACCTGATTGCTCGAACCTGTATCATGATACGATACAACATAGAATATGCGGTTAGTATTTGGAATGTACTGAGCATGCGGGTTAAGTAAAAAGGACCATAAAAATACATAAGAGTACATAAGAATATAACATTACTCAAATCATGCATTTGAAATCATAACTTAATCATGAGGGCTCAAGGCTTTCAAAACTATTCATAAATAGTCATAATTGTAATCTTAAAGAAGCCTTATAAATCATAACTTGAGCCAAAACATAATAACATGACCATGCATAAACATAAGGAGCAATGGGCGACTCGTCATAATCGACCATCATGATAGGACTTACGTGATACTCCAACTATCACACTCAAGTGGGCAGAGCCGTCCAAAATCTTTCCAGGGCTAAGGACACTAAGAAACCATGATATCGATATCAAGCTGAGCCCCTTAGGGCGGGGAAAAACTCTCTTGAGAGGTCCCAAATACATATATACACATGTTGGCGCGTAGTTTATGAGACTGGGGAACCTCGGAACCCTAAGGCTACTCAGTCCTAGATACTATTCCCAAAACATGCATAATGCTCATATAATCATGTCTTGCCCCACCTTGGGAGGCATGACTGGAACCTAGTGCCACACTGGAATCTGACTGACCTAGCTAGGCTTATGCATATCTGGTGCAGGCCTACAACTCGACTCAAGAAAACAACGAGCTATATCTTGGCTATAAACACAGCCTCCGGCCGACAAGGCCTTATAGCCACCTGTAAAAGAAAACAACTAACCAACAATAGACCATAACAGGGGATCCTATGCGGGCCGACAAGGCCGCCATGATATCTAGTTATAACTAAAATGAAAATCAGGCGCTATACTAGGACTCACACGGACAACGACACCCCAACTAACTGACAACTGTTGCCTGCAAGCCTCTAAGAATACAAATAGTGGTCGGGATAGGGCCCCGACCTATCCAGATGCTATACAAACGGAAGACTGCACTTTCTACAACCTAGCAACTCCGAATGAAAGGAGCTGGCCAAACTGCTGACTCTGAACAGCTATTACTGAGGATCCTGAACTCTGTCTGTCTAAACCTAAAGGAAAGTAATGCAGCGTCCAGGGGAGGGCGTTAGTAAAATATGTACCAAATATGTAAGGCAATAGATAAGCTGATAAAGACTGGAAGTAAATAGAAAGATTAACCTTTACGCCTGCTGATTCGTAATATGCATCTAACCAACACTACATGTACGTAAGCTAAGACTGTATAAATACACATTCATAAACTATAACTAGCAGACAAGAATACAAACAAGAACCTCACCTGGCCCCCATAAGCCAGAAGGTACAATCAACACAGAATAACTCGCTCGGGCCCCTATAAGCCCTGGCGAGCACATCTCAATCTATATACTCCTATCTAGGTTTCTATGACTCTACTGGTATTGTAGCCAACCTACAGGTCCCCTGGGTCTATAACTGAGTCCGCTTGGCCCCTGAACTGTAGCTATGTCTGAGTCCGGTGGACTCCTGCTGTCTGCACCCGGGGCACCAGGCTCGACATGGGGTGTGGTGTAGTGCCGATCGACATAAAAATAGTCCAGCCATGGAATAGACTGTATGAGGACCTAGGATCCCATCTTCGTCCCTCGCGGATGGCATACAACTCCATGGAGCGACGTTATCTCACCCTTGGTGGGCGTCGACACAGTTGGTAACCCTGGGGTTGGTCACAGAAGGGTCCTAAATGAGCGCAATCCCAATCGAGATGCTATACTGAAATCTTAATCTAGCCACTCAAAGGCGTATCTGGCCTTCTAGGCCTAACGCTATCACTGCTCCCCCCAGGATAGCTGTAAGGCTGCTAGCAGGCATACCATGCGCCTGTATTTGATCAGAGGATCCTGATAGTGATCATGATCTCTAATGGTTTAGACTGGATAGGGCGAGATCTGGAATGACCTAACAATACTCTAAATGTCCTACTCGGACAACTGTAACTCATAAATAACTGCGGGGTTGCGGATGACTTATTACTTGGTCACTCTGATTGGAACCATTGTAGGGTTGGTACTAACTAAACATGCTTTTGGGCAGTTGACCCCTAATCTTCCACAGGCTCCTTACTGACATTCTTAGCCTGAGAGTAGTGCTATACTAACACGGTGCTGGTCCTTTAGACCCTATCTTGGTCTGGTCCACTCTTATATGACTTTTCTAGCGATTACAAACCTTAAAAACAAGTCTACATAAACTTAGTCGCTCACGGAAATTTGTACCTGAGTATCTTCTAAGAATAGGCTGGGGCGCTGACCCTATCTCTATCTGCTAATAGCCCTTTCCTTAGGGTACCCCCAGGTTTATTTGACCTGGACGACTGGACTAGCTTCCTGGGTGATTTGTAGGATGAAAACTAAGTCATCTGGGACTAACAATTACTGGTAGTAGCTAACTAGATGGCAGGCTGTCACTCAGTTTACTAGACAACCCTAGGCTACTGACTCTAAAGTATGACCTTCCTATCTGAGTTTCTGGCCCTGGGGCATAAAGGTACGCCAATGGCCTCTGGGCATGCTTTTCTGGCTACATAGGCGTCAAACTGGTAGTTATATTGCCTAGCTGCACCTATACTATTCAACTTACTAACTCCGACCCGATAACTATTCATGAGCTTCTAAGGTCTGGACCTGGTAATTAAACTTACGATTCAACTAATACAATGAACTGGAGAATAGAAGAGTTTTTACGACGCTCCCAACGCGTATCACCCTTAACATGTTCTTTCGGGATACTGCGATATAATCTATGAATGTGTTCCAGCAGCTAACAACAACATACATACATTCATAATCTACAGAAACAACTGACCACAACAATTTTATTCACAATCTACTAATAGCTGCTAGTCGTAACACGTATATGAATAGACTCGTTATCTACTAGCATCAGCTAATTACTTTATATAGAATCATTGTCTTGCATCAAAGGCATACTTCATATCTCTATACGTCGGGAATAACTTACCAAAGGGATAAGCCTTACATACCTCGATTGTCGTTTCCCGGATAACCGGTGAGTTTCAACTTGGATTCATTAGCTCTTTCCAGCTGTAACCGTTGTACTGAGAGAAGAAAATGAATTTCAATGCCAAATTCGGTTCAAAAATGATAACTTTTGATATTAATAGAAACTATAGTTCAACTATGTAAAATACGGCTGAAAACTTATAATTTCTCAAGGGTTCAGAAGGGAGAAATGCTTACTTGAAGCCTGTGGCCGTATAGGAATCAGTTTAGAGAAATTTTGACAAATTTTACTCGATGGGGATACAATTTTCTAGGAAAATTTCTAGAAAATAACTCCGTAGTAATGCTCCCTGTGGGCTTAGAACTCCATACCCGAAGTTAATTTGAATTGGGACGACGTTTGATAGCATAATCGAATGAAAAACGATTGAAATCTTCATACTTCCTTACTTCTGGACAAATGTAAAATGTTTGGAAATGATTCAATTAAAGTGAAAGGCCTATATATACATAGGATGTCAGTGGCAGGGGAGGCGCGACGCACCGGCCATAGCACCAAAACACGGGCGTGACGCGCCGCCCAGTGCACTGGGCCTACGGTCCTGGCCTCCTGCTCACTTGATTTTGTGCTCATCTGTTCATCCACTGAGCCTTTCCCCATGTGTGTCATACTCTAAAACTCTCAAAATACGTATGCACGCGTCCATCACACGATACAACTTATGGGGTGCAACATCCTCCCCTCTTAGGAACATTCGTCCTCGAATGTCTTCTTTAGGCTTAAAAGGCTCAAGTCTTTTTATCCATTTCCAGGGAAATTTTGACAGAGTCTCCCCTGTAATATGGACTATCTGAAGAACCTGAAATGCAGAAAAGTCCAATACATGTATCTCACATGGCACTATAACAGCTATTCCACAACAGAATGGTCGTCAACTGAACTGTATAGATAACATAAATTGTAAAATAATAACTGAACAACAACTTTACCTTAATTGCATAGTTTGGATCAATTCTGGGATAGATGAGGATATTTGGATCTCATATCATCCTCAGCTTCCCAGGTCGTCTCTTCTTTATTCTTATTCTCCCACAGTACTTTAACTGAGGCTACATCTTTAAGTTCTCAATCTTCGAACTTGCTAATCTAGTATGGAAACTGGAACCTCTTTATAGGTTAGTTCCTTAATAACTTGAACGTCCTCAATGGGACACAACTTAGGATGGGTCTTTTACATGTGTTCCACAATATTGACATGCAAAAGACTGAATGGACCAATTTCAGTTCTGAAGGCAATTCCATCCCCCATGCCACTTGCTTGCTCTCGGGAAGATACAATATGGCCAATGAACCTAAGGCTAAGCTTTCCTTTTCTCTAATTCTCATACTGCCCTTCATCGGCAAAGCTTTTAGGAATACTCAGTCGCTACTTTAATCCTTATCTATCTACATTGTATGTTAGGGTAAGACTTTTAATGATCTTGGGATATCGGTACCCATTTCTTGATAAGTTTAACTTCTTCTGTCTATCTGTTATAGTGTTCCCTAGTTCACTACCTTTGATTTATCTGCTTCAGGTCATCATATATAGGGCCTACATCTCCACCCACGACAGATGTCCAACATTTGAATCGAGTGCTCTGCTTAGCTATTTGTTTAGGGACGAGGAGTCGTATTTAACTTAACATGCATCCCAACTTATTCTAAAAGCCTTTCTAAAACTTAGTTGTACATTGTGCCTTTCTGTCAGAATTTACTAAATACTTGGGCTTGTCGCAACTGAACTACTCTTTAAGCATTTAATTCGGCATAATCTTTAGCTGAAATATAACTCACCTAGAGAAATGTGAATTTACCTTGTTAGACTTTATATACTGACTCAAGTGAGGTCAATTTACACCTGGTATGAGGTAACCTTCTAACTATGATTAAATTGACTATTCTCCATTCTTTTTGCAGGCACAACCATCTCCTGGATTGGCTTGCTCGATTTATGCTATCCAGTCTTCCCTGGTTGGTCATTGAAGCTCTGCACTATAATTCAATAATGTCCTCCTTCTCTCATGCCATCAGTAGGTCTTTCTTACAGCCTGATACGTTTTCATTAAACTCTAAATGAAGGGAATAACAAACATGATATACCTTAGCTAAATCTGCTGACGAAGTTCGGCCACCTTTTGGACACAGAGGCAACCTCTGGGTCTATGAATTAGCCCCTTATTATCTGAAAGGCCAATAACTTCCCACTGGGCTAAGTTCTAGAGTTCGTGCCCTCTGCCTCATATTGTCAAAGACATTACTGGCCAAGTATGTTGACCTATATCGTTCTGACCCGTACTTGGGCCAAATTTGCTCATATGATCTTTTTGTCCCTCGACATAACCAACTGGGGCCATAACCATTATTCTGCAGGTACATCCTACTGTCATTAACGCACTGCGGCAGAATCAACCCAATTATGACCTGAGGTTTACTTTTGCTAGGGGTTTATCACTTGTAGACTCTTACACGTACTTCGAGTGTTTTGGTAGCCTTACCTGCTCTCTTAATTTATTATCGTGTAGGTATAGACAATTTACTTAAACACTAGAGGTCTCCACCACTTCCTAACACTTTTCGGAGTCAACAAATCCAACCTTCCTTTGCCATTTACTCTGGGCAATATCGCCTCAATTCTTACACTCTTTGCTACATTGAAAACAAAACTGAGAGGCGGAAATAGCCGTTTCTTATCATAATGGGACTGAAGTATGGAACTGTACAAAATTCGAAGGGTTGGAGGTAAGAATCCCACAATTCCCTCTCTTTTTCATACCCTTCAGGTAATCTAATGTTAACTGTCGCCCTTACCAAATCTGGTATATCTAATAGATAAGTCGACTAATTTATATGCTATACTCCTGACCTCCTACTCTGAGAATATAAAAAGAACTGGGGATGGTGCTGGCATATCTACCACCTTATAAGATTTCTGGTGCTCCAGTAAGATACTGAGAAAATTAAAAGACATTCACTTTCATCCTCAAACTGGTTGTCCCCCAACTATAGTATCGCATGGTACCCTTTCCTAATGCTGTAGATAACTGGCGGTTGGCTGGAGTCTGTCTTATATTGAACCTTATCCTAGATAGACATAGTAATGAAAGCTTAGGGACTCGACCCTGTACAACTTGGCTCTATAGCACGATCTGGGAAGGAGAGAGGGTAACCATACTATTATGCCTCGTAGCCTCTTGCTTATAGAATGCGGTGCACAACACATTTATAAACAAGACTCTACTAGACACGACTTGCAAACTCCCTAGGATACGAACTGCTCTGATACCAAGTTTGTCGCCCCCCACCTTGGGAGGCATGATTGACACCTAGTTCCACACTGGAATTTGACTGACCTAGCTAGGCTTATGCACATCTGGTGAAAGCCTGCAACTCGACTCAAGAAAACAATAGGCTATATCTCGGCTGTAAACACAGCCTCCGGTCGACAAGGCCTTATAGCCACTTGTAAAATAAAATAGGTAACCAGCAACAGACCATAACAAGGGATCCTATGCGGGCCGACAAGGCCGCCATGATATCTAGTTATAACTGAAATGAAAATCAGGCGCTATACTAGGCCCACACGGCCAACAACACCCCAACTAACTGACAACTATATCCCGCAAGCCTCTAAAAATATAAATAATGGTCGGGACAGGGCCCCGGCCTACCCAGATGCTATACAAACGGAAGACTGCACTTGCTACAACCTAGAAACTCCGAATGAAAAGAGCTGGCCAAACTGCTGACTCTGAATAGCTGTTACTGAGGATCCTGAACTCTGTCTGTATAAACCTACAGGCAAGTAATGCAGTGCCCAGGAGAGGGCGTCAGTACAATATGTACCAAATAAGTAAGGCAATAGATAAGCTGATAAAGTCTGGAAGTAAATAGAAAGAAGGGCAGAAAGATTAACCTTTATGCCTGCTGATTCGTAATCTGCATCTAACCAACACTACATGTACGTAAGCTAAGACTATATAAATACACATTCATAAACCATAACTAGTAGAAAAGAATACAAACAAGAACCTCACCTGGCCCCCATAAACCAGAAGGTACAATCAACACAGAATAAATCGCTCGGGCCCCCATAAGCCCTAGCGAGCACATCTCAATCTATATACCTCTATCCAGGTTTCTATGACTTACTAGTACTGTAGCCAACCTACCGGTCCCCTGGGTCTACAACTAAGCCTGCTTAGCCCCTGAATTGTAGTTGTGTCTGAGTCCGATGGACTCCTGCTGTCTGACTGTCATGCCCCCCCTTGGGAGGTATGACTAGCACCTGGTGCCATACTAGGACCTGGACTGCTGGACTAGCTGAGCCTAAGCACTTCTGGTGCCAGGCTGGCTCTAACTCTGGATTCAAGAAAACAACGGGCTGTATAATGACTGTAAATACAGCCTCCGGCCAACTTGGCCTATAGCCACCTGTAAGAAAACAACAGCTACCCAGAACAACTGAATCAATAGGGAACCTATGTGGGCCGACAAGGCCACCATACTATCTAGTTATTTCTGAATCAAGAAAACAAGTGCTAAACTGCTACGTGACCAACAAGATCACCACTACCAACTGAATAAGGCCCCACACGGCCATGGTAAACAAACTAAAACATACACACGGCCTCACACGACCGGTACAGCTAACCATAGGGAATATACAATCTGCAAGCCTCTAAGAATACTGATAAGATGGTCGGGACAGGGCCCCAGCCTACCCATACTGTACAACAAAAGTAAAGGAATAAACCTCTAGCTGTCTAGCTCCGGATGACAGGAGCTGATGACTCTATGCGCTGGCTGGAATCACGAGGGTTCGGCTCCTCATCTATGAGTACCTGTAGGCAAGTAATGCAGCGCCCCCAAACGGGTACCGAGTATGCAAAGCAAACTGAACATAACTAAAGATAAACAGTAATCTAGTAGTACTGAAATGACAGAGGATAGCTAAAACTGTCTCGAATAGCAGAATCTGTAATGAGCTTAACTGTACTGGCAAGAAGATAAGAATCATACCTGTCGATGCGGCGTCCTGCTATCTATCAATTTAATAAGTAACATATATATAGCATACAAGAACCTATACCAGCCCCCATAAGCCAGAAGGTGCCAATCAAGACGCAATCTATATACCCCTACCCGGGTCAAACCATCCAAAAATAAATTCACTCCACTTCTTGATAACTACGAGCACCCCGCCAGCCCCCTGGGTATGCAGCTTGGGCTCTCTGGGCCCCTGACTATAACTGTATCTGAGTCCGGAGGACTCTTGTAACTAAAATCTAAGATCTGTATCTGTAATATGTAATCTGTGCACTGGGCGGAAGCGCTCGACAGGGTATGCTATAATGCTGATCAGCCTGCTATGGGGAATGCTGCATCCCATCTTCGTCCTACTGCGGACGACATGCTACTCCTTGGAGTGACGTATCCTCACCCTCTAGCGGGTGAGTTGACACAGCTATTAACCCTAGGGTGGCAAGGAAGCTCTAAGGGTGCCCACATAACACAAACAAGTCTCAACAAGCAACAGTAATCACATATAACATGTATATTAAATCTGAAAATACTATCCATGTTTTGATATTCTATTCTGAATCTCTTGCTGAATTAAACTGAGTCTGGGATAAGATCTTGCTGTTTGATACTGATTTACTGACTTTTATTCTTGATATGACATAATAATACAAACTAACTTGCCGAAGAAACTGGCTTTACATACCTCAGTTGTCGGCTTTCCAGATAACTGGCGTAACTCGACCAATATTCAGCTATTTCTTCCAACTGTATTCACATTCATAGCAATTAGAACCAAATTCACCAATATTCTGGAAGAAAATACTACTTTGAATATATATATAGCCCAAACTTTGACTTATCGAAAAACAACCGAAAACTCGCTATTTCTCGAAAGTCCAGAAGGGAGAAATACTCACTTTAGGGCTAGGAGTATATTGACACTAATTTGGAGCAATTCCACTTACCTTATCTCGGTAGGATGATGGTTTGCCGGCCAAATTTCACGAAACTAACTCCTCAGGAATGCTCCCTGCAGCTTAATACTTCACTACCCAAGATTAATTCAAGTTTGGACCGCGTTTGACGGCGTAATCGGATGAATATTTATAAGAAATTCTCATTCTCCCCCGTTCCTCTACGTTTTCTGCTGGAAATTATAAGTTAAGATGATATAAAACCAAAGTGGAGGGGTTTATATACTTGAGCCTAGACAGCCCCTCCGTGGCACGTTGGCCATCGCAGAGGGACGACCTCCGTGGCACATTGCCATCACGGAGGGGGTCTGCCCGGCCTCCTCTTGCGACGGTTCAATGCGGCACTTGTCCGGTCTTTCCCCGGGCCTTTTTCTAGCATGTATGGCATTCTAAAACTCTTAACCAACATGCGAATAGGCCATCTAAATGCCATGAATTTACGAGGTGTAACATGCACCCCGGGCACCAGGCTCGATAGGGGGTGTGGTGTAGTGCCGATTGACATAAAAATAGTCCAGCCATGGAATGGATTGTATGAGGACTTGGGACCCCATCTTTGTCCCTCTCAGACGGCTTACCGCTCCTTGTAGCAACGTCATCTCGCACCTGGGGGGCGTCGACACAGCTAGTAACCCTGCAATTGGTCACGGAAGGCTCCTAAATGAGGGCAACCGCAACCGAGATGCTATACTGAATTCTTAATCTAGCTGCTCAAAGGCGTATCTAGCCTTCTGGGCCTAACGAAACCACTGCTCGCCCCCTAGGATACTCTGTAAGGTTGCTAGCAGGCACACCATGCACCTGTATCTGATCAGAGGATCCTGGTAGTGATCATGATCTCTAATGGTTTTGATTGGATAGGGAAAAATCTAGAGTGACCTAACAATACTCTGAATGTCCTACTCGGACAACTGTAACTCATAAACAATTATGGCGTTGCGGATGACTAGTTACTTGGTCCCTCTGCTTGGAACTGTTGTAGGGTTGTTACTAACTAAACATGCTTTTGGGCGGTCGACCCCTAATCTTCCATAGGCAGCTTACTGACATTCTTAGCCTGAGAGTAGTGCTATACTAACACGATGCTGGTCCTTTAGACCCTATCTTGGTTTGGTCGATTCTTATATGACTTTTCTAGCGATTACAAACCTTATATAAAGGTCTACATAAACTTAGTCACTCACGGCAATCTGTACCTGAGTATCTTCTAAGAATAGGCTGGGGCGCTGGCCCTATCTCTATCTGCTAATAAGGTCCCCTTCCTTAGGGTACCCCAGGGTTTATTTGACCTGGACGATTGGACTAGCTTCCTGGGTGATCTGTAGGATGAATTCTAAGTCAACTGGGACTGACAATTACTGGTAGAAGCTAACTAGATGGCAGGCTATAACTCAGTTCAGTAGACAACCCTAGACTGCTGACTCTAAAGTATGACCTTCCTATCTGAGTTTCTGGCCCTTGGGTGTAAAGGTATGCCAATGGCCTCTGGGCGTGCTTTTTTGGCTACGCACGCGTCAAACTGGTAGTTATATTACCTAGCTGCGCCTATACTGTTCAACTTACTAACTTTGACCCGATAACTATTCACGAGCTTCTGAGGTCTAGGCCTGGTAATTAAACCTACAATTCTACTAATACAATGAACTGGAGAATAGAAGAGTTTCTACGACGCTCCCAGCACGTATCACCCTTACCATGTTCTTTTCTGACAAGGAATACTGCGGTATAATCTATGAACGTGTTCTAGAAGCTAACCACAACATACATACATTCATAATCTATAGAAACAGTTGACCACAACAATTCTATTCACAATCTACTGATAGCAGCTAGTTGTAACACGTATATGAATAGACTCGTTATCTACTAGAATAAGCTAATTACTTTATACAGAATCATGATCTTGCTTCAGAGGCATACATCATATCGCTATATGATGGGAATAACTTGCCGAAGGGATAATCCTTACATACCTCGACTGTCGTTTCCCGAATAACCGACGAGTTTCAACTTGGATTTATCAGCTCTTTCTAGCTGTAACTGTTATACCTGAGAGAAGGAAACGAATTTCAATACCAAATTTGGTGCAAAAATGATAACTTTTGATATTAATAGAAACTATAGTTCAACTACGTAAAATATGACCGAAAACTTATAATTTCTCAAGGGTTCAGAAGGGAGAAATGCTTACTTGAAGACTGTGGCCGTATAGGAATTAGTTTAGAGCAATTCTGACAACTTTCGCTCGGCCAGGATGCAATTTTTCGGGTGAATTTCGTGAAAATAACTCTGTAGTAATACTCCCTGCGGGCTTAGAACTCCATACTCAAAGTTAATTTGAATTTGGATGGCGTTTGATAGCGTAATCGGATGAAAAATGATCGAAATCTTCATACTTCCTTACTTCTGGCTGAATGTAAAATGTTTGGAAATGATTCAATTAAAGTGAAGGGCCTATATATACATGGGAGGCCAGTGGCAGGGGAGGAGTGGCACGCCACCCATATCACCAAAACACGGGCACGACACGCCGCTCATTGCGCTGAGGCAGAGGTGCGACGCACCGGCCGTAGCGCTAGGCTGCCTGGCGCAGTGCGGTGCCCAGTGCGCTGGGCCTCCAATCCCGGCCTCCTACTCGCTCGATTCCGTGCTCGTCCGTTCATCCCTCGAGCCTTTTCCCGTGTGCGTCATGCTCTAAAACTCTCTATTTACGTACGCATGCTTCCGTCAAACGATACAATTACGGGGTGTAACAAATCATATTCTTAAAACATATCTTGAATCTGAACATTGGGAGTCTTGACTCCATATCATATGATAAGAGGCATTGGGAGTCTTGACTCCAAATCATATCATAAACTGATCTTATTAGCTTTGGCTAAATCATAATAAACATACTTAACTTGCATGGGCTTAGCCAAACATAAAATCATGCATACTTGAAATAGACTTCATAAGCCAAAATCATGGAATCATGATTTGAGAGTTCATAAACATTCATGCATACTAGATAGCTCATCATACTTTATATCATGGATCATAGTCTTGAATTTTCATAAAACATGCATAATTGGCATAATCTTCATAAACTTAAAATAATAAATTAGTAAGTATATTAAGAGTGAAATCTGCCCTAGCCATAAATCATCATTTGAAATATGAGAAAATTGAACCCATAGAGATAGCATGGAAGATTGCATTGGATTGGGTTAAATCCTATAATTTTTTAATTTCGAACTTGAGAAATAGAAATCATGAATTTGGACTTGAAAGGAGCATGAGGTTGAAAGGAAACATCATTGATAGACCAACATACCTGAATTTGAAAATCCTTAACTAAACTTGAATTCCACTTGAATCTAGAGAAAACTTGAGGAAGAACCCTAGGAAATTTTTGAGAGATTTAGAGAGACTTGATTCTTCAATCTAGAAAGAGTTAGGAGAGTAATGAGCAATCTAGGGTGAATAATACCCTTAATACACTCTTTTCCATGCTTAAAATGACGTAGTTTAGAACCTAGAAGGTTAGAATTTACTAAAATACCCTTAATGAATTTTCTAGAAAAATGCCACTGCCAGATGCCATGGCTCATATCACGGGTCGTACCAAGCAACCACGACCGGTGGTTTCCTCCCGTTGCCAGGTCGCCCATATTCCCGTATGCTTTGATTCTTTCCATGGGAGCCTTGGACGACTCATAGTTCCTCCTATGGGTCGTACCTTCGATCGTCTAATAATTTCTTGAAAACCCAATTAACATGCCACATCTCCTGACGATGAGTCGTACCACCAACCTATGACTTGTGGTTTGCTCCTGTATCTCACCAGTTCAACTCCTCCAACTTTTGACAACCGCCTACCAATGACCCGTGGTTACCTATAATGGATCATACCACGATCCGTACAATCTAACCTGGCCAGCTCAACACCAAACAATGGCTCAATCTTACGACCCGTAGGTCATTCATACGAATCGTACCACGAGTCATCCTAAGATAAAAGTTTCAACATTTTTTGCTGATCACCTTTCAAATACCGAGTCTAGTCTTAGAAACTCTTGGGGTATCACAATATCTCCCCCTTGAAAACATTCATCCTCAATACAGGCTAAACATATTGAAAAGATAGGGAAGGAACTGAAATCCCAAAAATGAACAACTACCACTGAACTAATGGAATGATTGACTCCGAACATGAAATACATGACTGAACAGAATTCATGAAACATACATACATGCTAAAACATGAAAAGAACTTATATGTACGGGCTTGACATGGAACTGAATAGAATATTAAGGATGAGATTTATACCTCAAGCTGGACCAGAAATGTAAGGGAATAGATGCGAGTATCTAGCCATCATATCTGCTTCGGCTTCCCATATAGATCCCTCAACTAGCTGGTTCCGCCACAAAACCTTCACTGAGGCTACTTCCTTGTTCCTCAACTTACAAACCTGACGATCAAGGATCTCAACTGATACCTCCTTATAGGTTAGGCTGTCCTTACCCCAATGCTCTCCACCGAAACAACTAGAGATGGATCTCGGTATTAAGTTGTCTAGATGCATATGCAATCACCTTACCATGCTACATCAACACACATCCAAGGCTGTCGCGAACTGAACGTAAACCCGGATCATAGACACGGGACAAGGAGCCCTAAGAGACCACAAGTTAACCCATGGCATGAGCATACATCTAATTCAATTATATGAGCGGAAGACTTAACAAAATAAAATGTAAACATGTCAAAAATACAGAGAAAGGGCAATACATAATCCATACATGATTGCTGAATACAACCCTTAGTCTGAAAAGCCTCTAATCATGAAAAACGGGTTGATGAGACAACTCCCCAACTAACCCCACAATTATGAAACTGAAAGAAAAGCATAGAGTATGAACATATGGCTCTCAGAATACGAGGACTCACCAATTAAGTTGATAGCAAACTCTGAGGAGCTACTGAGAAGGGTGAGCCTGAGAGTCAGGTCCTGTATCATGAAACGATACAACATAGAAAGTATGCGGTCAATACATGGAGTGTACTGAGTATGCAAGGTAAATAAAATGGACATTTAAAAATATAGAAATCTAATAAATGATCAAAGAGTAGGACATCATGCCCATATCATAAACATCGTAACATAACATAAGGCTCAAGATTTTCAAAACATTCATAATAAAATCGTAATCATAATCGTAAGAGAAAAGCCTTATTTAACATGACTTGAGCCAATATACATAATCATAAATATGCATAAATCATGAGGAACAGTGGAAGATTCTCTTAACCGACATACCCTATATGAGCACACATGAAGCCCAACTTGTAACCCTAGTCGGGAGGGTGTCCGTACCTTGCCAAGGGTCGAACCATGAAAGTGTGACGTCACCATGAAAAGGGCCATTTGGGCTAGGGACAGTCCCATAGGAGGTCCCAACATACCTATGGTGGCACGTAGTTTATGAGGTCCGGGGCAGAACCTAGGCTCGAACCTACTCGGTGTTCGGTACTACTCCCAAACATATATAGTGCTCATAGTATAACATACATGAATTCATGGGCTAGTTAAATCATGATAATCATAAATATACTTGTGCATACGTGAACTAGCCATGAAACGAGGTCCGTGAGTTAGCAAAATTATAATTCATGATTCATAAGGTTCATACATACTTGTAAATCATGCATATGGCTTGAGATTCCTAAAATCATGATTGGTAATATCATAAATCCATAATCTAAATCGTCAATTATGATGGGTTCGTAAATATCATCATTTGAAGAGAAACTCATGAGTCAATTCATCAAGGGTCATGCATAATTATGCTTAATTTCATAGAAATCAAAATCGGCAAAATTATTAATGATTTGAATAATAAACACTGATCAAAACCCATAGATTATGATGAGATTCTAAAATCACAAAACCAATTATCAAAATCATTAGAATTTTATATAAAAACATCTTCAAAACCCCATAAGTTTTTAATAGAATTTTTGTAAAAATCATAGAGGGTGGGCATGGGTGTGTAAGAAATCACCTATTGATAGCCTTACATACCTGGAACAACTGATTCTTAACTTCCCTTGAATGCCCAAGAAGAAATTGATGAAGAACGCCTTGAAATCCCTTAGATCACCCTTATATCACCTTCCCAAACCTTTGCATGCATGAATGAGGACTTAGGCTAGTCTATTCCCTCTTAAACCACCCTTTCTGATGTTAAAACAACGTAGTATAGGACCCTAGAACTTAGGAATTATAGAAAATCCCTTACTTAAATCGCAGAATCTTGCTGATTGCCAGTCCCCATGAGGGACTGGACGACTAATCGCCAGGGACCACGACTCGTGGTTTTGAGTCTCATGCTCATTGCCAAAATTTCACCCTGGGACCCCACGGAGGACACCATGAATTATGGTGAGTGACCACGATTCGTGGTCACCATCTGTGGTCTACACTGCCAAACTATCTTTGCCCAGCATCCAGTTTAGGCCACGGGTGACCTCACGAGTCCTGTGGCTTGACCATGACTCCTGGTCATGCCCGTGGTGACCCCCAGACCAATCCACCTCCCTGCTTGACCACAAGTCACTTCACGACTCATGGTCACTCCTCACGAGCCACTTTACGGTTCATTTTGAGATGTGGTGCGAAATTTTAGTTTTTCACCGTTTTGACTCCGGGGTCTGATCCGTGGGTTCCTGGGATATCAAAATATCTCCCCCTTGGGAACATTCACCCTCGAATGTTAGAAACACACAAAAAACTCAGAATCATACGTTCATCATATGCAAATATTGATCATTTAAATCGAAACTGACGGAATGGCTATCTCCGGAAAGAACTACATAGCTTAACCGAATTCAGAAATCACATACATCTACATATCATAAATCAAACTCGTGCACATGAACTGAAAATGGAAACTAATTAGGGGATTAGGGAAAAACTGATACCTCAAACTGAAACTGAGCTGGTAGGGAACAGGTGAGTGTATTTAGCCATCATATCTGCTTCAGCTTCCCACGTAGCTCCCTCAACATGCTGATTCCTCCATAACACCTTTAATGAAGCCACTTCTTTGTTCCTCAGCCTCCAAACCTGACGATCCAAGATTGTAACTGGAATTTCCTTATAATATCTCTCACACCAACACTTTCCACCGGGACAACTAAAGCTGGATCACCCAAGCACTTTTTCAAGAGCAATACATGAAAGATGGGATGAACTGAAGATAACTCTGATGTCAAGTCCAACTCATACGCTACCTTACCAACTCTTCTCATAACCGGTAGGGACCAACATAGCGGGGACTAAGTTTTTCTTTCTTTTCGAATCGCATGACTCCCTTCATGGGAGATACCTTCAAAAACACCCAATCGTCTACCTCAAACTCCAAATCTCTTCTTCTCATATCCGCATTTGACTTTTGATGACTCTGAGTGGTTTTCAATCGGTCCCTTATTAACTAAACCTTTACTGTAACCTCATGAACCGAATCAGGCTCTATCATAGCTGCCTCACCAACCTTAAACCATCTAATGGGCGATCTACACCTTCGTCCATAAAGATCCTCGAACGGTGCCATTTGGATTCTAGAGTGATAGCTGTTATTATAAGATAACTCGATCAAGGGCAAATGATCATCCCAACTACCCTTGAAATCCATCACACAAGCTCTCAACATGTCCTCAAGAGTTGAATTGTTCATTCGGTTTGACCATCCGTTTGCATATGAAAGGCTGTGCTGAGCTTAACTTTAGTCCCAAGCCCCTTTTGAAATGACCGCCAGAACTGGGAGGTAAACTGGGTACCTCGGTCTGAAATAATAGACAAGGGCACTCCATGTAACCGAACCAACTCCTAAATATACAACTTGGCATAATCATCCGCTCTATCTATGGTTTTGACTGGTAGAAAGTGTGCAGCCTTGGTCAACCTGTCTACCACTACCCATATAGAATCATACTGTCAGCGAGTATGAGGTAGGCCGGTAATGAAATCTATATTAATCTCTTCCCACTTCCAAGTGGGAATGCTAATGTCCTGAAGTACGCCTCCCGGCCTTTGGTGCTCGACCTTCACTTGCTAACAGTTTGGGCACTTAGCTACGAATTCTGCAATATCCCTCTTCATGCCATTCCACCATATATTTCCCGCAAATCATGTACATATTGGTGGCACCCGGATGGATAGAGTACCTGGATCCATGTGCCTCATGCAATATCCGGTCCCTCAAATCATCTATATCCAGAACACACAAACGACCCTGGTACCACAACACACCATCTCCCCCTTGGGCGAAAACCTCCACCTTCTGACTCTAGATGGCTTCTTTCAGCTTTACCAACATTGAATCCTTATATTGTCTAGCCTTCACATCAATCACCAAGGACGATTCAGACCCGTTTTGCACCAGAACCCCGCCATCGGTCGAGTCGACCAATCTAACTCTCAACCTTGCAAGTCGATGGACATCTTTCACCAACTCCTTCTTTCCCTCATCCGCGTGGGACACACTCTCCATAGAGAGCCTACTAAGTACGTCCGCTACCACATTAGCCTTACCCGGGTGGTAAAGAACACTCATATCATAGTCCTTAAGTAGCTCCAACCACCTCCTTTGCTGAAGATGAGATCTTTCTGTGTGAACACATATTGTAAACTCTTGTGATCCGTGAATACATCCACGTGGACCCCATATAAGTAGTTCTGCCATATCTTTAATGCAAACACCACCGCGGCCTACTCAAGATCATGGGTCGGGTAATTCTTCTCATGGATTTTCAACTTTCTTTAGGCATACGTTATCACTTTCCCATGCTGCATCAACACACACCCAAGTCCGACTCTCAAAGCATCACAATATACTACAAAACCATTGGTACCCTTGGGTAGGGTCAACACTAGTGCTAAAGTGAGTCGAGTCTTCAACTCTTGAAAGCTTTTCTCACAAGCCTCCGACCATTGGAACTTTACCTTTTTCTGAGTCAACCTAGTCAATGGCTCTGCAATTGATGAAAATCCTTCAACAAACCTCTGATAGTAGCCTGCTAGGCCCAATTAACTCCAAATTTCTGAAGGATTCACCGGTCTAGCCAATTCTTCACCGCTTTAATCTTCTGAGAATCTACCTTTATGCCCTCACTCAATACCACATGGCCCAAAAATCCCATGGAGTCCAACCAAAATTTGCACTTTCTGAACTTTGCATACAACTGACGATCCTTGAGGGTCTGAAGCACTACTCTCAAGTGAGCGGCACGTTCCTCCTCGCTCCATGAGTATATAAGGATATCATCGATAAACACGATCACGAACATGTCCAAATATGCCTTGAACATTCTGTTCATTAGATCCATAAAAGCTGCAGGGGCATTGGTTAGTCCAAAAGACATAACAACAAATTCATAGTGACCATACCGAGTCCTGAAGGCTGTCTTCAGGATATCACACTCTCGAACCCTGAGCTGATGATATCCGGACCTGAGATCTATCTTTGAGAAACATCTGGCACCCTGAAGCTGGTCAAACAAGTCATCGATCCTGGGTAAGGGGTACCTATTCTTGGCGGTAATCAATACACATGCGAAGGGAACCATCCTTCTTTCAGATAAAGAGGACCGGTGCACCTAATAGAGGCTTTCTCAGTCTAATAAAACCCTTTGTCACGCCCAATTATTCTCCCCAAAAGCAAAACTCGACATGTGACAACTCTTTTAGGATTATTGAAAAGAGAGTAGAGTTGCCACCTAACAATTTGAGATGCGTAAGGGCACTGTAGCAACCTAAGGGTCTATTTTACTAGCCTAGGTCACTAGAGTCAGGCAAGGGTTCAAATTACCTCGAAAGGAAGGTGTTACGCACCTTTCGAGGTCCACAAATGTGGTTCCCGGCTGGATTCTTTAATTATG
Organism: Datura wrightii; assembly: GCA_035772735.1. NCBI lineage: Eukaryota > Viridiplantae > Streptophyta > Magnoliopsida > Solanales > Solanaceae > Datura > Datura wrightii. Next base: position 53,810,449 of record JASDFA010000023.1, read on the forward strand.
TGGGGTATTTACTAAGCGAGCAAATAAGATTGATTTAAAACCTTTATGTAAAACAACTTACATAAACTAAGTGATACAAAGATCTTAGTGTAGTCAAATAGCTTTGCAATTAAAATAAAAGGAAATCAAACAAGTAAGAAGAAAGAAGATTGAGACAATATAATGAAAGGAATAAATTTAGCAATCTATGCAAATAAGGATTGACAAAAAAAGGCAAACAATAATAAATAAATGATAAATTAAGAGGAAACAATAATAAAACAAATAAATAAAAATTTTAAGGCTTGGACCGAACCTCGAAGAGGGCCTACGTATCCCAAAGGGAATCAGGTCAAACGTAGTTCTGCATTTAGAGGGGGGGGTTATTTTAACCTAACGGGATTACCCCGTTCAACTAAAATAATATTTCGCAACCGTTTAGATTGCTCGTATTATTCAGTGACCACAGACTATTATATCCCAACTACCCACCTAATTAATTAGTTATTAGCCTAAAATCTCTCTAGATGAAGAAGACTAACGCCCTAATATTTGCCCGCCTGTCCCAAACTTAATGTCCAAGAGGCATTGGACTACTATTTTGGATTATGGGTCTAAAAATCTTAGGGTTTTTAAAGGTGATTAAATGTTAAACAAGCAAATACAATTAACAAATCAACATATGTGGTTTCATATGGCCTCTATGTTGGTAGATCCTACAAGCACGATATCTAAACGTGTGTGCGAGCAAATCCTATGGACATGATTGGTAATGCACAAATATTGGAGTTAAATATATAGCGAATAATGTGACATCACTTAGACATGATGCATGATTTAATTAAATCATTTTGTGATCCTATGGGCATGATTTCTATTATAATGGATCTGATAAACATGATATCAAATGATTGATTATATTACATCATGAAATAATCCCTATAGGCGAGACTTCTAACATGACATCTACTTCACATGTTTTAAAAATATAATTAATTCTTAAACACGCATTAATCAAAAACTAATTTGCTATGATACTGCATTTTATTATATAACAATTCATAAGCATGATGACTATTAAAATAAACAGGTATAGGTGCTATAGAAATAAAATTAGTGACAAACTGATAAGAAACTCGTGGTTTTTAAAAAAAATATGTTGATTGGACAATTATTCTATAGGTATGAATTCTAGTACTTATTCTTAAAAAATGATTTCTTAATAAAGATAACTGTGTATTTTTCGTAAGCATAATTTCAAGTGGAATTAAATATAAATCCTGTAGGCATGTTTTCTAGGTGCATCAAATCAGATTATTTTAGTTCCTATAGGCAAGGTTTCTAATAGAAATGGATGATTCCGTCACTCTTTTAGACATGATTTCTAATAAAATAAATAAGATAATAAAAGGCAAACCCCCGTCCCCACAACCCTTTTTCACTATCATGAGTGTTTATTACAATTATTACAAACTAAAATAAAAATAAAATAAATAACTACGACACATGAAAAAATAAATAATGTTAGAATAACTTCGGTAGCCCTCTTTCATCCCAACGACTCTCTAATGAATGACAAAATAAAGTAATGCCTACTTAAAGGTTAGAACAACAGTAGACACGTAACAATAATCTCATATTCTTAACCACAAATTTGGATAACCTAGTAAAATTATGTTAAAAGCAGATTAAACACACAATCATGATAAGAGAGAGCAATCAAAGAGAATAAACGACAAGGTAAATGTCATCTTATAAAGATAAACAAACTAACTAGTAGATGCCAAAACTGAAAGGAAATTAATGGATTAAAGATGTAACAAATTGCCTTGATTGGTACCCAGTCCTCAACACATCAAGATTAGAAGAACTCAAGGATTCTGAGCAGTACTTGTGTTGAGGAGGGATTGAGGAGTTATGGAATTGTATAGAGGAGTAGAGAGCAAAGATAAGCAATTTTCGAGTTCTTAGGTTGCTAAAGGAATAGCAATGTTTGAAAGAAGTGATCCAGAAATAATCAATGTGTGAATATGATGATAAAGAATGGGTTGGTGTTCCTCTTTTTAAAGAACCAACAACATTTTTAATATTAAAAAAAGATAGAAAAAAAATGTATTCCTCCCCTCAATCAGTGAGACCCTAGTTAGTCTTTAAGAAAAGAGAAGATATCCTTATATACTAATTAGTAAAGGGATAAAGGGAAGAAAATATTCAAAAAATCAATCAAGGGAAATCTTTTCCTAATTAGCATGATAGTATCAATTAGTGGTAAAGCTGATCAAAAGTTGTCAAATAAAACATGTATTAAATCAATTGAAAAGAAAAAAGAAGAGATCAATCACACAAGTTCCTTAGACAGGATTAATTCAAAATAGACATGTACTCTAATTAAGGGAAGGACATAAAAAGGCTATCAATCATATTGATCAAAGATGACAGGATTAATTTAGGGACAAAAATATTCAGATTTTCCCAAAAATATTTGGATATTAAAGCTAATCACATAAATGCAAAATCATAGGTTACCATAGAACAGTTAAATAATAAATCTATCATATACTTAGTTAGAGGGATGTTTGAAAGAAAACATGAACCACACAATCTTTCCTTAAATAGCAGTAGGATCAATTTAGGGCAAATCATATCAAAAGTTATTAGAATTTTCAGTACTAATGCTTTCTTAATCATATTAACAGAAATAGTAAAAAATAAATATGAATCACACAAGATTTTCCTTAATAAGAGATATTGAATTGATTGTAGTCGAAATTTGCCAAAAAAAAAATTTGAAAGACTTGTCTTATATTAATCTCACAGGAACTTAAGTTGTCATCTCCAATATGTAAAAGATGTACTAGTTCTGATTCAATAAATAGAAGAACACTAGTTGATCAAAACTATGTAATATCAGCAAAGTTGTCATTATGCTAAGGGGACTCTTAAAATTACGATATAATTATACGAAACAGCTATAGTGAATCAGATTCCAAAGGAAATGAATCATTCAAGGAAATTGTTAGTTGACTATGCTAACAACCAAATATAATGAAATAATCAAGTATCAAAACTCAAAGGTTTTAAATATCAACTATGCAAGCACAAAGACCGTATTATCACATGAAGACTGCTATGAATTATAATATTCTGTAGTCACTATAATTATCATATAAAGCTATTATGCAGAGGAATATTATTATAAACCAAAGCTTTAAGTAGTTAAGATTTCTAAAAAATTGAAAAAAAAGCAACAATTGACAGAGAGAATTGGCTTAGATACACAAATATGAGCACTTTATTTTCGAACCAAGATTTATGAATACTATAATTATTTGCACAACATTTTGTTGAGAAACAGGCAACAATTTGGAGTTAAGATTTCACCACACTTGTCATATAAAAATAATAATAATGATAAATAAACAAATAAATAAATTATACCAAATAAGAATCTGAGATTACTGGAAATAATGTACAAATAGAAAGGGAAGAGAAGAGAATGAAGAAAGAGGCGTCGCGGCTGTTGGTGGTAGGGCCTGTTCCGTGAGGTGAGAAAATGGTGGAGGTTGGTAAGAGGTCCAGTGGCTGAAGTTCGCTGGAGAAGACGAAGATGACGAGAATGAGAAAGGGGGAAACAGAGAGAAAGAGAGGGAGGTGCAGCAGCGTTGTCGAGGCTGCTATTGGTGGTGCGAGGGTGAATGGAAAAGGAGAGGAGGGAGATTTGATTTTCTGGTGGATCTAAGAGGAGACGGAGGGCTGCGGCATGGTGGTGATTATGGTGGTCTATGATGATGTTTCGAATGAGAGAAGAGGAAGATGATGGCATGGAGTTAGTTTGATGGTGGTTTGGATGGGGAGAAAATGATGAAGGGAAGAGGAGAAGGTGAGGAGTGTTGCAGCAACTGGTTACAATGTGGCGGTCGCTGCTGTGAGAGGAGAGAAATGGAGGGAGGTGGCGTCTGGAAAGGAGGGGAGAAAGGGGCTGAAAATGAAAATGGGATTAGGGTTTGGGTATTTTAGATATCAAAGGAAAGTGGTAGGTTTTTATTCTAACGGTTAGATCAAATTGGATGGAGGGTTGAGATTAAAAATAAGAAATGGGTCGAGTTATGGGTCATTTCGCGGGTCGCGGATAATTTAATTGGGTTAAAATTTAATTAAAAATTAAATTAAATTTAAAATGTGGCAAGATTTTAATAAAAATGGCCAGACTTGACATGATTTAAGCCGAAAGTGGCTAGATTTTAAATAAATTGGCTGAAATTGAAATTAGCTTCTATTAAATTAATAAAAACACTACACTTGCAAATGATTTAATAAATAAGTAACATAATAGCTTAATTTATGATAAAATAATATAAATATTATTATTATGAAGTTAAATATAAATAATTTATAAAACTAAGTAAATTATGTTTTGTAAATAAACCATGTTTAATTGAAAATATGTATGTATGTTGATTATTATGCAATATATTATATCTGAGTAATTTTATATAATATTTTAAATTAATGTAATAAAATATTTTAGAAGTATAATTTAAAACAATTATGCAAAATTCAAATATGTATGTTAACGAATGAGAATTTAAATAATTTCGTTAAAAATGTAATTTTGAAATATGCATATATATATATATAAATTGATACGCAGCTTAGACGGGGCATAGGGAGATCAAAATTGGGTGTCGACAACTGCCCCTTCTTTGCTCGGGAATGAAGGATGAATTATCGAGCAAAGAATGTTGACTTAGTAGCCAATTTTGTCCAACCTAAAGAAAAATTTTCGGTGGGCCGACTGAAAAAAAATGGAGTTAAGAAGATATTGCGGTCGAGACTTCAGTATCAAGTCACCTACATATCTCGAGTCTACGAGAATCAGGCCATGTGTAGTTCTAGAATTAGAGATGAATGAAGTTCCCAAAAGAAATTAATAGAACGAGGCTTGAATAAAATCAGAAGTAGCACGAGGTGATTAGAATGGAGAGATGAGAGAGGCGTATGAATTGTAATACCAAGATGATAGTTTTTTAGATGATTGAGGGTTAAAGATGAAATGTAAACGAAAATTTCTTCCATTTGACAAAAGATCCAAAGATGCTCTTGTACCTGCAGTCTTTAATACTACTAGATTAAACAATTAATATGAGTAAATATGGTGTCATTGTCAAGATACGTAAAGTAAGGAGAATATCTGCAAAACTGGATAAGTTAGTCAGTACTCGAATACATGTATAAAACTGTCACACCCCGCCTTGGGGGGTATGACTGGCACCTGGTGCCCTAGTAGGACCTGGACTGCTAACTGGCGAGCCTAAGCACAGCTGGCGCCTGACTAGCTCTAACTCAGATTTTTGGAAACAAAAGGCTATATAACGGCTGTAAACACAGCCTCCGGCCAACTGACCTATAGCCACCTATACCTGTAATAATAGCTAACCAGAAACATACTCGTAACAAGGAACCTATGCGGGCCGACAAGGTCACCATGCTGTCTAGTCATCTGAGACTCAACAAAGGGAATACTGAACAGCTACGTGACCGGTAATGTCACCACTACTATCAAACCATAGCCCCACGCGGCCAACATAAAAAACAGAGATACGAAATAGCTATACAACTGCACGGCCTCACACGACCGGCCCAACTGACCACAGGGAGATAATATATACAATCTGCAAGCCTCTAAGAGTAACAATAGAAATGATCGGGACAGGGCCCCGACCTACCCGTACTGTACATAAAAGGAAAAGAGCTACACCTCTCGAAATCAGACTCCGGATGACAGGAGCTGAATACTCAGTAGCTGGATGGAATCACAAGGGATCGCCTCCTCGTCTATGAGTACCTGCAGGCAAGTAATACAGCGCCCCACTGGGCGTCAGTACCGCTGGTACTGAGTATGCAAAGCAACTGAAATAATATAGCTGAAACAACTGAATATAAATAGCATATCTAGCAAATTTGTATGGCAGGAGATAACTGAATACAAAGGAACTGGTAAAAACTGAATCATGCTTTATGTACTGATAAGGCGGAGGCGTACCTGTAAACGTGACGGCCTACTGTCTAGTAGCTAGTATATAACATATAAATAAATATGCAAGTAGCAGGCAAGAGTCAATACCAACCCCCATAAGCCGGATGGCACCAAGCAAGCAAACAATCTATATACCCCTACCCGGGTCAAAACCAACCAAAAATAAGTCACTCCACTCATCTACTCACTTCAGAGCTCCTCTACCGGCCCCCTGGGTCTCCGGCTCGGGCCATAGCCTCCGATATAAGCAACCGTGTCTAGGTCCGGAGGACTCCTGTGTAGACAGTAACAGATAGGGTTTGGATCCCCGAACACAAACTCAACGGGGCTATCTGAAACCGGAGCTACACCTATAATAACTGAATGTACAGACAGTAACAGATAGGGTCTGGTTCCCTGGACACAAAACTCAACAGGGCTATCTGAAACCGGAGTTGCACCTGTAATGCTGATCAGATTGCTATGGGGAAAGCTTCATCCTACCTTCGTCCAAGCTGGGGACGGCATGCCACCCCTCGGAGTGACGTAAAACCCACCCGCTCAGTGGGCGAAACGATTACCAACCCAGGGGCGACGAGGACGCTCAATAAGGGGCCCTCACGCCACAACAAGTCTCAACAAACAAATAGCACATATAAATAGCAAGCATGTATAACTGAAAAAGACTATATGAAATCTGATTTCTTATTCTGATCTATTTCTGTACTAAACTGATTCTTTACTGATTATACTGATTCTGAGATCTTTCTTTAACTGTTGGCTAATCTGTAGCCAGGGTACTATCTGTCTGAATGGCTAATTTGTAGCCAATATCTCGTCTGTTTGAATGGCTAGTCTGTAGCCATGAAACTGCCTGTCTATCTGGTTTTACTTCACTAGCTTATATTCTGAAAATCTATTTCTTTTTATTCTATAACATGCTTGCTAATCATACAATAAGCTATACTGAATTTGGAATGCTAACTCGCCTTTTGGCGCATGCTTTTCTATCTTTCGGACTAAAATACGATACGGCAACACAAACCAGAATTTACTAAACTTATTCAATTCTCAACATTCAACTCCGAGAGTTTCAAATACGGAGTTTACTATGATTCACAAAGCTAAGACTTACTAACTTGCCGAAGAACAACTTAACATACCTGGTTTCTGAGTACCCTACTGACCGATGTGATTTCCGTCAGTACTTCTGCTGTTCCTCCCAACTACATTCATATACATATCAATTAGAACTAAATACATTAGTATCTAGGAGAAATTATCACTTTTGATATATATTTATCCCAAACTTCAACCTTTCGGAAAACGGTCGAAAACTCGTTATTTCTCGAAAGTCCAGAAGGGATAAATGCTCACTGCAACGCTAGGAACACATTGGTACTAATTTAAAGTAATTCTATTTACTTTACCTCGGTAGCACGACGTTTCGCCGGCCAAATTTCACGAAACCAACTCCGTAGGATTGCTCTCTGCAGCTTTATACCTCTGTAACTAAGCCGGAACAGAGTTTAGACCGCGTTTCATCGCGTAATTGGAAGGAAATTATGTATGTTTGTCGTGGGTTCTTATTTCACTTATATTCCCCTGTTTTTTTGCTGGAAATATAGTGAAGAAGATGGAAAACCGACTTTTCCTTTTTTTTTTTTTTTTTTTTTTTTGCTAAATCCCTTAACCAACATGCCATTAGGCTATTTATTCATTTAAAATTTACGGGGTGTAACATCCTCCCCCCCTTAAGAACATTCATCCTCGAATGACATTCTGTCTAGAGGACTTCTCAACTTACTCAACTTGTTTCTAGAAAAATTTCGGTAGGGTTTCCCCTGTATTATGGACTATCTCAAAAACCTGAAACGCAGAAAAGTCCACTACAGGTACTGCACACAATACTTTAAGATTCACTTGACAGCTACACATCAATCTTTCTCATTTATACATATACGAGCATAAGGTACTGTATAAGTACTAATACGGACATACCTGTCGCCTGACTAGGCTTGGAATAAGTGAGGATATCTAGCTTTCATATCTTCCTTCGCCTCCCACGTCATCTCCTCTCGGTTCCTGTTATGCCACAATACCTAGACAGACGCAATATCTTTAGTCCTCAATCTACAAATCTGTCTGTCTAGGATAGCTACTGGAACCTCTTCATAGGCCAGCTCTTCTGTGACCTGGACATCCTGGACTGGGACTACTCTGGACGGGTCTCCTATGCATTTCCTCAGCATAGATACATGTAAGACCGGATGAACGGATTCTAGCTCTGGAGGCAAGTTCAACTCATATGCCACTCGACCTATTCTTCGACGAATCTGATAAGGCCCAACAAATCTTGGACTGAGCTTACCTTTCTTGCCGAATCTCATCACCCCTTTTATCGGAGATACTTTCAGAAATACCCAGTCATTCACATCAAATTCCAGGTCTCTGCGCCGCACATCAGCATATGATTTCTGGCGGCTCTGTGCGGTCAGTAAGTGTTCTCTGATAAGCTTTATCTTCTCTTCTGACTGTTGAATAATGTCTGGCCCAATTAACGCCGATTCCCCTATTTCAAACCAACCAATCGGCGATCTACACTTCCGCCCGTATAATGCCTAGAAGGGCGCCATCTGAATAGCTGAGTGATAACTATTGTTATAAGCAAACTCGATTAGGGGCAAATGCTCATCCCAGCTACCACCAAAATCTAACACACACGCTCGCAACATGTCTTCGAGCGTCTGAATGGTGCGTTCAGCCTGTCCATCTGTCTGAGGGTGGAATGTGCTGCTCAAATTAATCTGCGTTCCCAGACCTCTCTGAAACGACTGCCAAAATCTAGCCGTAAACTGTGCTCCTCTGTCCGAAATAATGGATACTGGTACTCCATGCAATCTGACTATTTCTCGGATATACAACTCGACATAATCTTCAGCCGAGAAAGTAGTTCTCACTGGCAGGAAATGAGCTGATTTTGTCAATCTATCAACTATCACCCATATAGAATCATGTCTGTGTCTAGTACGGGGTAATCCTACCACAAAATCCATATTTACTGCCTCCCATTTCCAGAGAGGTATAACTATGTCCTGAGTCAATCCGCCTGGTTTCTGATGTTCTGCTTTCACCTGTTGGCAGTTAGGACACTGGGCTACAAATTCAGAAATATCTCTTTTCATACCTGGCCACCAATAGTTTTCTTTGATATCATGGTACATTTTTGTCGCGCCAGGGTGGAAAGAATAGCGGGCGCAATGTACCTCGTTCATAATCTGTTGGCGGAGGCTTGAAACATCTGGAACACATAGACGACCTTTACAGCATAGCACTCCATCCTTAGTTATCTGAAAATCTAGTGCTTTACCCTGATGGATCCTGTCTTTGAGCTGGATCAGGTCAGTATCCTCATATTGCCGTTCTTTCACTTCCACAACTAATGATGACATGGCGGTGTTCTGAATTACCGCTCTACCGTCCTCTGTTTCTGCTACACAAACGGCTAGGCTAGCTAACTGATGTATCTCCCTGACCAATTCCCGCTGCTCGGGCTGCAAATACGCCAAACTCCCCATGGACTTACGATTGAGAGCATCTGCTACAACATTGGCTTTTCCCGGGTGGTACAGAATATTCACGTCATAATCCTTTAACAGCTCCAACCAGCGACGTTGCCGCAGATTCAACTCCCTCTGAGTGAAGATATACTGTAGGCTCTTATGATCTGTAAAAATATCAACATGGATGCCATACAAATAATGTCTCCACATTTTCAAGGCGTGGATCACTACGGCTAACTCCAGGTCATGGGTAGGGTAATTCTTTTCGTGTTTCCTCAGCTGTCTGGAAGCATATGCAATCACTTTACCATGCTGCATCAACACACAACCTAACCCAACACTTGATGCGTTGCAATACACTGAATAACCCTCTGTACCTTCCAGCAATGCTAGCACTGGGGTGGAGGTTAATCTGTCTTTTAACTCCTGGAAGCTCTGCCCACATGCCTCTGTCCACTGAAACTTCGCTGCTTTCTGCGTCAGTTTAGTCAGAGGTGCCGCTACAGTAGAGAATCCCTCAACAAACCTCCTATAATAACCTGCTAATCCCAGAAAACTACGGACCTCAGTCGGAGTGGTAGGCCTAGGCCATGATTTGACTGCTTCTATCTTCTACGTGTCAACCTGTATACCAGCATCCGACACAATATGCCCTAAAAAGGCTACTGAATTAAGCCAGAATTCATACTTAGAAAATTTAGCATATAACTGGCGGTCCCTGAGGATCTGGATCACTGTCCGCAAATGAGTCCGGTGATCTGCTTCAGAGCGAGAATACACCAGAATGTCATCAATAAATACTATTACGAACAAGTCCAGGAAAGGTCTGAAAATACTGTTCATCAGGTCCATGAATATTGCCGGGGCATTCTTTAACCCAAAGGACATGACTAGAAATTCAAAATGTCCATATCGGGTCCTGAACGCTGTCTTAGGAATATCTCTTTCACGTACTCGAACCTGGTGATATCCGGAACGCAAGTCAATCTTAGAAAAGTATCTGGCTCCCTGCAACTGATCAAATAAGTCATCAATTCTGGGAAGCGGGTACTTGTTCTTCACTGTAACTTTGTTCAATTGCCGATAATCTATGCACATACGGAGTAAGCCATCTTTCTTTCTCACAAACAGAACTGGCGCACCCCATGGTGAAGTACTCGACCTAATAAAACCTTTATCCAACAAGTCTTTCAGCTGCTCCTTTAATTCTCTGAGTTCTGCAGGAGCCATACGATAGGGAAGAATTGATATCGGTTGAGTGCCTGGTAACAAGTCAATAGCAAAATCTATTTCCCTTTCTGGGGAATACCAGGTAACTCATCGGGAAACACATCAGGGAACTCGTTCACCACCGGAACAGACTGGAGCGTCGGAGATTCTACTCGGATATCCTGAACTCTGACCAGATGGTAAATACATCCCTTAGATATTAATTTCCTCGCCTGAAGGTAGGTAATAAACCTACCTTTTGGCGTAGCGGTGCTGCCCTTCCACTCCCGCACTGCTTCTCCTGGAAAGTGGAATCGGACCGTCTTGGTCCAACATTCAACATTGGCAAAGCACGGCACTAGCCAATCCATACCCATTATGGCATCGAAATCTATCATTTCTAACTCGACCAGATCTACTATGGTCTGACGGTCATCAACCTCTATTGTACACCCTCGGTAAATTCTGCTAGCTACAATAGAGTCACCGACGGGCGTGGATACTGAAAAGGGCTGCTGCAATAATTCTGGTGCAATATTGAACTTTTGTTCCACAAATGGGGTAATATATGACAGAGTGGATCCTGGATCAATCAATACGTAAGCAGGGCATGAACAGATAGTCATCGTACCTGTCACTACATCTGGCGACCCCTCTGAGTCGTGTCTCCCTGGTAGTGCATAAGTATGGCTTGAGCCCGTACCTGAGCTGGAAGCTCCTGGTCTACCTCGGCCTCTGCCTACTGGACCTGAAGGCCCACGCCCCGCTAAGGATACTAGGGCTCGTGGCCCTGCAGATCCCCTGTCCTGACTGTCTCTACTCCCCTGACCTCTGGTCGGACAATCTCTTATCCGATGCCCCTCCTCTCCGCAAATATAACACCCAGTGAAGCCATATTTACAAGCTCCGGAGTGTGGTCGATTACAATAGGGGCAGGGTGAGGGTGCAAATCTGCTCTGTTCTCCCCTTCTCTGCTGCAGGGAACCTACTGTTCTGGAACTGCCACTGGGCTCTGACTGCCCTCGTCGCGCATATCTACCTCGCTGCTGCTGCTGCTGTGGTGGAGGTGGGGGTCTAGGGGTTCTATCTGATAGTCAAGGCCTGGGTCCTCTCTGAACTTCCCTTTGTATGTCATCTGGTCTGTCTCTGCGGCGCTGTTCCTGACTGGTCTGTCTACACTCTGCTGCCGTTGTCTAAGACCCTCTATGGTCTGAGCAAAAGCCTGTACTCGGGCAATGTCCATATCCTCTCACAACTTCACCGTTATACATGCCTCAGTATACTCCAGATTCAGACCCATGATAAATCTGTGAACTCTCGCTGGCATGGTATCAACAAATGCTGGAGCATAACGGGCTAAGGAGTCAAACTGTAAAGTATACTCACATACACTCCTCGCCCCCTGCTCTAGATGCAGAAACTGGTCCATCCGGGCCTGCCGGATCTCTCGTGGCAAATAATGATCTAGAAAGGCCTCCGAGAAGCTGATCCAGGTCAGAGGGGTAACATCTCTCCCTCGGGACCTTTCCCAACTCTCATACCACAATATAGCTATATCCCGTAACCGGAACACTGCCAGCTCAACAGACTCTGAAGGGGTCACATGCATAACTTGGAATATCCTCTGCATCTGATCTAGAAAGTCCTGGGGGTCTTCTGCCTGATCTAACCCTGTAAACTGCGGGGGACCCAGTGTCAAAAATTTTCGGACTCTGGAACTGCCTGGCCCACCTAAAGACTCTGCTGCTACAGGTGGTGCTAACTGGCGCTGTGCGGCCATCATCTGTGCCATCATAACTACAGCGCTACGAACCTCCTGATCTGACGGCGAAGGCACAGGAGCTATCGGGGGCGGTGTAGTGCCCAACGGCTCCTGACGTGAGGGGGACTACTGAGAGGGCTGTGATGAAGCCTCTATATCGCCCTCAGATCGGGATGACTCTGACTGAGACTGAGGCATCCTACACATTTTTTTTTTGTTGCTAAATCCCTTAACCAACATGCCATTAGGCTATTTATTCATTTAAAATTTACGGGGTGTAACAAAAACTATTTAAAATTGATATATCCTATTTTAGGGTGGATGAACCCAATTATCCAAGACTGACAGGATAAATAACGTGCTCAAATGAAAATCATAGGGGCTCAAAAGTACAATACTCGGGCTCAATCATCCATTTTTGGGGCGGACAAACCAAAAAATTGTCCTCTTTTAGGACGGACTATCCCAACTGTCCTATTTTAGGGTGGACTAACCCAAAATGTCTATTTATAGGGCGGACGAACCTAAGTTTCCATTTTTAGGGCGGACGAGCACAAAAAAATCCTATTTTAGGATGGACTAACCCCATTGTCCATTTTTAGGACGGATGAGCCCAAAATCCTATTTTAGGGCGGACTAACCCAATTGTCCATTTTTAGGACGGACGAGCCCAATTAATAGTAGCATAATTTCAGTGGCTCAGATCATAGTAGCTCAATTCACAGTAGCATTGTCACGACCCAAACGTACACCCGAATCGTAAACAACGGACAAGGAGCCCCGAGAGACTCCATGTCAACCCATGGCATTAGCATACATCTAATCCGGTCACATGAGCGGAATACTTATCATATAAGAACGTAATTATAACATATTCAAAGGGGAAAATCAGTACAAGACTCATACAATATGGCTGAATACAACTTGCAGTCTGATAAGCCTCTAAACATGAAGGACGGATTGATGGGACAACTCCCTAACTAATCTAACATCCAGAAACTGAAAGAACAACATAGAGTATGACCATACAGCCCTTGAAACATGAGGACTCACCAAGAGCATTGAGAGCAAATCTAAAACTACCTACGGGTGAGGATGAGCCTGAGAACTGGGACCTGTATCATGAAACGATACAACATAAGAAGTACGCAATCAGTACGTGGAATGTCCTGAGTGTGCAAGGTAAGTAAAATGGACATTTTAAACATATAAGAAATTCATAAATGATCATAAGAGTAGGACATCATGCTCGTATCGTAAATCACAATAACATATCATATGGCTCAAGGTTTTCAAAACATTCATAACATAAACATAATCATAATCATAATAGAAGAGCTTTACTTAAAATGACTTGATCCAACATACAAAATCATAACATTCATAAATCGGGAGGAACAGTGGGAGATTCTCTTAATCGACATACCCCATATGAGCACACATGAAGCCGACTTGTAACCCTAGTCGGGAGGGTGTTCGTACCTTGCCAAGGGTAGAACCATGAAAGTGTTATATCACCATGAAAAGGGCCATTTGGGCCAGGGACTAACATGAAAGTGGTCCCAACATACCTACAGTGGCACGTAGTTCATGAGATCCGGGGCTTAACCTGAGCCCTGAACCTACTCGGTGTTCGATACTACTCTCAGAACATATATAGTTCTCATAATAATACATACATGAGTTCATGGGCTAGTTAAATCATGATAATCGTAGATATGCTTGAACATATGTGAACTAGCCATGACATGAGGCCCGTGAGTCGGCCAAAAATATAATTCATGATTGATAAGATTCATACATACTTGTAGATCATGCATATAACTTAAATTTCATAAAATCATAATGGATGACATAATAAATTCATAATTTAAAATATAATTCATGCTGGGCTTGTAAAAAATATCATTGGGAAAATAGATCCTACATCGATTCATCATAGGGCATGTATAATTAAGATTAATCGCTTAAAAATCAAAATCAACCATATTATAATCAATTTAAATCTCAAAAGATGATTAAAATCCATAGATTATGATAATATTTCAAAATCACAAATCCCATAATTAAATCATTTGATTTTAAAAATAAATTATAAAACCCCATTAGTTTTTTGATAAATTTTAAGTAAAATCAAAGAGTAGGAGCATGGGTGTGGAAGAATTTACCCATTGATGACCTTACATACCTGGGATTATCATATTCTAACCCAAGAATGAAATTGGAAGAATTGAAGGGAAGAACTTAAAATCTCCTTAGATCACCTTTCAATATCCTTGCATGCATGAATGAGAGTTTAGAATAAGTCATTTTCTTAAAACCCCAGCTTCTCCAAGCCAAAATGACGTAGTTTAGGGCCTTATATCAGGAAAAAGTTGAAATTACCCTTAATGAACCCGCCTTGAGATCTGGATGAATGGAACTAACGGACGACTCTAACGTGTCATTGGAACAAATGACGACCTGTCATGACCCTCATCATATGCACTGCTGAAGGCTTACTTCCAGAATCAACCAATGGACGGATAGGACGACTCGTCCTACCAACCAATGGTTCGTTACATCATTCGTGGTTTGCTCATGGGCCTTGGCATCTTATCTTTTAACAGGCCATACCACGACTCGTCACAACGCATGATGAGTCGTTGTTTCCCTTCCTTGAAGACCACTGGAAACCCTATCCTCCAACAACGATCACAACCAATGACTCGTTGTTTCTCCTGACAGGTCGTTGGGAGACTCGTCATGGCCCACTTGAAGATCCCAACTACTTCCAACGAGTCATTGTTTCCCACAACGAGTCATCATGTCGCCCGTTGTCTGCAATGTCACCCAGTCTAATATCAACCAACAAATCGTTACAACGACTCATGGTTTGATACCAAGAGTCGTACCTAGGCTCGTCCTGCAACTTTTTTCCCAATTTCTGCAGTTTTCAACCTTTCACTCATGAGTTTATTCCTACGCACTTCCGGGGTATTACAATATCTCTCTCTTGGGAATATTCATCCTCGAATGTTAGAAACAGGCAGGAAACAGAGACATGCAATTATCATATGCAAACACTGATCATTTTAACCAAAATTCTTACAGAATGACTACCTCCGATTCATAACACATAGCTGAACTGATCTCATGCTTCACATACACATTCATACACATATAAGAAACTTGAACACATGAACTGAACATGGAAACTAAATAGAATCATAAAGTAAAACTGATACCTCAGGTCAGAACTGAGCCGGTAGAGAATAAATGTGGGTATTTCGCCATCATATCAGCTTCGGCTTCCCACGTAGCTCCCTCAACATGTTGATTTCTCCATAAAACCTTAATTGAGGCTACTTCCTTGTTTGTTAGCTTACGTACTTGACAATCTAATATTTCTACTGGAACTTCTTCATAGTTGAGGTTGTCTTTCACACTGACGCTATCCACCGAAACTATTAGAGCTGGATCTCCCAAACATTTCTTCAAAAGGGACACATGAAACACGGGATGTACTGAAGATAACTCTGTGGGCAAGTCCAACTCATACGCCATCTTACCAAATCTCCTCATAATCTGATAGGGGCCTACATATCGAGGACTGAGTTTCCCTTTCTTTCCAAATAGCATGACTCTTTTCATGGGAGATACCTTGAGAAATACCCAATCATCTACATCAAACTCCAAATCCCTTCTCCTCACATCAGCATATGATTTTTGACGACTCTGAGCGGTTTTCAACCAGTCCCTTATCAACTGGAACTTTACCATGGCCTCATAAACCGAATCAGGTCCTATTATGGTTGCCTCACCAACCTCAAACCATCCGATGGGCGATCTACACCTTCACCCATAAAGAGCCTTGAACGGTGCCATCTGGATACTAGAGTGGTAGTTGTTATTATATGAAAACTCAATTAAGGGCAAATGATCATCCCAACTACCTTTAAAATCCATAACATATGCCCTCAACATGTCCTCAAGAGTCTGGATTGTTCGTTCATCTTGGCCATCCGTTTGCGAATGAAAGGCTGTGCTGAGCTTGACTTGGGTCCCAAGTCCCTTCTGCAAAGACTGCCAGAACTGGGAGGTAAATCGAGTACCTCGGTCTGAAATAATAGACAAAGGCACTCCCTGAAGCTGAACCAGCTCTCGAATATACAATCTGGCATAATCATCCGCTAAATCCGTGGTCTTGACCGGTAGGAAGTGTGCAGCCTTGGTTAACCTGTCTACTACCACCCAAATGGAATCATAGTGTTGTCGAGTACGAGGTAGGCCTATAATGAAATACATATTAATCTCTTCCCACTTCCATATGGGAATGTTAATATCCTGAAGTACGCCTCTCGGCCTTTGATGCTCGACCTTCACTTGCTGACAGTTTGGACATTTGGCTACGAACTCTGCAATATGCTTCTTCATACCATCCCACCAATAGATTTCTCACAAGTCCTGATACATCTTCATGGATCCCGGATGGATAGAATATCTGGTACCATGTGCCTCATGCA
Organism: Datura wrightii; assembly: GCA_035772735.1. NCBI lineage: Eukaryota > Viridiplantae > Streptophyta > Magnoliopsida > Solanales > Solanaceae > Datura > Datura wrightii. Next base: position 53,827,483 of record JASDFA010000023.1, read on the forward strand.
ATATCCGAACTCTCAAATTATCAACGTCTGGGACACATAAATTACACCGGTATCGTAGCACACCATCTCGCCCTTGGGAGAAAACCTCCACCTTTTGACTCCACACCGCTTCCTTCAGCTTCCTAAAAATCGGGTCCCCATCTTTCTTAGATTTGACATCAACCACCAAGGACGATTCTGACCTATTCTGCACAACAATGTCGCCCTCGGCCGAGTTGATCAATCTAACTCCCAACCTTGCAAGACGGTGGACATCTTTCATCAACTCCTTCTTTCCCTCATCCACCTGGGACACACTCCCCATAGAGAGCCTACTAAGTGCATATGCCACCACATTAGCCTTGCCCGGGTGGTAAAGAACACTCATATCGTAGTCCTTTAATAACTCCAACCACCTCCTTTGCTGAAGATTGAGATCTTTCTACGTGAACACATATTTCAGGCTCTTGTCATCCGTGAACACGTCCACATGGACCCCATACAAGTAATGTCACCATATCTTCAATGCAAACACCACCACAGCCAACTCGAGATCATGGGTCGGGTAATTCTTTTCATGAACCTTCAGTTGTCGAGAGGCATATGTTATTACTTTCCCATGTTGCATCTACACACATCCCAATCCGACTCTTGAAGCATCAAAATATACAACAAAACCATCCGTACCTTCGAATAAGGTCAACACTGTTATTGAAGTGAGTCGGGTCTTCAATTCCTAGAAGCTTTTCTCACAAGCCTCGACCACTGAAACTTTATCTTTTTCTGAGTCAACCTGGTCAATGGGGCTGCAATTGATGAAAATCCCTCAACAAATCTTCAGTAGTAGCCTGATAGGCCCAAGAAACTTCGAACTTTTGAAGGATTCACCGGTCTGGGTCAATTCTTCACCGCTTCGATTTTCTGAGAATCTACCTTTATGCCCTCACTTGATACCACGTGGCCAGAAATGCCACTGAGTCTAGCCAAAATTCACACTTGCTAAACTTTACATACAACTGATGATCCTTGAGATTCTGCAGCATTATCCTCAAATGAGCGGCATGCTCCTCCTCGCTCTGGGAGTATATAAGGATGTTATCGATGAACACAATCACGAACATGTCCAGATATTGCTTTAACACCCTATTCATTAGGTCCATAAAGGCTGCAGGAGCATTGGTTAGTCCAAATGACATAACTACAAACTCATAATGGCCATATTGGGTTCTGAAGGCTATTTTAGGGATGTCACTCTCCCGAACCTTGAGATGGTGATTCCCAAATCTGAGATCAATCTTGGAGAAACACTTGGCACCCTGAAGCTGGTCAAACAAATCATCAATCCTAGGTAAAGGATACCTTTTCTTGATGTTGACCTTGTTCAACTACCGATAGTCGATACACATCCGAAGCGAACCATCCTTCTTCCAAACAAATAATACTGGTTGTTATTCCTCGGAAACTAAAATCAATATCCAGGACATAAATTAGAAAAATTTGAAAACTACAGAAATGTTGCAGGACGGCCCACCTGACAAGTCGTTAAGTAACCTCACAACTCATTAGGTGAGCCGTGAGGAGGAGGCTGGATAATATAAAGGAGGGAGGCAGGGTACCTAACGAGGGACTTCACGAGTCATGGTCACTGACCACGACCCATTAGGTCACTCGTGGTTAGACCTGAGTTGAGAAAATATTGTGTTGTCCACTGTACTTGACGAATGGGGACAACGAGTCGTGGTCCCCAGTAACAACTCGTTATGTCCCCTATTACCAACCCTAGTTAATTTTTAGTCAGTGTACTTGAGGGGTGTGACCACGGGTCGTGGTGAGTCACCACAACCCGTTAGGTCACCCGTTAGGGTCACTTGACAGATTTTTTCAGCGATTTCCTAAGGGCTATTTAGTAATTTCCTACCCTCCCGAGCTTTAAACTATGTCGTTTTAACATTAGTTTTAGAAGTTTTAGTGGGGGTAACGTGTTCTTTTCCTCATTCCCCACTCAAACCCTCTAGAAACAGAACGTAAAGTTCTCTCTCAGAGTATTTCAGAGCAAGAGCTAGGGCAAATCTTTCCTCTTCGATTCTCCAACGGTTTCTCTAGGTCTGTTCATCAGGTATGTGGGTATTCAACAAGGGAAATTATTCTTCCCTTGTGTTCCTCAAAATTCTTCCATAACTTCTCTATTAGTTTTAGCCCTGAGTTTTTCGAATACGAAGAAATTACATGTTATTATTCGTTAATCTCTCATAGAATGATATTCTCGTTTATTATTGACATGAATTCCATCAGTTCTTACTTAAATTATCAAGATCCTTTCAAGAGTGAATTGAAGCCCTGAATTCTTGTATGAAGATGATTTTGCTTGAAAATCTCTCTCTAGTGAATTAAGCATGTTTGGGCTGAATTTTCCTTGAAACTCTTTTATATATTAAACGAGTAGATATTCCATTTATAAGAATAATTTTAGACTTTATAAATTAGTTTTCTTGAATTCTTGAGTTGTTGCTATATTATATTCCCGTGTTGTTAGAATGAGTCGAATTCTCCATTAGCTTCCTAATAATTCATTTTAGTAAGAATGTAGAATCCCTTCAGAACTATGTAGTAATTGTCAACTAATCAGTTTGACTATAGAAATTCTCGAGGTGTCAATAGTACCTCCCAGATATCAGAATTCAGTTATTGGTCCACTAGGCAGTCATGACATTTCATATATATGGCTCTGACTTGCCCCAGGACCCCAGTTTAGATTTTAGATTGTTCTTCGACGGTTACGACGCTTCTGGATGAGTAGCTCTGACCATTCTAGAACCCAGTTTCAAAATCTGATGCCATAAGACTCTCTGGGTAATTTCAGTTATATGTCCCTGACTAGTCTTGGACCCCAGTTTCGAGCTATCGGCCTAGTAGTTCAGTTTAGGTTTTCCAGTGGAAGTAGGACTTAGCACCGAGCGGACCGGGGTTCCAACGCACCCAGTTCCCAGAACTACGTTGCCAGCGTAGGTTATAGTTACAGATTATTAGCCTGATTGGCCCCAGACTTTTGTGATCACCCATTTCATGCCTTTATACCTTGGAAAGGTATATTGGGTCCTATAGGTGGGGTGTATACATCAGACTCCATGTCTAGCTCACGTGGTTATATGTCGGTTACAAACTCACCCACTAGTCAATCCAATCCAGTTTCAAAATAAGAATCTCAATTCAGTTTTAGCCCTATCAGTTTAACTCAGTTCATTACAGTATCTCAGACTCAGTGTTTCAGACTTAGGGCATGTCCTTGACCATCAGACAGGGTCATCTTGACCATTTCAGATTACATTAGTAGTTCAATTCAGCTTACCTGTTTGTCACTGCGTGCCATTTTTGTTACACCCCAAAATTTTTTTTGATGATTATTTAATGGTTATATATCATATTAAGGGAATTATGGGTCATATGTTGTCCGTAGGTGAGTAGGGAAACATGTGCAAAGGGAAAAGCGAAGAGTATGTAAATTTTGTAAATAAGAGTCCACTTTAAATGGTCATATCTACAAACATATAACGATCCATAAGTCCCATAACATTTCAAATGAAAGATATTTAAGTCTAGTTTACAGCGAAAAAAACCGCTCATCAATCTGAGTTCGAAGTAAAAAGTTATGCTCATTTGAAGACAGCACTGTCGGGTGGGAAAGCGTGCGGGCGCCGAGATAGGCAGGCAGCAGGCGCGCGCGAGGGCATGTCGCACGGGCGCCGCACGCGGGCGCCGCCCAAACCCTTGCCAGCCCGCCTATATGAAGTAAAATTGAGCTAGAAAGCTCATTTTTACTCCGTTTTAGTTGATTTTTTTTTCAGAATCTAGAGAATTCAAAGCCCTATCACATGGAGAAAAGATATCCCAGGTAAGAAACTTCACTCTTGTCTCTTTTGGGCTTTGAAAAGAGAACCTTAGAAGAAAGTCATGACTTGTTGTTGTCTTGTGGTTGATTGTGGTATTGCTGCGTTTTTAGATGATTCTAGGTAGAGGAAACAGTAGGAGTTTACTCCTACTTTAGCTGATAACATCTCCAAGAAAGGGCAAGTAATTCCCTTTTTGATTTCTTTAAGTTTATGAGGTTATAACTTGGAGAATGTTGTAGTATTGTGTTGTTTCTTTGTGTGTTTTTATGGCATGTTGCTGCCTAATTATTCCAGAACTTTGGTGAAGTGAAGTTGCAGCTTGTTGGGTTTATAAATTGGACTTGGAAGGATCCTTAAGGAGTAAGCTTGAAAGGAAGATTTTCGGCAAAATTAGAGTCGACGCTCCAAGGTATGTTAAGGCGTCCCTTTCCTTGTTTTTCAAGCATGAAATTAAGTTATTGAAAGGATCAATATTCCTATGTTTTTAAAATCATATTGAGGCATGTATGATCCTTTCCAAAGGGTTGGAAATACTTGGCATAAAGCTTGAATCGTTAAAAATGGTTGAAGCGAACAAATGTGAAGCGAAAGATGTAATTTTTATACGATTGTTGTCGTAGTTCCAAATCGAGTCTGAAGTCCCCTTAACGTGGACACCGTGAGCTTGTCCTTTGCAGTATACTGTATATGTGATGTTTAATATATGTTAAGATCTTGTCACTTAGTGAAATTGGTAGGAAATGCTAAGACGATGACATGTAATTGAACTTAAGCTAAGAAGATGACGCTAAGCCGATTGAGGATAAACGAGCTTATTGAAATGACGTTTTGATAATATTATTAATCCCTCCTATATGTTTATGTTTTAAAGTGATTAAGATAAAAAGTAGATTTTATGTTTCTCCTCTTTAAAGCTAAGCAAGCGGCACGTAGCGAATAAGCTAAATCGATACATGTTAACGGGGAAAGCGTGGCTAAGTTGCAATTAGGCAAAGAGGTAAGTGTGTATAAGAATTGATGGAATAGTGAACACGAGGGTAAAGACTTGAGTGTAGAGTGGATAATTTTTGGCAAAGAAGTTAAAATGAATAAGGAAAGTAGAGCTAAATATTGTTAAATTCGACGATACGGGTTACGATTGTGAACGAGGTATGCAACAGCTAGGAAGATTAACTCTGTTCTAAAAATGTTTATCAAAAGAGTTATAAATTAAGGTTTTTATGTTCATTATGTGTTACGTTGATAAATAACCACTAAACTGTTAACCTTCTACGAAATAATTAGAGTTGAACGTCTACAAAATAGTAACTTAAGTTGAGAAGCTCTCTGCTATACCCCTAAAGGATTATGTTAAGTTATCTATTCTAAGTGTTGAAATTTTCTACCATGTTTGAAAAGGGTAATCCTAGGATCTTCTAAGTCACTTATGATTATGTAAGCTTTCTTAAGCTCCGCAGATAATTGCAAAGTTATGTAAGTCAATCCAGCATCACCCAAATTACGACTATATATCTTTATTTACCTATAAGGCATCACTTAGAGAGTTACTCACGAGTTCCCAAGTTATAGAGCTCCAAGTCTCGAATCCTTAAGCTATGTCTTTAAGTCCCTAATTTATGTTGAAATGTGCTAGTTGATCTAAGAAGTTTTTGACAGATCATATTTCGAGAATTATGCTAATGTCTCAGTCAAGTATTTGTTGTTGTATACAAGTCTAAGAACTCAAGTCTTTATATGTCTTCCCAGTAAGAAGTATTAATGTGTACGATTTTCATGTTATAACATACAGTTGAATTCTTTTAGTTATATTCAAGTCATGCATCTTTATGTTTAGCTCTTGTTGAGTTATCAGTTGAATTTCCTAAATTCAGAGGAGAGATTCTCCCAGGTACCAATGTTCCTAATGTCTAAGTAAGTATAAGTGCAGGCTACGATAATGATCAGTTAAGCTCAGAACTTTGAATACCAGGAAGTCTCCTGGAGGTCACCTAGTTAACTAAATACGAGTTAATACATTATATAGAAGTCTTGTATGTTGTATGTTTGTAGTTCAGTTCTCAGCTCTATGTATATGACAAATAACTCCAAGTTCCTAGTTATAATTTCCATGTTTTCCTGCAAATAAGTCAAATGAATTAAGAACTATATGTGCTTATCTACATGATAAATTTGGCAATGAAATTCCAATATATAGTTGCCGATATAGGTTAAAGGAACTACCTAGTAGGCAGTATATATTTGTAGTTCCCAAATATTAAAGAATTGTGTAGAAATGAGCTCTATGTGTTTCTATCCAAGTAATATGTTCAATTGGTAGGATTATTTGTAGGACATTGTTTGTAAGCCTACAAAAGTTCTTATGTTGTCTAAACCTCTTGAAGGTCCTTCAAGTAACTGAGTTGACATGTTCATGTATAATTTGACAACTTTACGTGATATATATACATATTTCTAGCTTTACATGATATGGGTGGTCACTTGCATTTATGGGTTACGAAAGAGGTCTATTCCGGCCACAGATTTAACATTTGTCATTTATATTCCATACGTGTTAAATTGACTCAATATAAGCCATATCGACCCTATTTATGATTATGATTAAGAATTATTTTTATTTTACCACGGTGTGGTACATCGGCTGGAGATATTTATATTTTACCCCGATGTGGTACATCGGCTGGAGATATTTTTATTTTACCCCGATGTGGTACATCGGCTGGAGATATTTTTATGTTACCTAGGTGTGGTACATCGGCTGGAGATATTTGTATTTTACCCCGGTGTGGTACATCGGCTGGAGATATTTGTATTTTACCCCGGTGTGGTACATCGGCTGGAGATATTTGTATTTTACCCCGGTGTGGTACATCAGCTGGAGATATTTTTATTTTACCCCAGTGTGGTACATCGATCGGAAATATTTTTATTTTACCCCGGTGTGGTACATCGGCTGGAGATATTTTTATTTTACCCCAGTGTGATACATCAGCTGAAGATACTTTTATTTTTCCTTGGTAGGGTACACCAGCTGGACGAATTTTATGTATGGATTTATGGTTGGCTGGTTGTTGGCAATACAGTTATACATTTTCTTGTGCATTACTTGGTTGCATTTTGATCTTGGGCAAATTTATATGCCCAAGTGATACTCAAAAGTACCATTTTCGCCTTGTTTATCTACCAATGTGTATACATTCTCATGTAATTGGTAATAAAATGTGAATTTATACTAACCAACATGATTAGCACTGTTTTGCAGGTAAAATATAATTTCGGGAAGCTAAAATGCATGTTGGAGGATATCGGGGTTGGACATGGACGCGAGCACGGGACAAGGCATTGGACAGCATAAAATAAAGGGGCTCCGCGATGGAGCCGTGTCACGCTGCCATCGTGGAGGCCTTCTACCTGGATAGGGAAATTTCGCCCAAATTCCAGAGAGGGTACGCGATGGGTCCGTGGCATGGTGGCTTGGCTCCGCGTTGCACGCCGTGCCACGTTGGGCTTTATTTCCTTGACCTCCAGTTCCAGTGAAGGTCCGCGTCCATAGCGTGTCACGGAGGCAGTGCTCCGCGATGCACTCCGTGACATGTTGCTTGTTATTCCGGGAAAAATTCCCACCAGTATAAATAGAACACTTAGGTTCATTTTTAATATTCTGACTTGGTGGAGCAAGAACGTGGGTTACAGGCAGTTGAGGGGACGAAATTGTCAGGGTTTTTCTCTCTTTCCTTCTCCTTGTATTCAATTGCTTGTATGTTTAACACTCATTTAACGATGTTTAAATCCACAAATGAGTGGCTAATTCATCTTTTTGCTGAGGTTATGAACACTTGTAATGAAATGTTATAATTGATTCTTTGGTTTTTCATCTTTTCTTCCATGGTTGTTCTATTAATTCTTGTTCTGACTGCATTAATGTGTGGCCTACGTTAATGTACATCTAAAAAGTCCGGTTTCACTCGAGAGAGCAAGAAATTGGAAAGTTGTGAATTAATAGGATATGATCTTTTCTTGGTTTGGGAAAATTGGGAATTGATTTACTTTCAGGATAGAAATATACCTGAAAGTCGTATTAGTCAATTTATGAACCGGGTTTGTATGGCTAGAACATGAATTGCATTTAATCACAGAAATGTAGGTGGATGGTTCATGATTCGTAAGTGAGGTTAAATACGAGAGTTTTAATCTCTTGGCAAATGTTCTTGGCTAGCAACCGGAGGAAAAGACTAACCAAATTACATAGATAATTAATTTTATTACATGTTCGTTTAACCTCAGCATGCTCTCATTCATAGTTCAGACTCAAATTAGATAGTTGTTTTAGCTTTAGCATAAAAATTATAAAACAAAATATCAAACTCTTGGTTACATTGTTGTCTGCATTTTAGAATCGAAATATAGTACACTTGAGCAGATTGCACTTCATCCCAGTCCCTGTGGGATCGATACTTGGCTTACTTAAGCCACTTTACTACTTGTTCGACCACGTGCACTTGCGTGTGAGTTTTATACCCATATAAAACGCGCGAACAAGTTTTTGGCGCCGTTGCCGGGGACTGGCAATTGGTGAATTTGTTTTAAGTGTTAATTTACTGTATTTTTATTTTCTTAGTGTTGACAACTTGGTCTTAGCCTGTATTTTGCAGATTTAATTTCTGTTGAACACTGGCAAGAGACAAGGAGCTGGTGGACTCGTATATAGAGCCAGAAAGAATATTTCATAGTAAGCGGAGAGAAGCTCTAGAAAGGAAGCTGCAGTTGCTCAGACAGACGATCATGGAGCAACAACAGAATCCACCGGTAGTACGGGCAATGTTAGCGCCCGAAGAAGTAGCAGCTCGGCCGGTTCGCGAGGTGGCAATCCCACATGCTAATAATGTCACATCTAGCATCCGCAAACCTGAGCCAGGAGGGAGGTTTGAACTTAAGCAGAATATGGTGCAATTGTTGCACACTAGCGGGCAGTTTACCGGTCTCCCTCATGAAGATCCACAGCAGCATCTCCAAAATTTTTTGGAGATAAGTGACACTTGCATCCCCGCTGGAGTGTCATCAGATTATGTCCGGCTTACATTGTTCCCATTTTCTCTATTGGGAGAAGCCAAGAGGTGGTTGAAAGTTGAGCCACCGAATTCTATTTCTACGTGGGATGATCTTGCAAAGAAATTTTTGATACGGTTTTTTCCCTCCGGTAAAACAGCAAGACTTAGAAGTCAAATTCTAAGTTTCAAACAGAGAGAGGGAGAGAATCTATATCAAGCCTGGGAGAGATTCAAATCCATGTTGCGGGATTGTCCTCATCATCATCAGTCCAATGATGTGCTGGTGCACACTTTTATAGAGGGTTTGGAACCCCACACAAAAATATTGCTAAACTCAGCAGCTGGAGGACAAGCGCTGGAGAAAACTTATGAGGAGCTGTATACCTTGTTGAACCGTATTTCGCAGGGCAATCCGGAATGGAATGCTGATTCATCAAGAGGCGGGACAAGGAAAGCAGCAGGAGTGCTAGAAGTGGATGGGTTTACAGCTATTGCTGCACAGATAGTTGCATTACAAAATCAACTTAACACCCACTTCAGCAACATGACAATGAACCAGCCTCCAGCCCCAGCTAATGCAGTGCAGCAGATGTGGTGTGAAGTATGTGGAAGCAGTGAGCACTCAGCTGAGTGTTGTGGAGCCAATCCTGACTCGGTAAACTTTGTGGGAAATATACAAAGGAACAATCACCAACAGTATGGTAATAGCTACAATTCCAATTGGAGGAATCACCCTAATTTCTCCTGGGGTAGCAACAACCATCAGGGGCAAAGTTAGGGTCAGGGTGTGCAAAGGAACCAAGGAGGGCAGCAGAATTATCAAGCACAATTCAGAAACAACAATGCACCTCCTCCACCACCATCACCCAGCATTGAGGAGATGTTCAATGCTCGGTGCTTTGGGGTACGGGTAAAAATCGACACGCAAGTGCACGTGGTCAAACAAGTAATAAAGTGGCTAAGTAGCCAAGTATCGATCCAAGGAGGCTCAAGATATGTAAAATTGCCTAATTTACTATATTTCTATTTAACTTCTAATTATGCTAACAACAACGTACCCAAGAGTAATTGAATTGTTGTTTCTAAACTATATACTACAATTAATACAAACTATTTACTTTTGAATTCAGACAATGGATATGAACATGCCAAGGTTAAGAAGAAGTAATGAACTTGATAATCTTGATAATTTTGGTTAATTCTCTTCTTCATGTTACTAGCCAAGAACATTTGCCTAGAAATTAAAACTCTCGTATTTAATTTCACTTTAGAATCATAAACCATCCGTCTACATTTCTGTGATCAAATGCAATTTATGACCTAGCACTACAATTCCGGTTCCTAATTTGACTAATACGGCTTCCAAGTATATTTCTATCAGGAAAGCACATCAAAACCCAATTTTCCCAAATCAAGTTAAGAACAATACCCTATTAATTCACAACTTTCCAATTTCTTGCTCTCTCGAGTGAAATTGGAATTTTTAGATATACATTAATGTTGGCCAATCACTAATGCAGTAAAGAATAAGAATTAATAGAACAACATTAAAGAAGAAGAATAAACCATATCAATGAAAATCAGAATTCATTACACATGTTCAAAACCTCAGCAAAAAGAGAATTAGCCACTCATTCTTGGATTGATCATCCTAAAATGAGTGTAAATCATACGTACAATTGATAGAAAGAAGAAAGGAAGAGAAGAAATCCCTTAGCTTTTCCAATCTTCAACTGCTACTAACCCACGTTCCTGCTCTCTACTTCTGAACTCAGTCTAAAAACTGAAAACTACTTAAAATAAACCTAAGTGTGCTATTTATACTAGTGGGAAATTTTTCCCGGAATAACAAGCAACGTGTCACGGAGGCCAACGCGGAGCAATGCCTCCGTGACACGGCGTGGACGCGGACCCTCACTGGAATTTCCAGGGTCCAGTAATTTAACCACAACGTGGCATGGAGGCCATCGCGGAGGCCTATCTCCGTGCCACGGAGCTGACGCGCAGGCACACTGGAAATTGCAAATTTAATTCCTGCTCAGGCAGTGTGCTACCGCGATGGTAGCGTGGCACGGAGCCATCGCGGAGCCCCTATAAATCCTGCATTCCCGGGTCTTTTCCACGCTCGCATCCAAGTCCAACTCCGACATAGTTCCAACATGCATTTTAGCTCCTAAAAATCACATTTTCCTGCAAAACAAATGCTAATCATGTTGGTTAGTATAAATTCGCATTTTATTACCAATTACATGATATTATATACACATTGCACAACAAACAAGGTAAAAATGATACGTTTGAGTATCACTTGGGCATATAAATCTGCCCAAGATCACTTACCCCACACTTAAATCCTTGTTCGTCCTCGAACAACACATACACAACTCATGCAAATTACATCCCAACTTTCGTCACTATGGTGCAACAATTTACGCTACGGTCATACCGATTATTCAATTTTTGCAAATCATCAAGAAAACATGCTTGGTCGTACAAGACAATGACCTTAATACATCAAGGCTTCCTAGACTTTTAAGAATTGATTCTTGATATCGGCAAACTCATGCAAATCAACTAATCAAGAAATCCGACACGAAAATCAATTTTTCATCAAGCATGTGCCCTCACAACTCGAGAGAAACTTCCCCTTTATGTTCATGCAACACACAAACATGCAAGTAGGGGCATATAAAATTAATTTCACTCTCTCTCCCAAAAGAATTCACATGCATCATGTCATGACCCATAGGCTTTCCCTTAGTGTATTACTCCACTAATATAAAGAAATGCAATGTAGGATCAAATAGAACTTTTAATGGGTTGTAACGGGGCTATGGATCTAGTATGCATATATTGGATTAGCCAATAATAATCGCTAGCATCCTTAAGCGCCGTTTCAACTCATTCCCATCGACTCATGGACATTGTTCCTCTCTTTTCTCTTTTTCTCCCATTCATGCTGGTTTACTTTCATACAGCCCATTTCATCAACCACACTTGACACAAAACAGAGGGTTTTAATGTACCCTCAATATCAATTAATTACAACAAGTGCCTCTTCAACATCATCTTTTCTTTCGTCACTTTGCTTTTCTTTTTCTTTTCACTTTTTTCACTCTTTAACACTTTGGGAAACATTTTCTGTTCTTTGTAAGCGCTTAAGAGCTTCTTAAAGACTTTAAGGCTAATGAAAAGAAGGAATAAAGCTTAGTTCATACAATTTTGGACAAAAGAAAGAAATCGGCTAAAGGCTCAACGGGCTGACTAGGGTATACAACATATAAAAAGGTAGAATTTGACAAGAAAAAAAATATGGAAACTATCGGTTAAAACAAAGAAATGCCTACATCCTTTCCACTACTACACCTCCTTCATTTCGCTTCGTATACACACCAGGCAAGTTCTAGACAATTCACAATGACATGGAATAGCAAATCCTCACTTCACACTTCATGCACATGCTCGAATCAAGATGCATTCACAGACTCTTTAATTAGTCAATTACATGAATTCAAGATTAAGCCTCAACCATAATGAACCAAATTCTATAGCCTAGGTAACTCAACATATTTACAGAATTTCATGCTTTCAAACGAATCATTTTCACAATTTGAACATCAATTACAACACGCAACGAAATTTTAGCAACCATAAGCAACTACAGTTCATTGATGCAATCCACCAAAGAAAACTAAAACAACAATTAAAAATCCTACTCCTACCGACTACATTTCCCTTAAGACGGTCGTCATCCATCCATCATAGGGAACGGTCACTAACTATGACATCAGTTCGATGGGACTATTCTCGGTAAAAGAACCGAAAACAAACTCTGAGAAACCCAAAAAAATAAAAATCGAAAAAATTTTTGCAACACATCGATCATTTCGATAGAAAGAAAATACTTACAAGTGCAATATATTTTCGCAAAAATTTTGAAAAATATCGATCATGTCGATAGAGAAAAAAAAAATTATTTACAAAATTTATAAAATATTTACCATTGCAACCATAACTTTCAAAAACACACATCATTAGCCACAAAACAAATATATACGTACATCACAAATCAGTTCACAACAGGGAAGGCACAACATACATAAACAGCAAGGAAAAATTATACAACAATTTAGAGCCTTGACCTAGCACCTAACTACTCCCGACCCCACACTTAAATCGAACACTGTCCCCGGTGTTCACAAAAATACAAAGCACAAAATTTGGGTGGTGGAACTCCCTGCTCAGTCGAAATATTCGACTTCCTCATCCGGTGCTGCAGCCTCGTCGCCCATGTCTGAATCAGCTCCATCGTCGTCATCGGACTCCACATCAGAGTCCTCACGACGTGTCTCCTCATCAGTAGAGACATCATCGTCTGTCGGCTCCACAAAGGCTGGCCCCACCTTACATAAGGCTCTGGCGTTCTCGCCAAAGGGGTAGTCCAGCTCCAGCTGCCATAACTCCTCCTCGGTGGCTGGTCTCCCACCTATCCGTAGCTGCAGCATCTGCATGCCGAATATACGGGCCATGTACTGATCGTCACGAGCATGTCGCTCGCCCAAAGTCAGCACGGGTCCGTGTGTAGTGTCGGGGGCCTTAGTCTTTGTCACATCAAGGGCCCTCCGCTCCAGCTGCGGAATGTAATCCAAGGCTTCTTCCTCAATGTCGAGGCCTCGGAGGAAGGTGGTGATGAGTCCGCCAAACCCGTATCTGTGACCCTGGTGCAGTCTGGCTCTCTTCATGGCGGATATTATGACCGCCCCAACATTAATCTCAAGCCCTTTCATAAGGGCATACACCAAGCAGACACGGTCCCGGGTCACGTCTGTCATATGAACTCCCGGGATCAAGCACGAACACACAATTTTTAGCCAGATTCTGGCCTCCCTGTTCATCTGCGAATAGGGCAGAGTCTGGTGGTAACCCCTCTCCTTGTGTCTACTCCATCGGGCTGTGGATCGAGCCCCACACAACGTACCTCTGATGTCGGCGTACGGTGGGGTGATGTTTAGCTGGCAGAGAACGTGGGCCTCTGTGTCCCGCGCTCCAACGATGGCATTCAGCTGCTGGGGTTCCAGAGTGACAATCTGCCCTCTGATTTTAATAGTGTGGCTTCTGATGGCCGGGTTCCAGTTGGCATAAAATTCCCGGACCAAATGAAGGTTGCACTCCTTGGGCTCTTGAAAAATAAAGCTGAGCCCAGCTGCCTCAATCCTCTATACAATGCGAGGGAACTCCTGTGCAAGTGGTTCCCTAGCAATATGTTCCTCGGGGAAGTACTTGTTCTCCTTATGCTTTGTGTACCATTTCTTCCCTTCATCAGTGACCCATCGTGTTCCGTATCGGCGGTGTTGGCCGTGCGGAACAGCGGGTGCAGCTGGGACTGCAGTGCCCAGTCTCATCCGTTTCCTTCCGGTGCCTGAGGTAAAATCACCCTTGCCTTTGTCTTGCCTGCTAGCCATTGTACCTGTCAATTTACACAAACAAGCACACCGTTAAGCTAAATAGTTGTTAGCTTCGGCTAAGGTTGGGTTACACAACATTTACCCCACACTTAGTCCTTAACAATATTTACAAAATTTCAGCAAGGATAGCTCTATTTACAACCCCAAACACAAACAACTATACACATATTGCTTAGTGCGTTCGTAACAAAATTTCGACAGCATAACGGTTAGCGTACTACTCAGACTTCATACAGCGAATTCCCAATCCTACTATCGCTAGAAATTCAACCATCACACAAGCAGCAAAACAACCACAAACTAAAAACAACTAGAAAAATATTTTATATACAAGCTAATCTAACAATCTAACCAATTCACACATTATGCATTTTCCCCCAAAAATTCGAGAATTAGTCGTCTTTTAACCGTTATACAAGATTTACCACGACTTATCTCAAATAATAAACACACCCCGGCATCAATTTCACCAAACTATCAAGTTGCCCAAGTCGAATTCAACAACCCAACCCTAAAATACAATTCGACAATCAATTTTGAATTATTTACATAATCGACAAGTTCAAACGCCAAATACAACAATCCGAACAAAAATCAATCACAAAATAATTCAATATCATGTTCAATTTCTACCTAGGGTGATATTTCTCACCTTATATGCCCAAATTTGACAAAAATCGCCAAAAATTTGAGTTAGACGATGAAAACATACCTTAGAATTGAAGAATCGAAGAAACTTGACGTTTTTCTTTGCCTATCAACGTGGCACGTTGCTTGGGGAGGGGGAAATGGGTGTTTGGTCACGGAGGGAAGAGGGAATGGGGGAATTTGGGGCGAAATCGGGGTTATTATTTAAAGGAAACACGCGGGTCACCCGGAAACCCGGTGTGACCCGGCACTGGATAAAGGGCAACGTGTCACGGAGGGTAACGCGGAGCCCCTCCTCCGTGACACGGAGCCAACGCGTTGGCTTACTGGAATTTTGAAAAATCCATATTTGCCTTCAACGTGACACGGAGGCCAACGCGGAGCATTGCCTACGTGACACGGCGCCAACGCGCCAGTGCTCTGTTTCACCAATAAATTTAATTTTCATACCTCGCCTCATTTTCTCGATTCCATGTATATTTCCTCCGTTATACCTGAAAATCACCTCACTAAACAAAAATTGGTTAAATTAATAGCTTTCCCTAACTAAAAATAAAAGATACTAACTAAAATGCAAATCTAAACCTAGTCAAGAAAAAGAAAAGAAAAGTAAAAATTATTTACACTAAAAAGAAAGAAAGAAAATATTTTTCACGGGTTGCCTCCCGTGCAGCGCCTGGTTTATCGTCGCGGCTTGACGTCCTTTAAGCTCATTTATCTACTAGGGAGATGGACGATTTGTCCCGATCATGATCATCCCCCCAGTAGTGCTTGCATCTCTGCCCATTTACCAAGAACGTAGCACTCCTATCTTCTTGCCACAGTTCTACCGCCCCGTGAGGGGTCATTCTCACCACTTTAAACGGTCCAGACCATTTAGACCTCAGCTTACCAGGAAACAATTTCAATCTTGAATTAAAAATCAAAACTTTCTGTCCTGGTTCGAAAATGCGATGCACCACATGCTTGTCGTGCCATCTTTTGGTTCTTTCCTTGTAGTACTTCGCACTCTCATAGGCATGCCAGCGAAATTCATCAAGTTCGCTGAGCTGCATCAATCTCTTTTTACCCGCCAGCTCTAAGTCCATATTTAGCTTTCTGACAGCCCAGAAAGCTCGATGCTCAAGTTCAACCGGGAGATGACATGCTTTGCCATAGACCAATCGGTATGGTGACGTTCCAATTGGTGTCTTATAAGCAGTTCGGTAGGCCCACAACGCATCATCAAGTTTACCAGACCAATCATTCCATTGTGTGTTCACCGTTTTCTGAAGAATCTATTTTACCTCCCTATTTGACACCTCTACTTGCCCACTAGTTTGTGGGTGGTATGCTTTGGCCACTTTATGGCGCACCCCATACTTAGCCAATAATTTCTTGAAGCTTGCATTGACAAAATGAGCTCCTCCGTCACTGATAATTGCTCGGGGTGTCCCAAACCTTGTGAGAATGTGTTTCTTCACAAACTTCGTTACTACCTTGTTATCATTCCTGGGGCAAGCTATTGCTTCCACCCATTTTGATACATAATCTACAGCTACCAAGATGTAACGATTTCCAAATGACGGTGGGAATGGACCCATGAAATCAATGCCCCAAACATCAAAGGGCTCAACTTCCAGTATGTTCTGCAAAGGCATCTCTTGTCTTCTGCCAATTGTTCCTGTCCGCTGACATCTATCACACATTTTGACATACTCCATAGAATCTCTGAACAGGGTCGGCCAAAAGAAACCTGACTGAAGAACCTTGTGTGCTGTTCTCTCACCTCCGTGATGCCCTCCATACAACGAAGAATGGCAGCCCCTTAGCACCTCTGCTATCTGACTCTCTGGGATGCATCTTCTCATCACCTGGTCTGGTCCCTGCTTGAACAAATATGGCTCGTCCCATACATAATATCGGCTGTCATGCCTCAATTTTCTTCTTTGCTGGTCTGTTGCTTCAGGTGGGTAAACTCCGCTCACTAGCAAGTTGACTATGTCAGCATACCAGGGAACTTCTGCTTCTCCCACTGCCAATAGTTGCTCATCTGGGAAGTCCTCATTAATATCATCACTTTCCATCACATGCGACCGACTCTCCAGTCGTGATAGGTGATCTGCTACCTGATTTTCACTCCCCTTTCTGTCTTTAATCTCAAGGTCGAACTCCTGTAGCAATAAGATCCATCTGATCAATCTGGGATTAGCATCTTTCTTGTTGAATAGGTATCGAATAGCTGCATGATCAGTGTACACCACCACTTTCGAACCCACCAAATAAGACCGGAACTTGTCAAATGCAAACACTAGAGCTAGCATTTCTTTTTCTGTGACTGTGTAATTGCTCTAAGCCGTATTCAGCATCTTGCTTGCATAATAAATAGAATGAAAAACTCTATTCTTCCTTTGTCCCAATACAGCTCCCACAGCCACATCACTGGCATCACACATCAGCTCAAATGGTTGTTCCCAATCAGGAGAGGTAAGTATGGGTGCTTCTATCAATTTCTGCTTCAACTTTTCAAATGCTACAACACACTCATCGTTTAATTCAAACTTGACCTCCTTTTCTAGCAGCCTGCATAGCGGTCTAGAAATGTTGGAAAAGTTTTTAATGAATTGTCTGTAGAATCCTGCATGTCCCAGAAAACTGCGTACACCTTTCACGGATATTGGTGGTGGCAATTTCTCAATAACCTCAATTTTAGCACGATCGACTTCCAACCCCTTTTTAGACACTTTGTGGCCCAGGACAATCCCCTCCTTCACTAAGAAGTGGCATTTCTCCCAGTTTAACACAAGGTTGGATTCTTCACATCGAGCCAGCACCCTGTCAAGATTCTGCAAACAAGTAGCAAACGAATTACCAAAAACAGAAAAATCATCCATAAATACCTCAACAAAATCTTCAACCATGTCATGGAAAATAGCCATCATGCATCTCTGGAATGTGGCGGGTGCGTTGCATAACCCAAACGGCATCCGCCTGAAAGCATATGTCCCATAAGGACAGGTGAAAGTCGTCTTCTCTTGATCCTCAGGAGCGATGGCTATTTGGTTATAGCCGGAGTACCCATCAAGGAAGCAATAATATTCCTACCCTGCCAACCTATCAACTATTTGGTCAATAAAAGGAATGGGGTAATGGTCTTTCCTCGTGGCTTCATTTAGTTTTCGGTAGTCCATACAAATTCGCCAGCCTGTGACGATTCGTGTAGGGATTAACTCATTTTTCTCATTAGTGATTACAGTCATCCCCCCATTCTTAGGAACACATTGAACGGGACTGACCCACTCACTGTCTGAAATTGGGTAGACTACACCTGCATCAAGCCACTTGATTATTTCCTTCCTTACCACATCTTTCATTGCTGGATTAAGTCTCCTCTGCGGCTGAACAATTGGCTTGGCTCCTGTCTCCATGAATATCCTGTGCGTGCAGAAAGCTGGATTTATACCCTAATTGTCGGACATTTGCCAACCCATTGCTTTCTTCCTCTTCCTTAAGACCCCCAAAGCTGCCTTTTCCTGTTCCTCTGTCAAGTCTGCAGAGATAATAACTGGTAACGTCTCTCCCTCCCCCAAAAAGATATATTTTAAATGGGGAGGCAATTCTTTCAGCTCCAATTTCGGTGCCTCCTCAACAGACGGTTTCGGCAACGGCTCTAGTGATCTCATCAAGGACTGAAATTCCTATCTTCTCGGATGATTAGGTGCTCCATCCAACAATTGAACCATTCCACAAGCTTCTCCATCCCCAAAATGATCAGAATGCGTCAGCGCTCTCTCCAATGGGTCTTGAGATTCAACAGCCTGCTTACTTTCTCCATGTTCAACCACGCTGATTTCCGAAAGCTCCTCATGTATAGCCGGCAGCTTCATGGCTTTTAACACATCAAATACCTCTACCTTGTCATGTGCTTGCATTGTAAGTTTACCCGCAGCTACATCAATCAATGCCTTTCCGGTTGCCAAAAAGGGTCGTCCCAAAATAAATGGGACTTCAGCATCTGGTTCAAAGTCCAGAACAATAAAATCGACCGGAAAAATGAGGGAGCCTACTTGCACCAACACATCCTCAACAATGCCATCCGGCTTAGCCAAAGACCTGTCTGCTAGCTGCAAGATTACCGTTGTAGGTCTAGGACTCCCTAGACCTAACTTTCTGAATACCGAAGAAGGCATCAGATTTATACTTGCCCCCAAGTCGCATAATCCACGCGCTCGGATACTTTGCCCAATAGTCAGCTGGATAGTGAAACTTCCAGGGTCTTTCAGTTTTGTGGGCAACCTATTCTGAATACGGGAAGTGCATTCCTCCGTTAAAGCTACCGTGGCATACTCAGTC
Organism: Datura wrightii; assembly: GCA_035772735.1. NCBI lineage: Eukaryota > Viridiplantae > Streptophyta > Magnoliopsida > Solanales > Solanaceae > Datura > Datura wrightii. The sequence goes on from JASDFA010000023.1 coordinate 53,846,839, forward strand.
AAACGACTTTTGTTAGCCACGATGTCTTTAATATACTTCGCATATTTTGGCACTCCCTGCAAGACATCAACAAGAGGTAAGTTAACATGTACCTGTTTAAGTACCTCCATGAATTTCTGGAAACACGCCTCCTCCTTGTGTTTCTTAAGTCGTTGAGGGAATGGGGGTGGAGGCCTTTCTGGTTCAGCTTCTTTAGTCTTCCCCTTATCTGAACTTTGCTCTCCCTCAACATCTGCTGCTCCTGACTTTTGAGGCGGTCTTTCCGGTTCCACCTCCTTTAATTGTAAACCACTCCTCGTGGTCACTGCATTAACCTGCTTCGGATTTGGATCTGTGTCGCTAGGTAGTCCTCCTCTGGGTCTAGTATTTTGGGCACTAGCAAACTGCCCAAACTGATATTCAAGAGCCTTGGTCGCCAATTGATTGTTCTTCACTTCGGCTGCCAATTTGACATAGTCAGCCTGCAATTGTGCCTGATTAGCGATCATGGTTTTGAACATCTCCTCAATAGTCGGTGATGGTGGTGGAGGAGGGGCATTGTGATTTCTGAATTGAGCTTGATAATTTTGTTGCCCTCCTTGGTTTCTGTGCATACCCTGCCCTGAACTCTGACCTTGTTGATTGTTGCTACCCCACGAAAAATTCGGATGGTTCCTCCAATTTGAGTTGTAGCCACCACCAAACTGCTGTTGATTTCTCTGTGCATTGCCCACAAAGTTAACAGAATCAGGATTTGCACCACAGCATTCAGTTGAATGCTCACTACTACCACACACTTCGCACCACATCTGTTGAACTGCATTGACTGAAGCTGAAGGCTGGTTCAAATTGATATTGCTGAAGTGAGTGTTTAACTGATTTTGCAAAGCAGCTATCTGTGCAGCAATAGCTGTGAATCCATCCACTTCAAGCACTCCCGCTGCTTTCCTTGCTCCACCTCTTGAAGAATCTGCATTCCATTCTGGATTGCCTTGTGAAATTCGGTTGAGCAAAGTGTGCAGCTCCTCATAAGTCTTCTCCAGCGCTTGCCCTCCAACTGCTGAATCTAACAGAAGTTTAGTGTGGGGTTCTAAACCCTCAATAAACATGTGTACCAACACCTCGTTGGACTGATGATGGTGAGGACAGTCCCGCAACACGGATTTGAATCTTTCCCAGGCTTGATATAGATTTTCCCCTTCCCTCTGTTTAAAACTTAGGATTTGAGTCCTAAGCCTGGCTGTTTTACCAGAAGGGAAAAATCTAATAAGAAACTTCCGTGCAAGATCATCCCACGTTGATATAGAGTTGGGTGGTTCAGCTTTTAACCACCTCTTGGCTTCACCAAGTAAGGAAAATGGAAATAAGGTGAGACGAACATAATCAGGTGACACTCCAGCGGGTATATAAGTGTCACTTATCTCCAAAACGTTCTGGAGATGTTGTTGTGGATCTTCGTGAGGGAGACCGGTAAATTGCCCGCTTGTGTGCAAAAGTTGCACCATATTCTGCTTTAATTCAAACCTCCCTCCAGGCTCTGGTTTGCGGATGCTAGAATGGACATTATTAGCGTGTGGGATTGCCACCTCGCGAACCGGCCTTGCTGCTGCTTCATCGGGCACTAAAACTGCCCTAACAACTGGTGGATTTGGTTGCTCCATCATAGTCTGTTGAAGCAACTGCAGCTTCATCCGAAGAGCTTCTCTACGTTGGCTATGAAATTCACGCTCGGGCTCTAAGTAAGATTCCACCAGATCTTTGTCCCTTCCCAGTGTTCACAGAAACAAAATGTGCAAAATACAGGCTAAGACCAAGTTGTTAACACTTAAGAAAATAAAAATACAAATACAGTAAATTTACACTAAACACAATTTTACAAATCGCCTAGCCTCCCCGGCAACGGCGCCAAAAACTTGCTCGGTGCTTTGGGGTACAGGTAAAAACCGACACGCAAGTGCACGTGGTCAAACAAGTAATAAAGTGGCTAAGTAGCCAAGTATCGATCCAAGGAGGCTCAAGATATGTAAAATTGCCTAATTTACTATATTTCTATTTAACTTCTAATTATGCTAACAACAACGTACCCAAGAGTAATTGAATTTTTGTTTCTAAACTATATACTACAATTAATACAAACTATTTACTTTTGAATTCAGACAATGGTTATGAACATGCCAAGGTTAAGAACAAGTAATGAACTTGATAATCATGATAATTTTGGTTAATTCTCTTCTTCATGTTGCTAGCCAAGAACATTTGCCTAGAAATTAAAACTCTCGTATTTAATTTCACTTTAGAATCATAAACCATCCGTCTACATTTCTGTGATCAAATGCAATTTATGACCTAGCACTACAATTCCGGTTCCTAATTTGACTAATACGGCTTCCAAGTATATTTCTATCAGGAAAGCACATCAAAACCCAATTTTCCCAAATCAAGTTAAGAACAATACCCTATTAATTCACAACTTTCCAATTTCTTGCTCTCTCGAGTGAAATTGGACTTTTTAGATATACATTAATGTTGGCCAATCACTAATGCAGTAAAGAACAAGAATTAATAGAACAACATTAAAGAAGAACAATAAACCATATCAATGAAAATCAGAATTCATTACACATGTTCAAAACCTCAGCAAGAAAGAGAATTAGTCACTCATTCTTGGATTGATCATCCTAAAATGAGTGTAAATCATACGTACAATTGATAGAAAGAAGAAAGGAAGAGAAGAAATCCCTTAGCTTTTCCAATCTTCAACTGCTACTAACCCACGTTCCTGCTCTCCACTTCTGAACTCAGTCTAAAAACTGAAAACTACTTAAAATAAACCTAAGTGTGCTATTTATACTAGTGGGAAATTTTTCCCGGAATAACAAGCAACGTGTCACGGAGGCCAACGCGGAGCAATGCCTCCGTGACACGGCGTGGACGCGGACCCTCACTGGAATTTCAAGGGTCCAGTAATTTAACCTCAACGTGGCACGGAGGCCATCGCGGAGGCCTATCTCCGTGCCACGGAGCTGACGCGCAGGCACACTGGAAATTGCAAATTTAATTCCTGCTCAGGCAGTGTGCTACCTCGATGGTAGCGTGGCACGGAGCCATCGGCGGAGCCCCTATAAATCCTGCATTCCCGGGTCTTTTCCACGCTCGCATCCAAGTCCAACTCCGACATAGTTCCAACATGCATTTTAGCTCCTAAAAATCACATTTTCCTGCAAAACAAATGCTAATCATGTTGGTTAGTATAAATTCGCATTTTATTACCAATTACATGATATTATATACACATTGCACAACAAACAAGGTAAAAATGATACGTTTGAGTATCACTTGGGCATATAAATCTTCCCAAGATCATTCAAGACCATGATAGCTAACCAAGCTCAATTGCAGGCTGACTATGTGAAATTGGCAGCCGAAGTGAAAAACAACCAGTTAGCTACCAAGGCACTTGAATATCAATTTGGGCAATTTGTTGGAGCCCAAAACATAAGGCCTAGAGCAGGACTGCCGAGTGACACAGATCCCAATCCCAAGCAGGTGAATGCAGTGACCACAAGGAGTGGTTTGCAGCTGAAAGAGGTGGAATCAGAAAAACCACCTCAACAATCGGGAGCAGCAGAAGTTGAGAGGGAGCAAAGTACTGAAAGGGGGAAGACTAAGGAAGCGGAATCAGAAAGACCACCACCCTCGTTCCCTCAACGATTAAAGAAACACAAGGAGGAGGCGTGTTTCAAGAAATTCATGGAGGTGCTGAAATAGGTACATATTAACTTACCTCTTGTTGATGTTTTGCAGGGAGTGCCGAAATATGCTAAGTATATAAAGGACAATGTGGCAAACAAAAGTCGGTTGACTGAGTATGCTACGGTGGCTCTAACGGAGGAGTGCACTTCCCGGATTCAAAATAGACTGCCCACAAAGCTCAAAGACCCTGGGAGCTTTACTATACAGATTACTATTGGGCAGAGCATCCGAGCTCGTGGATTGTGTGATTTGGGAGCGAGCATAAATTTGATGCCGTCATCGGTATTCAAAAAGTTGGGTCTAGGGAGTCCTAGACCCACAACAGTAATCTTGCAATTGGCGGATCGGTCCTTAGCCAGACCTGATGGCATTGTGGAGGATGTTCTGGTGCAAGTTGGCTCCCTGATTTTCCCGGTAGATTTTGTCATGCTGGATTTTAAACTAGACGCGGAAGTCCCATTTATTTTGGGACGTCCTTTCTTGCGACCGGGAAAGCACTAATTGATGTAGCTGCGGGGCAGCTAACAATGCGAGCACACGACAAGGTGGAGGTGTTCGATGTGTACAAGGCACCCAAGCTCCCGATGGTGCACGAAGAACTCTCGGTGATCAATGTGATTGATCAAGGCGATAATGAGCAGAGTAAGAATTCACGAGAGTTAATGGGAAAACCACCAGAATGGTGTGAGCACTACTGGGGGGAGGACGGTGATCGAGAGAAATCGTCCATCACCCTAGAGGACAACTGAGCTTAACGACGTCGAGCCACGACGGTAAACCAGGCTCTGCACGGGAGGCAACCCGTGGAAAAAATTTTCTCTTTGTAAAGTGTAAATAGATTTTTCTTTTTCTTTTTCTTAATTAACAACAAAATTTTTGTTTTAGTTTTTGTTTTGTTTTTTTAGTAAGAGTGAAACCTATAATTCTAACAAATTTTGTGTAGTGAGATGAATTTCAGGTCAAACGGAGGAAAATATGCACGGAATCGCAAAGGAAAATTCAAGGTATGAAAATTAACAAAAAGTGGCAAAACAGTGAGCTAGGGCGATAGCTCCGTGTCACGGAGGTGGACCTCCGCGTTACCCTCCGTGACACGTTGAGGTATAATCCGGATTTTTTAAAAATTCCAGAAGAGGCTCGCGACGGCTCCGTGTCATGGAGGCAGTGCACCGCGATGCACTCCGTGACACGTTGCCGTGTATATCGCGATCTACTTTTTAACCCCGAAAACCCCTCCCTTTCCCTTATTTTTCAATCACTCCGCGACCAAACTCCACAAAACCCATCCCCTTTCAACGTGACACGGAGTAGGCTAAGAAAATCATCAAGTTTGCTTCAATTCTTCAACTTCAAGGTATGTTCTTTGATTTCATCTCATTTCTTGTCGATTTCTTCGATATTGAGCATGTGAGGTGAGCTAAGTTTGCCCTAAGTAGAAATTAATCATGAATTCAATTCAATTGTTGTTGATGAATGTTCAGAATGTTGTTATGATTGCTTGAACTCGTTAATTGCATAATTCAATTGAATTTTCTTGATATCATCAATTCTAGGGCTTGTTCTTGAATTTGAAGTGGAAAATGTAGTGAACTTGTGAAATTCATGCCGGGATGTACATGTTGAATGAGATGAGTCGATGTACTAATTGTTAGGATATTGAAAGAACGACGGATTCTCGGGTTAGAGGAATATTGAAATTGCAAGAATTGGGTTGGTTGTATAGGTTCGTGTAGATATATTCTTGTTGTTGTTTTCGTTTCTTTGTTTTTCCTTGCTAAGTGCGATGGATAAAATGTTAGCGATGGTAGTGATTGTACTTAGTTGTACGAAGTCTGAGTAGTACATAGAATATATACTGTCGAATTCTTCGAACGCACTAAGCATGATTGTATATTTGGTTATTGTGTGTAAATAAAGATAATCTTGCCTGTATGTTGTAACTGTAGCTGCGGACTAAGTGTGGGGTAACCTAGCTTAACCCGACCTTAGTTGAAGTTAATATCCATTGGATTAACATTGATCTTGTCTACTTGGGTTGACAGGTAAAATGGCGAGCAGGCAAGAAAAAGGGAAAGGCGCATCATCATCTGGCGCCGGAAGGAAGCGAATCAGACTGGGCACAGCAGTCCCAGCAGCACCAGCAGTTCCACGTGGCCAACGCCGCCAATGCGGAACAAGATGGGTGACGGATGAGGGGAAGAAGTGGTACGCAAAGCACAAAGAAAACAAATACTTCCCCGAGGAGCATATAGCACGGGAACCATTGGCACAAGAGTTCCCTAGGATGGTCCACCGAATCGAGGCAGCTGGGCTCAATTTCATCTTTGAAGAGCCCAAGGAATGTAACTTCCACCTGGTTCAGGAATTCTATGCCAACTGGAACCCGACTATCAGAAGTCACACCATCAAAATCATAGGGCAAATAGTCACGTTGGAGCCCCACCACCTCAATGCTATCATAGGAGTGCAGGACACAGACGCCCACGTACTCCGACAGCTGAACATTACCCCACCGTATGCGGACATCAGACGCACCTTGTGTGGGACCCGATCAACAGCTAGATGGAGCAGACACAAAGAGAGGGGCTACCATCAAACTTTGCCGTATTCACAGATGAACAGGGAAGCCAGAATATGGCTGAAGATTGTTTATTCCTGCCTAATCCCGGGGGTACATATGACAGATGTAACCCGGGATCGAGTATGCCTGGTGTATGCCCTGATGAAAGGACTAGAGATCAATGTGGGGGCGGTGATTATCTCCGCCATGAAGAGAGCCCGGTTGCATCAGGGGCACAGGTACGACTTTGGTGGACTACTCACCACCTTCCTCAGGGGCCTAGATGTCGAGGAAGAGGCCCTTGACTATATCCCGCAAATGGAGTGGCGGGCCTTAGATGTTACTAAAACTAAGGCTCCCGACACCACCCATGAGCCAGTTCTTACACTTGGCGAGCGACATGCTCGTGATGATCAGTACATGGCTCACATGTATGGGATGCAAATGCTCCAGCTGAGGATAGGCGAGAGGCCGGCGACAGAGGAGGAGCTATGGCAGCTCGAGCTAGACTACCCCTTCGGCGAGAATGCCAGGGCTCTATGCCGAGTGGGGCCAGCATTTGTAGAGCCCACAGATGATGATGTCCCCACAGACGAGGAGACACGTCGGGAGGACTCCGATATGGAGTCCAATGATGACGACGGGGGCGATTCAGACATGGGAGATAAAGCAGCAGCACCCGACGAAGAAGTGGAGTACTTTGATTGATCAGGGAGTTCCACCACCCGATTTTTGTGCTATTTTAATTTTTATGAACACTGGGACAGTGTTCGAGCTAAGTGTGGGGTGGGAGTAGTTAGGTGTTGGGCTGTGCTATTATGTATGTATGCTCTAATCTGTTGTCGTGCATGTGAAATTTTGTTGTTCCCTGTGATATATGAATTGTTAAGTTGTTGTCCTGTATTGTAAATTTATGTGAAATTGACGTGTGTTGCTGAATGTTGCTAGCTGATTTTGTACATATTTTTGTTATCGAAATGATCGATATTTTTAAAATATTTTTTACATATTTTTCTATCGAAATGATTGATATTCAACATTTTTTTACTTCTTGGGTTTCTCGGCGTTTGTTTTCAGTTCTTTTACCGAGAATGGTCCCATTGAATCGAAGTCATAGTAGTGACCGTTCCCTATGATGGATGGATGACGACCGTCTTAAGGGAAATGTAGTCATTAGGAGTAGTTATTTTTATTATTTTCAGTTTTTTTCTTTGGTGGGTTGCATCCCAAAACCCTATAGTTACTTTATGGTTGCGAAATTCTGGTTGCGTATTGTACATGATATTTAAAATGCAAAGGTGATTCATATGAAAGCATGCAACTTTGTAAATATGTTGAGATACCTAGGCCATAGAGTTCGATTCAGTGTGATTGAGGCTTAATGCTTGAATTCCTGTAATTAGCTGATTGAAGAGTCTGTGAATACATCTTGAGTTGAGCATGTGCAAAAAGTGTGAAGTGAGGTGTTGTTATTCCATGTTGTTATGAAATGCCTAGAACTTACCTGGTGTGTGTACAAAACGAAATGAAGGAGGTGTATTGTAGGAAAGGATGTAGGCATTTCTTTGTTTTAACCGAAAGTTTCTATTTTTCATTGTCGTACCCACCTTGATTGTATACCCTAGTCAGCCCGTTGAGCCTTTAGCCTATTATTTTTTTCTTTTTTTGTCAAAAAGTGTAAACCGAACTTAATCCCTTCTTTTCATTAGCCATAAATCTATACAAAACTCTTAAGCGCTTAAGAAGAGAAAATCATTTTCCCAAAGTGTCAAAGAGTGAGAATGGTGAAAAGAAAAAGAAAAGCAGAGTGATAGAAGAAAACAAAAGGTTGAAGGTGCACTTGTTATAAATAAACTATAATGAAGGTGCATGAATACTCTTTGTTGTTGTGTCAAGTGTGCTTAATAAGATGGGCCAAACTAAAGAAAAACATCAAGAATGGGAGGGTGAAAGAAGAAACAATGTCCATGAGTTGATGGGATGTGTTGAAAAGGCGCTTAAGGATGCTAGTGGCTATTATTGGCTAACCCAATATTTACTAGTTCCATGGCTTCTAGTACAACCAGTTAAAGTCCTACGTGATCTTACATCACACTTCTTTATATTAGTGGAGTAATACACTAAGGGCAAGCTTATGGGTCATGACATGATGCATGTGAATTCTTTTGGGAGAGAGAGCGAAATTGTGTTTACATGCCCCTGCTTAAAATTTTGTGAGTCATATGAGCAAAAAGGGGAAGATTCTCTTGTGTTGTGAGGGCACATGCTTGATGAGAGATTAATTTTCGTGTCGGATATCTTGATTAGCTGATTTGCATGAGTTTGCCAATATCGAGAGTCGATTCTTAAGTCTAGGAGGTCTTGATAGGACCATGCATGTTTTCTTGATGATTTGCTGTATTGAATAATCGGTATGACCGTAGCCTAAATTGGCGAACCAAAGTAGCGAGGTTGGGATGTAAATTGCATGAAGTGTAGGATTGTTGTTCGAGGACGAACAAGGATTTAAGTGTGGGGGAAGTGATCTTGGGCAAATTTATATGCCCAAGTGATACTCAAAAGTACCATTTTCGCCTTGTTTATCTATCAATGTGTATACATTCTCATGTAATTGGTAATAAAATGTGAATTTATACTAACCAACATGATTGGCATTGTTTTGCAGGTAAAATGTAATTTCGGGAAGCTAAAATGCATGTTGGAGGATATCGGGGTTGGACTTGGACGCGAGCATGGGACAAGGCATTGGACAACACAAAATAAAGGGGCTCTGCGATGGAGCCGTGTCACGCTGCCATCGCGGAGGCCTTCTGCCTGGATAGGGAAATTTCGCCCAAATTCCAGAGAGGGTATGCGATGGGTCCGTTGCACGGTGGCTTGGCTCCGCGTTGCACGTCGTGCCACATTGGGCTTTATTTCCTGGACCCCCAGTTCCAGTGAAGGTCCGCGTCCGTAGCGTGTCACGGAGGCAGTGCTCCGCGATACACTCCGTGACACGTTGCTTGTTATTCCGGGAAATATTCCCACCAGTATAAATAGAACAATTAGGTTTATTTTTAATATTCTGACTTGGTGGAGCAAGAACGTGGGTTACAGGCAGTTGAGGGGATGAAATTGTCAGGGTTTTTCTCTCTTTCCTTCTCCTTATATTCAATTGCTTGTATGTTTAACACTCATTTAACGATGTTTAATCCACAAATGAGTGGCTAATTCATCTTCTTGCTGAGGTTATGAACACTTGTAATGAAATGTGATCATTGATTCTTTGGTTTTTCATCTTTTCTTCCATGGTTGTTCTATTAATTCTTGTTATGACTGCATTAATGTGTGGCCTACATTAATGTACATCTAAAAAGTCCGGTTTCACTCGAGAGAGCAAGAAATTGGAAAGTTGTGAATTAATAGGATATGATCTTTTCTTGGTTTGGGAAAATTGGGAATTGATTTACTTTCAGGATAGAAATATACCTAAAAGTCGTATTAGTCAATTTAGGAACCGGATTTGTATGGCTAGAACATGAATTGCATTTAATCACAGAAATGTAGGTGGATGGTTCATGATTCTTAAGTGAGGTTGAATACGAGAGTTTTAATCTCTTGGCAAATGTTCTTGGCTAGCAACCGGAGGAAAAGACAAACCAAATTACATAGATAATTAATTTCATTACATGTTCGTTTAACCTCAGCATGCTCTCATTCATAGTTCAGACTCAAATTCGATAGTTGTTTTAGCTTTAGCATAAAATTATAAAACAAAATATCAAACTCTTGGTTACACTGTTGTCTGCATTTTTAGAATCGAAATATAGTACACTTGAGCAGATTGCACTTCATCCCAGTCCCTGTGGGATCAATACTTGGCTTACTTAAGCCACTTTACTACTTGTTCGACCACGTGCACTTGCGTGTGAGTTTTATACCCATATAAAACGCACGAACACATTTGCACTTCAGTATTGACTTATCGCCAGGTTTCAGTTTCCAGGATCCCAGGTTGTTGTTATTCCTTATTTCTGGCTCAGTTATAATTGTTATCTTATATGTTTATAGTTTTCTGCCTTACATACCAGTACATTTCATTCGTATTGGTGTCCCTTCGCCTGGGGACCTGCATTCATGCCGCAGGTGTAGGTAGAGGTCGGGATTGCCAGTTGCAATAGCAGTTCGTGAGATTAGTGGATGTGTTGGTATGCTCCTTTCTTTTTGGAGCTAAGACTAGTTTTGTTTCAGTTAGAGTTTTGAGATGCAGTTATGGGTAGGTCGGAGCCCTGTTTCGACCATCAGTCAATTTACTATTTAGAGGCTTTGTGGAATTAGTGTGTACAATGGTATTCAGTTTGTGGCCTTGTCTGCTTTTTGTTGTTTAGTTTAGCATACTCATAGCCTTGTTTGCATTGCAGTTTTTTACCCTGTATTGTTGAGACATTATGGGTCCAGTTTGTGCTCCAGATGATTCTGACAGGTGGTATGGACGGCCTAAGTGTTACAGTTACAGATGTCATATAGTCGGCTTCCCAGTCAGTCAGGTATGGGGAGCCAGTCGCGCCCTCCCCCCAGTTATGGGGCGTGACAATTTTAGTTTAGACTTTATATTCAGTTATGTTTCTCCCACTTACTCAGTATACTCAAAGTACTGACGCATACTTTTATGTTGCATCATTTCATGATACAGCTGCAGGTTCTCTGACTCAGCACCGCTAGACGCTGCAGTTCAGATTCTCCATCTCAGCAGTTGAAGTGAGTCATCATCATCCGAGGGAATTATTTCTTTCCTTCAGTCATTTATTAGTTTTAGTCAGACTTAAAGTTAGCTGGGGGCTTGTCCCAGCAACTCCTCAGTTAGATGGCTTTCAGACAGATATGATTTTCAGATTTATCAATATTAATCAATTTTTTTAAACTTTATGTTTTCAGACTTGTCTTTCATAAATGCGTTATGATATTGTTCCAAGTTCCGCTGTGCATGATTACTCAGAATACTAGTGAATGATAGACTAGGGATTGACTGGGGTCACTTGTGGCTTCAAGTACCGTGTCACGTCCAGGTGTAGGCTTGGGGCGTGACAAACTTGGATCAGAGCGCTAGGTTCAGGGTATCCTCGGAAAGTCTAAAAGCCGCATCGAGTAGAGTCCTTGTCATGGGTGTGAAGCACGCCACACTGATGAGGAGGAGGCTATGAGATGTTATTAGGAAAACTCTCCTTTGTTCATACTCTTCATCGTGCGTTAAAGTTCAATTTTAGAAATGCCCTTCTAATTCGTGCTCTGTTTCATTTTAGTGAACCATGTCTCCCAGACACGCTAATGGAAGAAGGGCCGGTAATTTCAACAGACCTGCCCCACCATTCCTAGCAGCTCCTCAAAATGATTCAGTTTCTATCGCAGAGTTTAGAACGGCCATTTAATTACTGGCCCAAACTGTGACCAATCAGGTAAATCAGCAAGTTGTGCCGGTGAACACGAACGGGTCTGCAGCAGCTGCAAGGGTGCGGAACTTCACTTGTATGAACCCTCAATCGTTTCAGGGATCTAAAGTGGGGGAGGACCGCCAAGAGTTTGTAGATGAGGTCAGGAAGATTACCCGTATTATGGGTGTCAGCTCCTCCGAGAGTGCCGACCTGGCTGCCTACTAGCTTAAAGGGGTAGCCCAGGTTTGGTATGAGCAGTGGAAGGAGGGGCGGCCAGTGGAAGCAGGACTGCTGGAGTGGGAGGAGTTCCACACAGCTTTCCTGGATAGGTTTTTCCCTCGGGAACTGAGGGAGGCTAAGATGGCAGAGTTTATGAACTTGTGACAGGGCAACAGGACAGTGGAAGAGTATGCTCTCGAGTTTACCAGGCTATCAAAGTATGCTCTAGAGATGGTAGCTGAGCGAAGGGCTCACATGCTAAAGTTCGTTAATAGGGTATTTAATATGGTCCTCAAGGAGTGCAGGACCGCGATGTTGATCAAGGACATGGACCTTTCTATCTTGATTGTTTATGCCCAGCAAATTGAGGCTGAAAAGCTAAAGGATATGGAGAGAAAGAACAAGCGGGCAAGAACTGGCCATTTAGATTTTGGCCATCATAGATCTAGCGGTGGTAACCGCTCACAGCAGCAACAGCAGAGAGCCCCAGCACCTAGCTCAACCAGCACCCCAACCTTTCGGTCCCGCTAAGATCGGAAGGGTGGGTCATCTGGCACTCTGTCTCAGGCTCATAGTACAGGGAACAGGTATCCAATTTGCCCCAAGTGCGGCAAGAATTATCCCGGAGAGTGTCTACAGGGCAGGGAGGGTTGTTTCGGTTGTGGACATCTCGGCCATCGAATTAAAGAATGTCTGTCAGGAGGATGGGGAAGATCACAATCCACAACCTCAGCAGCTTTAGCAGGCCGACCAGCTCAGCATGCCAATTCTTCAAGTACAGATGGAGGTCAGCACGAGAATCGTTTCTATGCTCTATCTTCTCGTCAGGATCAGGAAAGCTCACCTAATGTAGTTACGGGTATATTACATCTCTTCCATCTAGACATATATGCCCTCTTAGATCCAGGAGCTACTCTTTCATTCGTGACTCCTTATATAGAAGTTCAGTTCAATATAAGTCCAAAGGTCCTCTCAGAACCATTCTCAGTCTCCACCCCAGTTAGCGAGTCAGTTAGAGTTAGCCGGGTGTATAGAAATTGCCCAGTCTCAGTCCCAAACAAAGTAATTCCAGTTGATCTAGTAGAGCTAGACATGGTCGATTTCGACCTTATTCTCGGTGCATTGGTTACACTCCTGCTCTGCCTCAATTGATTGAAGAACTAGAGTTTTCAAGTTCCAGTTTCCTAATAAGCCAATATTTGAATGGACGGGAAACAGTTTAGCGCCTAAGGGTAGGTTTATTTCCTACCTTAAGGCCAAGAAACTCATTTCCAAAGGATGTCTATATCATCTGGTTTGGGTTAAGGATTCCAACTCTAAGACCCCAGCCATTCAGTCAGTTCCAATTGTCAGTGAGTTCTCAGATGTATTTCCTGAAGATCTTCCTAGAGTTCCCCCTAAATGGGAAATAGACTTCGAAATATATCTCCTCCCAGATACTCAGCCCATCTCCATCCCTCCTTATAGAATGAATCCGACTGAGCTTAATGAGTTGAAGGAGCAGCTAAAAGATCTTCTTGACAAGGGTTTTATCAGACCCAGCATCTCTCCCTGGGGTGCTCCAGTGTTATTCGTGCGTAAGAAAGACGGTACCCTCAGAATGTGCATAGATTACCTTCAGCTGAACAAGGTTATAGTTAAGAACAAGTACCCTCTACCCAGAATTGACGATCTGTTTGATCAACTTCAGGGAGCCAGTTGTTTCTCCAAGATTGATCTCAAGTCAAGGTACCATCATTTAAGACTTAGAGAGGGTGACATACCGAAAACAACATTCAGAACTTGGTATGGTCACTACGAGTGTGTGATGATGTTCTTTGGGTTAACGAATGCCCCAGCAGCCTTCATGGATTTGATGAATAGGGTTTTCCAGCAGTACCTAAATATGTTTGTCATTGTATTTATCGACGACATTTTAGGGTACTCAACAAATGAAGAAGATCATGCCAATCACCTAAGGTTAGCATTACAGACTCTTAGAGATCGCCAGTTATTCGCCAAGTTCAGCAAGTGTGAGTTCTGGTTGAAGTGTGTGACTTTCTTGGGTCATGTGGTCTCAGGTGAAGGGATACAAGTATATCCTCATAAGATAGCAGCAGTAAAGGATTGGCCTAGACCTACCTCTCCTACTGAAATCAGGAGTTTTCTGGGCTTAGCGGGTTATTACCGACGGTTTGTGGAAGGTTTCTCCTCCATAGCATCTCCTCTGACCAAGTTAACTTAGAAGAAGGTGAAATTCCAATGCTCAGATGAGTGTAAGAAGAGTTTCCAGGAGTTGAAGACTTGACTCACTACCGCTCCAATGTTAACCTTATCGGAAGGATCAGATGAGTTAGTTGTTTATTGTGACACTTCCAGAGTTGGACTCGGTTGCGTTCTGATGCAGCGGGACAAAGTGATTGCCTATGCCTCCAGACAGCTCAAAGTTCATGAGAAGAATTATCCAACTCATGACTTGGAGTTGGCAGCGGTGGTATTCGCGTTAAAAATATAGAGACACTATTTGTATGGGGCTCACATGGATGTGTTTACAAATCACAAGAGCCTTCAGTATGTGTTCAGCCAGAAGGACCTAAACCTGCATCAGAGACAATGGTTGGAACTGCTAAAGGATTATGACATGAGTGTGCTGTATCACCCGAGTAAGGCCAATGTGGTGGCCGACGCCCTAAGCAGACGGTCTAAGGGAAATGTGGCTCACATTGAGGAAGGAAAGAAGGAGTTAGTGAAAGAAGTTCACAGGCTAGCCCGGTTAGGGGTGCAGTTGGTAGATTCAGCTGAAGATGGCGTGGTAATGCAGAGTGGGTCAGATTCATCTTTGGTAGTTGAAGTCAAATCCAGACAGGATGAGGATCCCACTTTACTTAAACTTAAGGAAGTAGTCCTCAGAAAAGAGATATAATCTTTCTCCCAAGGGGGAGATGGGGTGCTCCGTTACCAGGGAAGGTTGTGTGTACCGGATGTTGGTAAGTTGAGACAACAAATACTACCCGAGGCACACAGCTCGAGATACTCTATTCACCCCGGTGCTACTAAAATGTACCGCGACTTGTGGGATAATTACTGGTGGAATAGCATGAAAAGGGATATCGCCGAATTTGTAGCACAGTGCCTGAATTGCCAACAAGTCAAGGTAGAACACCAGAGACTCGGAGACATGACTCAATATATTAGCATACCCACATGAAAGTGGGAAGAAGTGAATACAGACTTCATTATAGGTCTACCCCGGACTCAGCGACAGCATGACTCAATCTGGCTGGTAGTAGATCGGATGACTAAGTCAGCTCACTTTCTTCTAGTCAAAACCACCGACTCAGCTGAAGGCTATGCCAAACTTTACATCCGAGAGTTAGTCAGACTCCATGTGGTGCCCTTGGCAATCATTTCAGATAGGGGAACACAATTTACCTCACACTTTTGGAAGTCCTTTCAGAAGGGACTAGGCACTCAGGTCAAACTCAACACTGCTTTTCATCCGCAAACCGATGGGCAAGCTGAGTGGACCATTCAGACCCTGGAAGATATGCTAAGAGTGTGCGCGATTGATTTTAAGGGTAATTTGGATGACCATTTACCTCTTATCAAGTTTGTGTACAACAACAACTACCATTCCAGCATCCAGATGGCCCCATTTGAAGCATTGTATTGTAGAAGGTGTAGATCTCCTATATGGCGGTTTGAAGTTAGTGAAGCTACCTTGATAGGGCCAGACTCGGTTCACGAGGTAATGCAGAAAGTTCAACTCATCCGAAAAAGGTTGAAAACAGCTCAGAGCCGCCAGAAATCTTATGTCGATGTGCGGAGAAAAGAGTTGGAGTTTGTAGTTGATGACTAGGTATACTTGAAAATTTCGCCCATGAAAGGGGTGATGAGGTTTGGAAAGAAAGGGAAGCTCAATCCGAGGTATGTGGGACCTTATAGAATTTTAAGGCGTATCGGCAATGTGGCCTATGAACTAGAGTTACCTTCAGAACCAGCAGTTGTACATCTAGTTTTCCATGTGTCACTTCTGAAGAAGTGCACTGGAGATCCAACTTCAGTTGTACCATTGGACAGCGTGGGAATAAAGGATAGTCTCTCATATGAGGAGGTACCAGTCCAGATCCTTGACCGTCAAGTTTGTAAGCTAAGAAACAAGGAGATAGCTTCAATCAAGGTTTTATGGAAAAATTAGCAGGTTGAAGGAGCTACATAGGAGGTCGAAGTAGATATGATGGCCAAATACCCACATTTGTTCTCTACTGGCTCTAGCACAGTTTGAAATTTACTTTTGACCCTAGAACTCAATTTTGTTTTCACGACTCAGTTCAGGTGGTCAAGTCTCTTTCATGTTTTTGAATGTATTTATGAAGAGAGAATTCAGTTCCGCTATGTATTTTGAAACGAAGGTAGTTGTTTCGTCAGTTTTGGAGTTAAATGAATAGTATTTGGAACCTTGGTTGTTATTCTCTGCTTTCCTGTGTGTTTTCTAACATTTGAGGATGAATGTTTTCAAGGGGGAGATATTGTAATGCCCCAGAAACTCAAAATCAATATCCGAAACTTAAATCAGAAAAATCTGAAAACTGCAGAAATGTTGTAGGACGGCCCACCTGACGAGTCGTTAAGTAACCTCATGACTCGTTAGGTGATCTATGAGGAGGACGCTGGATAATGTAAATGAGGGAAGCAGGGTACCTAACGAGGGACTTCACGAGTCGTGGTCACTGACCACGACCCATTAGGTCACTCGTGGTCAGACCTTAGTTGAAAAAATATTGTGTTGTCCAGTGTACTTGAAGAATGGGGGCAACGAGTCGTAGTCCCCAGTAACGACTTGTTATGACCCTCATTACCAGGACCAGTTAATTTTTAGCCAGTGTACCTGACGGGCGTGACCACGAGTCGTGGTCAGTCACCACGACCCATTAGGTCACCCGTTAGGGCCACCTGATAGTTTTTTTTCCAGCGATTTTCTAAGGGCTATTTAGTAATTTTCTACCCTCCAAAGCTTTAAACTACGTTGTTTTAACATTAGTTTCAAACGTTTTAGTGGAGGTAATGTGTTCTTTTCCTCATTCCCCACTCAAACCCTCTAGAACAGAACGTAAAGTTCTCTGTCAGAGTATTTCGGAGCAAGAGCTAGGACAGATCTTTCCTCTTTGAATCTCAAGAGATTTCTCCAGGTTTCTTCGTCAGGTATATGGGTACTCAACAAGGAAAATTACTCTTCCCTTGTGTTTCTCAAAATTCTTCCATAACTTCTCTATTAGTTTTAGCCCTGAGTTTTTCGAATACGAAGAAATTACATGTTATTATTCATCAATCTCTCATAGAATGATATTCTCGTTTATTATTGACATGAATTCCATCAGTTCTTACTTAAATAATCGAGATTCTTGCAAGAGTGAATTGAAGCCCTGAATTATGGTATGAAGATGACTTTGCTTGAAAATCTCCCTCTAGTGAATTTAGCATGTTCGCGCTGAATTTTCCTTGAAACTCTTTTATATATGAAACAAGAAGATATTCCATTAATAAGGATAATTTTATACTTGATAAATTATTTTTCTTGAATTCTTGAGTTGTTCTATATTGTGGAATTCCTGTGTTGTTGGAATGAGTCGAATTCTCCATTAGTTGCTTAATAGTTCTGTTTAGTTAGAATGTAGAACCCCTTCAGAACTATGCAGTAATTGTCAACTAATCAGTTTGACTATAGAAATTCTCGAGGTGTCAGTAATACCTCCCAGATATCAGAATTAGAATCAGAATTCAGTTATTGGTCTACTTGGCAGTCATGACATTTCAGATATATGGCTCTAACTTGCCCCAGGACCCCAGTTTAGATTTCAGATTGTTCTTAGACGGTTACGACGCTTCTAGATGAGTAGCTCTGACCAGTCTAGAACCCAGTTTCAAAATCTGATCTGATAAGACTCTCTAGGTAATTTCAGTTATATGTCCCTGACTAGTCTTGGACCCCAGTTTCGAGCTATCAGCCTAGTAGTTCAGTATAGGTTTTCCAGTAGGAGTAGGACTTATCACCGAGCGGACCGGGGTTCCAGCACACCCAGGTTCCCGGAACTACATTGCCAGCGTAGGTTATAGTTACAGATTATTGGCCTGATTGGCCCCAGACTTTTGTGATCACCCATTTCATGCCTTTATACCCTGGCAAGGTATATTGGGTCCTATAGGTGGGGTTTATACATCAGAATCCATGTCTAGCTCACGTGGTTATATGTCGGTTACAGACTCTCCCACTAGTCAATCTAATCTAGTTTCAGAATAAGAATCTCAGTTCAGTTTCAGCCCTATCAGTTTAACTCAGTTCAGTACAGTATCTTAACCTCAGTTTTTCAGACTTAAGGTATGTCCTTGACCATCAGACAGGATCATCTTGACCATTTTAGATTACATCAATAGTTCAGTTCAGCTTACCTGTTGGTCACTGCGTGCCATTTTAGTTTAGACTTTATATTCAGTTATGTTTCTCCCACTTACTCAGTACATTCAAAGTACTGACGAATACTTTTATGTTGTATAGTTTCATGATACAGTTGCAGGTTCTCTGACTCAGCACCGCTAGACGCCGTAGTTCAGATTCTCCATCTCAGCAGTTGAAGTGAGTCCTCATCATCCAAGGAAATTATTTATTTCCTTCAGTCATTTATTAGTTTCAGTCAGACTTAGAGTTAGCTGGGGGCTTGTCCCAGCAACTCCTCAGTTAGATGGCTTTCAGACAGACATGATTTTCAGATTTATCAGTATTATTCAAATGTTTTAAACTTTATGTTTTTAGACTTGTCTTTCATAAATGCGTTATGATGTTGTTTCAAGTTCCGCTATGCATGATTACTCAGAATACTAGTGAATGATAGATCAGGGGTTGACTTGGGGTCACTTGTGGTTTCAAGTACCATTTCACGTCCAGGGTGTAGGCTCGGGGCGTGACACTGGTGCACTGCATGGAGACTTACTGGGCCTAATAAATCCCTTATCTAGCAGGTCCCTCAGTTGATCCTTCAACTCTTTTAGCTCCACTGGAGCCATTCTATAAGCCAGAATAGAAGATATAGGTTGCGTGTCGGGAAGAAGATTTATACCAAAATCAATCTCGCGCTCGAGAGGGACACCTGGCAAATCATTGGGGAATACCTCTGGATACTCACATACCACTGGAAATGACTGAATTGTCGGGGTCTCGGACTCTACATCCTTAACCTTAGAGCTGTCAAAATGGTCTCTGCCCATGAGGCCGGCCCAACCCAACTCTTTAATTAAGTTGGGTTGGGAAAATATTTTACAGCCCGTTTAGAAATGAGGCCTAAAAGCCCAGCCTCATTTGACCCGTCAGCCTCAGAGGCCAGCCCAGCCTACAAAACTTAAAAAATAACTAATTATTAAATATATAATATATTAACTAATTAAGAAAATAAAAAAATAATATAAGACAAAATGAAAAGAATGAAAAGATGTACATTTTACATTTATACAGCAGCAGTACATAGTACTACAACTAGACTACTAGAAGTCTAGAACTATTAATATTTAATAGGATTATATTTTATATAATAAATTGATAATAAGATAAAGACTTCTAGCAAATAAAATTAGATTTAAGTCTTCTAAATTCTACGGTTTTCTTCTCTCCATTTTGGCTCATGCGCAGCTTTTCTTCTTGAGCAGTCACAGCCTTTGTGAATTTTTGATCTCTTCATTTTTAGTGAGTGACTAATTAATTATATTTATTCTTCTTTTGGTTCATCTTAGTTATTATCTTATGCACTTGTTGTTATAATGAAGACCTATAATGGTTGGTGATTTTTAAGTAATCAAAATTTTCATTTATCATGTTTTAGATTACGTTTAAATTTTATTAAAGGGCCAACTCGTCCTAACCTGTGGCCCGCTTAGGGTTGGGTTGGGATGCCATCTTTAAGGCCCTTTTGTTAAAAGGGCCAACCCGTCCTAACCCGTTTAACTCATTGGCCCGCTAGGATTGGGTTGGGTTGGGTTGGGCCAACCCGTTTTGACAGCTCTACTTAATCCTAACTAGGTGGTACATGCAACCCTTAGAGATCATTTTCCTAGCCTTAAGATATGAAATAAACCGACCGGCTGGTACAGCGGAATTACCCTTCCATTCCAGAACTGACTCACTCGAAAATCGAAATTCCACCGCATAGGTCCTACAATTAATCGAATCATACCATGCAAACAACCAATCCATACCTAAGATGATATCAAATTTCGTCATGGCCAACTCTACCAAGTCTACAGAGGTAACCTTATGCAACACTATAATGGGGAAACCTCTATATACCATCCTAGCTACAACTGATTCACCGACTGGAGTAGATACGGAGAATGGTTCTGACAGAATTTCAGGGATAAATCCAAAACAACTAGAAATATAAGGGGTCACAAAATACAAAGTAGCTCCTAGATCTAACAAAGCATAAGTATCAATATGGAAGACTTGCAACATACCCGTGACCATGTCTGGCGAAGCCTCCTGCTCCTGGCGAGGCACTAGGGCATAAAACCTGTTTTGGCGCTGACCACCTACTGAACTAGTGGAGGCGCCCCGCTGGAGTAGAAAAACTGGATGCAGGGAAATCTCTGATCCTGTGTCCGGGTTTGCCACACCCAAAGCAAGCATTCGCACCGACCAGGCACCTCCCAAGATGATTCTTGCAGCACTTCGCACAAACTGGAAAAGTGCTCTCCACCTACATGCTACCATGATCCCTCGAGCCTGTATCCCTGCTCCTCTGGTCTCCCCTAAACCTGGATAGCGCGTTGGCCGATGATAGAGCTGGAGCAATGGACCTGTGCTGAGTCTGTTGACGTGGTCCACCCCTTGACCTGGCCTGAGAAACCTCGTAGTTGTCGGTCCTGGCCCTATTGGCCTCTCTCTGCCTCCTGTAGACTGAATCCATCTGCTACGCATGCAATACAATATGATAAAAATCAATGTCCCGGTGAAGAATGGCGCTCTGGCAATCCTTGTCCAAGTAATCTGCTACTCTATGCAAAAAACGGCTCACCCGAGCCTGCTGATCCACCACCAACTTTGGAGCATATTTAGATAACCGGGTGAAATCCAATGCATACTCCTGGATAGATATGTTACCTTTCTTTAGATTAACAAAATCGGCCACCTTGAGCTCCCTCATCTCCCGAGGGAAGAACCGATCCATGAATGTAGTGTGAAACTCATCCCAACCTATGGGGCCTACACCCGCCACCCTGGTATCTCTCCATTGCTTAAACCATATATGTGCTACCCCCTTTAGCTGATAGGAGGTCAAGTCAATGCATCCCCATTGTTCACCCCCATAACCTGGGTGACCTTCAGAATCTTCTCAATGAAATCATGTGGATCCTCGTCCACCTTTGACCCCGTGAACTCCGGAGGGCTCATCCTCAAGAAATCCCTCACCTCAGCTGCCACTGCATTCCGATTCTGAGGGAAATACACCACCGTCTGATTCTGGACTTGGGCAGTCATGGCCTGTTCCAGCATCTGAATCGCCGCCCTAAACTCAGCGTGGGCGGCTAGCTCTGGTACGTGCTCCTCGTGAACGGGTGGAGTTGGCTGATGTGCACTATCATAGGCACCCTCATGACGATTTCCATTTCCGTTTCTCTTGGAATTTACTCGATGTGGAGGCATGATTCTGCAAATGCGAATAGCATGAATTAGAAGAGTAAGGGACGTTCATCGCACGACATGGATCATGAAAGAAGGGAATATTTCCTAAACGTCTAGTAGACTCTTCGTCATAAGTGTGGCTCGCTTCACACCCATGTAAAAGATTCTACTTAATGTGTCTTTCAGACTCCCTAGGACATATAAAACCTATGGCTACCAAGTTTGTCACAACCCAAATGTACACCCGGATGGTAAACACGGGACAAGGAGCCCCGAGAGACTCCATGTCAACCCATGGCATGAGCATACATCTAATACAGTCACATGAGTGAAGACTTATCATATAAGAACGTAATCATAATGTAGTCAAAGGGGAAAATCAGTACAAGACTCATACAATACGGCTGAATACAACTTGTAGTCTGATAAGCCTCTAAACATGAAGGACGGATTGATGGGACAACTCCCCAACTAATCCAACATCCAAAAACTGAAAGAAAAACATAGAGTATGAAAATACATCCCTCGAAACATGAGGACTCACAAAGAGCGCTGAGAGAAAATCTGAAACTATCTACGGGTGAGGATGAGCCTGAGAACTGGGACCTGTATCATGAAACAATACAGCATAGAAAGTATGCAGTCAGTACGTAGAATGTACTGAGTATGCAAGGTAAGTAAAACGGACATTTTAAACATATAAGAAATTCATAAATGATCATAAGAGTAGGACATCATGCTCGTATCGTAAATCATAACAACATATCATACAACTCAAGGTTTTCAAAACATTCGTAACATAAACATAATCATAATAGAAGAACTTTACTTAACATAAATTCAGCCAAAATACATAATCATAACATGAATAAATTGGGAGGAACAGTGGGAGATTCTCTTAACCGACATACCTCATATGAGCACACATGAAGCCCGACTTGTAACCCTAGTCGGGAGGGTGTTCATACCTTTCTAAGGGAAGAACCATGAAAGTCTGATATCACCATGAAAAGGGTCATTTGGGCCAAGGACTAACATGAAATGGGTCCCAACATACCTACGGTGGCACGTAGTTCATGAGATCCGAGGCTTAACCTGAGCCCCGAACCTACTCTATGTTTCGATATTACTCCCAAAACATATATTGTGCTCATAATAATACATACATGAGTTCATGGGCTAGTTAAATCATGATAATCGTATACATGCTTGAACATATGAGAACTAGCCATGAATGAGGCCCGTGAGTCGGCCAAAAACATAATTCATGATTGATAAGATTCATACATATTTGTAGATCATGCATATAACTTAAATTTCATAAAATCATAATGGATAACATAATAAATTCATAATTTAAAATATAATTCATGCTGGCCTTGTAAAGAACATCATCGGGAAAATAGATCATACATCGATTCATCATAGGGCATGCATAATTAAGCTTAATCGCTTAAAAATTAAAATCGACCATATTATAATCAATTTAAATCTCAAAAGATGACAAAATCCATAGATTATGATAATATTTCAAAATCACAAAATCCATAATTAAATCATTTGATTTTTAAAATAAATTACAAAACCTCATGAGTATTTTGAGAAATTTTAAGTAAAATCGTAGAGTAGGAGCATGGGTGTGGAAGAATTTACCCATTGATGACATTTCATACCTGGGATTATCAGATTCTAACTCTCCTTAGAAGCCCAAGAATGAAATTGGAAGAACTGAAGAGAAGAACTTAAAATCTCCTTAGATTACCTTTCAATATCCTTGCATGCATGAATGAGTTTAGAATAAATCATTTTCTTAAAACCCCAGCTTTCCCAAGCCAAAACGACGTAGTTTAGGGCCTCATATCGTTAAAAAGTTGAAATTACCCTTAATGAACCTGCACTGAAATATTGCCGGATGGAACCAACGGATAGCTCTAACAGGTCATTGGAACAAATGACGACCCGTCATGACCCTCATCGTATGCACTGCTGAAGGCTTACTTCCGGAATCAACCAACGAACGGACAGGACAACTCGTCCTACCAACCAACAGTCCATTACTTCGTTTGTGGTTTGCTCATGGACCTTGGCATCTTATGTTCTAACAGGCCACACCATGACTCATCACAACAAGCAATGAGTCATTGTTTCCCTTCCGTCAAACCCACTGGAAACCCTATCCTCCAACAACGACCACAACCAATGACTCATTGTTTCTCCTAACGGGTCATTGGGAGACCCGTCATGGACCACCTGAAGATCCCAACTACTTCCAACAACTGCTAACAACGACTCGTTGTTTCTCACAATGAGTCGTCATGTCACCCGTTGTCTGCACTGTCACCCAGCCTAATCTCAACTAACGACTCATTACAATGACTTGTGGTTTGATACCACGAGTCGTACCTTGGGTCGTCCTGCAACTTTTTTCCCAATTTCTACAATTTTCAACCTTTCACTCCTGGGTTTATTCCTACACACTTCTGGGGTATTACAAGCATGATAGATAGCACAATTATATCTTAATAGTAGTTTGAATAATATAATAGCAGCTTGAAGTAATAAAATAGTGGCCTTAGAGGAGCATAGTAGTAACTCGAAATTAGCATAACAACAATAGCACAACCATAGCTTGAAGTAGCACAATAATAATGGTAGCTTGCAGGCAACACAACAGCAGCTTGAAATAGCCCGATAATAATAGTATAATAGTATCTCTGAGTAGCACAGTGATAGCTTGAGGTAATACAATAGCACAATAATAGCATAATAGTAGCTTGATAGGAGAAAATATATAGCTTGAAGATTGCAAAATATTGGCTTGAAGGTAGAATGATTGTGGTACATATAATAGTTTAAATACTAGCATAACGGGCCTAATTGAATAACACAATAGCAGTATGGCATAATAATAACTTGAATATCAGGTTGAAGATAGCACAATACGGGCCCGATTGAATAATGGTAGCATGATAACCACTTAGTAGTGGTAGTTTGACTTGCTGGCACTATAACTTGACTCTAAAGGCATAGTAATAGCTTGATAATAATAGCTTGAATACGGGGTCATAATAGAACTGGAACCTAGAGGCGTAATGATAGCTTGGAAGTAGCACAATAGGTGTCTAATACAAATGATGGATGATCCAAGAATAAAATAGTCCAGTATTTGTTTGAGTGAGAAAGGCATAGGTCCTTCTCAACCACGGGAATATTTCTTAGCGAGGTGTGACTATACTCAAAGAAAATTTGTGAGTTTTAAAGGCAAGGTTAATACGTACCTTTGCATGTCCTTTGCTCTTTGTCATTGTTTTGACTTCTATGGACTTTGCATTTTTGTGAAATTTTTGAGGAATCCTCAAAAATTTCTGCCCCAGTTTAGAATGCAAAGTGTTTTAGCAAATCTCCTTGTTGCCTGCTCGCGGAATATTTGAAGTTCCCTCAAAAATTCTGCCCCAATTTGATTTAAGGACCTTGTATTCCTGCTTCACTCAAACAAAATTATCAGTTCAAAAGGAATGGTTGTCTTATATTTGAACATCAAGATTTATTTTTGAATCCACATTTGTCGTTGAAGGGTCGAACGAAATTTCCATGGATTTCATATTTAGATGTGAGCAAAATAAGAAGGTTTTATTTGATTGAGACCAGGCCCAGAAGTGGGCTGCCTACATATTCAAAAGGAATCAGGTCAAACGTAGTTCGGATTACAGAAAAAAATGAAAAAGCTATAGAGCGGATGAAGTGGAGAGTGGAGACACTCTGCTTATGACAGTCTCGTCTTTGCTAGTTTCTTTTACGCTTTCTTGTCAAATATCTCGAAACTACTTTTGCCGGATCACCTTGAACAATGATTGCTCCAGGAGTGATGTAATTGTAGTTCATTGGTCCTTGATGCACTACTATCTTCCTCTTCTCAATCAAATCCTGAATCTTGTACCTTAGTGCTGCACATTCTTCAGTATCATGGCCTTGAATATTTGAATGGTACGCACATCTCTTGGATGGATCAAAATTTGGGGACGGGTTCTTGGGAATCCATCCTTTCCTTGGTTTCAAAACTCCTTGGTCCCTCAACCTTTCAAATATGCTTGTCAAAGGTTCTGTTAAAGGGGTAAATGCACGAGACTTTACTTCTTTAAATTGATTGGACTGTACCGGATGAGCTTGGTGTCGAAAATCATGTTGGCTGAAATCTAGTGGTGTTTGATAAACTTGGTGTTGGGAGCTTTGCTCATTGCAAGAGTCGACGGTAGTGCACACTTGTTGTGCATCCTGATGGTGTTGTGGTGGAGGAATAGTGGTTGATATACATTTTTTCCTTTTATTCGGAGGACTTTCTCATGCTTGAGAACTTGTTTGTGTTGTGGCAATGTCAATAAATTTCCCTACTCGAATGCCATATTCCAATTCTTTCCCAATTCGAATCAGACTTGTGAAACTATGAATGATTGTAAAATATAAATATTTACGGTATATTACCGTCTAGTGATTTGATGAAATATTGGACTAATTCCTCTTCAAATAGTGAGTGACGTATCTTAGAAGCTTCTCCCCTCCATCGTATCACATATTCCTCAAAATATTCATGGGCCATTTTTCTTACTTCAAGCAAATCCAAAAATGTCGGATCATCCTTCGTGTTAAACTTGTATTGTTCCACGAAATCTCGAGCCATATCTTCCCAAGTATGCCATTTGTTGAAATCTTTCTTGACATACCAAGTGAACGTCATTCCTAACAGACTCTGCATAAATAAACTCATTAGGAGAGCTTCATCATGTCCAATTCTGACTAATCTACCGCAATAGTCCTTCAGATGCTCAATTGGGTCTCCATGCCCATCGAAAATTTTGAATTTCGGGGTCTTATATCCCAGCAGCAACTTAACACTTGGGTGTAGACACAACTTCTTATACCTTAGGTCTGGGATATTTTTCGAGAGTAGTTTCTCATCCATAATCTTCTCCGGGTCATTGAACTCTTTTCGTAGTGTCATGATCTCGCCTTTGGATGTTGTCATGTCTTGCAAAGTGTCAAGATGAGTGTGTGCCGGAAGTATCTGTTGAGGGAGTGTATGATATAGGGTTGGATGGAGAGGTACTGTCAGGAAGATACTTTGTGTTAGAAGACGGCCAAAGTTTTTGTTTGAAATAGAATTAGAATTGTTTGGGATGTTGTACATTTTGTCAAATTGCGGATTCTCAACTGAGTTGATGTTTAAATACCTGACAACCTTTTAAAAATAAGCAAATCAAATGCAAACACCAATTAACACATAGCACGAGTAATAATAATAATATTAATAACATCCAAGCGATAAACACATTAGAGAGTTTTAAGCCAAACAAGCAAAAATTTAAACTCTAACATAATGCAAAATTTAAGGCACGGCGTGGATAAAAGTGATGAAAACGTGATTTTAGTAAATGCTAGAGAATTTTGAATTAGTAGATGGTGGCAGTGCGAATTAATTCAGCAAGTCAATGCAATGAGCAAGGACAACTTACGCTGAACAATAAGATCCTTGATTTGAATAAAGGAGATATGTATTGCTAGGTAAAAATGATGAATAATACTTATTCAAGACGAGCCAAAATTATGAGAGATTGATGAGATATCAAAAACTTAGTGGCAATGAGATAAGCTAAACTGGAGTTTAGGCTTAATTTGAACAAATAAGATGATTATGTGACTGCAAATGTATTAATGCTAAAAGGATATTTTGTAAGCCACATAAAATAATTTTGATAAAAAAAATAATTTGGATTAGACTCCAAGACTGTATGATTTAGGCAAAAAGTGTAAGTTATGTGGAATATAAAATTGTGAGAGTGTAAGCATGAAACGATTCTAGAATTATCTAAAGATTACAGCCCGAAGGATGAAGGGAAACAAAATAAGAAATAATTATATAAGTAAAACAACGATACAAGCGACAGATAATTTGTGCGTCCTTGTTACACCCCGTAGAATTCCCGGCACTCAGATGACCTATTCCCACGTTGGTTAAGCATATTTGAAGGCCATACGTGTTGGAGAAAGGCCCGGGAAAAGATCGGACGAGAAGCCCGTCGAACCATCGCGGAAGGAGACGAGGCAGAGCCCCTCCGCGATGGCAGCGTGTCACGGAGGAGAGGCCTCCGCGATGGCTCCGTGACACGTTGGCCTTGTCCAGGCCCAAGTATATAAAGCCTCACTTCGGTTTTAAATGATAAAAACTTTATAAAATTTCCAGAGAACGCAGCAAAACAGAGGAGGACGAAGAGGGAATATATATTATCGCTCGATTACGCTGCTAAACGCGACCCAAACTCAAATTAACTCCAGATACGGGGGTATTTAGGGACAGAGAGCATTCCTACGAATTCAGTTTCGCAAAATACGGCCGGCGAATCGTCGAGCCACCGAGCCAAGGTAAGTGGAATTGCTCTAAATTAGTGTCTATGTGTCCCTAGCTGTGAAGTGAATATTTCTCCCTTCTGGACTGCTGAAAAATAGCGAGTTTTCGACCGTCTTTCGATAAGCCTAATTTTAGGCTATAAGCTATATCGAAAGTGACGTTGCCTTTTGAAATAAAGTTGTATTTAGTATTGATTGACATATTTATGAATGCAGTTGGGAGAAAACAGTTGAAGTACCGGCCGAGCCTCGTCCGACAGATGGATAGCTCAAGAATAAGGTATGTAAAGTTAGTTTCCTCGGCAAGTTAAGTAATATTGAGATAATATAGCAATTTTCAGACCAGTAGAATGTTCAGAAGTCGAGTATTGCGTTATTATGAATATTGGTACAATGTGAGAAGCATTGGGTTGTCATGTGTACGAAACCTATTAGTATGATATAGATTCTAACGCAAGTGTTGGAGAGTGCCTAGTATACTCAGTGTGTGATGTGATGTGCTATGTTAAGATATTGTTGTGTTCAGTCGAAACCTCGTGAAGTAGTACAGTATCCGTAAAGCATTTCAGAAACAGAATAGCAGACTAAAATGAAGTTTAGAAAGCATGTTAGGAATAGTAAATCAGGTTACTATAGAAAATCAGTATACCGCACAGTTCAGCAGAAAGACTATATTGGTACATACATATATAGTACTTCCAGCCTCAGCATGTATTAAGTATGTACATATTTCTATCACTAGTCCAGCATATAGTGTATACAGAAACTTAGTAAACAGCAGAGTTTTCAGCAGAAACATTATCTAATATAGCATTTGCCCAGTACAGTCCGACAAGAGACTATATTCATATTTATACATCTTTACCTGCCTCAGCACGTATTAAATACGTACAGATCACTATCATTAGCTCAGCATGTAATATATATGACACTTTACCCCTATTAGCCTCAGCATGTGAGATACACAGACAACATTACTAGTTGAGACCGTTGTATTGTTTGGGGTTGGATTACCCAGCATCCATGACCGCCCCAGGGTTAGTAGTTGTATCAACTCGTCCGCCAGAGGATGAGGATACGTCACTCTACGAAGTGATATGCCGTCCCGCAAGGGGACAAAGATGGGATGCCAGTTTCCCCATATTGTGCCTTGGTCGGCCCTTATACACCCCCGTCAAGCGGGTACGCCCGGGGTGTTGATTCAGGAGTCCTTCGGACTCAGGTACAGTTATAGTCAGGGGCTCAGCGAGCCCAAGTGCATACCCAGGGGACCGGCAGGATGCTTACAGCCATTGTAGGAGATGGGATGACCGGGGTAGGGGTATAGATTCTGTGCTGGTTGTACCTCCCGGCTTATGGGGGCCGGGTAAGGTTTGTGTGTGCTATGTTACGTTATTTCATGTTATGCCATGTTATGTTAGATACAAGTAGATCAGCACTAGCACGATACGTTTCCAGGTATGACTCTTATCCTTTCCAGTAAAGATTGAGAGAAGGTATGATTTACATTATCAGACAGTCAGTCTATTCTCTCTACTTCAGTTTCTTCAGTTATATTATTGTATTCAGACTTTGCTTTCAGTTATTGCTTTACATACTCAGTACCAGCGGTACTGACGCCCGGTGGGGCGCTACATTACTTGCCTGCAGGTACTGATAGACGAGCAGGTGACACTACGTGATTCCTGTCAGCGATCAAGTATTCAGCTCCTGTCATCCGGAGACTGAATTCCCGAGGTGTATTTCAGTTCTTTTGTTATACAGTACGGGTAGGTCGGGGCCCTGTCCCGATCATTTCTATTGCTATTCCTAGAGGCTTGCAGTCTGTGTATTTCCCTGTGGTCAGTTGAGCCGGTCGTGTGAGGCCGTGCAGTTGTTAGCTGTTAGTACTCTTGCTTCTTTTATGTTGGCCGTGTGGGGCCATAAGTTTGACAGTAGTGGTGACCTTGCCGGTCACGTAGCCTTCTAGTATTTTACCGCTGAATGCAGATAACTAGACAGCATGGTGGCCTTGTCGACCCGCATAGGCTTCCCTATAGTTGCTTGTTCTGGTCAGCTGTTATTACAGGTACAGGAGGCTATAGGCCAATGGGCTGGAGGCTGTGGTTACAGCCGTTATATAGCCCTTTGTTTCCAGAAATGTGAGTTAGAGCCATCCAGGCACCAGATGTGCCCAGGCTTAACAGTCCAGCAGGTTAGGTCCTAGTAGGGCACCAGGTGCCAGTCATACCCCCCAAGGCGGGGTGTGACAGTCCTAATATATTGTGACCTCTTTTGTGCCAGAGGTAGGCCTAGTGAATTTTGAGGGACGAATATGCCATAATATATCATTTCTTTCGCTCTTATTGAAATATTACAAGAATGAAAAATTATAAAAAAAAAAAAAAAAACTTTCCATAGTTGAAATGAAATATTCCTTTTCCTTTTGGTTTCTTCAAAGCTCACATGTCATGATTTAATAACCTGCATCATAAGCGTTAGTTTACCCTAAAGAGAAAATAGTCTACATTTTTAGGCATATTCAACTCTCAAAAAAGTAAATGCAAATAAGTATGATAATGTCCTTTTCGAGATTATAAATCTCTTTGGACTTTGTGTGAATTCAAACTAATAGTCTCAATATACCAAGGGTAATGAGATCTCCTAGGGATAATTCATGCATGACTTGAAATATATTTCTAAGAGTTGGATAGACACGGACTGAAAGATCTTCTTATGAGAGAAGACACGTGGTCACATGGTAGTAAAACTATCCATTCACCGTACGTATATGCCAACTTTCTAAATGGGTTTTTGAAAGAATTTCGGAGAAGTGCAAAGAATAACTCGCGTGTATAGTATGTGATAGTGAGAAGTTTCCAAATAGGGGGATATGAGCGAATGAAAAATCATAATAATTACAATGTGCACACAATAAACAGTTAAGAAATGCAACAATTATTTAATGAAGCAATAAAAGTAAATACATAAATAAATAAGTCATAAGATATGTCACACAAATAGGTAAAGGAATAGTTGCAACAAATTAATCAGGTAATAAGAGAAGGAAGATATTCAAACAAGTAAAAATACAGGAAAAGCTAAAAATGGAAAAAAAAAATAATTTAAGTAAGGAAACAAATAAAGGGAATAAAGAGAAGGATTAAACACGGAAGAATATAATAATTTAAACAAGGCAAAAGATAAGGGAAAGGGAATAATTGAAATACACATGGATTATGAAGATGTTCGTTTTGGGATTGAGAATCAAGGAAAAATTTTCACTAAATCTTGACGTGCCATTGACGTCGCGATTTTCTAGGTTTGAGATGATTTGTATTCCCTATTAAAGGTGTACACGGTCCAGATCTAAGAATAAGAATGGGTATGACACGGTTCCCCCAAGCGGACAACTTGAGAGTGAGGAAGCTCATGACCGTCGACGCACCTCTAATCGACCAAATTATGAAGCATTCCTCGGAGGGTGCTTTAATAGTGAACAGCCGTGAAACCATGCAACCGTTGTCAAGTGTGTGATAGTTAAAGGTTTCCAAGTGGGGGAAAGTATGAGCGTAATGGCAATATAAGGAAAGCAGAGAACAATTAATCAAATAATGATAAATGTAGATATAAAAAAATAGAAAAAACAAAAAAAGGGAGAGCAAGACGTTAGTAACTTCGTGCTTGAAGC
Organism: Datura wrightii; assembly: GCA_035772735.1. Lineage (NCBI taxonomy): Eukaryota > Viridiplantae > Streptophyta > Magnoliopsida > Solanales > Solanaceae > Datura > Datura wrightii. The sequence continues at coordinate 53,878,473 of JASDFA010000023.1, forward strand.
AATATAAGGAAAAATAATCAATTAAACAAGGAAACAAATGAGTGGAAAAAGGAAAGGGATTAAACATGGTAGGAAACAAATAAACAGAAAAGGAAAGGATATATATATATATATATATATATATATATATATATATATATATATATTTTAAAACTCAATTAAAAAAATTTAATTAAAATCCCACATAAAACGAACACATAATGGTTAGAACCTAAAATAATTCCCAGCAGAGTCGTCATGCTATCGCGCCCCATTTTTCTCGCGAAAAGTGAAACTCGACATGTGACAACTCTTTTAGGATTATTAAAAAGAGAGTAGAGTCTCCACCTAATAATTTGAGATGCGTTAGGGCACCGTACTAACCTAAGGGTCTGTTTTACTAACCTAGGTCACCACAGTCGGGCAATAGTTCAAATTACCTCGAAAGGAAGGTGTTAGGCACCTTTCGAGGTCCACAAATGTGGTTCCCGCTGGATTCTTTAATTATGTGGGGTATTTACTAAGCGAGCAAATAAGATTGATCTTAAACCTTTTATGTTAAAACAACTTAAATAAACTAAGTGATAAAAAGATCTTAGCGTAGTCAAATAGCTTTGTAATTAAAATAAAAGGAATTCAAACAAGTAAGAAAAAATAAGATTGAGACAATATAATAAAAGAAATAAATTTAACAATTTATGCAAATAAGGATTGACAAATAAAGACAAACAATAATAAATAAATGATAAATTAAGAGGAAACAATAACAAAACAAATGAATAAAAATTTTAAGGATTGGACCTAACCTCGAAGAGGCGCCTACATATCCCAAAGAGAATCAGGCTATACGTAGTTCTGCATTAGAGAGGGGAGGGGTTATTTTAACCTAACGGAATCACCCCGTGCAACTAAAATAATATTTCACAATCGTTAAGATTGCTCATATTATTCAGCGAGCACAGACTATTATATCCCAACTAATCACCTAATTAATTAGTTATTAGCCTAAAATCGCTCTAGATGAAGAAGACTAACGCCCTAACATTTGTCTGTCCATCCCAAACTTAATGTTCAAGAGGCGTTGGACTACTATTTTGGATTATGGGTCTAAAAATCTTAGGATTTTTAAAGGTGATTAAACGTTAAACAAACAAATACAATTAACAAATCAACACATGATTTCATATAGCCTCTATGCAGGTAGATCCTACAAGCACGATTTCTAAACGTGTGTTGCGAGAAAATCCTATGGACCTGATTGGTAATGCACAAATATCGGAGTTAAATATATAGCGAATAATGTGACATCACTTAGACATGATGCGTGATTTAAATAAATCATTGTATGATCCTATGGGCATGGTTTCTATTATAATGGATCCTATAAACATGATATCAAATGATTGATTATATTACATCATGAAATAATCCCTATAGGTGAGAATTTTTAACATGACATCTACTTCACATGTTTTAAAAATATAATTAATTCTTAAACACGCACTAATCACAAACTGATTTGCTATGATACTGCATATTATTATATAACAATTCATAAGCAGGATGACTATTAAAATAAACAGGTATAACTGCTACAGAAATAAAATTAGTGACAAAATGATAAGAAACTCGTGGTTTTTAAAAAAAATATGTTGATTGGAGAATTATCCTATAGGTATGAATTCTAGTACTTATTCTTAAAAAATGATTTCTTAATAAAGATAACTGTGCATTTTCCGTAAGCACAATTTCAAGTGGAATTAAATATAAATCCTATAGGCATGTTTTCTAGGTGCGTCAAATTAGATTAGTTTAATTCCTATAGGCATGGTTTCTAACAGAAATGGACGATTTCGTCGCTCCTATAGGCATGATTTCTAATAAAACAAATAAGACGATAAAAGACAAACCCCCACCCCCACAACCCTTTTTCACTATCACAAGTGTTTATTACAACTATTACAAACTAAAATAAAAATAAAATAAATAACTACGGCACATGAAAAAATAAATAATATTAGAATAACTTCGGTAGCCCTCTTTCGTCCCGGCGACTCTCCGATGAATTCCAGAATAAAGTAATACCTTCTTAAAGGTTAGTACAATAGTATACACGTAACAATAATCTCATATTCTTAAGCACAAATTTGGCTAACCTAGTAAAATTATGTTAAAAGCAGATTAAACACATAATCATGATAAGAGAGAGCAATCAAAGAGAAAAAATGACAAGGTAAATGTCATCTTATAAAGATAAACAAACTAACTAGTAGATGCCAAAACTGAAAGAAAATTAATGGATTAAAGATGTAACAAATTGCCTTGATTGGTACCCAGTCCTCAACACATCAAAATCACAAGAACTCAAGGATTCCGAGCAGTACTTGTGTTGAGGAGGGATCGAGGAGTTATGGAATTGTATAGAGGAGCAGAGAGCAAAGATAAGCAATTTTTGAGTTCTTAGGTTGTTAAAGGAATAGCATTGTTCGAAAGAAGTGATCCAGAAATAACCAATTTGTGAATATGATGATAAAGAATGAGTTGATGTTCCTCTTTTTAAAGAACCAGCAACGTGTTTAATATTAAAGAAAGATGGAAAAAAATGTATTCCTCCCCTCAATCAGTGAGAACCCGGTTAGTCTTTAAGAAAAGAAAAGATATCTTTATATACTAATTAGTAAAGGAATAAAGTGAAGAAAATTTTTAAAAAATCAATCGAGGAAAATCTTTTCCTAATTAGCATGATAGTATCAATTAGTGGTAAAGCTCATCAAAAGTTGCCATATAAAACACATATTAAATCAATTGAGAAGAAAAAGAAGAGAGCAATCACACAAGTTTCCTTAGACATGATTAATTCAAAATAAACATGTACTCTAATTAAGGGAAGGACATAAAAAGGATACCAATCATATTGATCAAAGATGGAAGGATTAATTTAGGGACAAAAATATTCAGATTTACCCAAAAATATTTGGATACTAAAGCTAATCACATAAATGCAAAATCATAGTTTACCATAGAACAGTTAAATAATAAATCTATCATATACTTAGTCAGAGGGATATTTGAAAGGAAATATGAACCACACAAACTTCCCTTAAATAGCAATAGAATCAATTTAGGGCAAATCATATCAAACGTTATCAGAATATTCAGTACTAAAGCTTTCTTAATCATATTAATAGAAATAGTAAAAATAAATATGAATCACACAAGATTTTTCTTAATTAGAGACATTGAATTGATTGTAGTCGAAATCTGCCAAAAAAGAAATTTGAAACACTTGTCTTATATTAATCTCACAGGAATTTAAGTTGCCATCTCCAATATGTAAAAGATGTACTAGTTCTAATTCAATAAACAGAAAAACACTAGTTGATCAAAACTACGTAATATCAGCAAAGCTGTCGTTATGCTAAGGAAATTATGCTAAGGGGACTCTTAAAATTACCATATAATTATACGAAGCAGTTATAGTGAATCAGATTCCAAAGGAAGTGAATCATTCAAGAAAACTGTTAGTTGACTATGCTAACAGCCAAATCTAATGAAATAATCAAGTACCAAAACTCAAAGGTTTTAAATATCAACTATGCAAGCACAAAGACCGTATTATCACATGAACACTGTTGTGAATTATAATATTTTGTAGTCACTATGATTACCATATAAAGTTATTATGCAGAGAAAATTATTCTAAACCAAGGCTTCAAGTAGTTAAGATTTCTAAAAACAAAAAAGCAACAATTGACAGAGCGAATTGGCTTAGATACACAAATCTGAGCACTTTATTTTTGAACCAAGATTTTTGAATACTATAGTTATTTGCACAATATTTTGTTGAGAAACTCAAAAACCAGGCAACAATTTGGAGTTAAGATTTCACCACACTTGTCATATAAAAATAATAATAATAATAAATAAACAAATAAATAAATTATATCAAATAAGAAACTGATATTACTGAAAATAGTGTACAAAGAGAAAGAGAAGAGAAGAGAACGAAGAAAGAGGTGTCGCGACGTCGCCGCGACTGCTGGTGGTCGGGCCTATTCGGTGAGGTAAGAAAATGGTAGGGGTTGGTGAGGGGTTCGGTGGCTGAAGTCCACCGGAGAAGACAAAGATGACGAGAATGAGAAAGGGGAAAACAGAGAGAAACAGAAGGAGGTGCGGTGGCGCTGTCGAGGCCGCTACTGGTGGTGCGAGGGTGAATGAAAAAGAAGAGGAGGGAGATCTGGTTTTCTAGTTGATCTGAGAGGAGTCGGAGGGTTGCGGCGTGGTGGTGATTATGGTGGTCTATGATGGTGTTTCGAGTGAGAGAAGAGGAAGATGATGGCGTGGCGTTGGGTTGATGGTGGTTCGGACGGGGAGAAAATGACGAAGGGAAGAGGAGAAGGTGAGGAGTGGTGCGACGACTGGTTGCGATGTGGTGGCCGCGGCTGTGAGAGGAGAGAAATGGAGGGAAGTGGCGGCTGGAAAAGAGGGGAGAAAGATGGGATGAAAAATGAAAATGGGATTAGGGTTTGGATATTTTAGATATCAAAGGAAAGTGGTAGGTTTTTATTCTAACTGTTAGATCATATTGGATAGAGGGTTGAGATTAAAAATAAGAAATGGGTCGGGTTATGGGTCATTTCGCGGGTCGCGGACAATTTAATTGGGTTGAAATTTAATTGAAAATTGAATTAAATTTAAAATGTGGCAAGATTTTGATAAAAATGGCCAGAATTGACATGATTTAGGCAGAAAGTGGCTAGATTTTAAATAAATTGGCTGAAATTGAAATTAGCTGCTATTAAATTAATAAAAACACTATACTTGCAAATGATTTAATAAATAAGTAACATAATATCTTAATTTACGATAAAATAATATAAATATTATTATTATGAAGTTAAATATAAATAATTTATAAAACTAAGTAAATTATATTTTGTAAATAAACCATGTTTAATTAAAAATATGTATGTATGTATATTATTATGCAATATATTATATATTATGTAATTATATATAATATTTTAAATTAATGTAATAAAATATTTTAGAAGTCTAATTTAAAACAATTATGCAAAATTCAAATATGTATGTTAACGAATGCGAATTTAAATAATTTCGTTAAAAAGGTAATTTTGAAATATGCATATATATATTGATACGCAGCTTAGACAGAGCATAGGGAGGTCAAAATTGGGTGTCAACACCCTTATCCAACAAGTCCTTCAACTTATCCTTCAACTCCTTTAGCTCAGCTGGAGCCATCTTGTAGGGAGGAATAGAGATAGGTTGTGTATCGAGTAAGAGATCAATGCCGAAATCAACTTCCCTCTCAGGAGGAACTTCTGGCAAATCATCGAGAAAAACCTCCGTATACTCACACACTATCGGAAATGACTGGATAGTCGGGGTCTCGGAATCAATATATTTAACCCTAACTAGGTGATACATGCAGCCCATAGAAATCATTTTCCTGGCCTTAAGATATGAAATAAATCGACCGGCTGGTACAGCTGAATTACTTTCACTCTAAAACTGACTCACCCGGAAATCAGAGTTCCACCGCGCGGGTCCTACAATTAATCGAAGCATAACATGCAAACAACCAATCCATACCCAAAATGGTGTCAAAGTCAGTCATAGCTAACTCTACTAAGTCTGCGTAGGTAACCTTATGCAACACTATAATGGGGCAACCTCTATACACCCGCCTAGCTACCACTGAATCACCGACTGGAGTAGAGACTGAGAACGGTTCTAACAGGATTTCAGGGCTAACTCCAAAACTACTAGCAATATAAGGGGTCACAAAGGACAAATTAGCTCCTGGATCTAACAAGGCATAAGCATCAATATGGAAGACTTGTAACATACCAGTAACCACATCTGGTGAAGCCTCTTGCTCTTGGCGGGGTACTAGAGCATAAAACCTGCTTTGGCGCTAACCGCCTGCTAAACTAGTAGAGGCACCCTATTGAGGGGGATGTGTTGCTGGAGCGGCAGAATTGGCTACTGTCACACGGGCTCCTTCGACCCCCGATCTGGCTGAGGGGCAATCCCTAAATCTGTGCCCGCGTTTGCCACACCCAAAACACGCATCTGAGCCAACTAAGCACCTCCCGGGATGGTTCTTGCTGCACTTTACACAAGCTGCAAAAGTGCGCTCCACCTGCATGCACCCTGATCCCTTGAGCCCGAAGCCCTGCTCCTCTGATCTCCTCTGAACCTAGATGGCGTGCTAGCCAATGATGGAACCGAAGCGATAGACCTGTGCTGGGACTGCTGAAGTTGTCCACCTCCTGGCCTGACCTGAGAAGTTCCATAACTATAGGTCCTAGCCCTCTTGGACTCCCTCTGCCTCCAGTAGACCGACTCCATCTGCTGAGCATGCAACACAATGTGGGGAAAGTCGATATCCCATGTAGCATGGCGATCCTGCAATCCTTGTCCAAATAATCCGCCACCCCATGCACAAAACGATTCACTCGATCCCTCTGGTATGCCACCAACTTTGGAGCATACTTAGATAATCGAGTGAACTCTAATGCGTACTCCTGAACAAACATGTTACCCTACTTCAAATTAACAAACTCGGCCGCCTTGATCTCCCTCATCTCCCGAGGGAAAAATCGATCCAAAAATGCCACGTGGAACTCTTCCCAACCTATCGGGCCTGCACCCACTGCCCTGGCATCTCTCCACTGCTTGAACCATATATGAGCGACTTCCTTCAACTGATAGGAGATCAAGTCGACACACTCTCCATTGTTCACCCCCATAACCTGGGTGATCTTCAGAATTTCCTCAATGAAGTCATGTGGATCCTCGTCTATCTTCGACCCCGTGAACTCAAGAGGGTTCATTCTCAAGAAATTCCTCACCTAGAAATCGCCACATTCCCATTTTGAGGGTAATGCACCACTTTCTGATTCTGAACCTGGGCAATCACGGCCTGTGCCAACATCTGAATCGTTTTCCTAAACTCAGCGTGGGCAGCTGGCTCTGGTGCGTGCTCCTCGTGAACGAGTGGGGCTAGCTGATGCTCCTCACTATTGGCACCCTCATGATCATTACCGTTATTATTTCTTCTAATGTCCACTCGGCATGGAGGCATGATGCTGCAAACGTGAATAGCACGAATTAGAAGAGTAAAATACTCCATCGCACGACATAGATCATAAAAGAAGGAAACATTTCCTAAACGTCTCATAGCCTCTCTGTCATAAGTGTGGCGTGCTTCACACCCATGAAAAAGACTCTACTTATCGCGGCTTTCAGACACCCTAGGACACTTCAAACCTATGGCTTTGATACCATGTTTGTCACGACCCGAACGTATACCCGGATCGTAGACACGGGACAACGAGCCCTAAGAGACCCCAAGTCAACCCATGGCATGAGCATACATCTAATTCAATCATATGAGCGGAAGAATTAACACAAGAAAATGTAAACATGTCATAAATACGGAAAAAGGGCAATACATAATCCATACAAGACGGTTAAATACAACTCGTAGTATGAAAAGCCTCTAATCATGAAAGACGGATTGATGAGACAACTTCTCAACTAACCCAACAATTATGAAATTGAAAGAAAAGCATAGAGTCTAAACATATGGCCCTCGGAACATGAGAACTCACCAATTAAGCTGATAGCGAACTCTGAGGAGCTACCGAGGAGGGTGAGCCTGAGAGCCGGGTCCTGTATCATGAAACGATATAGCATAGAGTGGAATGTACTGAGTATGCAAGGTAAGTAAAATGGACATTTAAAAATATAGAAATCTCATAAATGATCATAAGAGTAGGACATCATGCTAATATCAGAAACATCGTAACATAACATAAGGGTCAAGGTTTTCAAAACATTCATAATACAATCATAATCATAATCATAATCATAAGAGAAAAGCCTTATTTAACATGACTTGAGCCAATATAAATAATCATAAACATGCATAAATCATGAGGAACAATGGGAGATTCTCTTAACCGACATACCCCATATGAGCACACATGAAGCCCGACTTGTAACCCTAGTTGGGAGGGTGTCCGTACCTTGCCAGGGGTCAAACCATGAAAGTATGACGTCACCATGAAAAGGGCCATTTGGGCCGGGGACAGTCCCATGGGAAGTCCCAACATACCTATCATGGCACGTAGTTTATGAGGTTTGGGGCAGAACCTAGGCCCCTAACCTACTCGGCGTTCGATACTACTCACAAAACATATATAGTGCTCATAGTATAACATACATGAATTCATGGGCTAGTTAAATCATGATAATCATAAATATACTTGTACATACATGAACTAGCCATGAAACGAGGCTCATGAGTGGGCCAAATTATAATTCATGATTCATAAGGTTCATACATACTTGTAATCATACATATAGCTTGAGATTCCTAAAATCATGATGGGTAATATCATAAATCCATAATCCAAATCATAAATCATGTTGGGTTCGTAAATATCATCATTTGAAGAGAAACTCATGAACCAATTCATCATCATGAATTATTAGGCTTAATTTCATAGAAATCAAAATCAGTAGAATTAGAAATGATTTGAATAATAAGAACTGATCAAAACCCATAGATTATGATGAGATTCTAAAATCACAAAACCCATTATCAAATCATTAGACTTTTATAAAAGAAAAACATCTTCAAAACCCCATAATTGTTTTATAGAATTTTTGTAAAAATCATAGAGGATAGGCATGGGTGTGGAAGAAATCACTCATTGATAGTCTTACATACCTAGAACAACTAATTCTTAACTTCCCTTGAAAGCCCAAGAAGAAATTGATGAATAACACCTTGAAATCCCTTAGATCACCCTTCTATCACCTTCCTAAACCTTTTCATCCATGAATGAGGACTTAGGCTAGTCTATTCCCTCTTAAACCACCCTTTCTGATGTTAAAACGACGTAGTATAGGACCCTAGGACTTAGGAATTACGAAAAAGCCCTTACTTAAATCGCAGAATATTACTGACTGCTAGTCCCCATGAGGGACTGGACGACTCGTCGCTAGGGACTACAACTCGTGGTCTTGAGTCATCATGCTCACTACCAAAATTTCACCCTGGGACCCCACAGAGGACACCACGAATCGTGGTGAGTGACCACAACTCATGGTCACCATCTGTGGTCTACACTGCCCAACTATCCTTGCCCAGCATCCAGTCCAGGCCACGGGTGACCTCACGAGTCATGTGGCCTGACCATGACTCGTGGTCATGCCCGTGGTGACCCCCAGACCAATCCACCTCCCTACTTGACCACGAGTCACTTCACGACTTGTGGTCACTCCTAATGAGGCACTTCACGGATCGTTCTGAGATATAGTGCGAAATTTCATTTTTTCACCATTTTGACTCCCGAATCTAATCCTTGGGTTCCCGGGGTATAATAAAGGTTGATCCTCAAAGCATCATAAACACTACAAACCTATCGGTACCCTGGGGCAAAGTCAAAACTGGGGTTGAAGTGAGTCGAGTCTTCAACTCCTAAAAGCTCTTCTCACAAGCATCGGACCACTAAAACTTGGCCTTCTTCTGAGTCAACTTAGTCAATGGTGCCGCAATGGACGAAAAGCCCTCTACAAATCTCCGGTAGTGGCCAGCAAAATCCAAAAAGCTCCTGATATCTGTAGGAGTAACTGGTCTAGGCCAATTCTTCAGTGCCTCTATCTTTTGAGAATCTACTTGAATGCCCTCACTAGACACCACATGGCCCAAAAATGCAACTGAGTCAATTCAAAACTCACACTTGCTAAACTTAGCAAATAACTGACGGTCCTTGAGGGTTTCCTTCAAATGAGCGGTATGCTCCTCATTGCTTCGATAGTATATAATAATATCATCAATGAAGATAATGAAAAACATATCTAAATACTGCTTGAACACTCTGTCCATCAAATCCATGAAAGCTGCAGGGGCATTCGTTAGTCCACAAGACATAATGACAAACTCATAATGACCATACCGAGTTTGAAAGGCTGTCTTTGGAATGTCACTCTCCCTAACTCTGAGTTGATGATAACCGAATTTGAGGTTGATCTTGGAAAAGGAACTGGCAACCTGAAGTTGGTCAAACAGGCCATCAATCCTAGGAAGAGGATAGTTATTCTTAATTCCTTTGTTTAACTGTTGATAGTCAATGCACATATGAAGAGAACCATCCTTCTTTTGTAAAAATAGAACTGGGGCACCGTATGGGGATTTTATAGGCTTGATAAACCCCTTATCTAAGAGATATTTCAACTGCTCTAATGACTCCTTTATCTCGGTTAGAGCCATTCGGTAAGGAGGAATAGATATTGGTTGTGTATCGAGAAGAAGGTCAATACCAAAGTCAATCTCCCGCTCGAAAGGAACTCCTGGCAGATCATCTAGGAATACTTTCGGATATTCATGCATGACAGGAACTGACTGAAGAGTCGGGGTCTCAAACGTGGAATCCTTAACCCGAACTAGATGGTAAACACACCATTTTTAGATCATCTTTCTAACCTTGAGGTAGGAGACAAAATGACCTACAGGCACAATTGAACTACCCTTCCACTCAAGGACTAGCTCACCCAGGAATCAAACTCTAGCGAATGGGTTCTACAATCAACTGAGGCATAACATGCATCTAGCCAATCCATACAGAAAATGACATCAAAATTGGTCATGTCTAACTCCACTAAGTCAACTGAGGTTACTTTCTGAAAGACTGAGACTGGACAATTCTTGTATACCCACCGAGCTATAACTAAGTCACCGACTGGAGTAGAAACTGAGGAGGGTTCTGACAGGATTTTGGGACTGACACCAAATCGAACATCAATATAAGGAGTAACGAAGGATAATGTGGCTCCTAGATCTAGCAATGCATACACATAAAGATGGAAAATTTGTAACATACCAGTTACCACATCGGGTGAAGTCTCCTGCTCCTGTCGTGATGAGAGTGCATAAAATCTGCTCTCGTGCTGACCACCAGCATCACTAGTAGAGACGCCCTGCTAAGGAGGACATGTGACTAGAGCTACTGAACTGGTGGCCTGAGCACGGCCTCGGTTGTCACCCTGCCTAGCTAAAGGACACTCCCTGCATATATCCTGGGTTTGCCACACCCGAAGCAACCATATGAACCCTCCTATGTGGTTCTTACCACATTTTCTACAAGCAGGGATAATGCACCCTGTTGATGCACTCCCCTGTCCCTTGAAACCTAATGACATGCTCCTCTAATCACGCCGAGGCCTGAATGAAACACTAGCTAATGACGGCGCTGGGGCCGATGACCTCTGCAGAACTGAGAGCGATGTCTGCCACCGGACCTCTGCTAGGTAAACCCAAAGCTGTCTGTCCTAGCCTCTTGGCCTTTCTCTCCCTTTCCCTCCTCTGCTCTACCTCCATCTGCTGGGCATACAAAACCAAATGGGAGAAGTGATATCCTGATGTAGCATGGCAGTCCTACACTGCTTGACCAAGAAATCTGCTACTCCATTTACGAATCTTCTTACTCGACCCCTCTGGTAGGCCACCATCTCCGGCGCATATCTAGAAAATCGGGTGAACTCTAGAGCATATTCCTTGACGATTATGTTATTGTGCCTCAAATTCACAAACTAGGCCACCTTGATCTCCCTCAACTCGCGGGGAAAGAATCGGTCTAGGAACGTGGTGAGAAACTCCTCCCATCTAATGGGACTCGCTTCGACTCCCCAACCATCCTTGCACTGTCTAAAGCATATATGAGCAACCTCTTTCAACTGATAGGAGGTTAAGTCTGTACACTCCTCTCCAGCCACCCCCATAATCTGGGTGATCTTCTAGATCTCCTCGATGAACTCATGTGGACCTCATCCACCTTTGACCCTAGGAACTTAGGTGGCTTCATCCTGAGAAAGTCCCGAACTCTAGCCGCCGCGGCATTCCTATTTTGGGGAACATGAGTCACTGCTTGCTGATTGACCTAGGCAGTCAAAGTCTGTGCCAACATCTGAATAGCTGCCCTAAACTCCGCATGGGCAACCTGCTCAGACACGAGATCCGCTGGGGTTGGTGGGGCTTGCTGATGCCCATCTCTATTGCCATTTCCATGGCCATTCCCATTGACGTTCCTCTTTTCGTTAACTCAGCATAGAGGCATGATTCTACAAACACATGAAGCTAGAGTTAGAGGAATAGAGAGAGTTGAACTCATAGCATGAGATAGAATTATGAAAGAAGAGAAATTTCCTAAAACGTTTTGTAGCCTCTTTGTCATAAGTGTGGCGCGCTTCAAATCCATGAAAAAGACTCTACTTACTGTTCTTACAAACACCCAAGGATATTTTAAAACCTAATGCTCTGATACCAAGTTTGTCACAACCCGAGCTAGGACCCCAGACTACGACACAGGACCTAGAACCATGATTGGCCCCAGGTCGACCCATGGCATAATCATACCAATTCAAGAGCATGACTAAAAGCAGAAATAAAGCAATTTCATGAAATAAAGCGGAATTATGAATACACAGACTCATAAAGGAACAAATAGTCAACTCTCGACAAAAGCTGAATAACTACATAATGTCTGAATAAGCCTTTAACTATCTAACGAGCTGATGGGACAGCTCCCCCAACTAGCTCTCTAAAGTCTAAAACTAGAAGAAATATCAAACCAAGGCTAAACTTCATGTCCTCGATAAATTAGGACTCACCAAGAAAGAGACTGAGTGGACTGGAGCGGGAGCGGGTAACAATGGGGTGGGACTTAATCGCTCGGACCTGTATCATGAGACAATACAGCATAAAGTAAACTGATCCTATTAGCCTTGGCTAAATCATAATAAACATACTTAACTTGAATAGGCTTGCCCAAATCATAAAATCATGCACACTTAAAATAGACTTCATAAGTCAAAATTATGTAATCATGAGTTGAGAATTCATAAACATTCATGCATACTAGATAGCTCATCATACTTGATATCATGGATTATAGGCTTGAATTTTTATAGAACATGCATGATAGGGCATAATTTTCATAAACATAAAATCATGAATTAGTAAGTATATTAAGAGTGAAATCTGCCCTAATTGCCATAAATTATTAATTGAAACGTGAGAGAATTGAACCCATAAAGATAGCATGGAAGATTGCATTGGATTGGGTTAAACGCTAGAATTTCATAATTTAGAACTTGAGAAGTAGAAATCATGAGTTTGGACTTAAAAAGGGGCATGAGTTGAAAGGAACCCTCATTGATAGAACAATATACCTGAATTTGAAAATTCCCAACTAAACTTGAATCCCACTTGAATATAGAGAAAACTTGAGGAAATACTCTAGGAAATTCTTGAGACATTTAGAGAGACTTGATTCTTCAATCTTGAGAGAGTTAGGAGAGTACTGACCAATCTAGGGTGCATAATACCCTTAATACACTCTTTTTCATGCTTAAAACGATGTGGGTTTCATAATTATAGGAATTAGTTCTCTAACCGATACGGGACTTAATGGAGCCTTTTTACAAATAATCTCTCATGGATTTATTGGTGCTGCACTGTTAGGACCTAGAAGATTAGGATTTACGAAAACTTCCTTAATGAATTTCCTAGAAAAATGCCACGGCTCATACCACTGGTCGTACCAAGCAGCCACGACCTATGGTTTCCTCCCGTTGCCTGGTCGGCCATCTTCCCCCATTCTCTGGTTCTTTCCACAGGAGCCTTCCATAACTTGTAGGTTCCTCCTACAGGTCATACCTTCGATCGTTTGATCATTGCTTGAAAATCTAATTAACCTGCCACGACTCCTGACCATGAGTCGTACCACTAACCTACAACTCGTGGTTTGCTCCCGTAGCTCATCAATTCAAAACTTCTCCAACTTCTGACGACTGTCTACCAATGACCCATGGTTACCCACAATGGATTGTACCATGATCCCTACAATCTAACCTGGCCAGCTCGACACCAAACAACGGCTCAAACCTACAACCTGTAGGTCATTCCTACAACTCGTACCACTCGTCATCCAGAGATAAATTTTTCAACTTTTTTTTACTGATCACCTTTCAAATTTTGATTCTAGTCTTAGGAACTCTCGGGATATTACAACGTTACTACACAAATCTTTGAAGAACAAACTTACCTCTACGATTGACTTTCGTATCCTATCAGGTAGCTGGTTAAATGCAATAGGAATCAAAGTTGTCATGAAAACATGACAATCATGGCTTTTCATACTACACAACTTCCCTTTATTCATATCTGCACGCTTCTCCAAATATAAAGCATATCCCTCAGGCATCCTCAAATTCTTATCCCACTCACAAATCTCATGTTTTTTTATTCAATGTGAATCCAAAGATCGCCTTGGGCTTTAACAGTTTATTATTGTGTGTTTCCTGCAGCCATAGTTTCTTTCTTCTGCAGTATTCTTTTAAGTCCATTCTAGCATTTAGATTATCTTTTGTTTTACCGTTAACATCCATCACAGTGTTGAAAAAATTATCAAAATAATTTTTTTCAATGTGCATCACATCAAGATTGTGTCATAAAAGGTTGTCCTTTCAATACGGCAACTCCTGAAATATGCTCTGTTTTGTCCAGTTATGTCCAACATCATATCCAGAAAGTCTTGAAGGTGTAGCTTCTGTAACCTTTGACACGTAAAAAACTCTCTCCCAAATTTCATTTTCTGACAATAATGGAGGTGGCGGATCATTTTCAATCTTATTCTTTCGGAAAGCATATTTCATTTAGAACTTCTTCTAAACTTGTGATCCATTGGCAAGAATCGACGGTGACAATCAAATCATGAATTTTTACAATCATGTTTTAATGTGAATGCTTTACTATTTTCCATGCAATACAGGAAAGCGAATTTTCCAGCAGCCATTCAACCAAAAAACATCCCATACGCTGAAAAATTATTTATAGTCCACATTAAACAAGCACGCAAAAGAAAATTCTACTTACTTGATATGTCATAAGTCACTACACCTTCAGATCACAATTGTTTTAACTCGTCTATCAAAGGTTGCAGATAAACATCAATCAAACTTTTTAGATTATGGGGATCCAAGACAATACAACTTAGAAATATGTAGGGACTTGTCATACACATTTCAGGTGAAAGATCATATGGAGTAAGAAATACAGGCCAACAAGAGTAGGGTGCAGCATAAATAGAAATAGTGTGAAACCATCTGCATACAAGCCTAATCTAACATTTCTTGGTTCACTAGCAAAATCAGGATAAGTTCTATCAAAATGTTTCCAAGATTCTCCATCTGATGGATGAGACACACCAGGAGCCCTTCTATTTTCATGGTGCCATCTCATATGAGAAGCAGAACTCATCAACGCGGAACCAGCTTTCCACCAGGAGTCCGCTTAAAATGAGCATGTCCACAAAACTTACAATTTTCTAGATCACCATCATTCATATAGAACAACATACAATCATTTTCACAATAATGAATTTTATCATACGACAATCCTAACTTGAAAACCAATTTCTTTTCCTGATAGAAATTCTTAGGTATGTTCATCTCAGAGTTAACTAGTTCTCCCGAAAGACCAACCATAGAGTCCATAGCAGCTTGAGGAACACTTCAATCTAATTTGATATTGATTAGTCTAACTGCAACGGACAACTTAGAATGTGGTTCCCTATATATAGTGGACGACTAGCCTTTTCTAGTTGTTGGTAGAAGCGCGTTGCTTTTTCATTAGGAGTTTCTTCGAAATACTGTTCGGGTTCTATCTCATATTATATCTTGAACGCATCATTGACCATTTCATGCACTATATCATGTTGAACACTACTTTGATTATGTGCAGACCTACTACTTTCACTAATCAAATTATAAATATAACATTCTCTCTATCGGTCTCACCATGATTAGTTCATATATAATATCTAGGATTAAACCCATAACGGTAAATATAAACTACAATTTTGTCAGGTTTAAAAAACTGTATGCAACTGCATCTCTTACAAGGACACCTAATCAACCCATCAGTTTGAAAAGGGTATAGTGACATTGCATGTTTGATAAATCCTCTAACACCTTCAACAAATTCACCCCTCATGCCCCCACGATTTGCATTAGTTCTATGATACATCCACAAATGATGATTCATCTACAAAAATATAGATACTTTATATTACACATAGAAATTTAAATTAATTTTATTTGGACAAGACTATGAATTGATTTTTCCCAGACACCACCTGGTAGGATTATACTGGGTTGTTGTTGTTATATATAAATTTAAATTAATTAATTTGTATTGATAATTAAATTTTATTATTTAATGATTAAATTATTTAATAGTTAATTTATATTAATAATTAAATTTTATTATTTAATAGCTTTAATTATTTTATTCTTACACATTATAAATTTCTAACTTCACTTCTAACTCAACACTAAGTTTTAACTTCTAATTTAATCACTCCAAAAGTAAGTCAAATATATAAGTTTAAATTTCTAATTTTGCTTCTAAATTCCTAAATTCACAAGCAATTACAAATGAATTAGAGAATAACCAAGAACATATGCTTTGAAATCTAATAATGAAATCTAACCAAATCTAGCAATGAAAGAATTCAACTAAAATCTAACAATTTAACAATAACATTATCTAAATCTAAAAATTCTAACAATATATAACTTACAATAATATTATTTAAATCTAATAATTCTAACAATAACTTACCATAACATTATCTAAATCAAATAATTCTAACAACAACCTACAATAACATTATTTAAATCTAACATTATCTAAATTAAACAATTCTAACAACAACTTACATTAACATTATCTAAATTCAACAATTCTAACTAATAATTCTAACAATAACATCACAAATCTAACAATAACATTAACAATTTAACAAATATACTATTTTCTAAGCTAACAATAACATGAACAAAATAAAACTCTAACCTTTAAAATTGGAGCTTAAACAATGAGGAATGGAGGGGAACGCCAGCGATGGAGGAGCGGCAACAACGGAGGGAGGGAGACGATGGCGGTGGTTGGGTGGAGGAACGCTGGTGGTGATCTGGGAATGGGATGGTGGGGTGGATTTTTTCGCCGGAGGAGAAGAAGAAAAGAATTGAAAGTGATAAATGGGGTTTTTCGGGTCTCTAGTGATGATTTAATGGGACAAACCGACTAACAGGGTCGATTAGTCCGTCGGTTTGCCTATTAAATAAATTGACCAGATGTTGACCTAAAAAACAACGAACAAAACGACATTGTCCATCGGTTTTTTAAAATTATTTAAAATAAAAATTTATTTCTATCCTTTAATTTTTATTTTTTAAAAAAATAATTAATTAAAGGAACGACTTTATCAGTCGAATAAATAAATTAATTATTACTTTTTAATTAAATTTGATGTTGTTTGTCAGATTATCAATTTTTATCCTGATTAAAATTATTCGCGCAAAAATGCACGAAAAATACCGACGGAGAAACCAAGGGATAGTGAAGGTTTTCTAAATAATTAAATATAAATTAAATAAAAATTGAATAACCTATGGACAGTTTTGAATTTTCTTCGATTTTGTTTGAGCGACCTTGTCCGTTGGTTTTCGTCCCTCAGTTTTTGATAAACTTTTTGTAGTGCATATGGAGCTCATTAGCTCTATTTGGTGTTTTTTTATTCTCTAATAGTTTGTCTAGACACTATTATTTTTATATGATTGCGCACACTTTGATTTTCATATATTATATTGTGATCATTAGATCAATAAAGTTAGATTTTGGATAACTTATATTAAGTTCATTCATAAAGTTATTGGACGTTTTGCTAGAATATAAGAACTCATAATACATAGAAGGAAGTGTTTATTTAAAAGTATGACCGCTATGATTCATGTATCAATATATTATAGTTAAAGTGATTGTTGCATAATAATTTTATTGAGTGAATAAAGTCTATGACCGTATTATTATGATTATCACACATATAGAATTATTTTATTATTATATGTGGACCAAGTAGGAGAATATAAAAATAACAACTCTTTTAGAGACAATTATGTGGCCCACATAATTGATAAATTATTTACCTTGTATTCCAAGTAAATAATATATATGGCAGATAATATTTTTGTTTGTGCATATAATAAAGTTTTCTTGATTATAGACTCTATTAATTAGGATCCTTTAGGGAAACTATATTTTTTGGAGAAATCCGTAGGGTTAAAGTATTTTGCCTAAGAGTCCCTGGTCTACCTATAAATACGTCTGTGACTCCATCAATCTGGCATACACTTTGATAGTCATAGGCTAGAAGACTACAAGG
This sequence comes from Datura wrightii, assembly GCA_035772735.1. NCBI lineage: Eukaryota > Viridiplantae > Streptophyta > Magnoliopsida > Solanales > Solanaceae > Datura > Datura wrightii. The sequence goes on from JASDFA010000023.1 coordinate 53,896,778, forward strand.
TTTTTACAATTTTTTAGAGTAACAAGTCTGCTTAAGACAAAGGCGATTCTTAACAATACTTGAACAACCATGGCTGAAAGTACATTCCTATTTATTTTTTCGCTGCATTTTCGCTCTAGTATGTGTTGAAATTCAACAAATTGCTTATAGCTAAAAATTCTTTTGATAATTCATTACTAATCCGTCATTAAATAAAATAAGCGATGAATTTTACTGTTTAGCTTTCTGTCAACAATTCATATTTATTTATTAGTGAAATCTATATATATAGAATAAAGTTAGGTCTATACAAGGTGATGTGGCACCTCTCTATGGCCTAAAAAATATTTATCTTTTATCTCTTTTTTTTGAAGTTTTTCTCTTCATTCTTTTCATTAATCAATCTATTTAATAATTAAAAAATATATATCATATTTATTATATCTAATTATATCTCATAAGTTATTTAAAAAAATCATCTATTTGTATTCTCTACTTAAATAACATGTCTCCTCAATTTCTTTTACCTAATTTATATGATTTAACCAACCTATAAATAGCAATTATATATGGAGTTGTTGGATTCTCATTTTCATCATCATCTTCTTTTTCTTAATTTTTTTTCTTTTCACTTTTTTTTTTAAAAAAAAAATTCCTTCATATATCTTGAGATATCAAATTTTCCTCCATACTAATGAATATGGAGTTCTTGAGATGAAGGAGGTAAGCAAAGAATTCTTTTATAATAGTATTAATTATTATTATTGTTGTTATTTAATTTTTAATTCTTAATCTCTTTAATTTATGATATTTTAATACTTTGAATTTGACATATTATTTTCAAATGAGAAAAGAATAGAGATGATCAAGTGATTAAATTAGTGAATTAAAAAGATTTTGTAAATTTTTTCTAATAAGTGAAAGCATCTGAATATTTCAAGATCAATGAAATTTAATTTGTAAAAGATGTAGAAGTAGTTTTACTTTTTTTTATTTTGTTGTCTTTGTCTTAATTTCTATAATTCTCTTGATTTTGAATTTCAACCTTTAAAATTTTAAAAAAATAGTATTATGAATAATAATTCTTGTATTTTTCATTTCATTTTTAAGATCTTAAAAGTTTTAAATTATTTAAGATCAATTAATATTACGTATGAATAATGTTAAAATTGGTAAGGAAGGTAAATAAAGCTATGCTGTATATTTTAATAATTATTTTGAGGGATAAATAGTAATGAAAATAATTAAAGTATATAGTAAAACAAATTTTTAAAAAGAAGAAAATGACTACCAATACAAAGACAGACATTGAATTAATATAGATATTTCAAGAAAATTGTTGAGTTTAATGATAAAATATTATTAAATCAATATAATATTGTATTGGTTCTTAATTTTCAGATTGTTGATAATTTATTCTCTAATTAAACTGTCTAATCTTTTCATATTTCAACTAAAGATTCTTTTTATATTCTTTAATCTAATTAAGTAATTAATGCATAAAATATCTATACTTCTTTATTTTCGATATATAACATGTTTATGTGTGATATTTAATATTTTATTATACTTTATATTGAGATTTATAAATATTATTTTTTTTGGTTACCTATCTTTACTATTAGGGGGTCAGAAGAAGAAAAAAAATATAAAATTTGATATTTTTAAAGAAAATAAGAAGATAAGGAAGTAAGAAGGCGAAAATCGAAAAAAACTAAAGAGGAAAAAAAGGGATAATAAGATAAAATGTGCATAGATTATTTTCATTAAATATATAAAAGTATAATTAAATTTTAAAATTTATTAAAAATATGCACAGAAAGAAATCAAGTTTTATTGAATCTTTTTTTGTTCTCTACCTTCTTTTTCAGACAAATAAAATTGTTATTTCACTTATAATATGTTATATAAAAATCACGCATTTTAGAAAATTAAAAATATTTAAGTGGCAAACACGTAAAAGAATACATATATGACATTAAGAGTAAATAATATGTAGTTAATTAAAATATGAAATATTTTAAAAAATAATTTTTTTTAAACGAGAATTCTTTTTAAAATTTTAACACTCAAAAATCTAGTTAATCTGCGTAAAAGGAGGATGAATTCACTAGTAACTTAATATATATAAAATTATTAGGAGTTTTCATTTGTTAGAAAAAGTGTAACAATAAAAATAATGATATTCTACATTTTAATTACAATTAATTAAAAATTAAATAGTTTGCCATCTGCCTAGCTCGCGTTTTTATTCCTTTTGATTTTCAATTGTTACTAAACTTTTGATTTCTTTGACAAATTCTATAAAGTACACTATAAAGGGTGTATCTTCAAGTCACTTCTATGTCAAATTTTTTCTTTTTCTTTTTTGTGCTCTTAAGAATTTTATTGCTTGGTTTGTGTTTTTTTTCTCTACTACAAAGGTATAATACATTTCTTTATACTTGTTGAAGAAATACTCAACAGACTTTAAATTTATATGTTTATATTATTTTTATTTTAATTCTTATGACAATCCCTAAGTGAAAAAATTAAATTATCAAAATAGTTATTAAAAAATGAAAATTTGCCCTTTCAAAAATCAAATTAACTATTGTATGTTAACATACGAACAAATAATTTTATATCATTATTTTGGTTTTGAAGGTAAAATTTTGACAGAAAAATATATATAAAGCAATAGCATTTTAATGCTCCATAAACTCATAACAATAAATTTAAAGGGAGTGAGGGCGTCAATTTACTTCTACATTTATTTTACAAAAACTTTTAGATTAGTTTTTCACAATTAAATGATGGTTATTTTTTAAAATGCAATGTATGTGGTATCATATCATTATATATATATATATATATATATATATATATATGTATGTATATATATATATATGGGAGGGAGGGGGGGGGGGGGGGGGGAGGGGCAGGCGTGTGAGTTTAAATAATTTGGTGAATCAAAAGTCTTTATTTAAGATTTGTGAATAAATAGTCTTAAATATTAATTTAAGATGATGTTTACTCTATCTTTTTTTTTAAATACATTTTTAAGTCGGTCATTTAATTTTTACACTCTATTTTGATTCGTCAAAAGATTTGCCAATTTATATTGAGTTTCTCAAAATTTTAATTTGAGGCAGTTAATCTATGCTGAATTTTTATGATATTAATCATTTCATATTCTTTTAGATATGAAATTAATTATTTCCCTCAAGCGTGATTTAGATCGTATTTATTTTCACAATTTGTAATAACACTTGTCTTTACTAACTTGATCAAATTCAGATGGTTGTGATGGAATTTCATCCAAAAGAAAGAAAGGCATGGGTAAAAACCAACATTTTATTATAACTAGTTCTTAAATACGTGCATTGCACGTGTATATTATGTTAATTAGTATATTTTTTTTATTATTATTATATCAAGATGTATTTGTAAAGTATAAAATTAAATTTATAAGAACATTTATAGGAGTAGTATATTCTAGAACATTTGTTTTAGCTATAAAAAAGGTGTTAAAAAGGTAAATATGTTGTATATCCTCAAAAATACTAATAAATAAGGGATAATAGTTATTCTTTACCTACTATATCTCCACAATATTCTCTTGTAACATTATATATCTCTATGCCATTTTATATTTCAAATCACTTCTTAAAATATTCAAGTCTCATTTTTTAACCTTCATGTATATGCATGTGTCAACCATATTTTGATGTACAGTTATAAATTTTTTTTTAAACTGGTTGTACAGTAATAATTAATATAATCTTGCACATAAAAATTATATTGTCTAGATTTTCTCTTGTTTTTTTGGTAGTACTTCAAAACAATAGTACACAAAATAGAGCATGTAGCTTTATGATATGCACCTATAAGATTTTGCATATTCTTACTATTATTTCAAGTTAAAAGAGAAGTACCTCACATAAATAATATCCTTTGTATTGGTCTTCTATTCTTAAATAATCTGCCTATGACATTCAAATCTAATTCATTCACAAATTGTTCAAAATCAATTATAAATAGTTAAATAAAAAAAATAAAAGAACTTATTTAAAAAGCCAAAGCTAAATTCAAATGGGTCCCATATGAAAAACTTTGTTGAGCCTACTTTTTTTTAATATATGTATATATATATATTTTACTTTTGAACAAATCACTGGACTCACTTTTTTACAAAGCACAAAAGGATACTGAGAATGACCTAAACAGGCATGTTGGGCTGCTGCCTGCTTAGCCTCCCCTCCCCCCCCCCCCCCCACACACCCCACATTAGTAAGTAATACACAATTTTGAAAAAATCATATCAATAAACTAAAAATATTTAAATTGTGAAAATTATTGAATATTTTTCTAGTTCGATTAGCTCAATAATAAATATAAAGATCATATCCTAAAAAAGAAACTCATCGGACTTTCATCTTCAATAAATTATTCAAATGTATGAATATTTAAGAGAGATAAAAATAAAATAACCACACAAAAGAGTACTCAAATGAGTAAGAATCTGAAAATATTATTCCAAGACATCACAAGAACAAAGCAGTACATTCAATTGTGTGAAATAATTATAATGGCTCGATGATAGTGGCATGACACCAATAGTCGTATTTGTGTCCATTGTAGCGAAAAAAATAATCTCCAAACTCATGAAATAGATTGAGTATGTATATTTAGGAGTGCATTCGAACCTTGCAGTGAGAATTTTTTTGGCATTCCATCTCTAAAATCTTGAAAGAAATGGTATGATGGCACAAACTTGGTCCTAAAATATTTATAAGTGTTATTGGACATTTAGATAAACCTATAAAAGAGCGAGTTTACAATTTACCTATCATTTCATTCCCTGTTACTTTCCATTTGAATTTTGTTATTTTTAAAATTCTTCCTTGTATTTTTAATAAATTGATTGTCAAATTTGAATAATATCTTGGCATATTGATAAAAGAGTCTAAGATGGATTATAATTTTGAACTATGTCGTTCATATTTTTTTTAAATATCTTTTTATCATTTGTTATGTTCTATAATGAATTTCTTTGTATATGATTTTTTTGCTACGAGATAATCCTAATCATATGACTCGTAGTGTTTCTTTGTGAAGTGGTGCCCTCTTTCATTTTCTTGTGGTAACGTTTTGTGATAAACTTTCTTACTTTTCAATGTGTTTGTTCACGTAACTACACATCTAGATGATATAAGTTTTGTATGTATACAAAAAATGAAAAGTCATAAAAGGGTGAAATTTTTTAAGAATTAGAAAGGTTAAAAAATAGAAATGTCTATTGGTCAAGTCAACATGAAAAATCACACATAAAATTTAAGAAATTACATGATAAGGAAGCAATACTGACTTAGTCAGCAATTTAAAATACAAAAAGATATGCACACTCCAAATTTTCACGAAAAAATTTACAAATAAAAAGAAGAGAAAAATTAAGACCTATGGCTGAGGAAAAAAAGCATATAGAAGATTAATTGCTAACAAATAATCAATATATATATATATATATAGAGAGAGAGAGAGAGGAGACTTGGAGGCATGCTGATGTGGCATGCCTCTAAGGCCTCCATTCTTATTTTTCTTTTCTTTTTTTTTTGAATTTTTTTCTATTTTAAAATTATTTTTTATTTCATTTATTTAATTAATGTCATTTAATGTTATGTCATTAAACAAGCTCCACTAAATAAAATAAACAAATAACAATAAAAGTAAATTAAATTAAAATATAATAAAAGTAAAAAATTTCTAACTTCAAAGTTGCATTAAGATTTTAATCCTCTACTAAATATAATAAATAAATAAAATAAAACAAATATAATATGTAAAAATTATCATCATATCATATTATTATATAAGTGAAAAGCCAAAAAGTAAAAAAATAGATTAGCATTTTGCCCCTTCACTAAATTAAAATTTAATTAATTAATAATTAAATATTAATATTTTATCATATCATATCATAATTATATATTTATTATTATATAAGTGAGAAGTAGAAAAGCGAAAAGTTAAAATAAATAAATAATAATAACAAATAAATATAACTAAGAAATAATAATAATAATAATAATAATAATAATAATAATAATAATAATAAATAACAATTAGACTAAATGTAAAAAATAAATATAAATAATAAATATAAATAATAAAAATAATAATAATAATAATAATAATAATAATAATAATAATAATAATAATAATAATAATAATAATAATGATGATGATGATGATGATGATGATGATGATGATGATGATGATGATGATGATGATGATAATGATAATGATAATAATGATAATGCTAATAACGATAATAACGATGATGATAATAATAATAATAATAATAATAATAATAATAATAATAATAATAATGATGATGATAATGATAATAACAATAATGATAATAATGATAATGATAAAAATAATAATAATGATAATAATAATTAGATGATGATGATGACGATGATGATGATGATGATGATGATGATCATGATAATGATGATAATCATGGATAATGATGATGATCATGATGATGATGATATCTAATAATAATAATAAGTAGCTTTAGGTATCACCTTTTTTCCTTCAGATATCCTTCCCTTCTTGAATTCTGTACACAAATTATCAATCTTCTCATGCAAAGAGAGAATATGTTCTCCTAGAATACTTACATAAATGTTTGTATAATTATTCTGCCTAATTAATGTTTGAATATGTTTAGCAGTGATCAAAGCAGTATCATTATCCATCATATCCGCAAAAGCTGTAAAATGAACAGTTTTATCACCTTTTTCAATTTGAAAAGATTGTTGTAGAGGCAAAATTGATTTGGTGATTGTACCATTTGAGAGCTTATAATCATGCTCTAACATTATGATATAATCATAAATATATTTAGTCATAAACCATTGGATAAAAGCGATTACTTTGTTTGCTCTTGAAAGATCATTATAAAAATCTTCCTGGAAAAACTTTTGTTGGTCTTTATCAAAATTCTTAAAAAATCAATTTTGAAAGGGTTCCCATTTGGATTGAAAAAACTCTTTTTGGATCATTTTCCTTATTGGAGATCCTGGTGAGAAATCAAGTTTATTTTGTAGATTCATATAAACCAGTTGAAAAATTCATTTAAGAAAGAGTAGACTCCATATCAGGAGTCACAATATGATTTTCAATTTTAATGTTATCAACATGATCATCTTTCACCTGGGAGTCAAATTTGTCTGATCTAGAAGTATCTTCTTCTCCGATTCAAGAAGTTGATGCTCTAGATGGTAGATCTACAATATAATCAGCAGGAGAGATATAAGAAGAGTTAGATCTAGGCATATAGGAATTAGATCTAAGCATTCTGTAAGATAATCCAATATCATCAGCATAATTCATTAGCCTATTATCATTAAAACGGATTTTAACAGTTCCATCAAGGGTCTGTTCAATTTCAGAAATATCTGAAGAAATATTGTTTCTAGGAGGGGCTGCTTTTTCAATCACCCATTCTTTTGAAAAATCAATTTCATCCCATTTAATAGGTCTTCTGGTTATAACCTTTGACCGACTAAAATTGGTTTCAATTAAAATAGTCTCATTTTTTAAATCCATGATTTTGCACATAGGATTCGAAGTATATAATGGTTTATAATAAATTCAATAACAGATACATATAACCTCTGTACCAGGCATATAATCATAACCATGTAATTTAATGCTTAATATTAAGGTATTTAAAGAATTTTTATCATTTAAAGAAACTTGCAAATTAGGATAAACATTAAAATAAACAGGGCCATAGGCCAGACTGGTTTGAACTGTCCCTATAAGGGACTTCTTCCAGTTTTGGTTTCTACCATCTCGTAGAGCTGCTATGAAGCTCTCTGGTAAACCTCTTAAAATAAGTGGCTTGAATGCAACTTGTACCAAATCAATATGCATAAATCTATAATTTTTCCTATAAGGGGCCAAATCACTTTCATTTAATAAACAAAAAGTTTCATGTTCAGAATCAACAGTAATAGTTTCTTTTGTTGTTTTAACAATTTGTTTAAAATCAAGTTTTTCAAAAGTACCCATATGATATATTAGTTTGGGTTGTATTTTTGTAATAGTCCATTTATTAAGAAGATCTAAATTTTGAGGCATATCATATTCATCTTTTCTACTGTTTTAAACAGTAGAGTGTTTTCTAACAATATTAATCATAGAAAAAGTGTCGGACTAACACCCCCTATAACTACTGAGTAACATGGCTCTGATACCATAATTTAATATTGATTGGTAGGATTGCTTCGATGTAACTACAGGTTCATTTACGATTAATGTACCCTAATGATGGAAAGATCTTTTACGATTCCAACATAGCCCAGACAAACGCCTCAACTATGGCTAACATGGGCCTCAACAGGAATACCGGACTAAGACAAGATCTTCCCATTCTTGGGCTACACTATTTCGACCTTAGAAATATCGGAACAGTCCTTTTCAGAACCATGTTCTCATAGTTTAGGTTGATGCTAGTCTAACACGAGGTGTTTAGCCTTTCATTTAGGCTAATAAAATATTAAAAAGTTTAAAATTTATTAAGAGGAAGAAAAGAAGAATACCTTGATTTGGAGACTTCTAATAATAAATTCAAAGGTAGAAAGAAACCACAACCTTTATTTTAGTAGGTGGAAATATACGAGAGAGGAAATACAAAGGATGGGTGGCTAAAGCCTGCCCTCTAACTACAGGAAGTGACCCTTTTATAGAAAGGATCGAGAGAAAAATTCTAACTTACATGACGTAAGTGCTTACATCATGTTAAATTATTGGACCGACATTGAGTCCCTTTACTTTATAAAAGTTTACAATTATTGAGAAGCATTTTAACTTTATAAAAGTTAAATTGTCGTTTCTTCTAATCCTTCACGCCCTCCTTTCTTTTGGATGTGACAAAAGATTCTTCTACTTGATTTCGAAATTGTTGAAGAAATGTTTCTATGTCCATTTCTTCTGTGCTATTAACACTCTGAGACTCCCCTGCTAGGCAGTTGTCTTCTTCATCATTGGAAGTGGCCATGGACATATTGTCTGAGAAATCTATTCCCAAATATTTTACTAGATCCTTTTTAACTTCTTCTATGTATGAAGTAAGAAGTTCTGATTTGGAGATTGCTTCCTTCTTCATCTGTAATTTCCTGGATATTTGTTTAAAAGGACTAATCTCATCTTTTTTCGATATAAACTCTGTCTGTCTTTTGCTGGCTTCAATGGATACATTAATTGAGTCTATAATCTCTCTTCCATGAAGTGTCCCTTCCGCATCTTTATGGAGTACTTTACTTCAAAATTTTGTATAAAATTTTCTTTTTAAGCAAGGGAATCCTTCCTCACTATTTTGAACCTCTATCGTCCATTTCATTATCCATGGGATAGAGAATTCTATAAAGAATTACATCAAATATATTCCCTTAAAATATATATCTTCCTGTTGCAATTGAGCTATTTTGGGTGAAACATCCACCCACTCAATATAATTTCTAATAGTCTTCAGGAAGAATACTCAAAGTTGGACCATACAAAGTCCACCATTTACAAAATCAATTTGGTATATGTTGTTTAGAACATATCTTAATGAACCATGAATGTTTTCTACTAGCATTTTCATATAATAAGGCTTTATTAAAGCTTTCGATATAATCCCAGTAATTGAATTTAACTGTAACCTTTTGTTCAGAGTGGGTGTATTCCCTCTCTCTCATAGTGTTGATTCCCCATTCTTCTGGGGTGAATATCTTTTTTATTATAATCTTTGTAAAGTTATAAACTTTTTTGGTATTCGCGGGGTAAAAGTGCTGGAATTCCGAAAACCCATTGATGAGAGTATAATCTCATAATGCATTCTATATTTGTAAGTGGGAACAACAAAGGATGTCGTATCAAAATATCTTGGCATTATTTTCCAGGGATCATCCTTCCATTGTAAATCTCTTGGATCCAAAAGAAGTATTATTTCATCTTTCTCATTTTTATCATATACTTCTATACTTTCATTGGCTTCATCATTAACGATTGTAGAGTATGATAGTGGAGTATCACCCTCTGATTGTCTGGATTGTATAAAATTCATGAATTCTCTGTACATTGGTTGATCTGTATTAATCCCTGATATTCCAGTGGAGGTCCGTGCAATGTTGGAGGATATTAGCCTCTGATTTTCTATTTCAGCCAAAATATTATTTCTGTCAACTGATGCTCTTTCTCTCCCTCTTCCTCTATTAGAGGAAGAACTTGTTGATGGTCGCATTATCTGGATTAAGAAATTAAAGAGTTATTAACTTATATATTCTCTAGTAAGAAAATCTAGAAGACTATTATCTGTGCCCTTTTTATAATGTATTTCAAAATCAAATGGCGCTAATAAGGCTTGCCATCTAGCAAACATTTGTTTAGAAACATCATGTTTAACATCTTTTTAAGGATGAATTTTGCAGCCTGACAATCAGTTCTTATAATAAACTTTTGATTATATAAATCTCCTTGAAATTTTAAAACACTTTTGACCATAGCCAAAATGTCTTTGGCCACCGTAGCATAATTTTTTTGGCTACGATTCCATTTTTCAGAATAAAATTGGATAAAATATTCTTGCTCTTTATTAGGGGAGACTTGTTTTAAAATTCCCCCATAGCCAATATCGGAGGCATCTGTTTCTACTATTTTTTGTCAATTTGGATTAGCTAAAGTAAGACAGGATAGGTTATTAACCTTGGCTTTAATATGCTTGACTGCCTCTGTATGCTTTTCAGACCAAGCTCTAGGATTCTTTTTAAGACGGTCATAAAGGATAACAGTATCTCTAGCTAAATCCTTTATAAAAGGAGAAATATAATTTAAGCTCCCTAAAAACCGTTGGAGCTGAGTTTTATCAGTAATTATATCAGGAAATTTAGAAGCAAATTCAATACTTCTTTGAATAGGAATAATCTTTCCTTTTTCAATATTATGACCTAAAAATCTGACAGTTGTTTGAAAAATATACATTTTTTGTTTAGATATGATCAAACCATTTTGAATAATAATCTTTTTGAATAAGTCAAGATGCTTGAAATGCATTTCTAAGGTTTTAGAAAATACTAAAATATCATCTATATAAACAATGATAAAATTGCTAAAAGGATTAAAAATATCATTCATAATTTTTTGAAATTCTGAAGGGGCATTTTTTAACCCAAAAGGCATGACATTCCATTCATATTCTCCCATTGGAACATTAATGACTATTTTATATTTATCTTGTTCAGAAATTTGAATTTGTCAATATCCTGATTTTAGATCAAATTTTGAAAATATAATAGCATCATGAAGTCTATCTAATAAATCCTTTTTATTAGGAATAGCATATCTAATCCATTTTAAAACTTTGTTTAGGGGTTTATAATTTATTACCAATCTAGGTATCCCTCTTTCCTGCTATGCTTGTTTATTAACATAGAAAGCAGTGCAAGACCATGGAGATTTTGAGGGCCTTATTAATCCCTTTTGGAGAAGAATATCAATTTCTTTTTACATAAATCCAGATATTCTAAATTCATTTAGCAAGGTCTTGCCTTAGTAGGAATATTATCCTCAGAAAAGTTTTCCTCATAAGGAAGACTTACCACATGTTTTTTTCTTTCCCAAAACACATTTGGGTAGTCTCCATATATTTGAAGTGAAAACTGATTTTTCAAATTTTCTATTTTTTCCCTTATCTTGGGATTTTGAAGAGTATCTTCTATTGTAATACTACAAATTTCATTTTTTAGAAAATCTATTTTTTTTTATTTAGAAGAAATCATATCTTTAATATTATTAACATATTTTAAAAAAGGTTGCGAAATAAAATCAATTCTGATTTCTTTTTTTCAAAAGTACCGGTTATTCCGGTTTCATCCCATCTGGTAATTCAATATATATGCCGGAAAAAAGGCATGCCTAGAATTACCTCATTAGAGATATTTTTTTACTAGCACAAATAATTCAGGAATACAAATATTATTTGTATAAATATAGGCTCTGGGCAATTTATTATTAATACCCATCATTTGTCCACTTGCATTGCGGAGACTGTGAGTAGTTTTATGAAAATATCTTGAAGGTATTAGCCCTTCTTGTATACAGTTTAAATCAACTCCGCTATCAATTAAAGCAGTAATTTTTTTTAAATTATAATAAATAAAAATAGTTATTTTTGCAATAGGTTTATGAGATGTAATTAACTCAATTGTTCCCAAAAGTGATTCATTTCTGTTGGAGAAATATCAGAAGTCTCTTGAAAATTATTTCGAAAAGTATTTGAAGTATTTGGAAAGTTTTCAATTAAAACTTATTGTTCAGGGTGCTTACGGACCTCCTCTGCCCCTTCTATCAAAGAGATCCTTTAATCAAGGATTGTATTATGTCTTCTAAGAGAGGAAATTTCCTTTTTGAGAGTCTCAATTTCTTCTGTCAGATCTTGGATTTTAGTTGGAATATTATTCCTTTGGGACCTTTCTTTAAGCTGTCTTATTACCTCAGTCTGGTATAACCTTTATTTGGAGAGGTAATTTCCTTAGAAGTATTGGTATTACTTGTAGAGGGTTGGGTATTTTCAATCTTATCAATAATCTGAGATCTTAAATTGGGATCATCAATCGCTTTGAGAATTTCCATCAGATTGTCACTTGTCAATACATTTATATTTAAGTCTTTAAACTGGGAGTACAACTGGTAAAATTCATCCTTGTCCTTATCTTCACAAGGCTGTCCAATTTGACATGGCAAACATTCCTCTTCTGATGAACTTACATAATTTTCATCATGAAGAACTCTTAAATCTTCACTTGTTGAGGATTCTTCAATATCTGAATGTTCTGATCTAGAATTCTCTGGTGAAGAGTTTAATTAAATCTTAAATAATGAATCCTTGATATTATTCTCTAAGTCAAGACTCTTAATCTAATCCTTAACCTTGCAGTCTTTTGCATAATGACCTATTCTTCCGCATTTGTGACATGCATTGGATTTATTATTTCTCCAGAAATTCGATTCATTATTTTTCTTTTTTCTTTTTTCACTCTTTTCTAAGTGTTTTTCCTTTCTTTCAGGCTTATAAGACCTCTTCCTATACTTCTCTTTAATTTTCTCCTTCCCCTTTTGTCTGTGAGACTTCCTGGAGGTTCCGGGCATTTCAATTGCGAATTGTTCGCAAAATTCCCCCAATTGCTGTTTTTCATTAAGATGGTACCTTTTTACCTGTTGATTCAACTTTATCTCATTACATAAGGATAACCCTTCTTGGGTACATACACTTATTAATTTTCCATATGTGTAATCTTCATAATTTATACTTACTCCATCTCCTCTGAGGGCTTTTCTAACCCTTTCTGCAAAAAAGGTGGGAAGCCCGTTTATAAATTTAGACTTCCAATGAGGGTTATTACACTTAGGGAGTTCCATTTCCCTGGACAAGAATACATCCTTATACCACCTAAAGGATGTTAAGGTTTTGCATCTAAGGTTTTGGAGCATAGTCCTAATGGTCTCACTATTATCGGACTACCTTCTAGAAAAATGTTCTATAATAGTAAGGATTAAAGAATACAATATATTCGATTCTGTTGTATCTGCTTCACTCTTGACAGCATTTAAAATTGTCATTTCTGGACTTCAGTGAGATAATTATCCTACCATCCTTTAAGTTGTCCAGTAAATCCTGCTATAATCATATTAGCAGTCTTACTTTCAGTATTACCATTTGCCTTTCAGACAATACTGAATATCAATATTCTATGCATCAATGTGTAAATCTGCCTATGAGTATAACGATCAATATTCCGTTTCATAGATCTCATTTCCACTGTAACTATTAGAGATATAAGTTTCTTGTTCTTCCAATAGAACATCTTGAGGAGTTGTCCTAGGATAATAGTACATCCTTTGTACTGGCTTCCTAGCATGCTTCTCTGAAATTTTATTTATCTGATCCTTTGGAATATCATTCCATTTAATGGTAGAAGTATCTTCTTCAAGGTCCAAAGGCTGGAGATTTAATCCCTTAAACTTCTTTTCCAATAATAATAATAATAATAATAATAATAATTTCTTGTATATTTCTGAAAGGATCGTTTCGATGAAATCGTCGAACTTTTACAGTCTTGGAGGTCAATTTATGAATTACGTAGCTCAGGCCATGACAAAACCTAACATCATCCCATAATGCCCTAGCAATGCCTCCACACGGCTAACACGGACTTATAGGGACTACCATCCAAAGGACAGGCTTTATTATAGTCTGAGCTACAATAACTCTACCTCAGACTCGATCTCGGAATCATCGGAATAAAATTTTCTCAATTAAGAAATCATTACCATGTTACCGAAGTCTAGTGTGTTATTAGTCCAACACGAGGTGTTTAGCCTTTCATTTAGGCTAATAAAATATTAAAAAGTTTAAAATTTATTAAGAAGAAGAAAAGAAGAATACCTTGATTTGGAGACTTCTAATAATAAATTCAAAGGTAGAAAGAAAGCACAATCTTTATTTTAGTAGATGGAAATATACGAGAGAGAAAATACAAAGGATGGGTGGCTAAAGTCTGCCCTCTAACTACAGGAAGTAACCCTTTTATAGAAAGGATCTAGAGAAAAATTCTAACTTACATGACGTAAGTGCTTACATCATGTTAAATTATTGGACCGACATTGAGTCCCTTTACTTTATAAAAGTTTACAATTATTGAGAAGCATTTTAACTTTATAAAAGTTAAATTGTCGTTTCTTCTAGTCCTTCACGCCCTCCTTTCTTTTGGATGTGACAAAAGATTCTTCTACTTGATTTCGAAATTATTGAAGAAATGTTTCTATGTCCATTTCTTCTGTGCTATTAACACTCTGAGACTCCCCTGCTAGGCAGTTGTCTTCTTCATCATTGGAAGTGGCCATGGACATATTGTCTGAGAAATCTATTCCCAAATATTTTACTAGATCCTTTTTAACTTCTTCTATGTATGAAGTAAGAAGTTCTGATTTGGAATTGCTTCATTCTTCATCTGTAATTTCCTGGATATTTGTTTAAAAGGACTAATCTCATCTTTTTTCAATATAAACTCTGCCTGTCTTTTGTTGGCTTCAATGGATACATTAATTGAGTCTATAATCTCTCTTCCATGAAGTGTCCCTTCCGCATCTTTATGGAGTACTTTACTTCAAAATTTTGTATAAAATTTTCTTTTTAAGCAAGGGAATCCTTCCTCACTATTTTGAACCTCTATCGTCCATTTCATTATCCATGGGATAGAGAATTCTATAAAGAATTACATCAAATATATTCCCTTAAAATATATATCTTCCTGTTGCAATTGAGCTATTTTGGGTGAAACATCCACCCACTCAATATAATTTCTAATAGTCTTCAGGAAGAATACTCAAAGTTGGACCATACAAAGTCCACCATTTACAAAATCAATTTGGTATATGCTGTTTAGAACATATCTTAATGAACCATGAATGTTTTCTACTAGCATTTTCATATAATAAGGCTTTATTAAAGCTTTCGATATAATCCCAGTAATTGAATTTAACTGTAACCTTTTGTTCAGAGTGGGTGTATTCCCTCTCTCTCATAGTGTTGATTCCCCATTCTTCTGGGGTGAATATCTTTTTTATTATAATCTTTGTAAAGTTATAAACTTTTTTGGTATTCGCGGGGTAAAAGTGCTGGAATTCCGAAAACCCATTGATGAGAGTATAATCTCATAATGCATTCTATATTTGTAAGTGGGAACAACAAAGGATGTCGTATCAAAATATCTTGGCATTATTTTCCAGGGATCATCCTTCCATTGTAAATCTCTTGGATCCAAAAGAAGTATTATTTCATCTTTCTCATTTTTATCATATACTTCTATACTTTCATTGGCTTCATCATTAACGATTGTAGAGTATGATAGTGGAGTATCACCCTCTGATTGTCTGGATTGTATAAAATTCATGAATTCTCTGTACATTGGTTGATCTGTATTAATCCCTGATATTCCAGTGGAGGTCCGTGCAATGTTGGAGGATATTAGCCTCTGATTTTCTATTTCAGCCAAAATATTATTTCTGTCAACTGATGCTCTTTCTCTCCCTCTTCCTCTATTAGAGGAAGAACTTGTTGATGGTCGCATTATCTGGATTAAGAAATTAAAGAGTTATTAACTTATATATTCTCTAGTAAGAAAATCTAGAAGACTATTATCTGTACCCTTTTTATAATGTATTTCAAAATCAAATGGCGCTAATAAGGCTTGCCATCTAGCAAACATTTGTTTAGAAACATCATGTTTAACATCTTTTTAAGGATGAATTTTGCAGCCTGACAATCAGTTCTTATAATAAACTTTTGATTATATAAATCTCCTTGAAATTTTAAAACACTTTTGACCATAGCCAAAATGTCTTTGGCCACCGTAGCATAATTTTTTTGGCTACGATTCCATTTTTCAGAATAAAATTGGATAAGATATTCTTGCTCTTTATTAGGGGAGTCTTGTTTTAAATTTCCTCCATAGCCAATATCGGAGGCATCTGTTTCTACTACTTTTTTTGCCAATTTGGATTAGCTAAAGTAGGACAGGTAGGTTATTAACCTTGGTTTTAATATGCTTGACTGCCTCTGTATGCTTTTCAGACCAATCTCTAGGATTCTTTTTAAGACAGTCATAAAGGATAACAGTATCTCTAGCGAAATCCTTTATAAAAGGAGAAATATAATTTAAGCTCCCTAAAAATCGTTGGAGCTGAGTTTTATCAGTAATTATATCAGGAAATTTAGAAACAAATTCAATACTTCTTTGAATAGGAATAATCTTTCCTTTTTCAATATTATGACCTAAAAATCTGACAGTTGTTTGAAAAATACGCATTTTTGGTTTAGATATGACCAAACCATTTTGAATAATAATTTTTTTGAATAAGTCAAGATGCTTCAAATGCATTTCTAAGGTTTTAGAAAATACTAAAATATCATCTATATAAACAATGATAAAATTGCTAAAAGGACTAAAAATATCATTCATAATTTTTTGAAATTCTGAAGTGGTATTTTTTAACCCAAAAGGAATGTCAGTCCATTCATATTCTCCCTTTTGAAAATATAATAGCATCATGAAGTCTATCTAATAAATCCTTTTTATTAGGAATAGGATATCTAATCCATTTTAAAACTTTGTTTAGGGGTTTATAATTTATTACCAATCTAGGTATCCCTCTTTCCTGCTATGCTTGTTTATTAACATAGAAAGCAGTGCAAGACCATGGAGATTTTGAGGGCCTTATTAATCCCTTTTGGAGAAGAATATTAATTTCTTTTTTACATAAATCCAGATATTCTAAATTCATTTGGCAAGGTCTTGCCTTAATAGCAATATTATCCTCAGAAAAGTTTTTCTCATAAGGAAGACTTACCACATGTTTTTTCCTTTCCAAAACACATTTGGGTGGTCTCCACATATTTGAAGTGAAAACTGATTTTTCAAATTTTTTATTTTTTCCCTTATCTTGGGATTTTGAAGAGTATCTTATCTTCTATTGTAATACTACAAATTTCATTTTTTAGAAAATTAATTTTTTTTGATTTAGAAGAAATCATATCTTTAATGTTATTAACATATTTTAAAAAAGGTTGGGAAATAAAATCAATTCTGATTTCTTTTTTTCAGAAGTACCGGTTATTCCGGTTTCATCCAATCTGGTAATTCAATATATATGCCAGAAAAAAGGCATGCCTAGAATTACCTCATTAGAGATGGTTTTTTACTGGCACAAATAATTCAGGAATACAAATATTATTTATACAAATATAAGCTCTGGGTAATTTATAATTAATACCCATCATTTGTTCACTTGCATTGCGAAGACTGTGAGTAGTTTTATGAAAATATCTTGAAGGTATTAGCCCTTCTTGTATACAGTTTAAATCAGCTCCGCTATCAATTAAAGCAGTAAATGTTTTTTTAAATTATAATAAATAAAAATAGTTATTTTTGCAATAGACTTATGACCTGTAATTAACTCAATTGTTCGCAAAAATGATTCATTTCTGTTGGAGAAATATCAGAAGTCTCCTGAAAATCATTTCGAAAAGTATTTGAAGTATTTGGAAAGTTTTCAATTAAAACTTGTTTTTCAGGGTGCTTACGGACCTCCTCTGCCCCTTCTATCAAAGAGATCCTTTCATCAAGGATTGTATTATGTCTTCTAAGAGAGGAAATTTCCTTTTTCAGGGTGCTTACGGACCTCCTCTGCCCTTTCTGTCAAAGAGATCCTTTCATCAAGGATTGTATTATGTCTTCTAAGAGAGGAAATTTCCTTTTTGAGATTCTTAATTTCTTCTTTCAGATCTTGGATTGTAGTAGGAATATTATTCCTTTGGGACCTTTCTTTAAGCTGTCTTATTACCTCAGTCTGGTATAACCTTTATTTGGAAAGGTAATTTCCTTAGAAGTATTGGTATCACTTGTAGAGGCTTGGGTATTTTCAATCTTATCAATAATCTGAGATCTTAAATTGGGATCATCAATCGCTTTGAGAATTTCCATCAGATTGTCACTTGTCAAGACATTTATATTTAAGTCTTTAAACTGGGAGTATAACTGGTAAAATTATCCTTGTCCTTATCTTCACAAGGCTGTCCAATTTGACATGGCAAACATTCCTCTTCTGACGAACTTAGATAATTTTCATCATGAAGAACTCTTAAATCTTCACTTGTTGAGGATTCTTCAATATCTGAATGTTCTGATCCAGAATTCTCTAGTGAAGAGTTTAATTAAATCTTAAATAATGAATCCTTGATATTATTCTCTAAGTCAAGACTCTTAATCTTATCCTTGACCTTGAAGTCTTTTGCATAACGACCTATCCTTTCGCATTTGTGACATGCATTGGATCTATTAATTTTCCAGAAATTCGATTTCATATATTTCTTTTTCATTTTTTCACGCTTTTCTAAGCGTTTTTCCTTTCTTTTAGGCTTATAAGACCTCTTCCTATACTTTTCTTTAATTTTCTCCTTCCCCTTTTGTCTATGAGACTTTCTCGAGGTTCCGAGCATTTCAATTGCGAATTATTCACAAAATTCCCCTAATTGCTGTTTTTCATTAAGATTGTACCTTTTCAACTGTTGATTCAACTTTATCTCATTACATAAGGATAACCCTTCTTGGGTACATACACTTATTAATTTTTAATATGTGTAAGCTTCATAATTTATACTTACTCCATCTCCTCTGAGGGCTTTTCTAACCCTTTCTGCAAAAAAAGTGGGAAGCCCGTCTATAAAGAATGTCAAGGTTTTGCACCTAAGGTTTTCGAGCATAGTCCTAATAGTCTCACTATTATCGGACCACCTTCCAGAAAAATATTCTATAATTGTATGGATTAAAGAATACACTATATTCGATTCTATTGTATCTCCTTCACTCTTGACAACATTCAAAATTATCACACTCTGGACTTTAGTGAGATATTTATCCCACCATCCTTTAAGTTGTCCAGTAAATCCTGCTATAATCATATTAGCAGTCTCACTTTCAGTATTACCATTTGCCTTACAGACAGTACTGAACATCAATATTCTATGCATCAGTGTATAAATTTGTCTATCGATATAACCATCAAAATTTTATTCATGGATCTCATTTCCGCTGTAACTATTAGAGATATAAGTTTCATGTTCTTTCAATAGAACATCTTGAGGAGTTGGCCTATGATAATAATACATCCTTTGTATTGGCTTCCTAGCATGCTCCCTTAAACTTCTTTTCCAATAAGGTCTCCAAGTCTGCCATATTTCCAAACCTAAAGTCCTTTACCTCTGGAGGGTGTTGGGTACTACGAGTAGCTTTAGGTATCAGCTCTTTTCCTTCAGACATCCTTCCCTTCTTGAATTTTGTACACAAATTATCAATCTTTTCATGCAAAGAGAGAATATGTTCTCCTAGAATACTTACATAAATATTTGCATAATTATTCTGCCTAATAAAAGTTTGAATATGTTTAACAGTGATCAAAGCAGTATCATTATCCATCATATCCGCAAAAGCTGCAAAATGAATAGTTTTATCACCTTTTTCAATTTGAAAAGATTGTTGCAGAGGCAAAATTGATTTGGTGATTGTACCATTTGAGAGCTTATAATCATGCTCTAACATTATGATATAATCATAAATATATTTAGTCATAAACCATGGGATAAAAGTGATTACTTTGTTTGCTCTTGAAAGATCATTATAAAAATCTTCCTGGAAAAACTTTTGTTGGTTTTATCAAAATTCTTAAAAAATCAATTTTCAAAGGGTTCCCATTTGGGTTGAAAAAACTCTTTTTGGATCATTTTCCTTATTGGAGATCCTGGTGAGAAATCAAGTTTATTTTATAGATCCATATAAACCAGTTAGAAAATTCATTTCAGAAAGAGTAGGCTCCATATCAGGAGTCACAATATGATTTTCAATTTTAATGTTATCAATATGATCATCTTTCACCTGGGAGTCAGATCTGTCTGGTCTAGAAGTTTCTTCTTCTCTAATTCGAGAAGTTGATGCTCTAGATGGTAGATCTACAATATTATCAGCAAGAGAGATATAAGAAGAGTTAGATCTAGGCATATAGGAGTTAGATCTAAGCATTCTAGAAGATAATCCAATATCATCAGCATAATTCATTAGCATATTATCATTAAAACGGATTTTCACAGTTCCATTAGGGGTCTTTTCAATTTCAGAAATATCTGAAGAAATATTGTTTCTAGGAGGGGCTGCTTCTTCGATCACCCATTCTTTTGAAAAATCAATTTGGCAAGGTCTTGTCTTAGTAGGAATATTATCCTCAAAAAAGCATGCTAGGAAGCTAGTACAAAGGATGTACTATTATCCTAGGACAACTCCTCAAGATGCTCTATTGGAAGAACGGGAAACTTATATCTCTAATAGTTACAGTGGAAATGAGATCTATGAATGGAATATTGATGGTTATATCGATAGACAAATTTACACACTGATGCATAGAATATTGATGTTCAGTACTGTCTGTAAAGGAAAATGGTAATACTGAAAGTAAGACTGCTAATATGATTATAGCAGGATTTACTGGACAACTTAAAGGATGGTGGGATAATTATCTCACTGAAGTCCAGAGAATGACAATTGAATGTTGTCAAGAGTGAAGGAGATACAACATAATCGAATATAGTGTATTCTTTGATCCTTACTATTATAGAATATTTTTCTGGAAGGTGGTCCGATAATAGTGAGATCATTAGGACTATCTCCAAAACCTTAGGTGCAAAACCTTGACATCCTTTAGGTGGTATAAGGATGTATTCTTGTCCAGGGTAATGGAACTCCCTGAGTGTAATAACCCTCATTGGAAGTCTAAATTTATAGACGGGCTTCCCACCTTATTTGCAAAAAGGGTTAGAAAATCCCTCAGAGAAGATGGAGTAAGTATAAGTTATGAAGCTTACACATATGAAAAATTAATAAGTTTATGTTCCCAAGAAAGGTTATCCTTATGTAATGAGATAAAGTTGAAGCAACAGGTGAAAAGGTACCATCTTAATGAAAAACAGCAATTGGAGGAATTTTGCGAACAATACGCAATTGAAATGCCCGGAACCTCTAGGAAGTCTCATAGACAAAAGGGGAAGGAGAAAATTAAAGAAAAGTATAGGAATAGATCTTATAAGCCTGAAAGAAAGGAAAACGCTTAGAAAAGCGTGAAAAAAGGAAAAAGAAATATAAGGAATCGAATTTCTGGAAAAATAATAGATCCAATGCACGTCACAAATGCGGAAGAATAGGTCATTATGCAAAAGACTGCAAGATCAAGGATAAGATTAAGAGTCTTGACTTAGAGGATAATATCAAGGATTCATTATGCAAAATTTTATTGAACACTTCACTAGAGAATTCTAGATCAAAATATTCAGATATTGAAGAATCCTCAACAAGTGAAGATTTAAGAGTTCTTCATGATGAAAATTATGTAAGTTCGTCAGAAGAGGAATGTTTGCCATGTCAAATTGGACAGCCTTGTGAAGATAAGGACAAGAATGAATTTTACCAATTATACTCCCAGTTTAAAGACTTAAATATAAATGTCTTGACAAGTGACAATCTGATGGAAATTCTCAAAGCGATTGATGATTCCAATTTAAGGTCTCAGATTATTGATAATATTGGAAATACCCAAGTCTCTACAAGTAATACCAATACTTCTAAGGGAATTACCTCTCCAAATAAAGGTTATACCATGACTGAGGTAATAAGATAGCTCAAAGAAAGGTCCCAAAGGAATAATATTCCTACTACAATCCAAGATCTGGCAGAAGAGATTGAGAATCTCAAAAAGGAAATTTCCTCTCTTAGAAGACATAATACAATCATTGATGAAAGGATCTCTTTGATAGAAGGAGCAGAGGAGGTCCATAAGCACCCTGAAAAACAAGTTTTAATTGAAAACTTTCCAATTACTTCAAATACTTTTCAAAATGATTTTCAGGAGATTTCTAATATTTCTCCAACAGAAAAAGAATCATTTTTGGGAACAATTGAGTTAATTACAGCTCATAAACCTAACATCATCCCAATAATGCCCTAACAACGCCTTTCACACGGCTAACATGGACTTACAGGGACTACCATCCAAAGGACAGGCTTTATTATAGTCTGAGCTACTGTAACTCTACCTCAGACTTGACCTCGGAATCATCGGAGTAAAACTTTTTCAATTAAGAAATCATCACCATGTTACCGAAGTATAGTGCGTTATTAGTCCAACACGGATGTTTAGCCTTTCATTTAGGCTAATAAAATATTAAAAAGATTTAAAATATATTTAAGATAAAAAAAAGAATACCTTGATTTGGAGACTTCTAATAATAACTTTAAATGTAGAAAGAAACCATAATTTTTATTAGATGAAAATATACAAGAAAGGAAATACAAAGGATGGGTGGCTAAATCCTGCCCTCTAACTACAAGAAGTGACCCTTTTGTAGAAAGGATCGAGAGAAAAATTTAACTTACATGACGCGATACCTATTCCTATTAGGTATCCTAACAGGATACCTAATAAATGGACTATTCCTAATACGTATCTTATTAGGTATCCTATTCCTAATAATAAAAGGGAAGGATATCTAAAGGAAAAGAGGTGATACCTAAAGCTACTCCTTGTATCCAACCCCCTCCAGAGGTAAAGGACTTTAGGTTTGAAAATATGGCAGACCTGGAGACCTTATTGGAAAAGAAGTTTAAGGGATTAAATCTCCAACCTTTAAACCTAGAATAAGGTACTTCTACCAATAAATAGAATGATATTCCAAAGGATGAGATTAATAAAATCTCAGAAAAGCGTGTTAGAAAGTCAGTACAAAGGATGTACTATTATCCTAGTCCAACTCCTCAAGATGTTCTATTGGAAGAACAGGAAACTTATATCTCCAATAGTTACAGTGGAAATGAGATCTGTGAATGGAATATTGATAGTTATACCGATAGACAAATTTACACACTGATGCATAGAATATTGATGTTCAGTACTGTCTGTAAGGCAAATGGTAATACTGAAAGTAAGACTGCTAATATGATTATAGCAGGATTTACTGGACAACTTAAAGGATGGTGGGATAATTATCTCACTGAAGTCCACAGAATGACAATTTTGAATATTGTCAAGAGTGAAGGAGATACAACAAAATCGAATATAGTGTATTCTTTAATCCTTACTATTATAGAACATTTTTCTAGAAGGTGGTCCGATAATAGTGAGAGCATTAGGACTATGCTCCAAAACCTGAGGTGCAAAACCTTGACATCCTTTAGGTGGTATAAGGATGTATTCTTGTCCGGGGTAATGGAACTCCCTGAGTGTAATAACCCTCATTGGAAGTCTAAATTTATAGATGGGCTTCCCACCTTATTTGCAGAAAGGGTTAGAAAAGCCCTTAGAGGAGATGGAGTAAGTATAAATTATGAAGCTTATACATATGAAATATTAATAAGTGTATGTACCCAAGAAGGGTTATCCTTATGTAATGAGATAAAGTTGAATCAACAGATGAAAAGGTACCATCTTAATGAAAAACAGCAACTGGGGGAATTTTGCGAACAATTCGCAATTGAAATGCCCGGAACCTCTAGGAAGTCTCATAGACAAAAGGGGAGGAGAAAATTAAAGAAAAGTATAGGAAGAGGTTTTATAAGCCTGAAAGAAAGGAAAAACGCTTAGAAAATCGTGAAAAAAGAAAAAAAATATAAGGAATCGAATTTCTAAAAAAATAATAGATCCAACGCATTTCACAAATGCAGAAGAATAGGTCATTATGCAAAAGACTACAAGGTCAAGGATAAGATTAAGAGTCTTGACTTAGAGGATAATACAAGGATTCATTGTGTAAAATTTTATTGAACTCTTCACTAGAAAATTCTGGATCAGAACATTCAGATATTGAAGAATCCTCAACAAGTGAAGATTTAAGAGTTCTTCATGATGAAAATTATGTAAGTTCGTCAGAAGAGGAAAGTTTGCCATGTTAAATTGGACAGCCTTGTGAAGATAAGGTCAAGGATGAATTTTACCAGTTATACTCCCAGTTTAAAGACTTAAATATAAATGTCTTGACAAGTGACAATTTGAAGGAAATTCTCAAAGCGATTGATGATCCCAATTTAAGGTCTCAGATTATTGATAAGATTGGAAATACCCAAGCCTATACAAGTAATATCAATACTTCTAAGGGATTTACCTCTCCAAATAAAGGTTATAGCATGATTGGGATAATAATACAGCTCAAAGAAAGGTCCCAAAGGAATAATATTCCTACTACAATCCAAGATCTGGCAGAAGAGATTGAGAATCTCAAAAAGGAAATTTCCTCTCTTAGAAGACATAATACAATCCCTGATGAAAGATCTCTTTGATAGAAGGAGCAGAGGAGATCCATAAGCACCCTGAAAAACAAGTTTTAAATTGAAAACTTTTCAATTACTTCAAATACTTTTCAAAATAATTTTCAGGAGATTTCTAATATTTCTCCAACAGAAAAAGAATCATTTTTGAGAACAATTGAGTTAATTACAACTCATAAATCTATTCAAAAATAACTATTTTTATTGATTATACTTTAAAAAAAGATGTTACTGCTTTAATTGATAGTGGAGCTGATTTAAACTGTATACAAGAGCCTATATTTGTACAAATAATATTTGTATTCCTGAATCATTTGTGCTAGTAAAAAAACATCTCTAATGAGGTAATTCTAGGCATACTTTTTTCTGGCATATATATCCAATTACCAGATGGGATGAAACTGAAATAACCGGTACTTTTGAAGAAAAGGATATCAGAATTGATTTTATTTTTCAACCTTTTTTAAAATATGTTAATAACATTAAAGATATGATTTCTTCTAAATCAAAACAAATTGATTTTCTAAAAAATGAAATTTTTAGTATTACAATAGAAGATACTCTTAAAAATCCCAAGATAAGGGAAAAAATAGAAAATTTGAAAAATAAGTTTTCACTTCAAATATGTGGAGACCACCCAAATGTGTTTTGGGAAAGGAAAAAATATGTGGTA
Organism: Datura wrightii; assembly: GCA_035772735.1. NCBI lineage: Eukaryota > Viridiplantae > Streptophyta > Magnoliopsida > Solanales > Solanaceae > Datura > Datura wrightii. The sequence goes on from JASDFA010000023.1 coordinate 53,922,386, forward strand.
AGTCTTCCTTACGAGGAAAACTTTTCTGAGGATAATATTCCTACTAAGGCAAGACCTTGCCAAATGAATTCAGAACATCTAGATTTATCCAAAAAAAATTGATATTTTCTCCAAAAGGAATTAATAAGGCCTTCAAAATCTCTATGTCTTGCACTGCTTTCTATTATAATAAACAAGCAGAGCAGGAAAGAGGGTACCTAGATTGGTAATAAATTATAAACCCCTAAACAAAATTTTAAAATGGATTAGATATCATATTCCTAATAAAAAGGATTTATTAGATAGACTTCGTGATGCTATTATATTTTCAAAATTTGATCTAAAATCAGGATATTAGCAAATTCAAATTTCTGAACAAGATAAATATAAAATAGCCTTTGATGTTCCAATAGGACAATATGAATGGAATGTCATGCCTTTTGGTTTAAAAAAGGCCCCTTCAGAATTTCAAAAAAATTATGAATGATATTTTTAATCCTTTTAGCAATTTTATCATTGTTCATATAGACGATATTTTAGTATTTTCTAAAACCTTAGAAATGCATTTCAAGCATCTTGACTTATTCAAGAAGATTATTATTCAAAATGGTTTGGTCATATCTAAACCAAAAATTGCATATTTTTCAAACAACTGTCAGATTTTTAGGTCATAATATTGAAACAGGAAAGATTTTTCCTATTCAAAGAAGTATTGAATTTGCTTCTAAATTTTCTGATGTAATTACTGATAAAACTCAGCTCCAACGATTTTTAGGGAGCTTAAATTATATTTTTCCTTTTATGAAGGATTTAGCTAAAGATACTACTATCCTTTATGACCGTCTTAAAAAGAATCCTAAAGCTTGGTCTGGAAAGCATACAGAGGCAGTCAAGCATATTAAAGCCAAGGTTAATAACCTACCCTGTCTTACTTTAGCTAATCCAAATTGAAAAAAAATAGTAGAAACAGATGTCTCCGATATTGGTTATGGAGGAATTTTAAAACAAGTCTCCCCTAATAAAGAGCAAGAGTATCTTATTCAATTTTATTTTGGAAAATAGAATAGTAGCCAAAATAATTATGCTACGGTGGCCAAAGGAATTTTGGCTATGGTTAAAAGTGTTTTAAAATTCCAAGGAGATTTATATAATCAAAAATTTATTATAAGAACTGATTGTCAGGCCGCAAAATTCATCTTTAATAAAGATGTTAAACATGATGTTTCTAAACAAATGTTTGCTAGATGGCAAGCCTTATTAGCGTCATTTGATTTTGAAATATATTATAAAAAGGGCACAGATAATAGTCTTCCAGATTTTCTTACTAGAGAATATATAAGTTAATAACTCTTTGTTTTCTTAACAGATAATGCGGCCATCAGCAAGTTCTTCCTCTAATAGAGGAAGAGGGAGAGGAAGAGCATTAGTTGGCAGAAATAATATTTTGATCCAAAAAGGAAATCAGAGGCTAATAGCCTCCAACATTTCAGGGACCTCCACTGGAATATTAGGGATTAATACAGATCACCCAATGTACAGAGAATTCATGGATTTTATACAATCCAGACAACCACAGGGTGATACTCCACCATCATACTCTGCAATCGTCAATGATGAAGCCAATGAAAGTATAGAAGTATATGATAAAAATGAGAAAGATGAAATAATACTTCTTTTGGAGCCAAGAGATTTACAATGGAAGGGTAATCCCTAGCAAATAATGACAAGATATTTTGATACGGCATCCTATGTCGTTCCCACTTACAAATATAGAATGCATTATGAGATTATACTCTCATCAATGGGGTCTGCGGAATTCCAGCACTTTTACCCCGCGAATACCAAAAAAGTTTATAACTTTTCAAAGATTATAATAAAAGAGATATTCAGCCCAGAAGAATGGGGAATCAACACTATGAGAGAGAGGGCATACACCCACTCTGAACAAAAGGTTACAGTTAAATTCAATTACTGGGATTATATCGAAAGCTTTAATAAAGCCTTATTATATGAAAATGCTAATAGAAAACATTCATGGTTTATTAAGATATGTTCTAATAATTTTAAACAGCATATACCAAATTGATTTTGTAAATGGTGGACTTTGTATAGTCCAACTTTGAATATTCTTCCTGAAGACTATAAGAAATTATATTGTGAGTCGTGGATGTTTCACCCAAAATAGCTCAATTGCTACTGGAAGATATATATTTTAAGAGAATATCTTTGATGTACTTCTTCATAGAATTCTCTATCCCATGGATAATGAAATGGACGATAGACGTTCAAAATAGTGAGGAAAGATTCCCTTGCCTAAAAAGAAAATTGTATACAAAATTTTGGAGTAAATTACTCCACAAAGATGCGGAAGGAAAACTTCATGGAAGAGAGATTATAGACTCAATTAATATATCCATTGAAGCCAACAAAAGACAGGCAGAGGTTATACCGGAAAAAGATGAGATTAGTCTTTTTAAATAAATATCTAGGAAATTACAGATGAAGAAGGGAGCAATCTCCAAATCAGAACTTTTTACTTCTTACATGGAAGAAGTTAAAAAAGATCTAGTAAAACATTTGGGAATAGATTTCCCAGACAACATGTCCATGGCTACTTCCAATGAAGAAGAAGACAACTGCCTAGCAGGGGAATCTCAGAGTGTTAATAGCACAGAAGAAATGGACATAGAAACATTTCTTCAACAATTTCGAAATCAAGTAGAAGAATCTTCTGTCACATCCAAACGCAAGGAGGGCGTGAAGGACTAGAAGAAACGATAATTTAACTTTTATAAAGTTAAATGCTTCTTAATAATTGTAAACTTTTATAAAGTAAAAGGACCCGATTTCGGTCCAATAATTTAACATGATGTAAGCACTTACGTCATGTAAGTTAAATTTTTCTCTCGATCCTTTCTATAAAAGGGTCACTTCTTGTAGTTAGAGGGCAGGCTTTAGCCACCCATCCTTTGTATTTCCTTTCTTGTATATTTTCATCTAATAAAAATTGTGGTTTCTTTCTACCTTTGAAGTTATTATTTGAAGTCTCCAAATCAAGGTATTCTTCTTTTCTTTATCTTAAATATATTTTAAACCTTTTTAATATTTTATTTGCCTAAATGAAAGGCTAAACATCCGTGTTGGACTAATAACACACTAGACATCGGTAACATGGTGATGATTTCTTAATTGAGAAAGTTTTATTCTGATGATTCCGAGGCCGAGTCTGAGGTAGAGTTACTGTAGCTCAGACTATAATAAAGTCTGTCCTTTGGACGGTAGTCCCTGTAAGTTCGTGTTAGCTGTGTGGAAGGCGTTGTTAGGACATCATGGGATGATATTAGTTTTTGTCATGGCCTAAGCTACATAATTCGTAAATTGACCTCCAAGACTGTAAAAGTTCCGACGATTTCATTGAAACGATCCTTTTAGAAATAATAATAATAATAATAGTAAAAAGCTAAAATACTCAAATAACCTCTAAATATTGAGAGACTAATATACCCGTCAAATAATAAATAGACTTACTCCTTCATCATCATCTCAATTCATTGTGAAATATTTAATGGTCTAATAATATTTATTTTTATGTAATTTAGCTTTTAGTATATATATAATATTATAGGAATAATTTTAGATTGAAAGGTAAAATAGTCATCCAATATTTCATGAACGCTTGCTTATATATCATATATCTTTAATTTACTTTCATGGTGGTCTAACTTTTCACTTTTTGGCTTTCCACTTATATAATAATATGATTATACTAAAAGTGGGAAGCGCCGAAGTCTAAGGTTAAAAGACCAAAATATCCATAAAAAATTAAACGACTATATTTACCCTTTACTTCAAACCTATTCATCTACCAAAACGTAATTTACATTTCAAAAAATAATAAAGTGATAGTACATAATAAATATAAAAAATGAATAATATGCAGATGGTTCATGTTTCTAAAATTAATGTCATTTATTGTAATCAATAAAATTTAGAATTACTTTAATCTTCCCTATCTATTACAAATGTCTGTTAGTATCAATCTTTAATATGTGTATTCAATATTTAGTTCATTCATCTTTCAACTTCCTGATGGAAAGTATATTAATTCATTCATTAATTAAAGAAAAAGCTCAATGACATATTTTTGTGTTCAAAGTGTGTCCCTGTTAGTGATGGTTAGTCTTCTCTTTCGTTATTTTAATTGATGACATTTTATTTAGACGATGCAATGGAGGTCTGTTGATATTGTGATGTAATCAAGTCATTGATCCTGAGCCTGTGAAGTCTTCTAAGTTGTGTTTTAATTACTTTTTCTATTTATTTATTTCTCAATTGTCTTCATTTATTTGCTAAACAATATTTATTTTGCCCTGTTACACTATATTTATTTTATAGCGACTAAAACTATCACTTTTATTGGAAAATATTTGTTCCATGATTAATATATTTTTATTAACTTATTTTGTTCTCTAATTTACAATTTAATGTCCATGTCCAGGGCACAAAGACAGAAATGCATGTCAAGAAAGAGCCAGCATATGGAAGAAAGTCAATTAAATGAATGGCGGCGATGTCAAAAATTAAAGCTTTGATATTTACAAACCATACATTTTTTAAAATTATTTTTTGAGGAATTTAGTAAGGTCGACAACTTTTCATCTGTTTCTTTTATAAATCTGATTTGCGTTTATTCTATTCAAGCACATATGTATACTGTTTTGCTTTTGCCAAGTCAATGAACAACTCTATTTTTTATCTTCAAACAAAAAAAAATCAAATTGCCAACCCGAACACAAATTTAGTACTCATAATATTTATATGATTTAATAAAATTTTTTACTTATATTTGATACAGAATACACGTGCAATGCACGTACCCAAATGCTAGTATATATATATAAAGGAGACTTACAGGCATGCTGATGCGGCATGCCTCTAAGGCCTCCATTCTTATTTTTCTTTTTTCTTGTTTATTTAAATCTTTTTCTATCTTAAATTTATTTTTTATTTCATTTATTTAATTAATGTCATTTAATTTTATGTCATTAAACAAGCTCTACTAAATAAAATAAAAAATAAAAAATAAAAATAAATTTAATTAAAATATAATAAAAGTGAAAAATTTCTAATTTCAAAGTTGCATTACCATTTTAACCCTCCACTAAATAAAATAAATAAGTAAAATAAAAATAAATATAATATGTAAAAATCATCATCATATCATATTATTATATAAGTGGGAAGCCAAAAAGTGAAAAGTTGAATTACCATTTTGTCTTTTCACTAAATTAAAATTTAATTAAATATTAATATTTTATCATATCATATCATAATTATATATTTATTACTATATAAGTGAGAAGCCAAATATATTAAAATAAATAAATAATAAATATTACTAATAAATTTTAATAATAATAATAAATAAGAATAAGAATAAATGTAAATAATAAACATAAAAAATAAATATAAATAATAGATAACTAACTAACTAAATAATAATAATAATAATAACACTAACAACAACAACAACAACAACAACAACAACAACAATAATAATAATAATAATAATTATATTACTATATAAGTGGAAGGCAAAAAGTGAAAAAGTTAAAATACTAAAATAACTTCCAAATATTGAGAGACTAATATACCCTTCAAATAATAAATAGGTTTACTCCTTCATCATCATCTAAATAATTCATTGTGAAATATTTAATAGTCTAATAATATTTATTTTTATGCAATTTTAGTTGTTAGTATACATAATATTATAAGAATAGTTTTAGATTGAAGGGTAAAATAGTCATTCAATATTTCATGAACACTTGTTTATGTATCATATATCTTTAATTTTCTTTCATGGTAATCTAACTTTTCACTTTTTGGCTTTCCACTTATATAATAATATGATTATACTAAAAGTGGGAAGCGCCGAAGTCTAAAGTTAAAAGACCAAAATATCCATAAAAGTTTGAACGATCATATTTACCCTTTACTTCAAACCTATTCATCTACTAAAATGTAATTTACATTTCAAAAAATAATAAACTGATAGTACATAATAAATATAAAAGATGAATAATATGAAGATGGTTCATGCTTTATAATTAATGTCATTTGTTGTAATCAATTAAATTTAGAATTACTTTAATCTTCCCTATATATTACAAATGTCCATTAATATCAATCTTTAATATGTCTATTCAATATTTAGTTCCTTCATCTTTCAACTTCCTGATGGAAAGTATATTAATTCATTCATTATTTAAAGAAAAAGCTCAATGACATATTTTCGTGCTCAAAGTGTGTCCCTGTTGGTGATGGTTAGTCTTCTCTTTCATTATTTTAATTGGTGACATTTTGTTTATATGATGCAATGGAGTTCGGTTGATGTTGTGATGTAATCAAGTCATTGATCCTGAGCTTGTGAAGTCTTCTAAGTTGTGTTTTAATTACTTTTTCTATTTAATTATTTCTCAATTGTCTTCATTTATTTGCTAAACAATATTTATTTTGCCTCGTTACACCATATTTATTTTATCGCGACTAAAATGATCATTTTTATCAGAAAATATTTGTTCCATGATTAATATATTTTTATTAATTTATTATGTTCTCTAATTTATAATTTAATGTATCCACGTTTACGGCACAAAAACAGAAATGCATGTCAAGAAAGAGCCAGCATATGGAAGAAAATCAATTGAATGAATGGCGGCGAAGCCAAAAATTTAAACTTTGAGATTTACAAACCGCACATTTTCTAGAATTATTTTTTGAGGAATTTAGTAAGGCCGATAACTTTTTATCTGTTTCTTTTATAAATCTGATTTGCATTTATTCTATTCAAGCATATATGTATACTGTTTTGCTTTTGCTAAGTCAATGAACAACTCTATTTTTGGTCTTCAAACAAAAAAAAAATCAAAATTGCCAACTCGAACACAAATTTGGTACTCATAATATTTATGTGATTTAACAAAATTTTATACTTATATTTTATATAGAATACACGCGCAACGCGCGTACCCAAATACTACTATATATATATAAAGGAGACTTAGAGGCATGCTAATGTGGCATGCCTCTAAGGCCTCCATTCTTATTTTCCTTTTTTCTTTTTTTTTTTGAATTTTTTTCTATTTTAAATTTATTTTTTTATTTCATTTATTTAACTAATGTCATTTAATGTTATGTCATTAAAAAAGCTCCACTAAATAAAATAAATAAATAACAATAAAAATAAATTAAATTAAAATATAATAAAAGTGAAAAATTCCTAACTCCAAAGTTGCATTACCATTTTAACTCTCTACTAAATAAAATAAATAAATAAAATATTTAAAAATCATCATCATATCATATTATATTATTATATAAGTGGGAAGTCAAAAAATAAAAAATTAGACTACCATTTTGCCCCTTCACTTAATTAAAATTTAACTAAATACATAATTAAATATTAATATTTTATCATATCATATCATAATTATATATTTATTACTATGTAAGTGAGAAGCCAAAAAATGAAAAGTTAAAATAAATAAATAAATAAAACTAATAAATAATAATAATAATAATAATAAATAAATAATAATAATAATAATAGAGAAGAATAAAAATAAATGTAAATAATAAAAAATAAAAAAATAAAAAAATATAAATAATAACTAACTAACTAACTAACTAATATAATAATATTATTATTATTATTATTACTATATAAGTGAAAAGGCAAAAAGCGAAAAATTAAAATACTAAAATAACCTCCAAATATTGAGAGACTAATATACCCTTCAAATAATAAATAGGTTTACTCCTTCATCATCATCTAAATAATTCATTGTGAAATAGTTAATAGTCTAATAATATTTAATTTTATGCAATTTTAGCTTTTGGTATATATAATATTATAGCAATAGTTTTAGATTGAAGAGTAAAATAGTCATTCAATATTTCATGAACACTTGCTTATATATCATATATCTTTAATTTACTTTCATGATAATCTAGCTTTTCACTTTTTGACTTTTCACTTATATAATAATATAATTATAGTAAAAGTGGGAAGCGCCTATGTCTAAAGTTAAAAGATCAAAATATCCATAAAAAATTGAACGACCATATTTACCCTTTACTTCAAACTAATTCATCTACTAAAATATAAAAGATGAATAATATGAAGATGGTTCATGTTTCTAAAATTAATGTCATTTATTGTAATCAACTAAATTTAAAATTACTTTAATCTTCCCTATCTATTACAAATGTCCATTAATATCAGTCTTTAATATGTCATTCAATATTTAGTTCCTTCATCTTTCAACTTCCTGATGGAAAGTATATTAATTCATTCATTACTTAAAGAAAAAGCTCAATAACATATTTTTGTGTTCAAAATGTGTCCCTATTGGTGATGGTTAGTCTTCTCTTTCGTTATTTTAGTTGGTGACATTTTATTTAGATGATGCAATGGAGGTCTGTTGATGTTGTGATGTAATTAAGTCATTGATCCTGAGCCTGTAAAATCTTCTAAGTTGTGTTTTAATTACTTTTTTTATTTAATTATTTCTCAATTGTCTTCATTTATTTGCTAAACAATATTTATTTTGCCATGTTACACCATATTTGTTTTATCACGACTAAGACGATCACGTTTATTGAAAAATATTTATTCCATGATTAATTTATTTTTATTAACTTATTATATTCTCTAATTACATTTTAATGTATCCACGTCCAGGGTACAAAGACAGAAATGCATGTCAAGAAAGAGCTAGTAGATGGAAGAAAGTCAATTGAATGAATGAAGGCGATGCCAAAAATTTAAACTTTGAGATTTACAAACCGTATATTTTTTTAAAATTATTTTTTGAGGAATTTAGCAAGGTCAAAACTTTTTATCTGTTTCTTTTATAAATCTGATTTGAGTTTCTTCTATTCAAGCATATATGTATACTGTTTTGCTTTTGCTAAGTCAATAAATAACTCTATGTTTGGTCTTCAAACAAAAAAATATTAAATTGTCAATTCGAACACAAATTTAGTACTCATAATATTTATGTGATTTAATAAAATTTTATACTTATATTTGATATGAAATACACACGCAACGCGCATATCCAAATACTAGTGAGGGTATCAAAGAGGTGTTTGTTGGAGTTCCCCAAGTGGAGATAAAGTGCTCTGCTTTTGGTCCTTAGCCTTTATAAAAATTTGTTTTTCTTCATTTCTTTCTTTGGCGAGATAAATTTTTGTTGGAGTTTTGAAAACTACTACCATGTATATAATCTTATTCTGTATTGGATTCATTAGCAATTTCTTGTGATGCCTCATCACTTTTTAAGAGTTTTTACGGTAGCCAAAGCATCCATGGTATAATAATATTATTGTCGTCCAAGAATTTACTGCTTTTCTGAATGTTGTAACCTTTCATATTTTCGTGGAATATGAAAAAGAATATACATTTCTCGAACTTAGTTACTCTAGATAGAAATACCACAGTTTTCAAAGAATTCCAAAAATAATGTATAATTAATATATTCAAGAGACACTATGACAACTGTTACATTGTATGGTATTCAAATATGAAAGAGTAGTATTAATTTAAATATATATTTGCATTTGGATCCAAAAAATTTGTAAGAGTAGTGATTAATTAAAGAATAAATAAGTCATACTACTTTTGATAGACATTTTGATAATCTGAACTTAGGGCTTCCCACTTATATAATAATATGATATTCTTTTTTTTTAATGATTATTTTAGTTATTGATACATAATTTATTCATTTCTTCCCCTTTCAAATTTTGTGTTACTCATCATTCACATTTTGTAATATTATTTATTTTTACATATAGTACTATTATCTGTAATAATTACTATTTTTTTTAGTGGTACAACATAAAATTGAACGATCTACTACCATTCTAAAAAAGACATATTGATTAAATTTTGTGCAGTTTCTAAACAATGCTACTTTTATTTAATAATTTCTTAATATGTATGTGCCGTAAAAAGAAGGACACTGCATCTTCTTAAAAATGAGACGACAACAACTTTAATACATAGAAACATTTCCAATCATATTCACATTAAAATCATATGTTGTTAAAATATCAAAAAAAAGAAAAAAGTGTCAAGCTGAAATATGATATTGTAGAAGACTGGAGTAGTTGAAATTATTCGAATATTTCTTTCTTTGTGATAATAATAATTGTTATTTGTATAGACTCATGATTTATTAGTTTGAACGTGTCTTTCTCCTTTTAATTTAATGTAACTCATATATATATATATATATATATATATATATATATATATAACATTATATACATAATTTAAAATATTTATCCTAATTAGATAGGATACACATGCACCGCACGTGTTTTGAAACTAGTATCTAAATAGCTCTAATCTATCTTGATCTACTTAGAGCCCGTTTGGTTTAGCTGAAAAAAAAAGTGGCTTTTAAACATAAGTGTTTTAAGCACTTTTTAAGTACTGAAACTTATTTTATAAATAAGCAGTTATGTGTTTGGATAAAAGTGCTAAAACTGAAAAAAAGTTATTAATGTGTATGGTATATAAATGTCCGTTAAGCACTTATTTCGGGTCAAATGACTAAAATATTTTTAAAACTGTTAACACTATAAAAAGTGAATTACTATGATATTTTTATTTCTAAAATAATTAAAATTTAAATCAATTTATATTTTTTATTTATTTTTAATATAAACTAATTAGTTAAGTTATTTATAATTTTAAAATATATAACTTGAATAAAATTAGGCAAATCTTCCCTTTACTTTTTATTAAGATTTGAAACAACTAATTTAGTAGTCTAGAGCCGGTCTTGGCATATTTATATACTAGATGAAATGCCCGTGCTACGCACGGGTGTCCGATGTCATATTTCCTTCATTATTAAATCAACTATTTTAAAGGATCAATGGTTTTGAAAAAAAAAAGCACTAAATTGTTAGTTATCAGTGACTCAATATTATAAAATAAAATAGGATTTGAGAGGTAATTCATATTGGGATAATGAAGCATTTTTAGACATTTCATCCTCCAATTATAACATCGATGTCATGAAACATTATACTAAGTACCAGCTTCATATCGTCACGGGTTCATATGAAAATTTTTGTCTAGTAATCTTAGCAAAAATTGTCTGATCAAAAGATATTTCTAAAAAAAAGGGGAAAAGATGTGCTTGCATTTGATGACAAAGAAAGTTCGGCATTCGCTATAACACGTGTGCTTTTAAAGCCCATATCAATCCTCGATATTTTTCTAGCAAAATCACAAGCAACTTTAAAAATACCTCATTGTCTATCAAGCAGAATTATATATAGCTCACAATAGATCACATTTATTATAACTTAAAAGAATAAACGAAAAGTTAAAAGTTCAAAAAAATAGAATAAGATGAAGGCTACCCACTTGGTTCAGACGAAGTAGAAAATGAATTCATATAGAAAGTGGATGGCATAATCTCAAAGCGATAAGAAACTCATTCCCCTCAAATTAATCTATCATGATAAAGTTGAACTATAATAGTACTACAATATCTTACATAGATGCTAATACCACAAAATTCAATAGCAAAAACAAATGCCAACTCTTGCATTTGTTCTATTTGACGGATATACCCAAATCACAAAAATAACAATTTGAATATGAGAATTTTTGTCAAAAATAATTTAAGAAGACCAGCAAATATTTCAATTCATAAATGATACTACAATAATTTTTCCCTACTTCAAATGATGTATCAAGGTACAAGGCTGTAATTTGGACAAATATAATCATCTAGTAGATTATTCCAAAAATTACACAAAGTAAATATAGAAAAAGAAAAAATCTAGATCAATAAATAATTTACCCTTGAAACACAAGCAAAACTAAAAATTGCTAAACTAAATCTATTCCAACTTCTAGAATTACTAACTTCCTGTCATCTCCATTTCTTAGTTACCAGAAAAAATAAATAAACAACAAATTCTACTGGAGCCTGCTACGAATTACTATGTCTCATATACTTGTAAAACTGATGGAGAAGTACGTTCATATGGTCCAAGAAACAAAGTGGGGTGCAGTGTCCGTCGTAAATTTAGGATGGGATAGTAATCACTTATACGACCATCCAAATTTCAGTTGTAAGAGATTGCACTCAAGTAGATTAAAAAAAGTGATATTTACTTTAGCATTTTAATTTCAAGATCCTTCATATCTGAAGAAGTCGTCTAACTAAATCAATTACCAAAAGTGGAAAAAGGCATAAATCTAGATAATTATGCACACAATCAAAGAGAAGAACTATATCAAGAATAAGAAATTATACTATAAAATCTCTTTCAACAGGGGAAATGAGTCTCTTATGTTCAAAGAGAGGAAGTTCTATTTATCTCATGTCGTCTTAGTTTCATTACAGAACTTCCGTTTTCAGAATATTGATACTCTACCTTAATAATGCTAAAGCTCTATTAGTTACAACTTCTCAAAAGGATATTGTTTCACTATTTTTTAAAATCTAACACCAGATTCCAAATAGACAATGAAAATCACTAATATTCGTCATTCAAAGTGTACAAAACAAAACAAAACACAAATAACATATATTATATCATGGTATTATTGATGCAAAAAGCCTAAATAACTTAACTATGACACAAAAACGCTTAAATTTATACTAATGACGTAAAAAATAATGGAGTTTTTGTGAATCACAAACGTAGTAGTGTATGCATTGATTGCATTAACTCAAATAACATAACTTACCTTTTTATATTGACGGTTCTTCTAACTGTAATTTAACAATGACACAAAAACACTTAATATATATTAATGACATAAAAATAATGTAGTACACTTAATATATATTAATGGCATTTTTATGAATCACGAACATAGTAGTAGTAGTGTATGCATTGATTGATAATTAATCTTTTTAGGTTAATGGTGTTCCTAACTGTAATTTAGAGCTCCTGAAAATAAAGACAATAAACAACTATATTTGTTGTCAATATTTTATATCTTTACCACAAAATGCATGCAGTCACTTTTTTGTTCCACTTTATACATTTAGACACGCTTAAGAAAGTACAGCTATGCACAAATATGATTCTTTCTACGAATAATATTGGTATTTATTTGAAACTACTCCTCCCTCTAATTTCAATCTGTTTCTGTTTTTAGTAAATCTTTACTCCCAATATCCTACCTTACATATTTAAGACCACAAAAAACATTTTGATACATTACAGACATCTTTAATTTACCACAAAATTTACTTCTTTATTTTCTTGAACTTCGTATCATGTCAAACTAAGACAAACAGATTGAAACTGTGGGAGTATTAGATACAAAATGATATCGAAATAAAATAAAGAAAATAATAGTATTGACTTGCCTTCAAGACAAATTCCTCCTTGCTTTTCTTTAATAACATCGGCAAATGCTATCCCTGCAAACACTTGTTTTTAAATTTAAAAGACTAAAAGAAAGCAGAGACAAATATCCAGTAATAATAACCAATTAGACCTGTGAATTGCTATATTCGTATAACAACCTAATGTATAAGGACTTTATGATTATTTAATCAAAAGAAGTCATAGCAAAACCAGGTGGCTGGATGTGACAACATTTATGGCCGAGGCTTCCTTCCTTGCCTTATGTTAAGAAGAAGTCCTTACATAACGTGCCAAGCTATGTTCAGCAAAACATAGCGTCAATTAAACATAAATAAAACAAAGAAAAATAAATAAAAATAAATAATAATAAAAATAAATAAATGAGTAAAAATTTACGGACAGATCGCAGATCTGTCCGAATCCAGCGGCTAGGAGTTAGTTTATTCCGGCGAGCAGAGGCAGAGGAAGATAGAGGAGAGGGTGCGACGGAGGTGGAGGTTATGGAGTTTTCCGAGTAGTTGGTCGAGGTGTTGCTACTGCCGTCGCCGGCAGTGGAGAGAAAAAGAGAGAGGAAAAATTGCTTAAGAGTTGCCATAAAAAAACTGCCCCTAAAAAATTAGCCTAAAATTTTTCCGCTGAAATTTTCCTTCCGTAAATCCTAAAAAAACTTAACCTAAAAGTTTCTCGGTAAATTTTAATTTCTTTTTGGTTTATGGCATATTTTAATATTCTCACACTTCCAAATTCTTTTTCGTTTATGTATCCTTCCACTCTTCTATAAAAAGATCTATTATTGCATAATTTTATTCTTCTTCATCAACAATTTATTCTCAAAGTCTTCTTCATCAAAGGTCGTAACTTTATTCAATCTCCAACATGGTATGTTTTCAAGTTTTCTTTATCTTAAAATCTCTTTTTTTATTTTGTTTTATGTTGTTGATTTGAAGAATGCAAAAGTAATTATTACGCCAGCTCAATTTGTTTAATAATTTAACTTAAGTTGTCTCCTTTTGTTGATTCTAATATTGATGTTAAGCAGTCAAAATGACAAAAATAACATAAACTAATAATCTTTTGTAAAGAATTATATATCAAGTGAAATATAACAAATAATAATATATTGGAGATATAATATTTATTTATATTACCCTGTCTGAACCCGGGTGCACTTTGTTTTTAAAGTTATCACAATGTGTAGATGGAGAGAATAAGAAGGATCATTTAGAACATATTCTGGACCGGGCTGCACGCGGAGCAAGGCCCAGTTTCCAAAATGGTTTTAACCTCGATTACCAAATTCGAATGAAACGCCGCTTCACATGTCTTCATCTTCTTCCCTTTATCGCCGGCTTCACGGCCTCTTCGCCCAGAATCACAAAGTTACCGTCAAGCTTAATACTGACAAGCCCAAAACAACCTCCTTAATATCCAGCAAACCCACATCCAAACTTCCCGATGAACAAGAACTTCAAACCATTATAGAAAACTTCAAAAAATCATCTGAATCCCCTAAATTCCGAAACCGCATCACCAACTATCGGACCGCCATTCGCCGCCTTAAAAATAATTCTTCCGCTATCCAAGACATTTTTGAGCACCAAAAACAATACCCAGAAAATTAGCAATGAGTTCTTTGTCTCCCGTCTCATACTCTTGTACGGTACAACAAAAATGCATGAACATGCCCGTAAACTGTTCGACGAAATGCCAAACCTAAAATGTAAACGAACAGTTTTTTCTTTCAATGCCCTTTTGGAGGCCTGCATAAGGGCAGAGAAGTACGATATAATCAGAGAATTGTTTCGGGAATTACCTGAGGAGCTATCGATAGAGCCTGATGTAGTGTCCTATAATACTCTGATCAAGGCATTATGTAAAGCTGGTTCTTTGGATTCTGCTGTCAGTGTAATGGATGAGATGGAAACCAGGGGATTAAACCTGATAAAGTGACTTTCAGTACGCTTTTGAACACTTATCATGAAAGTAAAAAGTTTTCTGAAGCTGAAAATTTGTGGGTATTGATGCAAAAGAAGAACGTTGCTGCTAACATAGAGAGAGAGTGGAGGCGACTGGTGGCGGTGGGCGGGTGAGAGAGAGAGAGGGAGAGGGAAGGGCGGCTGAGGTCAGTTTGAGAGGAAAAATGGGTAGGGTTTGTGTAGAGGTGCTGCGGCTGACTCAACGGCGGCCATGGCTGAGGATATTGGGAGAAACTTCTAGAGAAAGAGAGAGATCAGGTTATGAGTTTGGTGGGTAGCTTTCTATCTATTTAACTTCTAGAGAGAGAAAGAAATTGTAGCTGTGTTTAGAATCAAATGCCCTTGGTACGTAATTGACGTAAATGCCCTTGGTCGTACCAGGGCTTTCACTTATTATATAGTATAAAACCATCACTCAATAATTATTTTTCTTAGTACATATTTTTACCACATCTTCTACATTTTTATGAGAGAATCATTAAAATTAAAAATTAAAAAGATACCAGCATAGACTAGCTATCCAAATTTCATCACATGTTTGGAAGAATATTTGGGGCAGGCACGTACTTTCGCTGAAAATGATTTTTAAATTTCTTACAATTTTTTTTTTTAATTTTATGACTTTTTTATTAAAAATTTTAATTTTTATGTATAAGATATCATTATTATTATATATAAGAGATTTGAAAAGATCATTTTTCCTATTCAAACTATAAAAAGGCAAAGAGATTTTATTTTCTCACACACCTCTATAACATTTTTTTTTCATTTTAATAAAAGTCACATTAATGACGTTTATAAGATTCTCATTAATTAATTATTTCGAAGTCAGAAATACTAAAAAGAAAGTAACATGAAAATGTTATAAATATATTTTCTAATTATAGTGAATGCCCTTTTTCTAAAGGAAAGTTAAGGTTAATAATTTTGGGATCAAGTTAGTTTTTCCCTATAAATAAAGGGGTTTCCATTCATTATAATTCATCCCTCAAGAAAAATAAGAATTCTTCTATCTTCTCTCTTTCTTTATAATATTCTTCTAATTTATTATTTTATAATAAATTATCAGTACGAGTCTTTGCCTTAAGCACTCGCTTTGAAAAAATCTGAGGTAAGAAAAATTAAAGTTTCTTTGGAAAGATCAAGATTAGTACTCCCTCCTTTTCAAAATAAGTAGTGTTTTAGTTTTTTGATTCTGTTTCAAAATAAGTGGTATTTTATATAATCAAGAAGACATTAATGATTTTCTTCCAATTTTATCCTTATTTAAGTGGAGAAAATTTTACATAATCAAGAAAATATTAAAGAGTTACATCTTTTTCAAGATATTTATTAGGAGTAAGTGGGTAAAAATACATTTCTCTATCTAGGAATGAGTAGTTTTCTTAATGGGTGTATCCAAGCTAAAAGAATCACTTATTTTGAAGCGGAGGGAGTATATCTTGATATTTATATCTTTGTTAATAACATATTGTTTCTTTATGAATCTGAGGGACGATTTATCGATTCACTTGGCAATTCATGCCTCATATTTATTCTACAAGAACAATATTGTGAAGATATATTTTTTTCAGAAGAAAAATATTATGAAAATATATTTGCTCCAGAAGAACAATATTATAAAAATATATTTGTTCTATTAGAACAATATTGTGAAAATATATTTGTTCCTTCAGAACAATATTATGAAAATATATGATCATATTAATTTATGTAACGACCCAGATGGGCAGGTCGTGCGGGCACCTATATCGACTCTGACTCGATAGGAGAACCCTCTTTCTAATCAAATGAAATAATAATTACGGATCTCATAAACTTACACCAACCAACATTATTCTTGAAATACTATTAAAATAAAAAGGAAATGATCCCCAAAACCTTGATTCTCCCAAGAATCTAGTCTAGATAGGTACAAGACCTCTATTTAGAATAATGACAAGTAAAAAGACACAGCTTTGCCTGCGAAGGAAATGCAAAAGCTGATGCTGAATATCGTCTCGTCAATCATGAAACTGCAATTCACCTGCCACAACCTACACCCAAAAAGGTATAGCAAGAGTAGTATCAATACACCATACGTACTGGTAGGTATCATCGGCCAACTACAATTAATTTACACAATCACATAAAATTAATATGCAATCAATAATTCACTCAATAATTTACCAAGACAATTTCTTTACTCTTCATTTACGACAGTTATTTAACTATGCATTTGTTTCTCTCTATCCAACTTAGCCACGAAGGCTGGCTTGCACATTGTTTAGGCCTTGCTGCAGCGGTACTATTCTAGGCAGTAACTCGACTTTGCTGGCAACCTTACTTCTTTCAACACCTCATCAATTACACAAGATCTAACATCATACAGAACAGTAGCAATTTACACTCAATAAAATATACACTTCATAACTTTTCATCTTATTAGAAACATTCAATTTATCCCCCTCCCCCCTCCTTTTTTTATGAAACATTCTCACAGTCAGGATTAACCCAACAGCATCATCTAGATCACATTTGTCCAATAATTTTAAATACAAATATTAGCTCATTTCACAAATAAATTTACCAAAAGCACCGAGGCTTACCAATAAGTAAGATACCTTTATGCACAGATCAAATGCACACTGAACACATGATAATTAGATCTGTCATCATTAATTTTATCTATTCGATGTCTGTACACATATCGGAGTCATCCTGTCACTGAACTATATCACACAGCCATATGTATATTGAACATACATGTATTGATCTCTGTCTCACAGTCGTACGTATATCATAACATACCTACACTGCTCTCTGTCACAATCATATTATCAGTGATGTTCCGGGTACAAGTCTCTATCACATCACTGTACATACATGTCAGAGGGTTTTATTTTTGCCCTTCCAGTCATGACCTGCAGGGGCCTCAAGAAATTCATGTACTGTACACCCAGCGATATGAACCTCTCATCATACTTGTATGTGTATTCATATCCGTACACCCAGTCGTATGAACATTTAGTCATACTTGTTTGTGTACCTATTCATACTACTCGCCTGAATACTCACCTCGAGCACGAGCCACTCATATCCAAGTATTCATACACATACAATTTCATTTGTCCAAATGCTCACCTCGGACATGAGCCTCTCATTCTCAGGGTAAGGCACACCAACAATCTAATTCACGTAAACCACAGGATAAGAATCTATTATCCCTCACTCATCAACATATACAACATGTTATCAACCAGTTGACTCGTATAACCACTCAGTAAACCCATTCATTAACCACGGATCCTCAACATAGCATTTCATACATTATACTTCGTCAACTCATGTGACCATTTAGAAAGAAGTAATGAATCAACAACAACAACATATTTATCATGCAATTACACTCGGTCAAATCAGGTGACCACTCAACAAGGTATATAAATTAGCACAGTTCATCAAGTATTTCATTAGGTCAACGCATATGACACCACATAAGCACGCACTATTTATCTCAATTACCCATAAATCTCACCATGACAATTAATGCATTGAGATTCTCAAACCTCATCTACAATCATATAAGATATCAATATTATTCTATACGATCGAGGCACGAATACCCATTAGCTATACCCACAATTCACCATATTAACCAGTTATCTAGTTTAAGAAGTGATTCTTCCTATACCATTACTCAATAATTTATTAGTTATCAATTATTAAACATGTAATCCTGCTTCAATCAAAATTCACAATCAAGCCATTGTAAAGATATTATTCACAACTCCTCAGGCTAAATTTGTCAGTCCTCTTATTATCTAGGGACCCATCATTTATTTAGACTCTTTCAACCTTATTTATTATCCTAGTTCTATGACTTTCCATCTTAAGACAATCTATTAGGGTCAAACTTCGCCTCATTAGTAACTCTAAATTTCTGCACGTCAATTCATCAATAAATAAGAGTAATCAGATAAAACTGAGTCTGAATCACTCAACCTGATTAACTACGAATTCTATAATTACTTGTTCTTTTCTTACCTCAAATTCGTTCTAAGCTAATTAATTTACATCACCGTTTCACCGTCTACTTTTTAGTACATAAAAGGGCACCAATAAGTACACACAACCCCATTGGGTCTATTCACTTTGCTTCATTCTTGTTCCTCTCATTTTATACAACACACGCATAAAGAATATATTCATAAGTTATTCTATCAAATACACCATAAAAAACAATTACAATCATATGTCATCAATAACTGCTATCAAGAATATCACCTTAATACTCACTATCAAGATCATAACATCAAGAACACATTTTCAAGAATTATCCAGTCAAGAGTACTTGTCAAGAACATCACATTAAGAGTGCACCCTCCATTATTAATCATCAATTATGTTTCACGTATCCATATATTCTTGTCGTTAGGATTAACTCTCCACTTTTGTAGTTACGTCACTACAAGTATTTTATCAACTCATCATATTTTATGATCCCTCTACCCTCATCGATTGTACATCAATACTATACACGTATATGATTCACTAATTATAGTGTAACACAAAGGTAGACCATAACCTACCTGGATCACATGGATCATGCAGCTACTCCGCAGAAGTTTTGCGTTTCCTCAATGCCTCCGAATGTTTCAAGTATAGAAATAAGACATCAAGGAATCAATCAATAAGCTACTTCTCCGATTCAAGGGTTTGGGAACTCAACCTACTCCATTCTATCCGTTGTTTACGGCCTAGTTCGATAATCATAGGCTAAGTTATCATAACTCAAATCTACAACGATCATTCAACTCTAGTTCATGAAGTTTTTTACTCCTCTAACCCTCTTAAAATAGTTTTTAAGGTTGAGGGTTTCAATTCACCAAACTCTAGGTCTCAAACTATCACCAAATATCGTTCTATAATCATATTCACCCTAGGAAGTCTTAATTTGTCACTTTAGGCCTAGAAATCAACACCCAATCATTCCCATAATCCTAGTCCTAGTTTTCACAAACCTAGGATTCTTAGCTAGGGATTCACCATTAAAGACCTTCTTTAATTCTAGGTGTTAGAGAATCACAAGATGGAAGAATTAACAAGGAAATCTTACCTTGAAATAAGAAACTGCTCTAGCCCTTGAAAATTTTCATCAGAGCTCTTAAACTTCGTGTATTAGGATAATGGAAAAAAAACCAAAATTCTAACTTAAACTGATTTTCTATCTCGCATCTTCCGCTACAGCTGTACATTTTTGCTGCAGCGATTCCACTACGGCGGATGATTGTTCGTCGCGACGGTCCTGCTGCCTATAAAATTTTAAATCATTAAGCTACTGTCATCGAGGTTTTATAACGATTGAAGAGGTCATTACAATTTAATATCCATTAATGAATAAAAATGAGAATTTGCAAGAAATATATGATCACTAGAAGTGAAATTTTTTTATAGGCTTGCTACAATTATAGTTGAAAATGTGTTAGAGAAATTCTCTACATTATATTCATACCTCGATTTGCTCCCGAAGTAGCAAATATTAAAAAGGAGGTTTTAAGTTATCATAATGTAATATGATTACGACATATTTAGATGATTATATGTTCCATTCCCAAAGAATCAGAACTTTTGATAAATGCTACAGATACAGATCTAATACAAATCCAGTCCCTGGAGTGAATTTGACAATATTTAGTAAATCTGAAAAATTTACTCCCGAAATAGTAAATCTGAAATTTACTTCCAAAGTAATAACTTTAAAATTTACTTCCAAAATAGTAAAAATTATAAAACTTCCTTTTGAAACAGTAGATCTAAAATTTACTTCCAAAGTAGTAAATATTCTGAAATTCACACCTAAGGTACTAAGAATATGACATCTACTCCTGAAATAGTATAACGTCGAAACTTTACTCCTGAAGTAATAACACTCTGAAATTTCTCCTGAATCAGAAATAATTTGAAAGATATATGAGAACTATTCTGAAGTAATGTCTTTTGTGCTTGACCAAAATAATGAGCTTTTGATAAATATTGTATTTCAAGCACATTCAAATAATTAGATTTCATTCCCCCAGGTGGATGAAAAAAATACCACAACTTACTTCCTAGAGAGATAAAAATAACAAAAGTTATATAAATTAGTTTTGTTGAAATTCATTGCAATATGTATTTATCCTACATAAAAATATCTTCAATGATTTTATTAAAGTATCTTTTTAAGGAAAAAGAAAACAGAGTAAAATATTTTCTACTATGATCATAGAGATATATTATAGTTAGTTATTATTGATTTCTTCAAAGATAATAACAATTCATGTATCTTTTCCTGGAAGATGTAATTATTAGTTGATTGTCACTTTTGATACAAAATATTTATATGTTAATTAGTCTCCTTAATGAGATGTTTAAAAAAAATCGAAGTTTAGAACTTAATCTATTTTTTATTATTTATAAATTTATAATTATTTTTAAATGTTCACTTATTTACTGTTTATTTCATGATACCAACAGTATCTAAATTTGCTTTCATAATATCAGAAATATCTAAGCAATATTTGATAATATCAATTAATAATGAATGATTATCCAGAAGAGCCTGATTGTTTGTCAACAAGTATCATGACACTAGTTGTTACACCCCGTAAATTCTCGACACGTAGATGGCCTATTCGTATGTTGGTTAAGAGTTTTTGAATGCCATAAATGCTAGGAAAAGGCCCGGGGAAAGATCGAATAAGTGACACGTCGAACCATCGCAAGAGAAGGCTGGCAGACCCCCTCCGCGATGGCCAGCGTGTCACGGAGGCTAGGCTCAACGATACACAGCGTGTCATGGAGGTGAGGTGCAGCCCCAAGTATAAAAGCCTCCAAACTTCGGTTTTTTCTTTAGTTAACTAATAATTTCCAGTAAAAACAAAGAGTAAACCAGAGAGAAGGAGGAAAGAACAATCCTATCTATTTCTCATTCGATTACACCGCTAAACGCGGTCCAAACTCAAATTAACTCCAGATACCGAGGTATTAAGCAGCAAGGAGCATTCCTACGGATTTAGTTTCGTGAAATTTGGCCGGCGAATCGTCGTGCTACCGAGATAAGGTAAGTGGAATTGCTCCAAATTAGTGTCAATATACTTCTAGCCATAAACTGAGTATTTCTCCCTTCTTGACTTCTGAGAAATAGTGAGTTTTCGATCATTTTTCAATAAGCCAAAGTTTTGGCTATATATATATATTAAAAGTGTTATCTTCTTCCAGAGCATTAGTGTATTTAGTCCTAATTGATATATATATATATATGGATGCAATTGGGAGAAATAGCTAAAATACTGATCGAGCTACGCCAATTAGTCGGGAAATCAGAAGCGAAGGTATGTAATGCTAGTTTCATCGGCAAGTTAATAGTTCCGGTATAGTAAAATAGTTCAAGTGCCAGTAGAACGTTTCGGAAACCGCATATTATGTTGAGTATGCACTTTAGTATAATATTAGTTACATCATGTCATGTGTAGCGTGAAACTTACTAGCACGATGCAAATTCTAGTAGAAAGTGACCAAAACAGTACAACATGCCCAGTATGTGATTTAGTAAAGTATGTTAGGATATTACCGTGTTCAGTTGAAACTTAGTAAAGCAATATAAGTTTCTGTAAGGTATTTCATAAATAGGATGGTAGCCTAAAATGAAGTTTAGGAAGCATGTTAGAAATAGAAAATCTTGTTACTATGAAACTCAGTCATACAGTATGATCCCCAGTAGATAAACTATATCTTGTTCAGTATTAGATCTAGTACAGTATGACAGAAGATTATATATATATACCATTATCAGTCTCAGCAGGTATTAAGTACATACATATCACTATCATTAGTTTTAGCATGTAGTATATACATACACATTATTGTCACTAGTTTCAGCATGTGGTATACGCAGTTAGTATTATTAGTTGAAACCACTATATTGTCTTGGGTTGGATTACCTAGCATTCATGACTGCCTCAGGGTTAATAGCTGTATCGGCTCATCCGCTAGAGGGCGAGGATACGTCACTCTACGGAGTGGCATGCCGACCCCAGGGGACGAAAATGGGATGCCGGTTTCCCCATATTTTGCCTTGGTCAGCTTTTATACACCCCCGTCGAGCGGGTACGCCCGGGGTGTTGATTCAGGAGTCCTCCGAACTCAGGTACAGTTATAGTCAGGGGCTCAGCGAGCCCAAGTGCATACCCAAGGGATCGGTAGGATGATTATAGTTATTATAGGAGATGGGACGACCGGGGTAGGGGTATAGATTGCGTGTTGATTGTACCTCCCGGCTCATGGGGGCCGGGTAAGGTTTGTGTGTGCTATGCTATATTATGTTATGTTACGTTATGTTACGTTATGCCATGTTACGCTAGATACGAGTAGATCAACAGTAGAGCGATACATTTCCAGGTATGACCCCTACTCCTTCCAGCATAGTTGAGAGTAGGCTTAGCTCTACATTTTCAGTCAGTTTAGTCTATTTCTTTCTATTTCAGTTCCATCAGTTGTATTGTTGTTTTCAGATATTTTTTAGTTGTTGCTTTACATACTCAGTACCAGCGGTACTGACGCTCATTGGGGGCGCTGCATTACTTGCCTGCGGGTACTCATAGACGAGGAGCCGATACCTCACGATTCCAGCCAGCACACAGAGTCATCAGCTCCAGTCATCCGGAGCTAAATAGCTAGAGGTTCATCCCTTTTCTTTTGTTGTACAGTATGGGTAGGCCGGGGCCCTGTCCTGACCATCTTATCAGTATTCGTAGAGGCTTGCAGTCTATATATATTTTCATGTGGTTAGTTGTGCCGGTCGTGTGGGGCCGTGCATATGTTTAGTTGTTTAGGTTGGTCGTGTGAGGCCTTATCTAGTCAGTAGTGGTGACCTTGCCGGTCATGTAGCTGTTCAGCATTTGTTATATTGATTTAGAGTTAACTAGACAGCATGGTGGCCTTGTCGGCCCGCATAGGTTCCCCTATATGAATGTGATTCTGGTTAGCTGATGTTATAGTACAGGTGGCTATAGGCCTAGTCGGCCAGAGGCTGTATTTACAGTCGTTATATAGCCCATTGTTTCTGTGAATCAGAGTTAGAGCCAGTCAGGCACCAGTTGTGCTTAGGCTCAGTAGTTTAGCAGTTCAGATCCTGATAGGGCACCAGGTGCCAGTCATAACCCCCAAGGTGGGGCCTGACAAACTTGGTATCAGAGCAGGTCGTATCCCAGGGAGTGTGCAAGCCGTGCTAAGTAGAGTCTTTCCTATGGATGTGTTGTGCACCACATACTATGGGTAGGAGGCTGCAAGGCATGATAGGATGGTTGCCTTTTATTCTTATTCAGTCGTGCTGTAGAGCGGTACAGTATAGGGTTGGGTCCCTAGAGCTTACTGTATTCTTTGGTTACAGATAATGTCTGACCAACGACATCCTATCACAGGACGGAGCTTGGATATTACAGCAGGGGAAGGCACCAGCAGGATGCCTCACCCTCGTTTAGAAACAACCCAATCAGAGGGCACTACAGAGGCATCGTCCCAGCCTTCTCAGTAGTCTCCACCACATCATGAGCCACTTGGGGCGACACCACCTCCAGTAGTCCCTATACCGATACCTTCCGACCAGGAGGTTAGGAGTGCAGTAGTCATGTTAGCACAGATGATGGCTGCTCAGCGTCAGCCGATGCCGTCTACAGTTGCGGAGTCGTCAGAAGGGCCCGGTAGTTCGAGGGTCCGAGAGTTCTTGGATCTGAATCCCCCACAGTTTACAGGTACGGACCGGACAGAGGACCCTCAGGATTTTCTAGACCAGATGCAGAGAATTTTCAGGGTTATGCATGCCACACGTACAGAATCGGTTGAGTTGGCAGCATTCCGATTACGGGACATCGTCGTATTGTGGTATGAAAGCTAGGAAAGGTCCCGAGGGAGAGATGTTTCCCCTCCGACCTGGTCCAGCTTCTCAGGAGCTTTTCTGGATCACTATTTGCCATGGGAGATTCGACAGGCCTGGTGGACCAGTTTCTACATCTAGAGCAGGGGGCCATGAGTGTTCGGGAATACGTCTTGCAGTTTGATTCTTTGGCTCGGTATGCACCAGCCTTTGTTGATACCATGGCATCCAGAGTACACCGTTTCATCATGGGGTTGAATCCAGAATATGTTGAGACTTGTATTACGGCTACACTGCGAGAGGACATGGATATTGCCCGAGTTCAGGCATTTGCCCAGAATATTGAAAGCATCAGGCAGCGGCATCGGGAGATCAGGAGGACCAATCAGGAATAGCACCGCAGGGATAGGCCAGTTGAGTTACAGAGGGAGGCTCGGGAGGAACTAGGCCACGATTGTCAGATAGGCCGCCCAGACCCCCGCCTCCACCACAGCCGCAGAGGGGCAGATTTAGCCGCAGGGGGCAGTCAGAGACTGGCAGAGGCTCGCAGATTGTAGATTCACCATTACAGAGGAGGGCGGAGCAGAGTAGGTATACCCTACCACTTTGCCCTATATGCAGCCGACGCCATTCTGGAGCATGCAGGTATGGATCCACCGGATGTTATATTTGTAGCCAAGAGGGCCATCTGATGAGAGATTGCCCAGCTAGAAGTCAGGAGGATCGGGATAGACAGGACAGGGCATCCACAGGGTCATGAGCTTCAGTATCCTTGGCAGGGCGAAGGCCCTCAGTTTCAGCAGGCAGGGGCCGGGGCAGATCAGGGGCCTCCGGTGTAGTTGTGGGCCTAAGTCGCACATATGCCTTACCATGGAGGCAGGATTCAGAAGCGTCACCTGATGTTGTGACAGGTATGATGACTATCTGCTCATACCATGTTTGTGTATTGATTGATCTAGGATCTACTTTGTCCTACATTACTCTATTTGTGGCTTGGAAGTTTAGTGTTGCACCAGAATTGCTTCAGCAACCTTTTTCAGTATCCACCCCCGTCGGTGACTCCATTATAGCCAAAAGGGTCTATCGCGGGTGTACAGAAGAGGTTGCTGATCATCAGACCACAGTAGACCTGGTAGAATTAGAAATGGTCGATTTCGACGCCTTATTGGGTATGGATTAGTTGGCTCTGTGCTATGCAAATGTAGAATGCTGGACCAAGACAGTCTGATTCCACTTTTCAGGGGAGGCAGTACGAGAGTGGAAGGGCAGTACAATTACGCCAAAAGGTAGGTTTATTGCCTATCTTCAGGCGAGGAAGTTGATAGCTAAGGGGTGCATTTACCATCTTGTCAGAGTTTAGGATGTTCGGGTAGAGCCTCCGACTCTCCAGTCAGTTTCAGTGGTGAATAAATTCCCTGACGTATTTCCAGATAAGCTACCTGGTATTCCTCCAGAAAGAGAAATAGACTTTGCAATTGATTTGCTACCAGACACTCAGCCCATATCAATTCCTCCGTACCGTATGGCTCCTGCCGAACTCAGCGAATTAAAAGAGCAGCTGAAGGACCTGTTAGATAAGGGCTTTATTAGGCCGAGTACTTCACCATGGGGTGCGCCAGTCCTATTTGTGAGAAAGAAGGATGGTTCGCTCCGCATGAGTATAGACTACCGGCAGTTGAATAAGGTTACAGTCAAGAATAAGTATCCGCTTCCCAGAATAGATGACTTGTTTGATCAGTTACAAGGGGCCAGATATTTCTCCAAGATTGACTTACGGTCCAGATATCATCAGGTTCGAGTTCGTGAAAGGGACATTCCGAAGACAGTTTTCAGGACCAGATACGGCCATTTTGAATTCCTAGTTATGTCTTTTGGACTGACGAATGCTCCCGCAGTATTCATGGACCTGATGAACAGCATCTTCAGACCGTACCTAGACCTGTTCGTGATAGTGTTCATTGATGACATTCTGGTATATTCTCGCTCAGAGGCAGACCACCAGAATCATTTACGGACGGTGCTTCAGATTCTCAGGGACCGTCGGTTGTATGCCAAGTTCTCCAAATGTGAATTCTGGCTGAACTCAGTAGCTTTCTTGGGGCATATTGTGTCGGATGCTGGTATACAGGTAGACATGCAGAAAATAGAGGCAATAAAAACATGGCCCAGACCTACCACTCCGACTGAAGTCTGCAGTTTTCTGGGATTAGCAGGATACTATAGAAGATTTATTGAGGGGTTCTCCACCATAGCGGCACCTCTGACTAAGCTGACGCAGAAAGTAGTAAAGTTCTAGTGGACAGAGGCATGTGAGCAGAGTTTCCAAGAATTGAAAGACAGGTTGACCTCCGCCCCAGTATTAGTGTTGCAAGAAGGTACAGAGGGTTATTTAGTGTATTGTGACGCATCAGGTATTGGGTTTGGGATGTGTGTTGATGCAGCACGGTAAAGTGATTGCTTATGCTTCCAGACAGCTGAGGAAACACGAAAAGAATTATCCTACCCATGACCTGGAATTAGCCGCAGTGATCCACGCCCTAAAGATATGGAGACATTACCTGTACGACGTCCATGTGGATATTTTCACTGACCATAAGAGTCTACAGTATATCTTCAGTCAGAGGGAGTTGAATTTGCGGCAGCGTCGCTGGTTGGAGTTATTGAAAGATTATGACGTGAACATTCTGTATCATCCAGGAAAGGCCAACGTAGTAGCAGATGCTCTCAGCCGCAAATCTATGGGGAGTTTGGCGTACTTGCAGCCCGAGCAGCGGGAGTTGGTCAGAGAAATACACCAATTAGCCAGTTCAGCCGTTCGTGTAGCAGAAACAGAGGACAACAGAGCGGTAATTCAGAACGCCGCAGTGTCGTCATTAGTTGTGGAGGTAAAGGAACGGCAGTATGAAGATCCTGACCTGGTTCAGCTCAAGGACAGAGTTCAGCAAGGGAAAGCGCCAGATTTTCAAGTAACTGAAGGTGAAGTGTTGCAATGTAATGGCCGCCTTTGTGTTCCAGATATTTCAGGGCTTCGCCAGCAGATTATGAGTGAGGTACATTACGCCCGTTATTCTCTCCACCCAGGCGCAACGAAGATGTACTATGATATTAAATAGATCTACTGGTGGCCAGGCATGAAAAGGGAAATAGCCGAATTTGTATCCCAATGTCCTAACTGTCAGCAAGTAAAAGCAGAACACCAGAAACCAGGTGGGTTGACTCAGGACATAGTTGTGCCTCTTTGGAAGTGGGAAGCAGTAAACATGGACTTTGTAGCAGGATTACCCTGTACCAGGCATAGACATGATTCCATTTGGGTAATTGTTGACAGACTGACGAAATCAGCCCATTTTCTGCCAGTAAAAGCTACTTTCTCTGCCGAAGATTTCGCCGAATTGTATATCAGAGAAATAGTTAGATTACACGGTGTTCCAGTATCTATTATCTCTGATAGAGGAGCACAGTTTACAGCTAGATTTTGACAGTCATTTCAGAGAGGTCTGGGAACACAGATTAATTTGAGCACAGCATTCCACCCTCAGACAGATGGACACGCTGAACGCACTTTTCAGACGCTCGAGGATATGCTACGGGCGTGTGTGCTAGAATTTGGAGGTAGATGGGACGAGCATTTGCCACTGATTGAGTTTGCTTATAATAATAGTTATCACTCAGCTATCCAGATGGCGCCCTTTGAGGCACTGTATGGGCGAAAATGTAGATCGCCAGTTGGCTGGTTTGAAGTGGGAGAGTCAGCGCTGATTGGGCCAGATATTATTCATCAGTTAGAGGAGAAGGTAAAGCTTATTAGAGAACGCCTACTGACTGCACAGAGCCGCCAGAAATCATATGCCGATGTGCGGCGCAGGGACCTGGAATTTGATGTAAATGACTGGGTATTTCTGAAAGTATCTCCAATGAAAGGAGTGATGAGATTCGGCAAGAAAGGTAAGCTCAGTCCGAGATGCGTTGGGCCTTATCAGATCCGGCGGAGAGTAGGCCGAGTGGCATACGAATTGAACTTGCCTCCAGAATTAGAATCCGGTCATCCAGTTTTCCACGTATCTATGCTAAGAAAGTACATAGGAGACCCATCCAGAGTAGTCCCAGTCCAGGATATCCAAGTTACGGAAGAGCTGACCTATGAAGAGGTTCCAGTAGCTATCTTAGATAGACAAATTCGTAGATTGAGAACTAAAGATATTGCGTCTGTCAAGGTACTGTGGCGTAATAGGAACCGAGAGAAGATGACTTGGAAGGCAGAGGAAGATATGAAAATCAGATATCCTCACTTGTTTCAAGCCTAGTCAGTCAAGAGGTATGTTAGTATTGTTATTTTATATAGTGCCTTATAGTATATGTATAAATGAGATAGTCGACTCTAGTCTTTTATGAAATGAATACTATAGTATTGTGTGGAGTACATGTATTGGACTTTTCTGCATTTCAGGTTTTTGAGATATCCATATTACAGGGGAAACTCTGCCAAAATTTTTCTAGAAATAAGTTGAGTAAGTTGAGAATTCCTATAAATAGAAGTTTACATTCGAGGACGAATGTTCTTAAGGGGGGAGAATGTTACACCCCGTAAATTCTTGACATGTAGATGGCCTATTCGCATGTTGGTTAAGAGTTTTTGAATGCCATACATGCTAGGAAAAGGCCCGGGGAAAGATCGGATAAGTGACACGTCGAACCATCACAAGAGAAGGTTGGCAGACCCCCTCCGCGATGGCCAGAGTTTCATGGAGGCTCACCTTCGCGATACACAGCGTGTCACGGAGGCTAGGCTCCGCGATACACAGCGTGTCATGGAGGTGAGGTGCAGCCCCAAGTATAAAAGCCTCCAAACTTCAGTTTTTGCTTTAATTAACTTATAATTTCCAGTAAGAACGGAGAGTAAACCAGAGAGAAGGAGGAACGAACAATCCTATCTATTTCTCATCTGATTACACTGCCAAACACGGTCCAAACTCAAATTAACTCCAGATACCGAGGTATTAAGCAGCAAGGAGCATTCCTAAGGATTTAGTTTCGTGAAATTTGGCCGGCGAATCATCGTGCTACCGAGCTAAGGTAAGTGAAATTGCTCTAAATTAGTGTCAATATAATTCTAGCCATAAAGTGAGTATTTCTCCCTTCTGGACTTTCGAGAAATAGCGAGTTTTCGACCATTTTTTGATAAGCCAAAGTTTTGGCTATATATATATTAAAAGTGTTATCTTCTTCCAGAGCATTAGTGTATTTAGTCCTAATTGATATATATATGGATGCAATTGGGAGAAATAGCAAAAATACTGACCCAACTATGCCAGTTAGTCGGGAAATCAGAAGCGAAGGTATGTAATGCTAGTTTCACCGGCAAGTTAATAGTTCCGGTATAGTAAAATAGTTCAAGTGCCAGTAGAACATTTCAGAAACCGCATATTATGTTGAGTATGCACTTTAGTATGATATTAGTAACATCATGTTATGTGTAGCGTGAAACTTACTAGCACGATGCAAATTCTAGTAGAAAGTGACCAAAACAGTACAACATGCCCAGTATGTGATTTAGCAAAGTATGTTAGGATAATACCGTGTTCAGTTGAAACTTAGTAAAGCAATATAAGTTTCTGTAAGGTATTTCAGAAATAGGATGGTAGCCTAAAATGAAGTTTAGGAAGCATGTTAGAAATAGAAAATCTTGTTACTATGAAACTCAGTCATACAGTATGATCCCCAGTAGATAAACTATATCTTGTTCAGTATTAGATCTAGTACAGTATGACAGAAGATTATATATATATACCATTATCAGTCTCAGCATGTATTAAGTACATACATATCACTATCATTAGTTTTAGCATGTAGTATATACATACACATTATTGTCACTAGTTTCAGCATGTGGTATACGCAGTTAGTATTATTAGTTGAGACCACTATATTGTCTTGGGTTGGATTACCTAGCATTCATGAATGCCTCAGGGTTAATAGCTGTATCGGCTCATCCGCTAGAGGGCGAGGATACGTCACTCTACGGAGTGGTATGCCGACCCCAGTGGACGAAGATGGGATGCCGGTTTCCCCATATTTTGCCTTGGTCAGCTTTTATACACCCCCGTCGAGCGGGTACGCCCGGGGTGTTGATTCAGGAGTCCTCCGAACTCAGGTACAGTTATAGTCAGGGGCTCAGCGAGCCCAAGTGCATACCCAAGGGATCGGTAGGATGATTATAGTTATTATAGGAGATGGGACGACCGGGGTAGGGGTATAGATTGCGTGTTGATTGTACCTCCCGGCTCATGGGGGCCGGGTAAGGTTTGTGTGTGCTATGCTATATTATGTTATGTTACGTTATGTTATGCTAGATACGAGTAGATCAACAATAGAGCGATACATTTCCAGGTATGACCCCTACTCCTTCCAGCATAGTTGAGAGTAGGCTTAGCTCTACATTTTCAGTCAGTTTAGTCTATTTCTTTCTATTTCAGTTCCATCAGTTGTATTGTTGTTTTCAGATATTTTTTTCGTTGTTGCTTTACATACTCAGTACTAGCGGTACCGACGCCCATTGGGGGTGCTGCATTACTTGCCTGCAGGTACTCATAAACGAGGAGCCGATACCTCGCGATTCCAGCCAGCACACAGAGTCATCAGCTCCAGTCATCCGGAGCTAAATAGCTAGAGGTTCATCCCTTTTCTTTTGTTGTACAGTATGGGTAGGCCGGGGCCCTGTCCCGACCATCTTATCAGTATTCTTAGAGGCTTGCAGTCTGTATATATTTCCCTGTGGTTAGTTGTGTTGGTCGTGTGGGGCCATGCATATGTTTAGTTGTTTAGGTTGGCCGTGTGAGGCCTTATCCAGTCAGTAGTGGTGACCTTGCCGGTCACGTAGCTGTTCAGCATTTGTTATATTGATTTAGAGTTAACTAGACAGCATGGTGGCCTTGTCGGCCCGCATAGGTTCCACTATATGAATGTGATTCTGGTTAGCTGATGTTATAGTACAAGTGGCTATAGGCCTAGTCGGCCGGAGACTGTATTTGCAGCCGTTATATAGCCCGTTGTTTCCGTGAATCAGAGTTAGAGTCAGCCAGGCACCAGTTGTGCTTAGGCTCAGTAGTCTAGCAGTTCGGATCCTGATAGGGCACCAGGTGCCAGTCATACCCCCCAAGGCGGGGCGTGACACTAGTAGTGTTCAAATAATATACTATTATTAAAAATAGATTGAAAACTCCCAAAGAGTTTATTTATTATTATGTCATTCATCCTATATTGTAATATACAAAGTTGTTATGATCAAGACACATGTTGTATAAATCTGAAATTTTCTAATAAAATGGTTAGGACTACAAAGGATTCAAAGATTAAATATCTCCAAATTACTACGAGTAAGATATATCTATATTAAAGGTTATCCTATTTGTACTACAAATATAAGTATGATGAAATTATATGTTATAATAAACGAAAAGTTTATTGATGTAAAATTCATGACATTGTAAATTTGAAGTTTATTAAAATAAATAACTCATATTGTGATAAATCTGAAGTTTACTAGTACATATAATTTTATCAGTTGACATGACCGTTTTGGTCATCCTGATATGATGTGTTAATTGAGTATTCAAGGTATATTGAAGAACTAGAAAATTCTTTAAGAAATCTTTTATGTTGCTTGTTCCTATGACAAGTTGATTATTCCAGCTAATGTTGGGACTGAATCCCCTAAATTCTTAAAAGTATGTAGGTGAATACGGGCTCATTCACCTGTCATGTGATGTTCTAAATAGATGCATCTATAAGATGAACACATGTGCGTTTATTGTCAACCTGCAATTTGATATTCACAAAGTTGCTTGTTCAATATAAATTGAGTTAAGAAAATAATTTTCAGATTGTGTAATCAAGACAATTCGTCTTGATAATGTCAGTTTATATCCAAGTTACTTTGATGTTGAATGCCTCTGATAAATAGTTGAACCATTTCTTATGAGAATAATGCTTAGTGGATTGGTCTATGATATGATATATTATATATAATAACACTAGTATGTTGATCAATAAATTATAATTAATCTCCCCTTCGCTCAATTGGTTCAGGGTCACGAACCAAATATTTTTTAACTTTTGATGTGAAATATATGATTAATGAATCTATCACAATGCACACAAATACCAAAGAAGATCAGGATATATGTTAGTTTTTCTAACATGAGAGGGAGAGAATCAGCAGCTAAGAAATATATTGTGATTTATTATTAGTATGATCCTCATTCAAAAATAATCCAAGTTAAATACCTGAAGCATTTGCTAACCCAAAATTAATTTCATATTTCAGCTGCAAAATCTCCTATTAAATTATGTTCCTAAAGGACAAAGTCTACAGTATGCGTGATAGATCGATTTCTATTACAATAATATTTAAAAATAAGAATGGAGCAAATGATCATAATAAGAAAGCAATATGCTCTTGAAGAGCCTACAACATAACACTTTATAAAATTTCATGAAAGGCTTAGGTACTTAAGAAAATATTGAAATGATGAGATCTCAATGGTTATGTCCAATTGCAAACTGATACAAATGATAGACCGTCAATGATATTTTTGATACAATATAGCGTATAATATTGTAAAAGATTGTAACAATCTGAATTCTACGTCTATTAAAATATGCCGATGTAGAAATAATTATCAAGTGAAATAATACATTTTAATAAGCGTAAAACTTATTGGACTTGTAGTCTATATACCAGAAGATGTCATGTCACACATTTAAATACTACTGAATGTTGTCGCTTGGCAATATTTATATAAAATTTGTGAGGAATGTAAAATGCCTGAAGCATTTTTAAGTTTTTGTAAACTTTTTCATAATTCTTATATGAGAAAATCAAATAAAAAAACATCGGAGTTTGTTGTACTTGCTATTTATATTGATGATATAAACCTTATAAGAACTCTAGTAGAGCTTCAAAAGGCAATTAATTATCTAAAGAAAGAATTTAAAATAAAATATCTGAAAAAGACAAAACTTTATCTTGGTCAGCAAATTGAACATTTAGCAGACGATACCTTTATACATCAATCTGTCTATACTGAGAAGATTTTAAAACGATTTTACATCCACTAAGCATTCCAACGGTTGTTCAATCACTTGAAGTGAGTAAAGATCTGTTCCGACTTCAAGAAGAGAATGAGGAGCTTTTTGATCCTGAAGTACCATTAGTGTAATTGGTGCATTTGTGCACCTCGCTAATGCTAATTGGTGCATTTATGTACCTCGCTAATGCTACAAGACCTGATATAACATTTTATGTTAATTTTCTAGTGAGATATGGTTCTTTCCCTAAACGGAGATATTGAAATGAAATTAAATATATTTCAATATCTACAAGAGACCATTGATATGATTTTGTTTTATACTAACAAAAGTAGTGCAGATCTTAATAGTCATATAGATGTAGGTTATTTATCTGATCTACATAAAATTAGACCTCAAACAGGAAATGTATTTACATACGGAGGTACTGCTATATCATGATGATCTATAAAGCAGTCCAATGTTGCTACTTCTTCAAATAATGCTAAGATAATAGTTATACATGAAGCAAGTAAAAAGTGTGTTTGATTGAGATCGGTGATATATTTCATCAAAGAAAAATGTGGCTTGAAGTGTGATACCAAGGTACCCACAATCCTATATGAAGACAATGTTGCATGCATAACACAATTAAAGTAGGGATACATAAAAAAAGATAGAATGAAACACATTTCACCAAAGTTTTTCTTCACACGTGATCTATAAAAGAATAATGACATCAAGGTCCAATAGATTCGTTCGAGTAATATTATGGGTGATTTATTCACCAAATCTCTACCAACTGCAACTTTTGATAAGATGGTGCATAAGATTGAATGCAAAGATTCAAGTTTTTGGATTGATGTTCTCATTAGAGAGAGTTAATATGTGTTGCACTCTTTTTCCCTTGCAAGGTTTTGTTATACTGGATTTTTCTTGTAATATTTTTAATGAGGCATCTACCAATGCTTATTACAAGGTATGTGTACTCTTTTTTTTCACTAAAATCTTTTCCTACTGAATTTTTTGTAGTAAAATTTTTATGAGGTACATTATCTATCAAATAGACATCTAAAGGGGGGGGGGGGGGGGGGGTGTTATAGATATATTTTCTAATTATGATGAATGTCTATTTCTTTCAAGAAAAGTTAGGGTTAGTAACTTTGGGACCAAGTTAATTTTTTCCTATAAATAAAGGGATTTCTATTCATAGTAATTCATCCCTCAAGGAAAATAAGAATTCTTCTCTATTCTGTTTTTCTTTACGATATTCTTTATCTTGCTTTTTATTTTATTTTATAATAGAAAAGAAATAGTTATGTTACATTGTTTAAATAAAGAAACAATTTGTGTAAACTAAACTCTTAATGAATTTAAATTGAAAAATTTACGTATTCTTGAAAACAACGCATCCCAATCTTGCATACAAGATTCTCAAATGTTGGTAATGTTTTAGTGAACAAATCCTGCCAAATTATCAGTCAAGTGAAGTTACTGACCATTTATTTCATCTTTCTTTTCAAGATCATATAAGAAATTTTTTGGTGAAATGTATTTTATTCTGTCTCATTTAATGTATCCTCCCTGCAACTGAGTTGTACATGAAACATTGTCTTCATTCAGTGTAGTTGAAATATCCCTAGTTTAATGAAAAATCACATATTTTTCTGAATATGTTGAGTAATTAATATCAAACAAACACACTCCCGACTTGCTTCATGGATGACTATATTTTCGCGTGACTTCAAGAAGTGGCAATTATTATTTGCTCATTAAATGTAATATATAGTTGTGCCTCCATATATAAATAAATAGTCCATCTAAGATCGAGTTTTATATGGATTGGAAAAATATCCCACATCTGCATAATCAATCATTTTTTACTTGGACTCATTAGAATAAAATAATCCTATGTAAGTATAAGATATATGAATATATGTTTAACACCATTCTAATGTCTTCTTGTTGGGGAGGAGTTGAATTTTGCCAGTAAACTTACAGCGAAATAAACTAGATACATTAGTGTCTTGATTGCAATGAGATATGAAGTTTCATCACTAAGAAATTCTTTATCATTTTCTCGAGGTGAAAATAGATCTTTATTTATATTAAGTGATCTCACAACTATCGGAGTTATCCTAAAAGAATCACTTTAAAAAATTTTCAGTGTATGTTCATTGATGGAAAAATACTTTATTTGTCAAATGCTCAATTTATAGGCCTAGAAAATATTTTATTTTACCAAGATCTTTTATTTCAAAAAAAATTTCAAACACTAAACAACTTTTGAAAGCTTTTTAGGAGTGCCAATGGTGTTCAAGTCATCAACACACACAACTATTATAACAGCTTCAGATCCAGACCTCCTTATAATAACACAAGGGCAAATAGAATTATTTTGTACTCTTCCTTTAATAAATATTTCCAGCGATAACCTTATCATATCCATCCTGTTTGTTTCAATCCGTATAAAAATTTCTGAAATTTTATTGAACAAGTTTCTTGCGGACTTTTGTATGCTTCAGGGATTTTCATAAAATTGTCATGGTCCAATGGTGGAAACAACCTTTTGCAGAAATATAAGGTAAGACTGTGTATAATAGACCTTTGTGGTCCGGCCCTTCCCCGAACCCCGCACATAATGGGAGCTTTAGTGCACCAGACTGCCTTTTTTTTGGTCATGGTCGAATGAGCTATATAAATAGGTTGTGACAATATCAATTAGGCACATTTCAAATTTTTCATGAATTGCGAGATATATTAGATACTTGAAGGTAATTGCATCTATTATAGGAGAATATGTCTCCACATAATCAATGTTAGGCCTTTGCGAATTTTTTTTTACTACAGGTCCTATTTTATATCTTACAATTTTATTGTTTTTATTTCATTTTTTCACAAAAATCTATTTGTTCCCACTGTATTGACACCTTCGGGTGTTTGAACTATTGGTCCAAAGGCTTCATGTTTTTCAAGTAAATTCAATTTGCTTGAATTGCCTCCTTTCAATTTGGCACTGTCTATAGTCATCGACAACTTTTTGTTCAAAATTCTTATCTTGTAGCATTATTAGCAAAAATATTGTCAATCACAATATCATTTTGATTTCATCTTTTTCTCGTGGAGAAATAACTTATTGAAATTTCTTCATTCTCGTTATTTTCAGTTATTTGGACCTCCTCTTTGGTCATATCATTGGTTATGTTTCAAGGCTCTTCTTGAGAAATTGCCTCCATCTTATGATCATCTTGGATTATTTGTTTCTTTTATTTTGAAAGATTTTTATCCTTGAAATTGATTGGCCTACCATATTTCAGACGTAGTCTAGATTTATTTGCATTAACAATTTATCCTACCGGGACATCAACTATAACTGAAACATTTACAGATGAAATATAAAATTTAGTAATCCTTGAAAGGTCGGTAAATGAATTTGATAGTTGATTTGTTATATTTTGCAAATAAATCATCTTTTGAACCTCTTGTTCACATTAGTTTGTTGAGGAGCTAAATGAAATAGTGGTAGTTCATTCTAATCTATTTTATTTTTCCAACTTCTTATATTCTCCCTTAATGTTGGATATACTGATTCATCAAAATGAAAATCAACAAATCTTATCGTAAATAAATCTCCAATCATATATTTTAAATATTTTATAATAGAAGGAGATTCACACCCAATATATATCCCCAACCTTCTTCGGAGACCCATCTTTGTACATTGTGGTGGAGCAATTAGAACATACACTGTAAATTCAAAAATTGTAAGATGAAAAATATTTGACTTCTAACCAAAAGCCAACTCCAAAGGAGAGAATTCATGATAACTTGTTGTCTTTATATACACAAGTGTTGCTGCATGCAAAATAGCATGTGCCCATACTGAAACAGGTAGTTTTGTCCACATTAGCAATGGTCTAACTATGAATTAAAGGTGTTTAATCAATGATTCTGCTAGACCATTTTGAGTATGAACATGAGCAAACGAATGTTCAACGGTTATTTCGGTCGACATATAATAATCATTAAAGGACTGAGATGTGAACTCTTTAACATTATCAAGACAAATTGCCTTTATTGCGTAATCTGAAAATTATGCTCTTAACCTTATTATTTGAGCCAACAATTTGACAAAAGCTATATTGTGAGTTGATAATAAGCACACATGTGACCATCTTGTAGATATGTTTATCAAGATAATATAATATTTAAATAGTCCACATGAAGGATAAATCGATCCACAAATATCACCCAATATACATTTTAGAAATGCAGGGAATTCAATCCTAATCTTAGCTTTTCCTTGAGAACAAGCAACACAGGAAAAGTCATTTGATTAAAGAATCTTTTGGTTCTTCAAAGAGCGCCAATATGGATTCTGAATAATTGTTCATGGTAACTGATAAAATTATTAGAACAAATACACTTTTTGTTTACTACGACATATGATTCGGCTTTATCAATACTTGTATGGTACAACCCAAAAGAAAATACGGATAACTTTTCATGCGTAATTCTTTATTGTATTTTATTATAGTAATATAAAGGTATTCAACATTTCCTTTCATTCGCAGTCCAACATGATAACCATTTTGACAAATAACCTTGAAATTTAATAAATTTCTTTGAGACTTACTACAATACAGTGCATTATTAATGACCAATATTATTTCTCTTTTAGTAATAAGGCCTCTCTTGTAGAGCTCTCAATTAATTTTGTGCTACCAGATATTCTATTAACATAAACCCTTTTCATAATCAAATGAGAGAAATATCTTTTTCTCTTACTGTAGTGTGAGTTGTGGCACTATCCAAAAGGCACATATCTCCATTACTCATCTTGAATCCAATTAAAGATTGGAGAATTTTATTTATCTTCATAAAAATAAAGTACACCATAAGAAATAAGAAAACTAACAACATTGCAAGAGAGCTTACGTACTTTTCTTTTCTCTAATATTAAAAGCAACACAAGAAAAACATAACAACTAAAAACACATAAATAAAACAACAACATAACTATTTTTTCCGGTAAACTAAATCAAACTTCAGTTTTGATCTTCGAAGAAGTCTTAAATTTTCATATGAGTAATATCATCCAAACCATCAAAATTATCATCTTTCAAAGCCAAGTTTGCTTTAACATTATCATCATATTTTTTTGAAGGTCCTGCCTCAGCATCATCTCTAAAAGTCAAGTGTGATTCTGTTTGGGCATTAGCAGAAGAGGCACCACCTCTATTTGTCTTTCTTTTAAATGAATTTTTATAATGCCTAGCAAAATGCTCAGGCACCCGATATTTATTCTTCCGGCG
The DNA here is from genome assembly GCA_035772735.1 of Datura wrightii. Taxonomy (NCBI): domain Eukaryota; kingdom Viridiplantae; phylum Streptophyta; class Magnoliopsida; order Solanales; family Solanaceae; genus Datura; species Datura wrightii. Next base: position 53,962,036 of record JASDFA010000023.1, read on the forward strand.
AGCTTTCATGCCACAATGATGATAATTCATCTTGAAAGATTGATTTGAGAACCCATATGGTTCTCCCTTTTATGGTGACCATCATCACGATGATTATTATATCGTCCCTTATCATTGTCATGCTCACGTACATTATTGTGGACTTGACGGTTATTTTGTCTTCTTTCAGATTGATCATGTCCTTCTACCATATTTGCTTCTAGTAATGAAGCCGTTCTAATGAGATAGATTTCATGATTTTTCAATAAAAGAATATTATATTGCTCAACGATATAAAGATATGAGATTTGACAATAAATTAATTAAAGTATGAGAGTAAATATTTATTCAACTACTGTGTATAAAAAAGTGATTTGATAGATGTACACGAGTTTTATGTGTCAAAAATGAAATCAGAAAAATTGATGAATTTAGTTTTATGGTTGATTTTAACAAATAAATAAAAAAAGGAAAGGAAAAGGAAGATATCATGTGTATAATAAATATTGCATATGAATGAATTTAACTGACCGTAAAACATTGCAACCGGAAAAAAAAGGAAAATGAAAAGGTTGCTGTGGTTGATTGCAAAGAAATTTAAATTGTCTTTCCATTTATTGTGAGGCGTGAGCACTTATCTTTCTCAAGAAAATCAACAAGTCTTGGGGCCAGTTTGGACATGTAAATTAAAATTATGATTTAAAATTAAATAAGATAAAATTAAAATTTTATTTGAATATACAATTTGAAATTTTTAAGTTATATTTTTTTTAATGAATATAAAAACCTCATAAATTGTGAAAAATATCAAAATTTTTCCGATTCTTATACAATCTTTCCAAATTAAGTAAAATTTCATAACAAAATATAATACACTATTACAAAGTCATTCTAAAAAAACACAATACTTATTGATTGAACTTTAGATCAATAAAAAGTAAAATTGAACATGAGTTGTAGTGTATTACTATTTGATATAGTCTTTTCACATAATTGACAAACTTATATCCGATATAAATAGTTACCAAAGATTAGTAAGAGTAATAATACCACTAATAAATTTTATTTATATTTAAAATAAATGATTGATAAATATAAAATAGTGAATTTTTTTTTTACAAAATATAAACTTGTGGGTCAAATTTTATAGTTGAAAAAATTCATCTCATGATTTGAAATCCCAAGTCAAGCTTTTTTGAGAATTTGGGATTTCACATCATGATTTGAAATCCCAAATCAAGCTTTTTTTGGGAATTTGGGATTTCATCTCATGATTTGAAATCATGAGATGAAATTGCATGCTAAATATTGATTTCATCTCATTATTTCAAATCACAAGATGAAATTGCATGTCCAAACGCCTATTTAAGCTCTTTAAGTGTAAGGAGGTTTCACAATTTTTTTTGTGTTGTTCATAGAAATGCATGTTACTCTTTTCATTTTTTAAAAAAATAATTATTATGTATACTAAAAATAATTATTTTAAATATTTATTTTTTATTAATTTAATACCTCAAAAATAAATTAATTGTGTTTTTTCAACTCAATGAGGGAAAGTACTAAAATAGTTTAATCAATAGCCTGTTTAGCCAAACTTTTCAAATCAGCTTATTTTGAGAATGTTTTTTTTTCAAAAGTGCTTATTATAGAAAAGAACTTTTGGTGAGAAACAGTTTATATTTAATCAATAAATTTAAAAAATACTTTTGAACAATAATTAGAGATCATTTGGTTACAGATTAGAGTTATGCAGATATTAGTAATACATGAATTAGTTACGAGAAAATCTATGTATTATTTTATGCAGGGATTAGTCATGTAGGTTTTAGTTATTCATGTATTAGTTACGAATGTATTAGTTATGCAAGTATTAGTTATATAGGTATTAGTTATGTTGGGTTTAGTTATGTAGAGATTACAATATATGAATTATTGTTTATTGAATATTTAATTTGTTGTAAATTAACATATATTATTTACAAATAAATAAGTAAACAAATAGTATAAAACTATTGTATAATTGAAACTTTTTTTTTTTAAAAAAGAAGAAAATGGAGGTATAAATGTACACCAAATAAAAAAATGGATCAATAATGACTTAATTATATATATATATATATATATATATATATATATATATATATATATATATATATATATATATATATATATATATATATAACATTCATATTATCCAAAAAAATAATAAAAAATTACCAAATAAAAAAAATAACTAATTCTGGGTAAAGATACATAGAAGAAAGTACAATATTTAAAAAAAGTACTGAATTAAAAAAGATTTTAAAAGTAAATTGATAGGGTAAATGTGTAATTTTATTATTTTAATCCATGTATTACTAATACCCACATAACTTATTCCACCTTTTACCCCGCATAAAATTATACATAGATTTTCTCATAAGTTATGTAAGTTTTAATTATGTAATATTACTAAAAACACAACCAAACATTGTATAACATTAATACATGAACAACTTTTATCTTATTTGGTAACCAAACAATGTATAAAATTAATACATGAATAACCAAGTTATTCACGTATTATTTTGGCCCTTAACCAATAACCCAACGGCCCCTTAGGGGTCGTTTGATTATGGGTTAGAGTTATGCAGGTATTAGTAATACATGAATTAGTTATGAGGGAATCTATGTATTATTTTATGCAGGGATTAGTTATTCATGTATTAGTTATGTAGGTATTAATTATGCAAGTATTAGTTATGTAGGTATTATTTATGTAAAATTTATAGTTATTTAAATTACAATACATAAAATATTAATTATTAAATATTTAATTTATTATAAATTAATATATATTATTTATAAATAAATAAGTAAACAAATAGTATAAAATTCTTCCTTTTTTTCACAAAAATAATATAACTTTTTTTAAAATTTTTTATTAAAAGAGGGCTTACAACCCTTTAAAAAAATTTAGTCAATAATTTTTTTAGTTTAAAAATTGTGTACTCATATATCGAATTGAAAAAGACTTTAAAAATAAATTGATAGGAGTAGATGTGTAATTTTATTATTTTAATCCATGTATAACTGATACCCACATAAATTATTCTACCTTCTACCCCGCATAAAATTATACATAGATTTCCTCATAAGTTGTGTAAGCATTAGTTATGTAGAATTACTAAAACACAACCAAACACCGCATAAAATTAATACATGAATAACTTTTATACAACATTTGAAATCTACCAACCAAACATGGTATGAAATTAATACATGAATAACTTTTATTCTATTTAGAAACCAAACAGGGTATTAAATTAATAAATGAATAACCAAGTTATTCATGTATTAATTTGGGCCTTATACAGTAACCAAACAGTCAGTGTTTGACCAAACTTTTTGAAAGATCTTTTAAGTGTATTTTTCACAAAAGTACTTTCAAATAAGTGTTTTTCGGGAGAAACTATTTTTTTAGCTTCTGAAAAACAATTTCTGCTACTCTTAAAAACACTTATTTTCTCCAAAAGTTTGGCCAAAACTTTTTTTTTAAAAGTGCTTTTTAAAAAAAGAAAAGAAGCGCTTTGGTCTCCTAGAAGTTTGGCCAAACAGACTACAAGTCTTATGAATTTAACTAAAAAAAGAATTAACCGAAGGAGGGAAAGTACTAAAATAGTTTCTTTTACTACTCTCTTCGTTTTAAAACATTTGTCACAATTTTTTTTTCTAAAACTCAAACAATATAAATTTTGATCAATACTTTAAGATATATTTGTTCATCATATTGATATAAGAATTACAATTTCAAGTATTTTTCGTATTTGAATATCTAAATTTTAATTTGCAAACACGGAGTCTGATCTCTGCTGGATTAGCTAAGCTATCTCATACCTTATCGGGATATGAGAATACCCATTGGAGAAATTCTAGATAGAATAGGAGCTCCGTCCACTTTTATTACTTGTCTACTATATTAAAAATAAATATCTAAAATCAAGATATAATTTAGCACTTAATTTTTAATTTATTGTTATTGTTAACTATAGTTATCTCTTAATATATTTTTTTAAAATATTAAATATATTATATTTAAAATATAATATAATAAAATTATTATTCAAATATTACTTTTAAAAAAATATATCAAATCAATATTAAACGAGTAAATACGAACAAACTGCGAAGAGTGAGAAAATCGTTACACAAGGAAATTCATCATGGAATGATGGAAATTAAACGACCGCTGAACATTAAATACTCTTTTCGTTTTTTTTTTAAACTTGAAAGCTATACTAAAATATTTATTTTAAAAAATTATTAAATTAAAATTTTTAAAAATAATTAATTATTTTTTTAGCAATATTGAAATTATTTTAAAATATAAAAAAATAATTATTATATTTTTTTAAAAAAATACTTATTAATTAAATATATTAATTAGATTATAATTGAAAAAATATTAAATATTAAATCAAATTAGATTTGGAAATAATAAAATACTATTAAATGGAACCAAATCCAAATCCAAAAGCAACGTCAGCAATCCCTCATCCCATTTACATTATCAGTCTTCGTTCTCTCTCTCTCCTAATATATATATATATATATATATATATATACCGTCTATAGTTAGCCGTCACTTTGCAAAGTTCATATCTGTACATACGCACACTAGACACCCGACACACACATGAAGTTTCTATCGGAACTGAAGAGGTGCTGTGGCGGCGCCACCATCACGACGGCGGTTGAGGGGCTACAGCCGGAGGAGAATGAGAAGGAGCCAGATTTTAATCGATCAGGGAGTAGCCGAGTGGATTCTCGGGGAAATAAATTAAGGAAAACGGAGAATTGGAAACCCGCCCTCCACGTCATCGCCGAGGACAAAACGATCGGCGACGTTGATTGTTGCAGTTACAACCAAAAGACGGTTGGAATTTCCGGCAATAAAAGAGTCTCAAAAGTCGCCGTCAAATCTGGCCGAGCATCGAAGAGGTTAAGCGACGGTTACTGGTAACAAACTGCTCCCTTTTTTTTCTTTTTTCTCTTTTTTGGTCTTTGTCTCTGATTTTCTGTTAGTATATATGAAATTAGATTTTAAAATTTCTGTTTTTTATGTGACGCGATTCATAGGGTAAACTCAGAACTAACATATTTTAAAATTATATGAAAAAAAAAACTATAAAATCACAATAATTAAATAAATCAAAATATCTGAAAGCAGGGGCGTATTCAACCAAGATAACGGGAATTCAGTGGTTAAAACTTGAAACGAAGTTTTGAACCGAATTAAAATTTTAGATTCGCTCCTATTTAAAAGACATGAAAAAATTGCGGTAAAAAAATATAAGATTCTTCAAATAATAACTGTTCCATAAAATGGGATAAAAAGGATAAAATTAATTACATGTTTAATGTTATAAATTTTAAAAATATTTTTACACACAAATATTATGTTATAATTAACTGAGCAAGGATCAAAAGCACATTTAAAATATTTAAGATTTTTTGAGTTTTCTAATTGAACTATAATGTGTTTACTTTTACTGTCTAAACTATCACCGGTTAACTTTTACTATTTAAACTATCACCAAATATATAACATAACACACAGGAGCGGACCCACATAGGTCCGTGTGGATGTTCGAACACCCATTACTTCTGACGTGAAATTTATAAATATTTATATAAAATTGATAAAAAACAAACAAATAATAGAACAACCACCCACAAACACAAACAAGTGTTTAATGCTTTGATTGGAAAGGAAACAATTTGGTCATTTTGATCTCCCGATCTTGGAATCAAATCTTAGGACTAACATTTTAGTTTCATTTTTAGTGATTTTTTTTCCCTTTCCTCCTTTTTTTCTCTCTCTTCTTTTATTTGATTTCTTTTTTAACTTTCTTTTTTTTTTCTTTTTATTTCTTTTACTCTAATCTACTACTCTTATGATTTTTGAGGTAATTTTTTTTTTCCTTTTTATTTTTTTTCTTGTGAATTACAGCTTAAAATTGTGTCCCGTAAAAAAATTGTTTATTCTTTTTTTTAGATAAATCAAATTATATAATTTATATTCAATTTAAATTGAATATTTATTTTGCGAAAAAAAAATTGATGTAAGCAATAATGCTAGTTTCTATTTTTTCTCAGATAGGAAAACATCGAAAATTATTATGTATTTAAAGATATTTTGATTTCTTTTGTTAATAAAAATAACAATAATATTTATTGTATTTTACATTAAAATATTTTTAATGTTAGTTTTAAAAAAAATGTTGCACTTATACTTGAAAGTCATAGTGATTGTGCGTTATCAGTCGGTTATAAGTTTTAAATTTGATGATTCAAAATTTATATTTGCTGATATTTTAATAATTTTTTACTTATATTTTAATATTTTGTGATGAAAATATATTATTCAATTGAACCCATTAATTATATACTACAATACACCACGTGCTCTAAATATAGAGAGCATCCACTATTTTAAAATTCTGGATCCGTCACTAAAAACACACCTTAACTATTAATTACCAACTTTTCTTATCTGATAGAAAACCCATACAAAAAATCATGATACTTTTCATGTGTTTTTCACCCATCACTCGAATTAATAATACAAATTTCAAAAATTTTAATTTTATTAATAATTAAATTAGCTATCATATTAAATAAAGAATATCACATGAAATGAAAAAAAAAGAGAATATTAACTCATATAAATAGCCTTTAAAATATCGTATGGGCTGAATTATTGATGATCGGAGAAAGTTAGAAAATCAAATATGTGATTTTTCATCATAAAAGTTTATACAAGTTTTATAAATTGTAGCAGGAGGCGAATCTGTAATATATTTATTTATCAACTTTCGATTGCATAAGATAAAGCATTTATTGGTGTTCATTGCAATGTTTTTTTCTGGCATTCTTACCTAATTCATGAACTTAAGCTAATTGGATTAGTAAAAAATTTTATAAACGAAAGAATAAATAACCATAATCTGCATTTAATAATCTAATATAGTGATACTTTCTCCGTTTTAAAATAAATGGTACTTTTAATTCATGCATATTTTTATTTATTTATTTTTAATAAATATTTTGAAAAAGATGCAACTCTTTAATATTTTCTTGATTATACTCCCTCTGTTTCATTTTAATTGTTAGGATAAGATTTGCAAACCCGTTAAGAAACAATTAATAGGGATGGTAATTTCACTAATATAACCCTATTCATTTTTTGAAAATATACAATAAGAATTTTTTTCACATTTAAAATGACTTTAAGTATTAAGGATAGAATTGAAAAATATGGTCAATTGACTTTTGAATTTTGAAACTAGCAAGTATTTTGAAATAACTATTTTTATTATACCTAGCAATTAAAATGGAACGGATGGAGTATAAAACTCTTTCCATTTAAATAAGGGTAAAATTGAAAGAACATCATTAATGTTTTTTTAATTATGTAAAACACCACTTATTTTAAAACAAAATCAAAAGGCTAAAACACCACTTACTTTAAAATAGAGAGAGTGATAATTAGTTAATTGCACAATTAAATATTGTTTACATGTTTTTTTTGGTTGAAAATTATTTATATTTTTTACTTCGCTTTAAAAATTAATTCCCTTTAACTTTAAACCGTAGACATTCCAATATTTATTTTATTCTTTAATTCTATTTCTACAATATCTTTTTTATGTTATATATAATATTTATTTTTAATTTAGGTATTTGTAAAATAATCATTTTATGAATTTATTACAAAATCTAATGCTATCTTTTATAACTGTTATTTTAATATTACATGCATTAAGTATATATGTATATTTAAATTTTACTTATCCACTATTTTTCTGTTATGTATATAAATAAATGAGTTTTTAATTGTCATTAGTTGAGTATTTTTCTAAAATTATAATTTAAAATTTATTTACGATACAAATATGAAATATATGATCTTTTAAGAATTTATTGTACAATATGCGTCTAACTTTATGAATTATTCTTGTTACATACATTAAAATTTATTTATAAGGCTATCACTTTATTATTATCCCTTGTCCATATTGATAGTAGAGCTTACATTAATAAGATTAAAGTTTTTTTAATTTATTTTATTTTCTTCTTTTGTAGAGCTAAGCTATTTTTTTTCCTATACGCAGGAAAATGTCAAGCGCGATTGCAATGCCTGCTTTTTCAGGAATGATATTTTAGTCTCGAGTTCCGTTTTGTTGTCCTTATAAATAATTCCTCCTTTTTTTTTTTTTCTACTTTTATTTCTTCACTTTTTGTTCACCTCATTGGAAATTTTAAAAAGCAAAAATATATACTTTTTAATATCCTTTGTACATGGTGGTTAAGAAAAATGATCTTAAGTTACTTTGTTTTCCTCCCTTCTATAGCTTGTGGTTCTTCTTATGGTTCAGTATATTAATTGACACACGCTTTTGATCTGTTTAACTTATGATTGTCGAAATTTTAAAATGAAACTAGTTAGGTATATGAGAAACGAAAATTGATGTATTAAAATCAGTTACAATTCAACTACAAAAAAAAAAAAAAAATAGAAGATCAACTAACCTTGTGTAAGAATGAAATAAAAAATTTAGCTAAATTGTGCACTAGTATATTTCAAGGTCTCGAAACATGTTGTTATGCCCTAAATTAGGGGAAAGTAAGACTAGTTTTCAGTATCCGACGGATCGAGCAACCAACTATATCTCGACTGTAACTATAACATTTAGGCCAATAGCACTACCTGACACAACTTGCTAACTCAACATATGCACCGATGAGGTCACAACTCAACAATAAACTGATAGGGACAAGCCGACGAGGTCACAACATAACTACATAACAATGCGAAAGGCCAGCGGGACCTATACAACTCAAAACATATCCACCAAGCCTCTACAAGAGCACTACACTGACGGGTGGGATAGGGCCCCAGCCTACCCATCTCTATACAACAAAACTCAAGCATAAATAAACCTAATGCTAGACTAACTGCTTCATAAAGAAAAGAGCATACCAACTCTACTGTTGAACTCAGACTCCTACTGCACAGGACAATCTAGGCCTCTATATGCACCTGCAACATGAATGCAACATTCCCAGGCGACGAAATGCTAGTACAAATGATATATACTGTATGTAAAACTGAAAGCAGTAATCATAAATAATACCCAATAAGATAACTGAATCAGAGGTAAGGATAGAAACAACCTGAACTCTGAAAACTATAACCTGACTGTAACTCAATATTGTATGCCACTGCAGTTATGTATATGCATAATAAAGTTGTAACTGCCCAACTGGTAAGTCGTCTAGTGGGAAAGTTGTCACGGCCCAAACGGAGGCTCGGATCATAACACGGGACAAGGAACCCCGAGAGGCCCCAAGTCGACCCATGACATAAGCATACTTCTAACTTCATATCACTTAAAATGGAATACTGAACATACGATATAGCAGAAACGTAAATGTAACATAACATAGCATGATAGACAGAATGTACTAAAATACATATCAGTTGAATACTACAATTAGTCTGAAAGCCTCTATCATAACAGATGGGTTGATGGGACAACATACCCAACTAACCCAGCAACAAACTGAAACAAAAGAAACATAACCGTCTGAACATATGGTCCTCAAAACATGAGGACTCACCATAAGGGCTGATAGCTAACTCTGAATGGACTACTGACGGGGATGAGCCTGAGGGCTGAGTCATGTATCATGAAAAAATACAACATAGAAAGCATGCGGTCAGTACGTGGAATGTACCGAGTATGCAAGGTAAGTAAAACGGATATTTAAAACATATAAAACTCATAAATGATCATAAGAGTAGGACAACATGCTCATAACATAAATATCGTAATATAACATGAGGCTCAAGGTTTTCAAAACATTTGTAATACAATCGTAATCATAATCATAAGAGAAAATCTTTATTGAACATGACTTGAGCCAATATACATAATCATAAACATGCATAAATTATGAGGAACAGTGGGAGATTCTCATAACTGACATACCCCATATGAGCATACATGGAGCCCGACTTGTAACCCTAGTCAGGAGGGTGTTCATACCTTGCCAAGAGTAGAACCATGAAAGGCGTGATCACACATGAGAAGGGCCATTTGGGCTTGGGGACAGTTACTACGGAGGTCCCAACATGTCCTACAGTTGCACGTAGTTATAATATCCGGGGCAGAACCTAGGCCCTGACCCTACTCGGTGTTAAATACTACTCCCAAAATATATATAATGCTCGTAGTATATTATGCATGAAATTCATGGGCTAGTTAAATCATGATAATCATAAACATGCTTGTAAATACGTGAACTCGCCATGAAATAAGGCCCATGAGTCGGCCAAAACATAATTCGTAAATCATGGATTCATGCATACTTGTAGATCACACATATACTTTGCAAATCATCAAATCATAATGGTTAGTTGAAAAATTCATATTTCAAATCATAAATCATGATGGGTTTGTGAATATCAACAATTAAAGTAAAGATCATAACTCCATTCACCGTAGATCTTACATAATTAGGCTTAATTTTGTAGAAATCAAAATAAATAATTTTATAATCAAAATAGTTGTAGAATGATCACAATTGGAAAAATATAATAAAAATCACAAGAGAAAATAACCCACTAATAGATCATTATAATTTCACAAGATTTAAGTCAAAACCCCATAAGATTTTTGATCAAATTTCATGAATTAGGAGAGATTTGACAAGGGTGTAAACGAAAACACCCATTCATAACCCTACATACCTAGAAGAAATCAAATTGCAATACTCTTTGCAAGCCCAAGGAAAAATTGATGAAGAAGAGCTTGAGAACTAGCTTGATCACCCTTAGATTCTCCTAACTTTGCATGCATGAGAAAGAATAGGTTCGGAGGGATTAACCTATCTTAATACAATCAGAAAATAACATAAAATGATGTAGTTTAGGACCTTGGAGCATAGGAATAACGAAAATACCCTTAATGAAATACCCTGAAAAATTTGCACTGGACGATCTAACGGACGTACCAACGAGTCGTTGGAGGATACCAAGACTCGTGGTATCGATCCGTCACCTGCACTGCCAAATCCTTGATCTCAGTTTTAACCCACGACTCAACAGGACGAGTCGTCCTTTCATCCAACGGTTCATTGATTCGATCATTGTTTCCTCCTGAAGATCCTGTATTTCTTCTCATAACGAGCCTCACCATGACTCATTGTTTCCTCCAACGAGTCGTGGTTAGCTTCTGTTAGGTCCACTGGAAATTTATTGACATTCCATACAATGACTAGTTACCACGGATCAGTACACCTCACGACGGGTCGTGGGATGACCCGTCATATCCCCTAATGCTGAAGTCCAGTACCCACCACGGTTACAAATAATGATTCGTTGTTCTCAACAACAAGTCGTTACATTACCCGTTATTTCCACTGTCACCAAACCTACACTTCCCACGACTGGATCCAACGGATCGTTGGTTGGACCAACGATCCGTTGGGTCATCCGTTTGGCAACATTTTTTCAAATTTTCAGTCAACTTCCATTTTTGATTTCGAGTTTAATCTTGGGCATTTTTGGGGTATTATAATATCTCCCCCATGGAAAAATTCGTCCTCGAATGTTGGAAACATTCAAAAAACAGAGACATACAATCATTATACCCAAATACTGATCATTTAAACTGAAAACTAACGAAATGACTATCTCCGATTCAAACCATATCGATGAACTGATTTCATGATTCAAATACACATCCATATACATAACAGAAACTTGAACACATGAACTAAACATGAAAGTTAAATAGAGTTATAGGGCAAAACTGATACCTCAAGTTGGACTTGAGTCGTAGAGAATAAATGTGGGTATCTAGCCATCATATCCGCTTCGGCCTCCCACGTAGCTCCTTCAATATGTTGATTCCTCAATAATACTTTTAACTAAAGCTACTTCCTTGTTCCTTAGCCTCCGAACCTGACGATCCAATATTTCTACCAGAACCTCCTCATAGCTAAGGCTGTCTTTCACACCAACACCGTCCACCGAGAAAACTAGAGCTGGATCACCCAACACTTCTTCAAAAGCAATACATGAAACACAGGATGCACGGAAGATAACTTTGAGGACAACTCCAACTCATATGCCACCTTGCCAACTCTCCTTACAATCTAGTAGGGTCCAACATAGCGGGGACTAAGTTTTCCTTTCTTTCCAACCCGCATCACTCCCTTCATGGGAGATACCTTCAGAAACACCCAATCATCCACCTCAAACTCTAATTCTCTCCTCCTCACATCGGCATAGGACTTTGGCGACTCTAAGCAGTTTTCAGCCTGTCCCTTATCAATTGAATTTTCTCCATAGCCTCATGAACTGAATCTGGCCCTATCATCGTTGCTTCACCAACCTCAAACCATCCGATAGGCGATCTGCATCTCCGTCCATAGAGAGCCTCGAACGGTGCCATCTGAATGCTGGAGTGATAGATGTTATTGTAAGCAAACCCGATCAGGGGCAATTGATCAACTCAACTACCTTTGAAGTCCATCACGCGTGCTCTCAACATGTCTTCGAGAGTCTGAATTGTCCGCTCCACTTGACCATCCGTTTGCGGGTGAAATGTTGTGCTAAGTTTAACCTTAATACCAAGACCTTTTTAGAATGACCTCCAAAATTGAGAGGTAAATTGAGTATCCCTGTCTGAAATGATAGATAAGGGCACTCCATGCAATAGATCTAACTCCTGGATATACATAGCTTTGCATAATCCTCCATCGAATCTGTGGTTTTGACCTGGTAGAAAATGAGCAGCCTTGATCAACCTGTCTACCACAACCCAAACGGAGTCATATTATTAGCGAGTACAAGGTAATCCTACTATGAAATCCATGTTAATTTCTTCTCACTTCCAGGTAGGGATTCTGATATCCTGGAGTATGTCTCCCGGCCTTTGATGCTCCATCTTTACTTGTTGATAGTTCGGGCACTTGGCCACAAATTCTGCAATATCCTTCTTCATGCCATTCCACCAATAGATTTTTCGTAAATCACGATACATCTTGGTGGAACCCGGATGGATAGAATATTTGGATCCATGAGCCTCAATGCAACATCCGGCTCCTCAAATTATCAACATCCGGAACATATAGGTAACCCTGGTACCGAAACACACCATCTCCCCCTTTGGAGACAACCTCTACCTTCTGCTCCTAAATGACTTCCCCCAACTTCACCAATCTAGGATCCTCATCTGGTGTAGCTTTTACATCAACCACGAATGATGATTCTGATTCGTTCCGAACTACCACACCGCTATCGGTCGAGTCGAATACGCAAGCCCTTGATTCTCCATCCTTTATGCTTAAGATCATGCCAAATACACAATGCACTCGAATCCACCCGAAATCCATTCGAGATCCTCCGGCACAACTTAAATATGCATTCCAATCCTGAAACCCACTCTGGACCGGTCGGAACCATCAAGTTACCCACATAAGGTTGTTTGACCCCGAACTGACCATGGTCACACTAGCTTCCTCATAGCTCATAAATTTAACCCAAGGTTCAAATCACTCCCGAATCATCTCGTAATCCATGCAAACTACCTGACTAAATCATAGATTACCATCCGGAACCAGCAAAGCTTTCAGAGTCCAAATTCGAGCTTGACAACCTGGATTGTTGACTTTAGTCAACACCTCAAACTTCAAACCCCTTAGAAAATCGAAAGTCTCACCCAATCTTCATTAAATCATCTCGGAATGATGCTATCCACTTCGCAGGTCATGAATAACAGTGTAATGATACGGAAAGGTTCAACCTAGAAAAACGAATCGACAATCACAAAATGACCATGTGGATTGCTACACTTCTAGGCGTAGTTATTAATTGGGCTTCCTGTACTATGTCCGACATCTATGGCGGGGATAGGGAGTTATCTGGATGTACACATCTTAACCATCATTTCCATCATGGGGAACATCCCTAAGGTTTAGAGTAAGGGAATCATGAGCACGAATCATGTAAGAAGTCTAAGCTTGGCATATTCCTGATATAACACCTTCATATGAGCCGATAGAACAAATCTTGGGGACTGAATTCATAGGGCTGAGCGTGCTAAGAGTCATGAGTTCACATACATAATGAGAATCATGACACGAAGCCGAATGGGTAATATTGGGATCGCGGACGGATGGGGTTTGCTGTCATCTTAGGGTTTTGAACCTAAGCGTGAGTCAAGCGTAGCATCGAGCGATACGTAAGGGAACATCTAAAGAAGAAAGGAGGGACTAACCCCGAATGCTATCCTTAGAGCTTACTTACTAGAAAACTCAATACATGACTGGGCCCTTAACTTACCATTTCCTCACTTTCCATGTGATAAATCTCATCTTAAAATGCTCAAAGGGATTTGTACCTCTTATAGTAGTCCTTAGAACTAAAAATCACAATAGGTGCGAGGGAATAACTTATAACATACCTGAAACTACATTTGAGGTTGACCATCACTTGCTCTTGACAACCTATGCTGCTTAGATGGGCAATTTGCTGGAGCTGATGGAGGGGGATCCGAAGCACGACCTTTCTAACCGTCTTGCTTGGCTGAAGTGCAATCCCTGTGTTTATGACCGAGTTGGCCACATTAAAAACAAAAATCTAAACCTGCCAAGCACTTTCCTCGGTGGTGCTTCCCGCAACTCCCGCAATTTGGGTAAGTAATCTCCCTCACCCGGGACTTGTATCCCCGAGCTTGGGCTAGAGACTTCTGACGAGTTTGAGAATGACTCCCACTACTCGACCCTTGTTGGGATCTCTTAAGATTTACGGCCCTGGGCCTCTTGTTTCCCCTCATGTTCCCTCTACACTCCCCAACCACACTCGAGTCACCAAGCTCCAGCGGGCTCTCCTTCATAAGTCCTTGAATTCTAGTAGTTGCTGCCTCCCCGGTAGGGTTCACTGGTGCGATAGCCTGCTGATTAGGCTGGGTGATCATAGCTTGCATCAACACTTTGAGAGCGGCTCCGAGCTCTGCATCAGTAACTTACATGGAATCCATTGGAGTTGGTGGTGCTGGCTGACTCCCATCATTGTTCTGAGAAGACATGTTTCTGCACACGCGCATAGCAATGAGTTATAAGAATAGGGAGACTTTTCATTGCACGACATAGATCATGAAAGAAGGGAACATTTCCTAAACATCTCGTAGCCTCTTCGTCATAAGTGTGGCACGCTTCACACCCTTGAAAATGACTCTACTTAACGCGACTTTCAGACACCTTAGGAAACGTCAAACCTATGACTCTGATACCAAGTTTTTCACGACCCAAACGGAGGCCCGGATCGTAACACGGGATAAGAAACCCCAAGAGGCCCCAAGTCGATCCATAGCATAAGCATACATCTAACTTTATATCACTTAAAACGGAATATTGAACATACGATATAGCGGAAACGTAAACGTAACATAACATAACATGATAGGAAGAAGGTACTAAAATACATATCAACTGAGTACTACAATTAGTCTGAAAGCCTCTATCATAACAGATGGATTGATGGTACAACATCCCCAGCTAACCCAACAACAAACTGAAACAAAAGAAATATAACTCTCTGAACATCTGGCCCTCGGAACATGAGGACTCACCAAAAGGGCTGATAACTAACTCTGAATGGACTACTGACGGGGATGAGCTTGAGGGTCGGGTCCTGTATCATGAAATGATACGACATAGAAAGTATGCGATCAGTACATGGAATGTACTGAGTATGCAAGGTAAGTAAAACGGATATTTAAAATATATAAAACTCATAAATGATCATAAGAGTAGGACAACATTCTCACAACATAAATATCGTAATATAACATAAGGCTCAAGATTTTCAAAACATTCGTAATACAATCGTAATCATAATCATAAGAGAAAATCTTTATTAAACATGAATTGATCCAATGTACATAATCATAAACATGCATAAATCATGAGAAACAGTGGAAGATTCTTATAACCGACATACCCATATGAGCACACATGGAGCCCGACTTGTAACCTTAGTTGGGAGGGTGTTCGTACCTTGCCAAGGTTATAACCATAAAAGGCGTGATAACACATGAGAAGGGCCATTTAAGCCAAGGGACAGTTACAAGGGAGGTCCCAACATGTCCTAGGGTGGCACGTAGTTATGAGATCCGGGGCAGAACCTAGGCCCCGAACCTACTCGGTGTTAAATACTACTCCCAAAACATATATAGTGCTCATAGTATATAAAACATGAAATTCATAGGCTATTTAAATCATGATAATCATAAACATGCTTGTAAATATGTGAACTAGCCATGAAATAAGACCCGTGAGTTGGCCAAAACATAATTCGTAAATGATGAGATTCATGCATACTTGTAAATCACACATATACTTTTAAAATCAAATTATAATGGGTATTTGAATAAATCCATATTTCAAATCATAAATCATTATGGGTTTGTGAATATCAATAATTCAAGTAAAGATCATAACTCGATTCACCATAGATCATACATAATTAAGCTTAATTTAGTAGAAATCAAAATCAATAATTTTATAATCAAAATAGTTGTAGAATCTGATCATAATTAAAAAAATATAATAAAAATCACAAGAGAAAATAACCTACTATAGATCATTAGAATTTCACAAGATTTAAGTCAAAACCCCGTAAGATATTTTATCAAAGTTCATGAATTAGGAGAGATTGGCCATGTGTTTGAATGAAAACACCCATTTATAACCCTACATACCTGGAAGGAATCAAATTTCAACACTCTTTGAAAGCCCAAGAAAAAATTGATGAAGAAGAGCTTGAAAACTAGCTAGATCACCCTTAAATTCTCCTAACTTTGCATGCATGAGAATGAATAGGTTAGGCCGGCTTAACCTATCTTAATACAATCATAAAATAACATAAAATAACGTAGTTTAGGACCTTAGAGCGTAGGAATGATGAAAATACCCTTAATGAAATACCCTGAAAAATTTACACTAGACGATCTAACGGACGTACCAACGAGTCGTTGGAGGATACCACGACTCGTCGTATCGATCCGTCACCTGCACTGCCAAATCCTTGACTCAGTTTGAACCCACGACTCAATAGGACGAGTTGTCCTTTCATCTAACGGCTCATTGATTCGATCATTGTTTCCTCCTGAAGATCTTGTACTTCTTCTCACGAGTCTCACCATGATTCGTTGTTTCCTCCAACGAGTCGTGGTTAGCTTCCATTAGGTCCACTGGAAATTTATTAACATTCCATACAATGACTCGTGACCACGGATCATTATACCTGTTACACCCCGTAAAATTCCCAACACATAGATGGCCTATTCGCGTGTTGGTTAAGAGTATTTGAAAGCCATACATGCTAGAAAAAGGCTCGGGAAAAGACCGGACGAGAAACTTGTCGAACCATCACGGAAGGAGCCGGGGCAGAGCCCCTCCACGATGGCAACGTGTCACGGAGGTGGAGCCTCCGCGTTGGCTCCATGACACGTTGACCCTGTCCAGCCCCAACTATATAAACCCCTCACTTTGGTTTTTAATGATATAACTCATATAATTTCCAGAGAAACCGAGGGGAAAACAGGGAGGAACGAGAATCTCTTATAATATTCGTCCGATTACGTCATCAAACGCGGTCCAAACTCAAATTAACTCCAGATATCAACGTATTAAGCAGTAAGGAGCATTCCTACGGATTCAGTTTCGTGAAATTTGGCCGGCGAATCGTCGTGCTACCGAACTAAGGTAAGTGAAATTGCTCCAGATTAGTGTCTATGTGCTCCTAGCCTTAAAGTGAGTATTTCTCCCTTCCGGACTTTCGAGAAATAGCAAGTTTTTGACTGTCTTTCGATAAGCCAAAGTTTAGGCTATAAATATATTGAAAGTGACGTTTTCTTTCAGAATATTGGTGTATTTAGTTCTAATTGACATATATGTAAATGCAGTTGGGAGAAATAGCTGGAGTACTGACGGAGCTTCACCCGTTAGTTGGATAAATCGAGGTTAAGGTATGTAAAGCCAGTTTCTTTGGCAAGTTAGCAGTTTTAGCCTTGTATAGCATAGTAAGCTCCGTAGTAGAATTCCCGGAATTGAATTTTGAGTATTGTGCGAGTTTAGTAAATCTGGTTTGCGTTGTTATATCATACTCAGTCCTAAAGTTAGTAAAGCATGCTCCAAAATGGCAAGTTAGCATTCCAGACTCAGTATAGCCCAATATGTGATTAGCAAGCATGTTTCTAGAATAATATGACAGATATTCAGAATAAGAGTTAGTAAAGTAAAATCAGACAGTCAGATAGTATCTTGGCTACAGATTAGCCATACAGACAGATGATATCTTGGCTACAATATAGCCATACAGTTAAATAATATCTTGGCTACAGATTAGCCATGCAGTTAGATAAAGATCACAGATTTAGTATAAAGCAGTATGAGAATCAGTATAATACAGAAAGAGATCAGAATAAGAAATAAGAATTCAGATAGTATTTTTCAGTTTAAACATGCTTGCTATATATGTGCTTATTGTTTGTTGAGACTTGGTTGTGTCGTGAGGGCACCCTTTTGAGCGTCCTCGCCGCCCCTGGGTTGGTAACTGTGTCGCCCACTGAGCGGGTTGGTTTACGTCACTCCAAGGAGTAGCATGCCGTCCCCAGTTTGGACGAAGATGGGATGAAGCTTTCCCCATATCAGGCTGATCAGCATTACAGTACAGATAGTCCTGTTGTGCGCAAGCACCCAGGGAACAGATTCAGATACAGTTACAGTTACAGATACAGTATAGGAGTCTTCCGAACTCAGACACGGTTATTTATATCGGAGGCTATGGCCCGAACCGGAGACCAGGGGGCCGACAGAGGTGCTCGTAGTTAGCAGATGAGTGGAGTTACTTATTTTTCGCTGGTTTTGACCCGGGTAGGGGTATATGATTGTTTGCTTGCTTGGCGCCATCCGGCTTATGGGGGTTGGTATTTGCTCTTGTTTGCTATATATATATATATATGTATGTATTTATGTGATATATATTAGTTAATAGACAGCAGGCCACCGCGTCTACAGGTACGCTCCTGCCCTATCACAGGATAGAAAGTTTGATTCAGTTCATATCAGTTCTTACAGATTCAGTTATCTCCTGCTATTCAGAATTGCTAGTTATGTTATTTGTATTCAGTTGTATCCAGTTGCTTTTCATACTCGGTACCATTGGTACTGACGCCTGTTTGGGGTGCTGCATTACTTGACTGCAGGTACTCATAGATGAGGAGGCGATCCCTCGTGATTCCAACCAGCTTATAGAGTCATCAGCTCCTGTCATCCGGAGCTTGATATTCAGAGGTGTAGTTTATTTTCTTTTATTGTACAACATGGGTAGGCCGGGGCCCTATCCCGACAATTTCATCAGTACTCATAGAGGCTTGCAGATTGTATATATTCATCTCCCTGTAGTTAGTTGTGCCGGTCGTGTGAGGCCGTGTGTTTTGTTTAGCTGTTTAGCATTGTTGATTATGTTGGCCGTGTGGGGCCATAGTCTGATAGTAGTGGCGACCTTGCCGGTCACGTAGTTATTCAGTATTCTATTATTGAGTTACAGATAACTAGACAGCATGGTGGCCTTGTCGGCCCGCATAGGTTTCCCCCTTTGTGAGTATGATTCTAGTTAGCTGATGTTACAGTACAGGTGGCTATAGGCCCAGTCGGCCGGAGGCTGTATTTACAGCCGTTATATAGCCCGTTGATTTCTTGAATCTGAGTTAGAGTCAGCCAGACACCAGATGTGCTTAGGATCAGTAGTCTAGCAGTTCAGGTCCTAATAGGGCACCAGGTGCCAGTCATACCCCCCAAGGCGGGGCGTGACAAACTTGGTATCAGAGCAGGTCGTGTCCCAAGGAGTCTGCAAGCCGTGCTAAGTAGAGTCTTGTCTATGGATGTGTTGTGCACCACATACTATAGGCAGGAGGTTGCGAGGCATAATAGGATGGTTACTCTTCTTTCTCATTTAGTCGTGTTGTAGAGCGGTACAGTATAGGGTTGGGTCCCTAAAACTTATCATATTCTTTGTCTACAGATAAGAATGGTAGACCAGCGTCACCCTGCCACCGGCAGAAGATTAGACACAGCAGTAGGAGAAGGCACCAGCAGGATGCCTCAGTTCCATTTAGAGTCAGCCCGATCTGAGGGCGATATAGAGGCTTCCTCACAGCCCTCTCAGCAGTCCCCCTCACATCAGGAGCCATTGGGCACGACACTGCCTCCGATAGCTCCTGTACCTTCGCCATCAGACCAGGAAGTTCAGAGCGCAGTGGTTATGTTTGCACAAATGATGGCCACACAACGCCAGTCAGTGCCACCTGTAGCAGCAGAGCCTTCAGGTGGGTCAGGTAGTTCCAGAGTCAGGGAGTTTTTGGCACTAGGTCCCCCATAGTTTACTGGGTCAGATCAAGCAGAGGACCCCCAGGATTTCCTAGATCAGATGCAGAGAATTTTCCGGGTTATGCATGTGACCCCTACAGAATCAGTTGAGCTGGCAGTGTTTCGGTTGCGGGACATAGCTGTATTATGGTACGAGAGTTGGGAAAGGTCTCGAGGGAGAGATGTTGCCCCTCTGACCTAGTCCAGCTTCTAGAAGGCCTTTCTGGACCGTTATTTGCCACGGGAGATCCGGCAGGCCCGGATGGATCAGTTTTTGCATTTGGAGCAGGGGGCGAGGAGTGTACGAGAATATGCCCTACAGTTTGACTCCCTAGCCCGCTATGCTCCAGCTTTTGTGGACACTATACCATCCAGAGTCCACCGGTTCATTATGGGTCTGAACCAGAAATATATTGAACCCTGCATGACGGCTACGTTACTAGAAGATATGGATATTGCCCGAGTACAGACCTTTGCCCAAACCATTGAGGGCCTTAGACAGCGGCAATAGGGCAGTAGACAGACAAATCAGGAACAGCGTCGCAGAGACAGATTAGATGGAATGCAGAGGGAGGTTCAGAGAAGACCTAGGCCCCGTTGTCAGCCAGACCCCCTATACCCCCACCTCCACCACAGCAGCAGCAGCGAGGTAGATTTGCTCGTCGAGGGCAGTCAGAGTCTGGTGGCAGTTCTCAAACAGTATTCCCCGCAGCAGAGAAGGGGAGAGAAGAGCATATTTACACCCCCACCCTGCCCTAATTGCGGCCGACCTCACATCGGAGCTTGTAGATATGGCTCCTCGGGGTGTTATATTTGCGGGCAGGAGGGGCACCGCATGAGAGATTGTCCGGCCAGGGGACAAGAGAGTAGAGATAGTCAGGACAGGGGATCCGCAGGGCCACGAGCTCCAGTAGCCTCGGCAGGGCGTAGGCCCTTAGGTACAGCAGGTAGAGGCCGAGGTAGATTAGGAGCCTCTAGCTCAGGTACGGGCTCAAGCCGTACCTATGCATTACCAGGGAGACAGGACTCAGAGGCGTCTCCAGATGTAGTGACAGGTATGATGACTATTTGCTCATACCTTGTTTATGTATTGATTGATCCAGGGTCTACTTTGTCCTACGTTACCCCATTTATGGCTCGAAAGTTCAGTGTTGCGCCAGAACTGCTACAACAGCCCTTTTCAGTAGCTACACCCGTCGGTGACTCCATTATAGCTAGTAGAATTTATCGAGGGTGTACAATAGAGGTTGCTGATCTGCAGACTACAGTAGATCTGGTAGAGTTAGAAATGATTGATTTCGATGCCATTATGGATATGGATTGGTTGGTGCCATGCTATGCTAACGTAGAATGTTGGACCAAGACGGTCCGATTCCACTTTCCAGGAGAGGCAGTGCGAGAGTGGAAAGACAGCACAACTACTCCAAAAGGCAGGTTTATTTCCTACCTTCAGGCGAGGAAATTGATAACTAAGGGATGTATCTACCACCTAGTCAGGTTTCAGGATGTTCGGGTAGAATCTCCAACACTTTAGTCTGTTCCGGTGGTGAATGAATTCCCTGATGTATTTCCAGACGAGTTACTTGGTATTCCCCCAGAAAGGGAGATAGATTTTGCAATTGACTTGTTACCAGGTACTCAGCCTATATCAATTCCTCCGTATCGCATAGCTCCTGCTGAACTCATAGAATTAAAAGAGCAGCTGAAGGACCTGCTAGATAAGGGTTTTATCAGGACGAGTACTTCACCGTGGGGTGCGCCAGTTCTATTTGTGAGAAATAATGATGGCTCACTCCGCATGTGTGTAGATTACCGGTAGCTGAATAAAGTTACAGTAAAGAATAAGTATCCGCTTCCTAGAATAGATGATTTGTTTGATCAGCTACAAAGGGCTAGATATTTCTCCAAGATTGACTTGCGGTCCGAATATCATCAGGTTCGAGTTCGTGAAAGAGACATTCCCAAAACGGCTTTCAGGACCCGATATGGACACTTTGAATTCTTAGTTATGTCCTTTGGGTTGAAGAATGCCCCAGCAATATTCATGGACCTGATGAATAGCATTTTCAGACCATACCTGGAACTGTTCGTGATAGTGTTTATTGATGATATTCTGGTGTATTCTCGCTCTGAAGCAGGTCACCAGGATCATTTACGGACAGTGCTCCAGATTCTCAGGGACCGTTATATGCTAAGTTCTCCAAGTGTGAATTCTGGTTGAACTCAGTAGCCTTCTTGGGGCATATTGTGTCGGATGCTGGTATACAAGTTGACACGCAGAAGATAGCAGCAGTTAAAACCTGGCCTAGGCCTACCACTCCGACCGAAGTCCGCAGTTTTCTGGGGTTAGCAGGATATTACAGGAGATTTGTTGAGGGATTCTCTACTATAGCAGCACCTCTGACTAAACTGACGCATAAAGCAGGGACGTTTCAGTGGACAGAGGCATGTGAGCAGAGCTTCCAGGAGTTAAAAGACAGATTAACCTCCGCCCCAGTGTTAGCATTGCCGGAAGGTACAGAAGGTTATTCAGTGTATTGCGACGCATCAGGCGTTGGGTTGGGTTGTGTGTTGATGCAGCATGGTAAGGTGATTGCGTATGCTTCCAGACAGCTGAGGAAACACGAAAAGAATTACCCTACCCACGACCTAGAGTTAGCCGTAGTGATCCACGCCTTAAAGATATGGAGACATTACTTGTATGGCGTCCATGTGGATATTTTCACAGATCATAAGAGCCTACAGTATATCATCACCCAGAGGGACGCTGCTGGTTGGAGCTATTGAAAGATTATGATGTAAATATTCTATATCATCCGGGAAAAGCCAACGTAGTAGCAGATGCTCTCAGCCGTAAATCCATGGGAAGTTTTGTATATTTGCAGTCCGAGCAGCAGGAGCTGGTTAGGGAGATACATCAATTAGCCAGCCTAGCCGTTCGTATAGCAGACACAGAGGACAACAGAGCGGTAATTCAGAACACCTCCATGTCATCATTAGTTGTGGAAGTAAAAGAACGGCCGTATGAGGATCCTGACCTGATCCAGCTCAAAGACAGAATCCAGTAGGATAAAGCGCCAGATTTTCAGATTACTGAGGAAGAAGTGCTGTTATGTAAAGGCCACCTCTGTGTTCCAGATGTTTCAGGGCTCCGCCAGCAGATTATGAATGAGGTACATTACGCCCGTTATTCTCTTCACCCCGATGCGACGAAAATGTACCATGATATCAAGGAGAATTATTGGTGGCCAGGAATGAAAAGAGAAATTGCCGAATTTATAGTCCAGTGTCCTAACTGCCAACAGGTAAAAGCGGAACACCAGAAACCAGGTGGATTAACTCAGGACATAGCTGTGCCTCTTGGGAAATGGGAAACAGTGAATATGGATTTTGTAGCAGGATTACCCCGTACCAGACATAGACACGATTCTATTTGGGTAATAGTTGACAGGCTGACAAAATCAGCTCATTTCCTGCCAGTGAAAGCTACCTTCTCGACCGAGGATTATGCCGAATTATATATCAGAGAAATAGTTAGATTACATGGAGTGCCAATATCTATTATTTCAGACAGAGGAGCACAATTTACAGCTAGATTTTGGCAGTTGTTCCAGAGGGGTCTGGGAACGCAGATTAATTTGAGCACAACATTCCACCCTCAGACAGATGGACAGGCTGAGCACACTATTCAGACGCTCGAGGACATGCTACGAGCATGTGTGCTAGATTTTGGAGGTAGCTAGGACGAGCATTTGCCGTTAATTGAATTTTCTTATAATAATAGCTATCACTCAGCCATCCAGATGGCGCCCTTTGAAGCATTGTATGGGCGAAAATGCAGATCGCCAGTTAGCTGGTTTGAAGTGGGAGAATCAGCATTGATTGGGGCAGACATCATTCAACAGTCAGAGGAGAAGGTAAAGCTTATCAGAGAACACCTACTGACTGCACAGAGCCGCCGGAAATCATATGCTGATGTGCGGCACAGAGACCTGGAATTTGATGTGAATGACTGGGTATTTCTGAAAGTATCTCCGATGAAAGGGGTGATGATATTCGGCAAGAAAGGTAAGCTCAATCCGAGATTTGTTGGGCCTTATCAGATTCGTCGAAGGATAGGCCGAGTAGCATATGAGTTGAACTTGCCTCCAGAATTGAAATCCGTTCATCCGGTCTTTCATGTATCTATGCTGAGGAAATGCATAGGAGACCCATCCAGAGCAGTCTCAGTCCAGGATATCCAGGTTACGGAAGAGCTGGCCTATGAAGAGGTTCCAGTAGCCATCTTAGACAGACAAATTCGTAGATTGAGAACTAAAGATATTGCGTCTATCAAGGTATTGTGGCGTAACAGGAACCAAGAGGAGATGACTTGGGAGGCGGAGGAAGATATGAAGACCAGATATCCTCATTTATTTCAAGCCTAGTCAGGCGACAGGTATGTTAGTATTATTATCTTATGCAGTGCCTTATAGTATACATATAAATGAGAAGGTCTACTTTAATCTGTCATTAAATACTATAGTATTGTGTGGAGTACCTGTATGAGACTTTTCTGCATTTCAGGTTTTTGGGATAGTCCATATTAGAGGGAAAACTCTGCCGAAATTTTTTTTTCTAGAAACAAGTTGAGTAAGTTTAGAAGTCCTCTATATAGAAGTTTACATTCGAGGACGAATGTTCTTAAGGGGGGATAATGTTACACCCCGTAAAATTTCCAACACATAGATAGCCTATTCGCGTGTTGGTTAAGAGTATTTGAAAGCCATACATGCTAGAAAAAGGCCAGGGAAAAGACCGGACGAGAAACCTGTCAAACCATCGCGGAAGGAGCCGGGGCAGAGCCCCTCTGCAATGGCAACGTGTCACGGAGGTGGAGCCTCCGCGTTGGCTCCGTGACACGTTGACCCTGTCCAGCCCCAACTATATAAACCCCTCACTTCGGTTTTTAATGATATAACTCATATAATTTCCAGAGAAACCGAGGAGAAAACAGGGAGAAACGAGAATCTCTTATAATATTCGTCCGATTACGCTGTCAAACGCGGTCCAAACTCAAATTAACTCCAGATATCAATGTATTAAGCAGTAAGGAGCATTCCTACGGATTTAGTTTCGTGAAATTTGGCCAGCGAATCGTCGTGCTGCCGAACTAAGGTAAGTGGAATTGCTCCAGATTAGTGTCTATGTGCTCCTAGCCTTAAAGTGAGTATTTCTCCCTTCTGTACTTTCGAGAAATAGCAAGTTTTTGACTGTCTTTCGATAAGCCAAAGTTTAGGCTATAAATATATCGAAAGTGACGTTTTCTTTCAGAATATTGGTGTATTTAGTTCTAATTGTTATATATGTAAATGCAGTTGGGAGAAATAGCTGGAGTACTGACCGAGCTTCATCCGTTAGTCGGATAAACCGAGGTTAAGGTATGTAAAGCCAGTTTCTTCGGCAAGTTAGTAGTTTTAGCCTTGTATAGCACAGTAAACTCCGTAGTAGAATTCCCGGAGTTGAATTTTGAGTATTGTGCGAGTTTAGTAAATCTGGTTTGCGTTGTTATATCATACTCAGTCCGAAAGTTAGTAAAGCATGCGCCAAAATGGCAAGTTAGCATTCCAGACTCAGTATAGCCCAGTATGTGATTAGCAAGCATGTTTCTAGAATAATATGACAGATATTCAGAATAAGAGTTAGTAAAGTAAAATCAGACAGTCAGATAGTATCTTGGCTACAGATTAGCCATACAGACAGATGATATCTTGGCTACAATATAGCCATATAGTTAAATAGTATCTTGGCTACAGATTAGCCATGCAGTTAGATAAAGATCACAGATTCAGTATAAAGCAGTATGAGAATCAGTATAATACAGAAAGAGATCAGAATAAGAAATAAGAATTCAGATAGTATTTTTCAGTTTAAACATGCTTGCTATATATGTGCTTATTGTTTGTTGAGACTTGGTTGTGTCGTGAGGGTACCCTTTTGAGCGTCCTCGCCGCCCCTGGGTTGGTAACTGTGTGGCCCACTGAGCGGGTGGGTTTACGTCACTCCAAGGAGTGGCATGCCGTCCCCAGTTTGGACGAAGATAGGATGAAGCTTTCCCCATATCAGGTTGATCAGCATTACAGTACAGATAGCCCTGTTGTGCGCAAGCGCCCAGGGAACAGATTCAGATACAGTTACAGTTACAGATACAGTATAGGAGTCTTCCGGACTTAGACACGGTTATTTATATCAGAGTCTATGGCCCGAGTCAGAGACCAGGGAGCCGGCAGAGGTGCTCTTAGTTAGCAGATGAGTGGAGTGACTTATTTTTGGCTGGTTTTGACCCGGGTAGGGGTATATAGATTGTTTGCTTGCTTGGCCCCATCCGGCTTATAGGGGTTGGTATTGGATCTTGTTTGCTATATATATATATATATGTATTTATGTGCTATATATTAGTTAATAGACAGCAGGCTGCCGCGTCTATAGGTACGCTCCTGCCTATCACAGCACAGAAAGTCTGATTCAGTTCATATCAGTTCTTACAGATTCAGTTATCTCCTGCTATTCAGAATTGCTAGTTATGTTATTTATATTCAGTTGTATCCAGTTGCTTTGCATACTCGATACCAGTGGTACTGACGCCCGTTAGGGCCGCTGCATTACTTGCCTGCAGGTACTCATAGACGAGGAGGCGATCCCTCGTGATTCCAGCCAGCTTATAGAGTCATCAGCTCCTGTCATCCGGAGCTTGATATTCAGAGGTGTAGTTCATTTTCTTTTATTGTACATCATGGGTAGGCCGGGGCCCTGTCCCGACCATTTCATCAGTACTCATAGAGGCTTGCAGATTGTATATATTCATCTCCCTGTGGTTAGTTGTGCCGGTCGTGTGAGGCCGTGCGTTTTGTTTAGCTGTTTAGCATTGTTGATTATGTTGGCCGTGTGGGGCCATAGTCTGATAGTAGTGGTGACCTTGTCGGTCACGTAGTTATTCAGTATTCTATTATTGAGTTACAAATAACTAGACATAATGGTGACCTTGTCGGCCCGCATAGGTTTCCCCCTTTGTGAGTATGATTCTAGTTAGCTGATGTTACAGTACAGGTGGCTATAGGCCCAGTCGGCCGGAGGCTGTATTTACAGCTGTTATATAGCCCGTTGATTCCTTGAATCTAAGTTAGAGCCAGCCAGACACCAGATGTGCTTAGGCTCAGTAGTCTAGCAGTTCAGGTCCTAATAGGGCACCAGGTGCCAGTCATACCCTCCAAGGCGGGGCGTGACAATACCTCACGACGGGTCGTGGGATGACCCGTCATTATCCCCTAATGCCGAAGTCCAGTACCCACTATAGTTACAAACAACGACTCATTGTTCCCGACAATGAGTCGTTACATCGCCTATTATTTCCACTGTCACCAAACCTACACTTCCCACGACTGGATCCAACGGGTCGTTGGTTGGACGAATGATCCGTTGGGTCGTCCGTCCTGCAACATTTTTTCAAATTTTTAGTCAACTTCCATTTTTTATTCTGGGTCTAATCTTAGGCATTTTTGGAGTATTACAAAAGTCTATAAGAAAGTCTTTCCAACCGATATAACCGCATCGGTGGTAAAGCCTGTAATTATCTGTTGTATTTATTTTCCCAACTAATATGTCTCATCAGCGATAATGTCATGCAAAACCATATTCATAATGGCTTCTATAGCCAAAAGGGCTCATGTTGTATCTATATGAATCATACTATGCAGTAACATATTGATTCTGAGATTACGACCCGTCTAGGTCTCAATTAGAGGTGTACATAGGTCGGGTTGGTTTGATTTTTCATTAAAAATTATTAAACCAATTATGTCGGTTTATTAAAACTATAAACCAAATCAAACCAACATAAATTGGTTTATTCGATTTTGATTTTAATCGATTCTTTCGATTTTTTTGGTTTTTTTAAAACTAAATCAAACAGTTAAAAAATCAAACATAACTAAATTGGGCCTTTATATATGTTTTTTTAAAACTAAATCAAACGTAACTAAATTAACCAAAAATCAAAAAACTACAAATGACCTTTGAGGAAATAAAAAAAATGAAGAAATGGAGGCAGCTTAACTCATAAGCAAAATAGAAAGAAGAGATACTAATAAACATGCGAAAGTGACCAACGCCTGATGAATGAGGAGAGGAAGAGAAGTCTCTAGAAAGTGGAGATGAAGATTGAAGAATTTATTTTATTTTGCTAAGTTTTTAGGTTAATATTGAGCCTTTATATTTGGATCAATTACTTACTAATTACTGTCTATTGAACAAATATTACAATTTACAAGTTTACAACTTATAAGTTCAAGCCTGAATATATATCTAATTTCTAAACATTGAAAATTAATAAAACTAATTTAAAAAGTAGTTTATAATTAATATTTTTATATATAAAAAGTTAAAATCATATATATATATATATATATATATATATATATATATATATGTCGCTTTAGGTTGGGCTCGATTTGACTTTTTTTTTAGTTAATACCAAACAAAATCAAGAATGGTCGGTTTTTTTCTCCAACGCCAAACCAATCAAACTAAATCATAAGTTGATTTTTTTTCTCGATTTGACTTGATGGTTTGGCTTGTACACCCCTAGTCTCAATCTGAGGACAACTCCTAACTACTTAGAGGATAACACTTGATAAGAGTGGATAACTTTTTATTGTTAGAACAATCGAGTGATAGATGCATAACTCTATTTAGGATAAAGTCTGAACATACATGTCGATCTAATCTAATTGTCTAGCAGCTAACAACCAAAGCCTTTTTCATATGTCTTCCTAACAATCATCAATAACATAATATAACATCCTGCCATATTTTTCATTAACATCGACAACTTTGCATTTAAATATTCTTGGCTTTGATTTCACTTCTAGCAGTTCAACAATCACCTCATATGCTTCATTCTATATACATTAACAAGAAGTCAAGAACATATTTCTCTAAGTTACCATCATAACGATATCCTTCTCCTTTCCATCCCTGTCCAAACTTATTATTTCAACTAGTAGAGTCGTTCCTTAGAAGTGCTTTTTGTTTTGCGAGAAAACATGAATTAGATGATTTAGATACTTTAAAAACATGGAAGCTTAAGTAAGAACTATATTCTCATATATAATATAAACAACTAGCCATCAATGCGCGCTTTCGGGTCTTATAAGTTCAAATCACAATTACGTCGATAATAGTACGTTCTATTTCTTTCACTTCATAATCAAATAGTCACATGAACTTTTATAACATAAGACAACCTCAACACACACTTTTGGCATAAGAAAAGCTCTAAGAATCATTTCATCGTACATTTGGTGTACACTTATTTCGGCGTTAATTTTTGACTTAGATTTATGCTATTGAAAGGAGGGGCGCCTTTATATACCTCTTTATTCGTAGATTTCAACTTAGCCGATAACAACCTTCAACTTTAAGCTTGTAATTCCTCCAAACTTTCATCTAGCTACTCACATAAATATGGCTGTACATTCTTCCAAAATCAGCCAGCCAATATATTACAACAAGGACACAGTGATAACAATTACCACGAATTTGATTCGGCACAAAACTTAGAGATTTGTTACAAACAAGAAGATAGAAATACTTATTTTAATACATAGATGACCTTGGCTATATAGGAAGAAATTTTCTAGAATCTCTACCACTTTGGCTCTTTCAAATTCGAGCCGATTTTGATGAAACAATTCCGAAACAATATTTTCTTTGGCCTCAATAATCAACACCCAAGATTAATTGATGTTTGGAGTTGATTTGATACCTTAATTTGCCTTGAATATGCATAAAACCTAAGAAGAATGGGGAAGAGCTCATGCGTTGGGAAATTATATATATATATGTGTGTGTATTGGCTTGCCGCGCCGCGAGGGGCGATGCATAGGCATCGCAGTAGGCCATTTTGGCCTGGCCGCGACTTATTTCGTCCGGCCGCGACTTATTTCGTTCGTTCATTCAATGATTTGTTTACATATTCAACCTCAACCTTTTTACGATGTATGACAAGTACTCTTTAGGCTCATAACATATACATATATGCATCAAATTAGACGATAAAAATTATGAGGTGTAACACATGTACAATATGTACATCTTCAAAGAAACTCATAAGCTTTCGAATATTTTTACAAATAGTTTCTATTTTCAATGAAACCATATTTCTTTTATTATCATATACACCATAGTTTGTACATAAGAAAAGATTTGCACTTTCAAACATCTATAACATTTTTTAACGCTTCATGAATTGCTAGTGCTTCACCGATGTCTTCCCAATAAATTAAATTATAATATCAAAGGCTTGAAGCAAATGGCCACATCTATCCATAACCACTACAATTCTTGTCATCCTCTTCTCCTTTTGTAAACTAGCATATCTTATACCACAATAATATTTTTATCATTAGTATACGCATAAGAGAAAAATTAATAAGCAAATTATTTTCATATTCATGAAAATCAAGAGTGCCTTGATTACAATTTTATTGGGTTTATAAATATCCCCGTTAAAGCTCATTGAGTTTCTTGCCTTCTAAATTTGCCATATGATAGAAACACTTAACTTAGCAAGATCAATAGAATTAGGGTGCTAATTAGCACTAACATCAATATCTTTCCATCATCTAGAAAAATTCATTATATTTTCTAAATTAGGTCAATTAATAGACAGATTTTCAAATTAATTATGTTTAGAGCTTCTAAAAAGCATATGATAAATTATTTCATTTTCTATACCACAAACCTTATACATCATAAATATGTCTTAATCTTTTTGAAAAACATGACTAACAAGTAACACATTCAGAATATATTTTCGAACAAAACAGTTTTATTTGTTTTTAATATTCATAGACATAAAATTTCAGTCCTTTTTTTTAGAAAGATAAAACTAGATTGAGGCCTACCACTATTCGATATTTTACAAGTTCTCTAGCTAAATGCTATCGTGATTTGACCTCGTAATTCTTAGATTTAGTATGATGCCACATAATTTTCTCTGACGACCCAATGGTAGAAATTGAAATAGATATATTGCCTGAATATTGTCCATGCAAAATAATTTATGAAAGATCTTGCATCTTTTAAGTGTAGGTATTATAGTTTATAAGGTTGTTCACTTGTAACGCTATATCCATTCGAGCATGACAATGACAAGGTCTGGAACTACTATAGTGGGGATTCCAAGGATCCATTCAAACGTTAATACTTTTTTCAGATCCTACCCTCCCGCTAATACCATTTTTAAAAAAATATCTATCTAAAAAATACTCTTTCATATTTAAGAGCTTGCAAAAAAACACATTGTTTGAGAAAAATATTATGTTGAAAACATTTACTTTTGAGAATTTTAAAACA
The DNA here is from genome assembly GCA_035772735.1 of Datura wrightii. Classification (NCBI taxonomy): domain Eukaryota; kingdom Viridiplantae; phylum Streptophyta; class Magnoliopsida; order Solanales; family Solanaceae; genus Datura; species Datura wrightii. Next base: position 53,993,896 of record JASDFA010000023.1, read on the forward strand.
TAAAGAATTTTCTTGAGTGTAAATTTGTCAAACGAGTTTAGCCAACAAAACTTGATTAAAAGAGTTTAACTCTCTAAATCCTATACTTCCTTTTAGATTTGCTAAACAAAATGTTCTCCTATCTTTAAAATGTATTTTCCTCCCATCTCATCATGCCCCCACCATGAATTAGGAGAATATAGTCGTGAAATCCTTACACAAATTGTTCGAAAATTGAAAATATGATTAAACATAAGAAGGAATAGCAGATATATAGGATACATTTAAGTTATCAGTTTTTCTCTTGCAGGATTTAAAATATTATTCTTCCAGTCTTTTATATTAGTAGTTCATCAGTCGTTCTTCATCTCTATTTTAAAGAAAATGGTAAAGATAATTTTTTTTAGAGAAATACAAATTAAATACTTTGAATACTATTACTGCAGTACAATAAGAAATATCTATCAGTATAACGATTACTTGCTCACTTGTTACATGCCTTCATGGTTAATTTGCTACATTCCCTCGTGGCCTCACTTGCTCACTTGTTACATATTGTCTTCATGACTCACTTGCTACATGTCTCCATGGCTCACTTGCTCATTTCTTGTATGCTCAATGAGGTTAATTTGCTACATGCCCTCGTGACTCATTTGTTCATGTGATATATACCTCTTACGGCTCAGATGCTAATAGCGCCCCTTGAGGTTCTTATGCTCACTTGTTATATACCTCTTGCAACTCATGTGCCAATAGCGCTCCTTGAGGTTCATTTGCTCATTTGACATATGCCATTTGTGGATCATTTTCTCTCAAATATTAACTGAACATATGTAAAGTATAATTATTCAAGTGTAATAACATATCATTTTTTCAAGTGATAACGAATATACCAGAAACAGATGTATATGAAGAATTATGTGTAAAGTATTCCAAAGGCTGATGGAAACGTATTTCAAGAGTAATAAGGCTTAACTCACGTGCTATGTTCCTTACCTGTTTATGTGTTATGTGTTTGTACGACTCATTTATTCATGTGCATATGCTTCATAATTCACTTTCTAATATGTTACATGTTTCATAATTCACTTGCTTATATTTACATGCCTCATAGCTCACTTGCTTAGATGTTTTATGTATTTATACTTAACTTGCTTATGTGCTACATATCCTTATAACTCAGTCACTCAAAGTGTCAAACATGTCCCTATACTATAGTTTACTTGTTCAAGTGTCATTTGCCTTTTTTTGGCTCACCTACTCATATGTTATATGTCCTTTTGTGCTCATCTGCTCATGTGTGTTATATACCTAACTTGGATTACTTGTTTATATGCTACATGTCCATCTTAAATGACTTGCGTGTCTTATGCTTCATGTCACGATGTTATGTGCCAAGAACATTATGACAAAAACAGCTTAAAAATGAGTAAGAAATAAGAGAAAATAGCATGTGTATTTCACTTGAATCTCACCATTTTGAAATGAATTATGAATTTTATATGGTTATTACTAAAACGAGCCAAAATGAGTAAAAGATACTAAGTAATTGAAAAAGGACCTATATGATCTCAACAGGTTGATATAATGTCTTTCAAGTATGTTAAAAGCCTAAATAGATCCTTCATGTTGTCCACTGCTCTTTGTGGTTACTAATGATGTCCAGTGTGGCAAAACATATTGAAGGCATATTATACACAATACTCATATAACATATGCTACTATCCAATGCCCTTAAGTGACTACTGATGACGCCTTGTGTAGTAGAGTTATCCAGTACTGATAAAGCGTATTGCACAGAGACTCCACATTATATGTATCACTATCCAGTGCCTTTAAGTGGCTACTGATGATGCGTATAACTCTCAGGCCCAAAAATTAAAGAATATGCAAATAATATAACGATCCAAAAGATGTTTATAATGTGATAAGAATGGCAATACATGACATGTGATTTATTAGGATGTGTCTTGGTATTCATGTGCTCTCGCTTGATTAGATTTGATGTTTCTTTCCTTTGAGCTTCATAACTCGTCATATATTATTCTATCTGCCTTACGTACGAGTACTGTTGTTATATACTTATATCCCTTTTATTAAAGACGCTACATTTAAAATGCAGGTTCAAACTCACAGGATAGCAGACCATCTTGCTAGGCAATTGTTACATCTCAACTGTTCAGTTGATGAGTTTCACTTCTACTTGGAGTTTGGTCGAGTGTAGTACTCTTTTGATATACGTATGCATGCATTATGAATAAGTTGGCGCACCGTCTGACGTATGACAGTTGAGCAGTTTCAAATTCTAACAGAGCATTCACAGACACTGTGATGATGTCTATGTTCACTTGTCATGTCAATCATATGCTTCAGATAGATTAGATGACCCTTTTTTCTATGTAAAGTTTTCTCTAACAAAGGCTGTCATCTACACATTTTCGTAAATATTACGTTATGTTTAATGATTCATGTGGGAAGAAAGTGTCATACGCATTCACAAGGTATTTGTCCGCCTCTCAGGCTTGGGGCTTGACAATGCTTATTTAGAGCCCGTTAGCTTTTTATTTATGGCTTATAAGTCAAAAGTCATAAGTTAGAATGTCAAACTTATGACTTTTGATTTATTTTGATTCTTTTACTTTAAAAATAAATGCTTAAAAACACTTTTTAAAATTTATTCAAATATTATACAACTATTTAAAAGTTATTTTGACTTAAAAGCATTAAAAATAAGTCAATTCAAACGGGCTCTTAGTCCTTTTCTAATATTATAACTCCCAAAATATGCATGACATCAAGATTATGTTGAAGAAGATTATACTTTCAATATAATAATTCCCAAAATATGCATTGTTTAGTCCAGTTATATGCAAAGTCATACCGTTAAATTTGTACAGTTATTCTTTAGTAACCTTTACAAAGTGTTGAGCCCTTTTCCAAATATCCTCTCCTGACAACATTGGAGGTGGACAATCTAGTTGAATTTTATTCTTTTTGAATGCATTTTTTATACTCTTAAATTCATACTCCATTAGCATGAACTATTAGAGACAATCAAATCATGAATTTTTGTGGTCATGTCTTAAAATAAATAACTTAGCATTTCTCATGCAATAAGGATAAACTTACTTTTCAATTGTTATCCGCCCGACATCATCCCGTACACAAAAAAATTATTAAAAGTCTATATCAAGGCAACATGCAAATTGAAATAATGTTTAAGCGATACATCATATATTTCAACCCCTTCAACCAATAATTATTTCAACTCATCAATCAAAGGTTGCAAGTATAAATCAATCAAGTTTTTGGATTGCACAAATTAGGAATAATGCAATTAAAGAATATATATATATATATATATGAATTATCCTCACACATTTCAGGTGTATAATAAAAACTAGCCAATATCAATATGGTGTGGTAGAAATAGAAAACGGAGTGAATATATTTACACATAAATCCAACCTAATGTTCCTTGATTCAACTGCGAAGTGTGGATAGGTTTGATAAAAATGCTTTCAAGTCTCTGCATCTGGTGGATGACATATAACAGCCAGTACCTTTTATTTTCATAATGTCATTTCATATGAGGAGTAGGCCTATTTTATGCAAACATATTTAATCTTGGTATAGGAGATAAATAATATATCATCTTAACATTAACTTTCTTCCCGCTAGATGCCTGCTCCAAATGATTTTTTTTCACACAACTTACAAGATTCTAGATATATATTATCCTTATAGCATACTATGTAATCTTTTTCACAATAATCAATTCTTATCGACGAGGGTCCTAACTTAGACACCGATTTCTTTGTCTTACAGTAATCATCAAGTACCTCTAGATTCGGGTCAACTAATTTATGAATAAGGTCAATCACATAATCCATTTCTTCTTGAAAAATATTTCAATTTAATTTGATACTTAATAATTTGACTGCAGACAATTAAGAGCGAGGACTCCCTTCACATAAAGGCCAACTAGCAACATGTAATTGCTCAAAAAAAATGTTGCTTTTTCATTTGGAGCTTCTTTAATATGCTCATCAGATTTAAAATCAAAATGCATCTCATAAGTATCTTGAACCATATCATGTATTATAAAATCATGGACATTATGTTTCACTGACCTACTACTTTCACCAACAATAAAATTTTAAAAATCGATCAAAACTACTATCAATTTCTTCATAATTACTAGTGCATAATTTATATTTTTCTCTAAACCCCTTTCGATAGAGCTAAAACTTAACAATCTACAGTGTAGAATAATTTCTACATTGATATATATCACAAGGATACCTAGTCAAACCATCAAGTAGAAAAGGTTCAAATGCCATTGCAGTGTTAATAGAATCAATGACACCTTCTATAAATCCTTCCCCGGTCAGCCATGATCGATAATTTCTATTGTACATCCAACTACGATATTTCATCCACACGAATAACTCAAAATTATCCAAAGTTAATTTGTTGTACTCAAAATTAATCCACAAATTCAATGTTCAAAATAATTTGAGGTTCAATTTAACTCAATCAAGGATCAATTATAATTTAAAATTTTATCCATGATTTCAAACTAAGATTGAATTATAAGATCCAATTCTAATTTCAAAGTTCAAAAATAAAATGTAGTAAATCAAGGTTCAAACTAACAATATATTGCTCAATTCTAATCAATTCAAGATTCAAACTAATAATTTATTAATTTAAGACTCAAAAAACTAACAATGTAATTAACTAAAAGTTCAACACGTAGACTAAAATTAATCTAACAAACTCCTAATTTAAAAGATAATAATAACAATGAACTAAAATCACAGGCATAAAATTTGATTAAATTAGTCTAATCTAACATAACAAGGATAAATAATATATTGAAAACAAAATACCTCTAAATGAGGTTTTCCGGCGTGCAGTTGGACTGGGAGGAGGGGGGAGGGAGGGGGGTGCTCCGATATATAGTGGAGAGGTCGGTGGGTAGTACTGGGTTGGGGGAACTCCAGTGGATTGAGTTGGGTGTTATCGACAGTGAAGAGTCGGAGAAGGGAGGAAAGAGATAGAAAGAGAGAAGAGAGAATGTGTGTGTGATAACCCCATGGCAGGGATGATACTATAAAAGCCTTAAGAAAACCATCGTCAAGGTCTCAAGCCTAAGGAGTTGCAAGTCAAAATTGTTAGGATTTAATGAAAAATCAAGAAAATGCTTATCATGGAAGAAGAGCTCAAGAACGAGTCCAATTATGAAGAAGAATGGATTAAGTGTCACACATATTTTAGAGAAATTTTCATAAATAGTACTAAATAATAAAATAATTATATAAAATAGCATGATTTATTAAAATTACAGAAAATAACATATTTTTCTATTTTCTGATTCAATTTACTGTAACCATTATAACTGTATTTAAATTTCAAACCCTGCAATCACTCCTTAATTGGTGTTGTTTATTTTTTTAAAGGGAAGTTGCGTATTTAATGGGAGTAAGTCACTCCTTTTATGATCTTGGATATCTTTTTCTTTATTTAAAATTTTAAACCAAAATTCTATATTTATGTAATTTCTAAATCTGAAATAGCAAATTTTAGAGATTTTTTTTTTCTTTGGGTGTATCATCGTTGCAGATTTGAATTTTTTTTTCAAATTTGTGATGATACATGTATCAAAAGTTCATCTATCTAAATGAAAGTTATGTGTTTCACTAGAAAAATTGATACATACTAATAAGCATCAAAAAATTTGATACATATACAAATATAATATATAAACACAGTATCATCAGTTTTAATAGTAAATTTTTAAAAAAAAAAACAGATACACAATTAAAGAATATATAATCTGTAAATTTCTATAACATTAAATGTTTTATAAAAAATAATGCAGTTGTCATACATTGATGAATATGAATGGTAATTTTCAATTTGTAATTTATTCAAGATAATACTGATACATGGGCAACAAAGTAAAAAATTGGCAAGCATTTTCTATATTGATACACAAAGCAATATGGGTATTTTACATTCATGTATCACTAAAAATATTGGTACACACTAATAACAAATTGGTAAAATGTATTGATACACACAAAATAATACATTGGTACATAACAATGCTGGAGTTATATATATCAAAAATCTGATACTGATACATGTATCAATTCCGTCATTGATACACAAAGACAAAAAAAAACTTGGAAAAATTACAGTCTATCAATTTTGTCATTGAAACACAAACAAAAGCTTGAGAAATCCGATAATATTATTGCTAATAAAATCTCTGCTTCAATTTCTCCTTGAATTTTAGCTTTGACATTGTCAATGGTGTCTAAGCTTTTGATCTCAAAAGTGATTGTAATACCCCAAAAGTGCCTATGATTAGACTCGGGATCAAAAATGAAAGTTTGCTGATACTGGGGAAAAGTGTGCAGGACGAACGGTGTAACAATTCATTGTTGGGAACAATGAGTCGTTGTTAGCAATCGTGGTTGGTATGAGACTTTGGCAGTTGGGGATGCCACGGGTCATCCTACGACCCGTGGTGGGATGTAACGACCCGTGGTAGCCAGTCGTTGTGTGGAGTGTTAAATTTTCAGTGAACCTAACGGAAAGATACCACAAGTCGTGGTGAGGCTCGTTGTAAGGGAAACTCAGGAACTTTCAGGAAGCTAACAAAGGTCGATCTGACGACCCGTTAGAGAGACCACGACTCGTCCTGTTGAGTCGTTACTAGAATCTGAAGTCAGGTCTTGGGCAGTGTAGACGACGGATCGTACTATGAGTCGTGGTAGCCTCCAACAACTTGTTGGTACGTCTGTGGGATCAACCAATGCAGATTTTCAGGGTATTTTCATTAAGGGTATTTTTGTCTTTTCTATGTTCTTGGACCCTAAACTACGTCGTTTTATGTTATTTTCTAGGTATGTTAAGATAGGTTAAGTCCCCCTTGCATAGTCATTCCCATGCATGCAAAATTAGGAAGAATTAAGAGAGATCAAGCCAATTCTCAAGCTCTTCTTCATCAATTCTCCCTTGGGCATTCAAAGAGCTTTGAAATCTGATCTTACCCAGGTATGAATGGTTACGAATGGGTATTTTTGTTCACACCCATGCCCAATCTCTATTAATTTATGAAAATTTATAAAAAATCTCATAGGGTTTTAACTCAAATCTTGTGAATTTCTAATGATTCACTAATGGGCTTTTACAATTTGTGGTTTACATCATATTTTATGGATTTTGATCAGATTTTACAACTATTTTAATTATAAAATTATTGATTTCGATTTTTACTAAATTAAATCCAGTTATGTATGATTTATGATGAATAGAATGATGATCTTGACGTCAATTGTTGGTATTTACAAACCCACCATGATTTATGATTTGAAATATGAATTTATTCAAATGCCCATTATGATTTAATGATTTACAAGTTATATGTATGATCTATAAATATGCATGAAACCTATGATTTATGAATTATGTTTTGGCCAACTCACGGGCTTTATGTCATGGCTAGTTCACGTATGTACAAGTATGTTTATGGTTATCATGATTTAACTTGCCCATGAATTCATGCATATTACACTATGAGCACTATATATGTTTTAGGAGTAGTATTTAACACTGAGTAGGTTCAGAGCCTAGGTTCTACCCCGAATCTCATAAACTACGTGCCATCGTAGGATATGTTGGGACCTCCTTTGTGACTGTCCCCTGGCCCAAATGTCCCTTTTCATGTATGATCACGCCCTTCATGGTTCTATCCCTAGCAAAGGTATGAACACCCTCCGGACTAGGGATTTACAGGTCGGGCTCCATGTGTGCTCATATGGGGTATGTCGGTTATAAGTATTGACACCCAATTTTGACCTCCCTGCGCCCCGCATAAACTGCTTACATATGTATATTTTATTACCTTTTTTACGCAATTGTTCAGCTTGCATTCATATTTTTTATATAATTTATTATCATAATTCTTGCAAAAATTATTTTAATTTACGTATATATGTATATATACGTATATATGTATATATAATTTGCATTAATTTCAATTTATTGATTTTCTGATATTAAGTAGTTGTGTCATATATAGTATATTTCGTGTTAATATATGTACCTTTAATAAAACAAACATTTATTTAAAATATATGTTTTATTCAATTTTTTGTAAATTATTTACATGATAATATTTAACTAAGTTTTATAAATTATTTACATAATAATATTTGCATGATTTTAATTAAATTTTATAAATTATTTATAATAATATTTGTGAAAGTTTCTCGTAAATTAAACTATTATATTATCTATTTATTAAATTATTTACAAATATAGTATTTTTATTAATCACATGGCAGCTAATTTTAATTTCAGCTAATTTATTTAAAAATTAGCCCTTTTCTGCCTAAACCATGCCAATTTTAGCCTACTTTTATCAAATTTGACCACATTTTAAAACCCAATTCTATTTTATTTAATCCCAATCTATTTAACCTATCCGCGACCCACTCCACAACCCGTAACCCGATCCATCATTATAACTTTTGATATTAGCCATCCATTTAACCTAATTTAACGGCTCACATTAAACCCTAGTCTATTTTCCTTAAATATTTCCCTCTACCTCCAAATCCTAAATCATTTTTCATTTTCTCTACCTCTTACTGACGCCGCCAGACAGCCACCAAAACAATCACCATCGTCTACCTCTTTTTTCATCTCTCTCCGATCAGCGACCACCACGCGAACCTCTGCCGCCAGACCCATCACCATCGCCTGCTCCGGCTAACCAACATCATCGAACCACCTGCATCTCCAGCCTTTCCTCTCATGTCCCTCTTTGTTCCTCTTCTCTCTCAAATACCGATGCCGCAGCAGCCACCAAACAGCGATCGGCGGAACTACCTAATCAAATTTTCATTTGGAATCTGTCCAATATGTTACAATTTGTGATTTTTGCCTTCACTGCCTTAACAAAATCTGATTTAGTACAGTTAATTTTATGTTTTAACTTCCATTACTTTGATATTAATTCTATGTTGCTCAAGGAATTTGGTGAATTTTAATTGATTTCACTCACTAATTACTTTCTTATAATAACCTTCTACATGCTAAGTATAGCAATTTGAAGGTCCCATTGTAAGCAAATTGTCTCACGTTTGGTATTGTCTTGCTAAATCTTGGACTGACCTTGGGCATGACTGATGCAATCTTTGTAATTTGATTTATTTGTTTTCCTTCCTAAAACATGTTAATAATGAATTGATTTATTTATTTTTCTTTCTACAACATGTTAATAATGAATAGCTTAATATTCATCTAGTTATGGTAAGTCTAATTTGTTAAGACTATACTCTGTTTCCTTCTTGGTTTAAATTTGATAACTTTTTTGCATATTAACTTTGATGGATTGATATTTTGCTAGTAATCACGTTATTTTTCAAATCATGTGACAACTATTATACCTATTATTTATGGAAATCATGTTGAGCTTTACACTTAACTAATTTGTGTATGTCATTTTAGGAAAATAGATTTTTTTCTCAGTTGACTTTCCTGAATGCTTCTTTCCCTGCCTTTTTTTAAAAATAATAAAATAAAATAATGGTAATAAATGATATGACAGTCCTATTTCGTGATTAATTGTTTGCTGATTAATTACTCTATGACATTCCTTCATTAATTCCCTTGATTGATCTCTTTAAATTTGAATACATACTTATTTTTGAAAGATTATTCTTACTTTTACACTCAACTGATTCGGTCAAAGGAAACTTGTGTTTTTCTTATAACAGTTGCTGATCAGTTACCACTAATTGATTTGGTTAAGAAATATGTCCCTAATTGATTTTATTGAATATTTTTCTTACAAATTTAGTCCTTAATTACATGTATTTGTCTAGCTATATAAGTATGTTCTTCTCCTCTTTTCTGGAAAAAAAAAACTGGACATGTTTGGAAGAAAATAACTTTGCTTTTCTTCTTTAGTGTTCGAATACTGCTATCCCTTACAAAACTTCACTTGTTCTTGAAGAACACATCTTGGCTTTTCTCTTAACATTATAGCACTATCCTATTCTCTAGATTCTGCGATATTGTTTGTCTTCTCTAATGAGTTAGTACTTTATTGATACATGCCAAACATAACATAGTAATTCTGTTTTGGAGTTGTATTTTTCTGGATATTTTGTTCGAATATAATTCCATGTCCTGTTTATTTTAAACCATATCTACATATTGGTTCTTGTGTTCTAATTGTGATGACATGCTTTATTCATATGATAAGTAATTAATTTCATATTGGATTGGTTACATGCAATTATACTTTTCGGCTATAATCTGGTTTGATCATACACGAATAATTTTGATATGACTTAACTTTCAGTTATTTATTTTATCTATCAATTAACATGCCCGTGTGTTTTAAGTTTCGTCTCGAATTATAATTGATGGTACAATTAGTTTGCTGTGTCTGCCTGCCTTACTTCTAAACTCGGTGTATTTTCTATATATTTGTATGGAAATGTGTGTCTTTGTGAGAAGCACCTCAATTTACATACTCAAGACATGTCGAAGAGTTTCCTAGGCTTTAGAAGATGGAAACTATGAGAACTTTTGTAGTTTAGATTTCAATTTTTATGCATATTTTATTATTTTATCTGCAATAATCATGTAAAAACAATGTTATAATAGTAAAAGGGATGCTTAAAGGGAGGTTGGGTATTATGTGCTCATTTTCTTTTCTTTTCACTTTTGAAACTTACGTTTTTCTACTAGAATTCTCTTCAGTTTAAAACTCACTGCTTAGTTTCCTCTATTGCAATCGAAATTGGATAATCTTTAAATTATTAACTATAAATATTATTCCTTAACCTATAGTTATTGAAAAAATAAAGGGATTATGAGGTCTAATTCCGTAATTTCTTAAATTAAGTCGACCTGTTCCTCAGAAGTGATACCAACCCAAGTTTTCAATAGTGATTATGTGTATTTGTATGTAAATATTTATTTGTTTACATTTCAAAGTTCATATCTTTATTTAATTTAAATAAAAAATATTATTATATTTTTATCTTAAGACCGACCTCCAATTAAATTGTTGTTATGTTTAAAGGTCACGATTCATAATGTCGTGTGGCCCTCCCTTTAAAGTAACAAACACTTTTTTGACTTTTAACTTTTCTTAAGTTTGTCTAATATTTAAAAAGTATTTAAATTATTATAAAGCATTTATAAATTATAGTTTTTCTTTCTTGTCCTTTTTTTTAATTTTATTTGAGGTAATTAAGATTTATATATTGTGAGTTATCAAATAAATATCGTTTAGGATATTTTTTTTCAAATTTCTTTCTCCTTGCTTGTCTGAATGTCTTGGCTCTTTTAATTAATAATGTTCTTGTCCTTTTAATTATCTGCGTATGTAGTAAATAAATTGATATAGCCTTAATAACCTAGTATCACATAAAAATAAGTTAAAATATATGTAACTTACTTTTGAACAATTTTTTTTATGTTTAGTAAATAAGTTGGCGTGTTAAAGTTGTTTTTCACCTAAATTTTATATTAATTAATGTGTTAATTTATATTGAGATACTCAATTTGTCTTCAAATGAATTTCATTTTTTTAAATAGGAAATAACTTAATTATTGTTTTGTCACTTAGTTTATGGTAATTTATTTATGTAGAAAATAAAAATAATTGATTTAATTGTCTTGCATAGTAAATATTTCGATATATTATATTTTCGTTTTGATAAGTTGGCCTTATTTTATCACTTAAATTATGTGCTAACCATGAATTTATTTTAGTTCATGCTTGAATATTTATTTGTGTTGAAATAAGTTTTATATATTTGCTCGATAAAATTTTAACTATATCTTGTCGTTTAGTTTTCACATTAATTAGTAAATAATTTAATTTATATTTAAGTTACTTATTTATTCTAGTAAGTATCCAATCACATAGTTAAGTTAAAAAATTAATAGACCTTTTTGATCACTTAGTAATTCCCCCATATATTAATGAATCCGGAAGGGAGCCACACTTGTGGACCTCGAAAGGTATCTAACACCTTCTTTTCGAGGTAATTTGAATCATTACCCGACTCTGGCAACCTAGGTTAGTTGAACAGACTTTTAGCATAGAGCGGTGTCGTGACGCACCAAAATTCATTAGATGACGACTCTTCATTCAAATAATCCTAAAAGAGTTGTCACGTGTTTAATCCCGTTTTTCGCGAGAAAAATGGGGTGCAACGGCATGGAGACTCTGCTGGGGATATTTTAGGTTCTAACCATCACATGTTCGTGTTTATGTGGGAATTTCGTGTTTGGCTTGCATGCATATTTGTTTTTCTTTTACTTACAAATTTTATTTGTTTCGCTTTTAGTTAAGGCTAAATTCTTCTTTTACTTGCATATCTATTTTTTGTGTGGAATATTTTATTTCCTTATATATTATATCATGTTCTATTATTTTCTTTTTGTCATTTTGTTTCCTTATTTGAATTAGTTTTCTTAACGTGATTAATTTCTTTCCTTTTTCTTTTATTTATTTTTATGAACAATCAATTTATTTTAATCTCCTGTCCTTTATGTCTTCCCTTGAATATTTCACACTCACACACTCGACAACGGTTGCGTGATTTCACGGCCGTTCACTATTAAAATACCCTCCGAGGAATGCCTTATGATTTGGTCGATCAGCGGTGCATCGAAGTTCATAAGCTTCCTCACTCTCAAATTGTCCGCTTGAGGGAACTGTGTCTATTAAGCCCCTTATCATACCTATTTGTTTGACGATTTATAGATTTTAATTTGATTTTATTCGTATTTTTATTTATTTATTTGCTAACATATGTAGATCATCCTTCCTTACATGCTTAATCCTTTTCCTTATCCCCTTTATATATTGCTGTATTTGAATTATTTTTCCTTCATGGTTAATCTCTCTCCTTTCACCTTTTATTTATTTCCTTAAATAATTAGTTTACTTCCATGTTAATCCCTTTCCTTTTACCCTTTATTTGTTTCCACTAGTTGATCTATCTTTCATGTTTGATATATATATATATATATATATATATATATATTTCTTTCGTGCATTTAATATAATCATTTTATTGTTGTTGAATGTTATCTCTTAAACTATGAAATAACTAACTTTATATTATTCATATTCATGACACACTTTGTTAATTATTTTATTTTACCTGCTAATTGTTATCATTTACATAAACTGTCATTTTCGCTTATATACTCCTCCATTTGGAAGCTCCTTTTTTTTTTCTTTTGGAACGGTTGCGTGGTCACATGGACGTTCATTTCTAAAATCTATGTCGGAAAATGTCTTATGGATTGGTCGATCAGCGGTGTGTCGACAACCATGAACTTTTTCACTCTCAAGTCTTCCGTTTGAGGGGACCGTGTCTAAACTCACTCTTATTCTTAGACTTGAACGTTAATCCTTTACTAAGGAATATACATCATAGCTAAGAAGTTGCGAGGCCCATGACGCATCAAGACTAATTGTGAACTTACCTTGTGTCTTAAAGATTTTTTTTTAAATCTCGAAAAGGATGCCTTCTTTATTTAAGTGAATTTTAAGTGCTATGTCCAATTGAATTTGTTACTCTCTTAAGTTAATCTATTTCCTTCCATGTAAATCCTTTTCCTTATTCCCTCTATTTGCTTGCTTGTTTAAATTATTCCATATTATTTCCTTTATTTGTTTCCTTATTTAGATTATTTGATACATGTTTTATCTCCTTTCTTATTTCTTTGTATGTTTCTTGTTTAATATTGTTATTTAACGTTAATCCTTTCCAACTCTTTCTTTATGTGTTTATTTAAAATAACTATGACATGTTTATTTATTTATGTTTCTTTATTAAATTTCTATTGCTTTTCTTAACTTTTATTGTGTTACCGTTTTTCATTATATGTTAATTATTATTGCTTTGCAAATTGTCATTCCGTTTATATTTTCCCTACTTAGGACTTCTCACTATCACACACTACACACGCGAGTTGTGCTTTGCACTTCTTCGAAATTCTTTCAAAAAACTCATTTAGAGAGTCATCATATGCATGGGGTGAATGGATAGTGTTACTACTATGTGACCACGAGCCTTCTTGCGTAAGAAAACCTTTCAGTTTGTGTCCGCGCAACTCTTAGAAAATTTATATTAAGTCATGCATGCATCATTCCTTGGAGATCTTGACATCCTTGACGTATTGAGACCATTAATTTGACTTTGCCTAAAGTCTAAAGAGATTTACAATCTCGAAAAGGACATTATCATGTTTATTTGCATTTTTTGAGAGATAAATACGCCTAAATATGTGGACCATTTTCTCCTTAGGAAGAAAAGGTAAAACTAATATTTTTATAATGCAGGTTATAAAAGACTAATTCATGCTGTGTAAGCCGTTAGAAAGCAAAAAGAAGAAAGAGCATTTTCATTTAGACTATAGCTTTATTTATCTTATAATTTTTAAATTCTTGTAATATTTTATATTTGAAAGTAAGGCAAATTATTTATATTATCTATATTAGGTTCTTTAGAGGGAGCAAGTAGGATGATACATTATGGCATGTTCGTCTTTCAGAATTCGCTAGGCCTACCTCTGGCACAAGAGAGGTCACAATACATTAGGATGTGTGAATTATTTGCTACATGTCAATTTGAGATATATTTGTGTAATTGTTTCATATTCCTTTGTCATTCGAGCTCTAATCTCTAGATAATTCTAGAATCATTTGTGCTTAAACTCTCTCAATGTCATATTCCATATAAATTACACTTTTAAAACCAAAGCATATAATTATGTAGTCTTGTTCAAATTTTCTTTCATCAATATTGGTTGATGCGTCTTCCAAAATAGCCTCTTTAGCATTCATATCTTATTTGTTCAAATTTAGCCCAAACTCCATTTTAGTTTATCTTCTTGCCACTAAGTTTTTGATCAATCTCCCATAACTTTGGCTCATCTTGAACAAGCATAATTCATCATTTTTTACTTAGCAATGCATATTTCCTTTTCTTTTAATCAAGGATCTGAATGCTCGGAACAAGTCGGTTTTTACTCATTCCATTGACTTGCTAAATTAGTTAGCGTCGTACCATCTGCTCATTCAAAATTCTCTAGCATTTGTCAATATCACTAGTGTGAAATTACGGTTTTCATCACTCTTATCCACGTCATGCCTTGAATTTTGCATTGTGTTACAGTTTAAATTTTTGCTTATTTGGGTTAAAACTCTTTAACGAGTTTATCGTTTGGATGTTATTAATATTACTGTTATTATTATTATTCGTGCTATGTGTTAACTGGTGCTTGCATTTGATTTGCTTATTTTTATAAGGTTGTGAGGTATTTGAACATCAGCTCAGTTGAAAATCCGCAATTTGACAAATGTCCAACATCCCTAGTGCTTTTCTTAACATAAACTTTGGTCCTCTCCTGACACAAAGTATCTTCTCGATGGTGCCTCTCCATCCAACCCCGTCTCAAACACTCTGTCAATAAATTTCTTCATTACACACCTATCTCGGCACTTTGCAAGACATGACAACATCTGAAGGCGAGATCATGACACTACGAAAAGAGTTCAATAACCTGGAAAAGATCGTGGATGAGAAACTACGCTCGAGAGTTATTTCAGATTTGATATATAAAAAGTTGTGCTTGCACCCAAATGTTAAGTTGCCGCCGGGATATAAGATCCCAAAATTCAACATCTTTGATGGGCACGGAGCCCAATCGAACATTTGAAGGACTATTGCGGCAGATTACTCAGAATTGGACATGATGAAGCTCTCCTAATGAGATTATTTATGCAGAGTCTGTCAGGAGTAGCATTCACTTGGTATGTCAAGCAAGATTTCAACAAATGGCTTACTTGGAAAGATATGGCTCGAGATTTTGTAGAACAATACAAGTTTAATACTAAGGACGATCCGAGATTTCTGGATTTGCTTGAGATAAAGAAAATGACTCACGAATCTTTTGAGGAATATGTGAGACGATGGAGGGGAGAAGCTTCTAAGATACGTTTCTCCCTATCTGAAGAAGAATTAGTTTAATATTTTATCAAGTCATCAGATGGTATATACCGTAAATACTTATATCTTAAAATCATTCATAACTTCGCAAGTCTGATTCGAATTGGAAAAAAATTGGAATATGGCATTCGAACAGAAAAAATTATTGATATTGCCACAAGTTCTCAAGCACGAGAAACTCCCTCGAATAAAATAAAAAAAGGTATATCAACCACTACTCCTCTGCCACAACACCATCAGGATGCAGAACAAGTATGCGCTATCCCAACACTATATTTATCAAACACCGCTTGATTTCAACCAACATGATTTTTGATATCGGGATCATCTGGTGCAATCCAATTTTGGTCAATTAAAAGAAGCGAGGTCTCGCACATTTTCCCCTCTAATTGAATCTTTGACAAGTATATTTGAAAGGTTGAGAACCCAAGGAGTTTTGAAACCAAGGAGAGGGTGGATTCCTAAGTATCTATCTCCAAATTTTGATCCATCCAAGAGATGTGCATACCATTCAGATATTCAAGGCCATGATACTGAGGAATGTGCAGCACTAAGGTACAAGATTCAAGACTTGATTGAGAAGAAAAAGATAATAGTGCATCAAGGACCGATGGACTATGATTACATCACTTCTGGAACAATCATTATCCAAGGTGACCCGACAAAGATAGTTTCAAGACATTTGACAAGAAAGCGTAAAAAGAACTAGCAAAGACAAGACCATCATAGGCAAAGTGCCTCAATTCTCCATTTCCCGCTCTTTAACTTTTCCATCTTTATTCATTTCTTTGTAATCTGAACTACGTCTGACCTGATTCCTTTTGGATACGTAGACAACTCACTTTTGAATTTGGTCTCAATCAAATAAAACTTTCTTTCTTTGCATAGCTAAATCAAATATCTTGCTTACATCCAAATATAAATTCTGCGACAATTTCGTTCGACCCTTAAACGGAAAATGTGGATTCCAAACTGAATTTTGATGTTCAAATATAAGACAACCATTCCTTTTGAACTGATAATTTTGTTTGAGTTTGAAGCAGAAATACAAAGTCTTTAAGTCAAACTGGGGAAAAGTTTTTGAGGGAACCTCAAAAATTCCAAAAGGAGGCGACAAAGAGGTATGCAAATCACTTTGCACTCTAAACTGGGGCAGAAATTTTTGAGGGTCACTCAAAAATCTCACCAAGATACAAAGTCCAAGAGGTTGAAACAACGATAAAGAGTAAAGGACAAGCAAAGATACACGCCAACCTTACCTTTTAAAACTCATAATTTTTCTTTGAGTGTAGGTGTAACAGGCACACAATGCCAGAGTTACAAGCTATTATTATGCCTCTAGATTCAAGTTTTATTATTACGCCGTAGCAAGTTACTATTACCGAGCTATTATTATGCCTTTGGATTCAAGATATCATGCCACCGAATCAAGCTATCATGCTACGATTATCCAATCAGATCTATGTTGTGCGACCTTCAAGTTATTATTGTGTCATAATACTCTTCAACCAAGCCTATTATGCTACTAATCAAACTATTGTTATGCCACTGTTATGCTATTCAATCCGGCCCATATTATGCCACCATCAGGCTCGTATTACGCCATAATGCCAGAGTTACAAGCTATTATTATGCCTCTAGATTCAAGTTTTATTATTACGCTGTAGCAAGTTACTATTACCGAGCTATTATTATGCCTTTGGATTCAAGATATCATTCCACCGAGTCAAGCTATCATGCTACTGTTATCCAATCAGACCTATGTTGTGCGACCTTCAAGTTATTATTGTGTCATGCTACTCTTCAATGAAGCCTGTTATGCTACTAATCAAGCTATTGTTATGCCACAGTTATGCTATTCAATCCGGCCCATATTATGCCACCATTCGGCTCGTATTACGCCACTATTTCAAATCAGGCCACTATTATGCTATCTTTAGGCCACTATTTCACAACCTTCAGGCTACTTATTTTGCTCCTATTAAGCTACGATTGTTATTGTGCTACTTTAGGCTTTCGTTGTGCTATTGTTGAGATCCTATTATGTTATTTTGCTACTTTAAGCTATCGTTATGCTATTATTGAGCTCCTATAATATTATTGTGCTACTTCAAGCTGTCGTTGCATTGTGCTACTGTTGTTATGCTACTTTCGAGTTACTACTATGCTATTCTGGAGCCACTATTTTATTACTTCAAGCTGCTATTATATTATTCGAGCTACTATCGTGGTACTTACCATGCTACCGTGAATTGAGCTACTATAATCTGAGACACTGAAATTATGCTACTGATAATTGGGTCAGTACGCCCTAAAATAGGACATTTTGGGTTCGTCCGCCCTAAAAATGGATAATTTGGGTTAGTCCGCCCTAAAAATGGATAATTGGGGATGGGAGGTTGAAATCTTTCTATTCCGTACATATTTGTTCCTGATCTATTTGACATAAATAAAAGGGGTAAAGTCTTTGGAACACTAATTGGTCTCTTTATCACATTAGCCAAATAGTCCCTCCTAAATAGGATATTTTGGGCTCATCCGCCCTAAAAATGGATAATTGGGTTAGTCCGCCCTAAAAATGGACAATTGGGTTAGTCCGCCCTAAAAATGGACAATTGTGCTAGTCCGCCCTAAAATAGAATATTTTGGGTTAGTCCGCTCTAAAATGAACAATCGAGCTCGCGTATGGTATTTTGAGCCTTATAATATTTTTGAGCCCGCAAACTAATCTTGAGCCCTATGATTTACATTATTTGAGCCCTGTGATTTACATTTTTTAGCTCTATGATTTACATTTTGAGCTTGTTATTTGTATTCGAGCCCGTCAGCTGTGAAATAAGATGATTGGATTTTATCCACCCTAAAATGGGATATATCAATTCTAAATAGTTTTACATGTGTATTTGAATACTGATAAGCTCATCTAAGTTTTGCACGTATCCCCTTTGAAAATCGAGACTAGGGCAGACTTTCTAAGTTTTCTAAAAAAAATTATATATTTTACCCTCATTGTTATTTCTTCTGGAAAATTATCTTTATATTAGTCCATATTTTATATTATTAACTATTTAATCTATTAGTGTTAAAGTTTGCAGATACAAATGCAACACTAGATCTTTAGTTAAAGGGAAATCAGTATTTGCTTTCATCTCGCTTTTAACCTTCTGTTCTAGATTAACTATCATTTCGATATCATCGCGAGATGATATTAAAATTTTCAATCCGCATCTCTCATGTCTCATTCTTATCACCTCGTGCTACTTCCATATTTGTTCAAGCCTCATTCTATCAATTTCTTTTAGGGATTTAGTTCGTCCCTAAATCTAGAACTACACACGGCCTGATTCTCATGAAACTCGAGATATGTAGGCGACTTGAAACTGAAGTCTCAGCCACAATATATTAACGACTTTGTACTTCATTTCACCTGGTCCCACCGAGATCATTCCCTCGGTCGGACAAAATTGGCTACTAAGTTAATGTTCTTTGCTCGAAATTTCATCCTTCATTCCCGAGCAAAGAAGGGGCAGTTGTTGACACTCAATTTTGACCTCCCTGCGCCCCGCATAAGCTGCTTACATATGTATATTTTATTTACATTTTTTACGCAATTGTTCGGCTTGCATTCATATTTTTTAAATAATTTATTATCATAATACTTGCGAAAATTATTTTAATTTACATATATATGTATATATACATATATATGTATATATAATTTTCATTAATTTCAATTTATTAATTTTATGATATTAAGTAGTTGTGTCATATATAGTATATTTTGTGTTAATATATGTACCTTTAATAAAATAATATTTTATTTAAAATATATGTTTTATTCAATTTTTTGTAAATTATTTACATGGTAATATTTAATTAAGTTTTATAAATTATTTATATAATAATATTTGCATGATTTTAATTAAATTTTATTAATTATTTATAATAATATTTGTGTAAGTTTCTCGTAAATTAAACTATTATATTATCTATTTATCAAATTATTTACAAATATAGTATTTTTATTAATCACACGGCAGCTAATTTCAATTTCAGCTAATTTATTTAAAAACTAGCCCTTGTGCCTAAATCATGCCAATTTTAGCCTACTTTTATCAAATTTGACCACATTTTAAAACCCAATTCTATTTCATTTAATCCCAACCTATTTAACCTATCCGCAACCCACTCCACAACCCGTAACCCAACCCATCATTATAACTTTTGATCTCAGCCATCCGTTTAACCTATTCTAACGGCTCACATTAAATCCTAGTCTATTTTTCCAAACCCTAAATCATTTTTGATTTTTTCTACCTCTCACTGACGCCGCCAGACAGCCACCAAAACAATCACTTAATATTCATCTAGTTATGGTAAGTCTAATTTGTTAAGACTATACTCTGTTTCCTTCTTGGTTTAAATTTGATAACTTTTTTGCATATTAACTTTGATGGATTGATATTTTGCTAGTAATCACGTTATTTTTCAAATCATGTGACAACTATTATACCTATTATTTATGGAAATCATGTTGAGCTTTACACTTAACTAATTTGTGTATGTCATTTTAGGAAAATAGATTTTTTTCTCAGTTGACTTTCCTGAATGCTTCTTTCCCTGCCTTTTTTTTTAAAATAATAAAATAAAATAATGGTAATAAATGATATGACAGTCCTATTTCGTGATTAATTGTTTGCTGATTAATTACTCTATGACATTCCTTCATTAATTCCCTTGATTGATCTCTTTAAATTTGAATACATACTTATTTTTTAAAGATTATTCTTACTTTTACACTCAACTGATTCGGTCAAAGGAAACTTGTGTTTTTCTTATAACAGTTGCTGATCAGTTACCACTAATTGATTTGGTTAAGAAATATGTCCCTAATTGATTTTATTGAATATTTTTCTTACAAATTTAGTCCTTAATTACATGTATTTGTCTAGCTATATAAGTATGTTCTTCTCCTCTTTTCTGGAAAAAAAAAACTGGACATGTTTGGAAGAAAATAACTTTGCTTTTCTTCTTTAGTGTTCGAATACTGCTATCCCTTACAAAACTTCACTTGTTCTTGAAGAACACATCTTGGCTTTTCTCTTAACATTATAGCATTATCCTATTCTCTAGATTCTGCGATATTGTTTGTCTTCTCTAATGAGTTAGTACTTTATCGATACATGCCAAACATAACATAGTAATTCTGTTTTGGAGTTGTATTTTTCTGGATATTTTGTTCGAATATAATTCCATGTCCTGTTTACTTTAAACCATATCTACATATTGGTTCTTGTGTTCTAATTGTGATGACATGCTTTATTCATATGATAAGTAATTAATTTCATATTGGATTGGTTACATGCAATTATACTTTTCGGCTATAATCTGATTTGGTCATACACGAAAAATATTGATATGACTTAACTTTCAGTTATTTGTTTTATCTATCAAATAACATGTCTGTGTGTTTTAAGTTTCGTCTCGAATTCTAATTGATGGTTGCAATTAGTTTGCTGTGTCAGCCCGCCTTACTTCTAAACTCGATTTATTTTCTATATATTTGTATGGGAATGTGTGTCTCTGTGAGCAGGACCTCAATTTACATACTCAAGACATGTCGAAGAGTTCCCAAGGCTTCAAAAGATGGAAAGTATGAGAACTTTTGTAGTTTAGATTTCAATTTTTATGCGTATTTTATCATTTTATTTGCAATAACCATGTACAAACAATGTTATAATAGTAAAAGGGATGCTTAAAGGGGGGTTGGGTATTATGTTCTCGTTTTCTTTTCTTTTCACTTTCGAAACTTACGTTTTTCTACTAGAATTCTTTTCAGTTTTAAACTCACTGCTTAGTTTCCTCTGTTACAATTAAAATTGGATAATCTTTAAATTATTAACTATAAATACTATTACTTAATCTATAGTTATTGGAAAAGTAAAGGGACTACGAGGTCTAATTCCGCAATTTCTTAAATTAAACTCGGAATTGATACCAACCCAAGTTTTCAAAAGTGATTATGTGTATTTGTATGTAAATAATTATTTGCTTACATTTTAAAATTCGTATCTTTATTTAATTTAAATAAAAAATATTATTATATTTTTAGCTTAACACTGACCTCCAATTAAATTGTTGCTAAGGTTGAAGGTCACGATTCATAATATCGTGTGGCCATCCTTATAAAGTAACAAACACTTTTTTACTTTTAACTTTTCTAAGACTTGTCTAATATTTAAAAAGTGTTTAAATTATAATAATGCATTTATAAATTATAGTTTTTCTTTCTTGTCCTTCTTTTATTTTTGTTTGGGGTAATTAAGATTTATATGTTGTGAGTTAGCAAATAAATATCGTTTAAGATATTTCTTTTTAAATTTCTTTCTCCTTGCTTGTCTGAATGTCTTGGCTCTTTTAATTAATATTGTTCTTGTCCTTTTAATTATTTGCATATGTAGTAAATAAATTGATATTGCCTTAATAACCTAGTATCACTTAAAAATAATTTAAAATATATGTAACTTACTTTTGAACAATTTTTTTTTATGTTTAGTAAATAAGTTGGCGTGTTAAAGTTGTTTTTCACCTAAATTTTATATTAATTAATGTGTTAATTTATATTGAGATACTCAATTTGTCTTAAAACGAATTTCATATGTCTAAATAGGAAATAAATTAATTATTATTTGGTCGCATAAGTTTTGCATTAATTTGGTAAATGACTTAGTTTATGGTAATTTATTTATGTAGGAAATAAAATAATTGATTTAATTATCTTGCATAGTAAATATTTCGACATATTATATTCTCGTTTTGATAAGTTGGCCTTATTTTATCACTTAAATTATGTGCTAACCATGAATTTATTTTAGTTCATGGTTGAATATTTATTTGTGTTGAAATAAATTTTGTATATTTGCTCGATAAAATTTTAACTATATCTTATCGTTTAGTTTTCACATTAGATAGTAAATAATTTAATTTATATTTAAGTTACTTATTTATTCTAGTAAGAGTTTATCCAATCACATAGTTAAGTTAATAAATCAATAGACCTTTTTTGATCACCTAGTAATTCCCCCACATATTAATGAATCCGGAAGGGACCCATACTTGTGGACCTCAAAAGGTGCCTAACACCTTCCTTTCGAGGTAATTTGAACCGTTACCCGGCTCTGGCAACCTAGGCTAGTTGAACAGACTTTTAGCACAGAGCGGTGCCCTAACGCACCAAAATTCGTTAGGTGGCGACTCTTCATTCAAATAATCCTAAAAGTGTTGTCACATGTTGAATTCCGCTTTTCGCGAGAAAAATGGTGCGCGACAATAAAAATCTCCCACTGTTCCTCATGATTTATGCATGTTTATGATTATGTATGTTGGCTCAAGTTATGTTCAATAAAGCTTTTCTCTTATGATCATGATTACGATTGTATCACGAATATTTTGAAAACCTTGAGCCTTATGTCATGTTACGATATTTATGACATGAGCATGATGTCCTACTCTTATGGTGTTTTATGTGCTTTTACGTATTTTAAACGTCCATTTTACTTACCTTTCATACTCAGTTCATTCCACGTACTGACCGCATACTTTTTATGTTGTATCGTTTCATGATACATGACCCGTCTCTCAGGCTCATCTTCATCCTTAGTCCGCTCCAGAGTTTGATATCAGCTTATTGGTGAGTCCTCATGTTCTGAGGGCCGTATTACTAGACATTTATGATGTTCTTTTGGTTTCAGCTTTGGTTGGGTTAGTTGGGGGTGTTGTCCCATCAACCCATCTTATACGATAGAGGCTTTTAGACCGCATGTAGTACTCAACTTATATGTATGTCTAGTACTTTTCGAATGTTATGCTATGATATATTACGTTTATGTTTTCGCTATGTTGCATGTTCAGTACTCCGTCTTAAGTGATATGAAGTTAGGTGTACGCTTATGCCATAGATCGACTTGGGGCCTCTTGGGGTTCCTTGTCCCGTCTTATGATCCGGTTCTACGTTCGGGTCGTGACAAACTTGGTATCAGAGTAATAGGTTTGAAGTGTCCTAGGGTGTTTGAAAGCCGCGTTGAGTAGAGTCTTTCTCATGGGTGTGAAGCGCGCCACACTTATGAAGAAGAGGCTACGAGACGTTTAAGAAATGTTCCCTTCTTTTATGATCTATGTCGTGCGATGAAAAGTATTTCTATCCTTCTAATTCATGCTATTGGATATTGCAGAATCATAGCTCCTCGAAGAGTGAATGGAAGGAGAAACGGAAATGGGGAAGGCCACGAAGATGGCAATGGTCATGGGCATCAGCAAGCCCCAGGCACCAGAGCCAGTTGTCCAAGTGAGTTTCAGGCAGCTATCCAGATGTTGGCGCATGCCTTGACCGCTCATGTCAACCAGCAAGCTATTGCGCATATTCCACAGAATGACAATGCGGCAGTAGGCCGGATCAGAGATTTCTTGAGGATGAACCCGCTGGAGTTCCTTGGGTCCAAGGTGGATGAAGATCCGCACGAATTCATCGAGGAGATTTTAAAGATCACCCAGGTCATGGGGGTGACAAATAGAGATTGTGTTGATTTTGCCTCCTACCAGCTAAAAGGGTGACACATATATGGTTCAAGCAGTGGAGAGATGCTAGGGCAGTGGGTGCAGGATCTATAGGTTGGGAAGAGTTACACGCAGCATTTCTGGATTGGTTCTTCCCTCATGAGATGAGGAAACTGAAGGCAGCCAAGTTTGTTAACTTGAAGCAGGGTGACATGTCAGTTCAGGAGTACGCTTTGGAGTTCACCCGTCTATCCAAGTATGCGCCAGAGTTGGTGGCAGACCAAAGGGCTCGAGTGAGCCGATTTGTGCATGGAGTGGCGGGCTACCTAGATAAGGATTGTAGGATCGCCATGCTGCACCCAGATATAGATTTTTTCGGCATTATGTTGTATGATCAACAGATGGAGTTGGTGTATTAGAGATAGAGACAAAGAGAGGCCAAGAGGGCCAGGACTGATAATTATGGGACTTCTCAGGCCAAATAGGGGGGTGGACAGCGTCAGCAGTATCAACACAGGTCTATTGCTCCAGCACCATCATCGGTCAGTACGCCATCTAGATTCCGAGGGGATCAGAGGAGCAGGGCTCCAGATTCGAGAGGCCAAGGTATCATGCAGATAGAGCGCACCTTCCCAGCTTGTGTGAGGTGTGGCAAGAATTACTCAGGGAGATGCCTATTCGGCTCGGATGCTTGTTTCGAGTGTGGCAAACCCAGACATAGACTCAAAAATTGCCCTTCAGCTATATCAGGGGGCGGCGGAGCTCATATACCAGCAGCCACTCCAGCTGCTCCAGCAGCACGTCTCCCTCAACAAGGTGCCTCGACTAGTTCAGTTGGCGGTCAGAGCCAAAATAGGTACTATGCTTTAGCAACCCTCCAGGAACAGGAGGTCTCCCCGGATGTGGTCACTAGTATGTTGCGAGTATTCCATATTAATGTTTATGCTTTGTTAGATCTAGGGGATACCTTGTCTTTTGTGACTCCTTACATTACTGGTAGCTTTGAAGTTAGTCCCGAGACTCTGTCAGAACCATTTTTAGTTTCTACTCCTGTTGGTGATTCGGTTGTATCTAGGCGGGTGTATAGAGGATGCCCGGTCACTATATTGCATAAAGTCACCTCCGCAGACCTTGTAGAGTTACCTATTACTGACTTTGATATTATTCTTGGCATGGATTGGTTGTATGCGTGTTATACTTTTGTTAATTGTAGAACTCGTGTAGTGGAGTTCCTTTTTCCGGGTGAGTCGGTCTTGGAGTGGAGGGGTAGTTCAGCTGTTCCTATAGGTCATTTCATTTCCTATCTTAAGGCCAGAAAGATGATCTCCAAAGGTTGCATGTATCATCTAGTTAGGGTTAAGAATATGGAGTCCGAGACCCCGACTATCCAGTCAATTTCGGTGGTGCGTGAGAACCCAAAAGTATTCCCAAATGATTTACCAGGTGTTCCTCCCGAGAGGAAAATTGATTTTGATATTGACCTTCTACCCGACATGCAGCCCATCTCTATCTCTCCTTACAGAATGGCTCTAGCCGACTAAAAGAGTTGAAGGATCAGTTGAGGGACCTGTTAGATAAGGGTTTCATTCGACCAAGCAAGTCTCCATAGAGTGAACCAGTTTTATTTGTCTAAAAGAAGGATGGTTCGCTTCGGATGTGCATTGACTATCGGCAATTGAACAAAGTCACCATCAAGAACAGGTATCCTTTACCCAGGATTGACGATTTATTTGACCAGCTTCAGGGTGCCAAGTGTTTCTCAAAGATAGATCTTAAGTCCTGGCATCATCAACTCAGAGTTCGGGAGTGCGATATTCTGAAGACAGCCTTCAGGACGCGGTATGGTCATTATGAGTTTTTAGTTATGTATTTTGGACTAACAAATGCTCCTGCAACTTTTATGGACCTAATGAACAGGGCGTTCAAAACATATTTGGATATATTCGTGATAGTGTTCATTGATGATATCCTTATATACTCTCGGAGCGAGGAGGAGCATGTCGCCCATTTGAGAGTAGTGCTTCAAACTCTCAAGGATCGCCAATTGTATGCCAAGTTCAGCAAGTGTGAGTTTCGATTGGACTCGGTAGAATTTTTAGGCCATGTGGTATCAAGTGAGGGAATCAAGGTGGATTTTCAGAAAATAGAGGCGGTGAAGAATTGGCCTAGACTGGTGAATCCTTCAGATATTCGGAGTTTCTTAGGTTTAGATAGCTATTACCGGAGATTTGTTAAGGGTTTTTCATCCGTTGCAGCACCTTTGACCAAATTGACTCAGAAAAAGGTGAAGTTTCAATGGTCGGAGGCTTGTGAGAAGAGCTTCCAATAGTTGAAGACTCGACTTACTCCAGCACCGGTGTTGACCCTACGCGAGGATACTGATGGTTTCATGGTGTATTATGATGCTTCGAGAATCAGACTCGACTGTGTATTGATGCAGCGTGGGAAAGTGATAGCCTATGCCTCTAGACAGTTGAAAGTTCATGAGAAGAATTACCTGACCCATGATCTTGAATTGGACGCGGTGGTGTTAAAGATATGGCGACATTACTTGTATGGGGTCCATGTGGATATGTTTACGGGCCATAAGAGCTTACAATATGTGTTCACGCAAGAAAGAAGGTGGTTGGAGTTGCTCAAAGACTACTATATGAGTGTTCTTTACCATCGAGGTAAGGTTAATGTGGTAGCATACACACTTAGTAGATTCTCTATGGGGAGTGTGTCCCATGTGGATGAGGGGGAGAAGGAGCTGGTGAGGGACGTGCATGGACTCGCAAGGTTGGGAGTTAGGTTGGTCGACTCGACTGATGGCGGTGTTGTTGTCCAGAACAGGTCAGAATCATCCTTGGTGACTGATGTAAAATCTAGACAAGATGAGGACCCGATTTTGGTAAAGTTGAAGGAAGTCATTCGAAGTTAGAAGGTGGAGGTCTTCTCCCAAGGGGGAGATGGTGTACTTCGGTACTAGGGTCACCTATGTGTTTCAGATGTCGATAATTTGAAGAGTCGGATGTTACATGAGGCTCTTATCCAGGTATTATATCCATCCAGGTGCCACTAAGATGTATCGTGATTTACGGGAGATATATTGGTGGAATGGCATGAAGAAGGATATTGCAGAATTCGTAGCCAAGTGGCCGAACTATCAACAAGTGAAGGTTGAGCATCAAAGGCCGGGAGGAGTACTTCAGGATATCAACATTCCTACTTGGAAGTGGAAAGAAATTAATATGGATTTCATCATGGGCTTACCTCGTACTCCTCGACAATATGACTCATGGTGGATAGGTTGAGTAAAGCTGCACATTTTCTATCGGTCAAAACCACAGACTCAGCGGAGGATTATGCTAAATTATATATCTGGGAGTATGTTCAATTGCATGGAGTGCTCTTATCCATCATTTCAGACAGAGGTACTTAATTTACCTCTCAGTTTTGGCGGTCATTCCAAAAAGGGCTTGGGACTGAGGTTAAAGTCAGCACAACATTTCACCCATAAACGGATGATAAAGCGGAGCGGATAATTCAAACTCTCAAAGACATGTTGAGGGCATGTGTGATGGACTTCAAAGGTAGTTGGGATGATCACTTTACCTTGATTGAGTTTGCTTACAATAACAACTATCACTCCAACATTCAGATGGCTCCGTTTGAGGCTCTTTATTGGCGGAGGTGTAGATCGCCCATCGGATGGTTTGAGGTTGGTGAGGCAACTGTGATAGGGCTAGATTCGGTTCATGAGGCTATGGTGAAGGTTCAGTTGATAAGGGAAAGGCTGAAAACCGCTCAGAGTCGCCAAAAATCCTATGCTGATATGAGGAGGAGAGAGTTGGAGTTCGAGGTGGACAATTGGGTGTTTCTGAAGGTATCTCCCATGAAGGGAGAGATGCAGTTTAGAAAGAAAGTAAAACTTAACCCTCGCTATGTTGGTCCCTACCGGATTGTGAAAAGAGTTGGCAAGGTGGCGTATGAGTTGGAGTTGCCCTCAGAGTTATCTTTCGTGCATCCTGTGTTTCAGGTATCACTTTTGAAGAAATGATTGGAAGATCCATCTCTAGTTGTTCCGGTGGACAATGTTGATGTAAAAGATTGCCTTAGTTATGAGGATTCCGGTGGAAATATTGGATCGTCAGGTGCGGAAGCTAAGGAACAAGGAAGTAGCTTCAGTTAAAGTATTATGAAGGAATCAGCATGTTGAAGGAGCTAAATGGAAAGCCGAAGCGGATATGATGGCTAAATACCCACATTTATTTCCTACCAGCTCAATTCCAACTTGAGGTATTAGTTTTGCCCTAAAACTCTATTTAGATTTCATGTTCAGTTCATGTGTTCAAGTTTCTTGTATGTATATGGATGTGTATGTGAATAATGAAATCAGTTTAGTTATGTGGTATGAAGCGGAGGTAGTCATTCCGTTAGTTTTCGATTTAAATGATCAGTATTTGGGATGTAATGATTGCATGTATTTGTTTTTCTGCTTGTTTCCAACATCCGAGGATGAATGTTTCCAAGGAGGAGATATTATAATACCCCAAAAGTGCCTAAGATTAGATCCGGGATCAAAAATGAAAGTTGGCTGAAACTGGGGAAAAGTGTGCAGGACGGACAATGTAACAACTCGTTGTTGGGAACAACGGCTCGTTGTTGGCAATCGTAGTTGGTACGAGACTTTGGCAGTTGGGGATGCCACGGGTCATCCTACGGCCCGTGGTGGGATGTAACGACCCGTGGTAGCCAGTCGTTGTGTGGAGTGTTAAATTTCCAGTGAACCTAACTGAAGGATACCACGACTCATTGGAGGATATCACTAGTCATGGTGAGGCTCGCTGTAAGGGAAACTCAGAAATTTTCAGGAAGCTAACAACGGTCGATCTACGACCCATTAGAAGAGACCACGACTCGTCCTGTTGAGTCGTGGCTAGAATCCGAAGTCAGGTCTTGGGAAGTGTAGACAATGGATAATACCACGAGTTGTGGTAGCCTCCAACAACTCGTTGGTACATCTGTGGGATCAACCAGTGCAGATTTTTAGAGTATTTTCATTAAGGGTATTTTTGTCTTTCCTATGCTCTTGGGCCTAAACTACATCGTTTTATATTATTTTCTGGGCATGTTAAGATAGGTTAAGTCCCCCTTGCATAGTCATTCCCATGCATGCAAAATTAGGAAGAATTAAGAGAAATCAAGCCAATTTTCAAACTCTTCTTCATCAATTCTCCCTTGGGCATTCGAAGAGCTTTGAAATCTTATCTTACCTAGGTATGTAGGGTTACAATAGGTGTTTCTGTTCATACCCATGCCCAATCTCTATTAATTTATGAAAATTTATCAAAAATCTCATGGGGTTTTAACTCAAATCTTGTGGATTTCTAATGATTCACTAATGGGCTTTTACAATTTGTGATTTACATCATATTTTACGGATTTTGATCAGATTTTACAACTATTTTGATTATAAAATTATTGATTTCGATTTCTACTAAATTGAGCCCAATTATGTATGATCTATGATGAATCGAGTGATGATCTTGACTTCAATTATTGGTATTTACAAACCCACCATGATTTATGATTTGAAATATGAATTTATTCAAATACTCATTATGATTTGATGATTTACAAGTTATATGTATGATCTATACGTATGCATGAAACCTATGATTTATGAATTATGTTTTGGTGTCATGGCTAGTTCATGTATCTACAAGTATGTTTATGGTTATCATGATTTAACTAGCCCATGAATTCATGCATATTATACTATGAGCACTATATATATTTTGGGAGTAGTATTTAACACCGAGTAGCTTCGGGGCCTAGGTTCTGCCCCGTATCTCATAAACTATGTGCCACTGTAGGATATGTTGGGACCTCCTTTGTGACTTTCCCCTGGCCCAAATGTCCCTTTTCATGTGTGGTTACACCCTTCATGGTTATACTCCTGGCAAAGGTACGAACACCCTCCAGACTAGGGATTTACAGGTCGGGCTGCATGTGTGCTCATATGGGGTATGTCGGTTATAAAAATCTTCCACTGTTCCTCATGATTTATGCATGTTTATAATTATGTATGTTGGCTTAAGTTATGTTCAATAAATATTCTCTTATGATCATAATTACGATTGTATCACGAATGTTTTGAAAACCTTGAGCCTTATATTATGTTACGATATTTATGACATGAGCATGATGTCCTACTCTTATGGTGTTTTATGTGATTTTACATATTTTAAATGTCCGTTTTACTTACCTTGCATACTCAGTTCATTCCACGTACTGATCGCATACTTTCTATGATGTATCGTTTCATGATACAGGACCCGGCTCTCAGGCTCATCTCCATCCTTAGTCCATTCCAGAGTTTGATATCAACTTATTGGTGAGTCCTCATGTTCCAAGGGCCGTATGACTACACATTTATGATGTTCTTTTGGTTTCAGCTTTGGCCGGGTTAGTTAGGGGTGTTGTCCCATCAACCCATCTTATACGATAGAGGCTTTTAGACCGCATGTAGTACTCAACTTATATGTATGTCTAGTACTTTCCGAATGTTATGCTATGATGTGTTACATTTATGTTTTTACTATGTTGCATGTTCAGTACTCCGTCTTAAGTGATATGAAGTTAGGTGTATGCTTATGTCATGGGTCGACTTTGGGTCTCTCGGGGTTCCTTGTCCCGTGTTACGATCCGGTTCTACGTTCGGGTCATGACAATGATGGTCTTTCAAGTGAGTGTCTTAACAAAGATTTTCATCTGAAATATATTGAAACACATAATTGTCACAACTTCAATTAAAAATCAGGCCAAAATAAAAAAAAACAAGCAGCTCTGAAAAATAACAATAATTCCAATCTACAGTTCTTTACATCTTTTTCGCCAAAAAGTACGAATCCTTTTTTGCTTTCTCCAGAAATCTGCAATTCTCTGCATCCAAATCACCATGACAGAGAGAGAGAGAGAGAGAGAGAGAGAGAGAGAGAGAGAGAGAGAGAGAGAGAGAGAGAGAGAGAGAGAGAGAGAGAGAGAGAAAATCGGCAGAGATATTGGAAATTTTGGAAGAGGGAGAAACGGGCATTGAATTAGAGAGAAATTCTGGTAGTGGATTGGAGAGAGAAGGTAGAAAAATTGATACATATGGTAACTTGTTATTTTTATAATTATTTTGCTAATTTTTATAATTTTTTAAAAGTGTTGTTATATATTGTAGATAAATAGTAAGATTTTCTTAATTATGTAATTTTTTTCATATTTTATGATTCAAGTCAAACCTAAACGGAAGAAGATTGGAGCCCAAATAGAAGAAAATTGGGGCCCACATGGGGATGAAAATTCTGCCCAAAGAGAACTTAAATTCTTAGCCAAGTTGGGTGCAATAAAGTCATGTGCAAGTGACTATATTTTTGACAACTTTTTTTATATTTTATTAGGATAGAAATTTAGGTACAATTATATTGTATATCATGTGTGGCAGCAATACTATCAAATTGAGCCTATGTTTTAACTTCTTACCTAATTTATCCCAATTTAAATATAAATTAAAACTTATTTTTCATCCTTTAGCCCAACACCACTCTCTCACACAATAATAACCAAAAAAAAAACTATAAAAGACCGATCTTTCACAAGTTTTCCTCCTGCATCCAACTGCACAACCTCCATCAGGCTAATGCATCTACTACTGATCCAGGGA
The DNA here is from genome assembly GCA_035772735.1 of Datura wrightii. NCBI lineage: Eukaryota > Viridiplantae > Streptophyta > Magnoliopsida > Solanales > Solanaceae > Datura > Datura wrightii. The sequence goes on from JASDFA010000023.1 coordinate 54,026,197, forward strand.
GAATCAATTGAATGTTAGTTACGAAATAGATGGCAATCCATAATTTTAAAGCATAACCCAAAATGTGATTTCTTCCTCCATTTTTGTTTTTCTTTTTTTGCATTCTCATTTTTTTCTGTTCTATTGGTCTTTATGGGGATTTTTTTTTTGCGGTGGGTGTGGTTTGCAGCAACTCCATATGCGTCCATTATTGAAGCTCGAAACTTCAAAATTTGAAAATTAAATTTTCACATATTAGCTCTGTTTCATGTGGGTATTGTTGTAAAATATCGGGTACATACTGAGGAGTTTAAATTTAAAATTTAAGGTGATTTGGTGTAGTTTTTGAGGTGTTTTGGATGGATATAGTACTTGGATTCGAGGAAGAATACGAAGTCACTCTTTTGTATAATAGTATATAATATTGTATATTAGTGTATAAATATTTCTTATAATTTTATGTAATATTTTGTATACTAGGTGTATAATATTATATATCGAGTTTTTAAACATTAGTGTAAAAGGAGAAAAATAAAGTTTTTATATGATATTATATACCGAATTTTTTAACTACTGATTTGAAAAAATAATGGGCTATGCCTGAAACCTTAAAATTTGGCTATATAATTGCAATGTAATGTTGTGGACTGTATATTTATGCAATTATCCCTTATTTTTCTATGTTTTCCTTGTTTAAAGTTTCCTTATCTGGTTTTTATAAATTATTATTTTCATAAAAGTAGGATTTGAATCTATGTTACTTGATATAGCTTTTTCCCTGTATATAAGGATGGAACTTATATTTTCATTCGACAACATTATTATTAATTGAGAGTTTATCTTCTTTACACCTTTGTGTGTGGCTACTTGGGATTTATCTTAAAACATTACAAGAACGATTCTTTAAGAGGTAAGAATAATTCTTAGATATCTTTGGTTCTTATTCATAAATTAAAGAAGGTAATTAGTCTTATACCAACTATTGTCTCTAATTTCTTCGAATTAGGGGTCTAGATCACCTTTTGACTTAAGTTCTTGAATTGACTCTGTTAGTACCATATTAGTCTTAATCCGCTAATTTTGAATACTAAAATCAATTAAGATTCTTAGCACTTAATCTTGAAATTTAAAAATTTTATTCACAAATTTCTCCTATCTGTAATTTCTTGTGTTTATTCTTCATATTTTCGCTTGCACATTATTTTTTTTTATTATTTTAAACAACCCGATTCTTATCAGAGTGGGTGGGGTGTGGGGTCGAAGAGATGGGAAAGAAAGCCCAAGGCCCCCTATCTATTTGAGGATGTTAGTTTTTTAAAATTACTTGTTGATTGGATTTTGACAAAAAAACATCATCCTAAGATTGATTTTATTAAATAATATATTTTTTTTATAAAGAATATCGACTTCAGAAGATCGATCATTGAAATTAATTTATTTTTAAAAACAAATTAAGCTCACAGGATTGATAATTAAAATGAATTTTTTGCGTAATTTATTTTCGATTGTTTCTAGTAGTGTTTATGGATTCATAATTCTAATCTAATCTTTTTAAGTTATTGAATATTAAATAAATAATTTATAAATATTCAATTATTTTTAATACAAAACAGAATTTGAACAATTGAATTGGGCTGAATTCGAAGCAAAACACTCTCCCTCCTGGGGAGAGTTTCCGTTCCCTCCTTACATTATGTGAGAAAGAAAATGTGCAAGGGACTAGTCGTTAGCTTCTTTTTTGTATCTAGTTGTTATAATTTTGCACTAGGGTCATATGTAAATAGTGTGACATATTTTGCCTTTTGTGAGCTTCATAGGTCGATGCATAGTGATGGAATTAATTGTTCATCACCCAATTAGAATTTGAGGAGGCAAGGTAACATATGCAATATTCTACCTTTTGGAATTTAAAATACAAACTAGGGAAGGGTCAAATACCAAACCCCCTTACACAACCCAGTGGTGAATTTTACTTTAACTTAATATACAAAAATAAAAATAAAAAGATTAAAATTGTCATCTTGTTGAAGCAGATACTAAAAACAAAGGCAAGAATGAAGTGAATCTTGAAATTCCTTGAGAAAGGCAAGCAAATAACAAGCGTGATCCAAGCTTACTATATATATTTGAAAGAAAGATTTTTATCCCGAAAAATAAAAAGGAAGGATAAAATCTAAATATATAATCATGAGCACAGTGAAAGATGCATGAAAATCTTGGTGGCGATAATTTGTTGTAAAAATATTGTACGCCTTTCTTTTTCCCTGCTTTTTTTAAAAAGTAATTTTTTTTTTTGGAAGAAAAATTTACTTTTTTTCAGTTGCTGAGAAATAACTTATGCTATTTTTTTAAAAAATCTTGATCAAATCTCAATTTTTTTTAAAATAAATATTTATTAAAAAAATAAATATATTCAGTCTCTCAAAAATTTGATCAAACCGCTAACGAAAAAAATATATATATGAGAACGTCCTTTCATCTTATTAATTAATTGCAAACACCAATAGATGTGTCGGATTAAAATAAATCACTACCTACTTCAAAGTCCTAATGGCGATGGAGGCTTAATTATTTAAAGTTAATTTATTTTAAAATATAAATATGTGTCTTCAATTCTTTTTTTAGAATAAGACTAAAAAGGAAAAAGACATCACATATAATAAAATATTCTCTCTATCTCAATTTGTGCAGTACGGTTTGAATTTTAAGGCTGAAACTTTTCTAGTTTTGACCGTAAATTCAGTCATTAAGAATTTTTACTTTTTTTACGAATAAAACTTATATATTTAAAAATTAAATAAATAAAATATTCTAATTATAATAATTAATAATTTAAAACATTTATAAGAGAAACAAAAAAAAAAACTCCTTTGACATCATAAATTTGAAAGGATACACGTAAATTGGGACGAAGGGAATGTATGTAATAGGGACTGACCTTTTTTCCTCAATTATTTTATAGATGCCTAAGCTATATTTCCTTGGCTGGTCTTATGCCATTTTGCTTCCCTATTAAGGAGAATCCAAAAAAGAAGATAAAAAAGTAAGGCAAAAAGAAAACCAAAATAAAGCTAAGCTTTTTGTACTGAAAAAAAAAAAAAAGAGTATCTCCATAGATGATCTATCTCTATCTCTATCTCCTTTAAAGTTTGCAAATGCATATCTAATATATGTTCGAGTATTGAACATTTTTTTATGCTATCTCATTTAAGCATACTATATTTGTGCTTTTCATGTAAACACGCATATACTTATATTATATTTGCTCTTGGGCGCGCGGGAGAGAGAGAGAGAGAGGGGCTATATAATTAGTGTCAATTATTCTGTGTTGCTCATGAAAATATGGGCAAATTTGTTAAAATTTTGGGTGGTTTACTGATTGTGGCCTTGGATATGGTGGCTGGAATTCTTGGATATAAAGCAGAAGCAGCTCAAAACCAGGTATATCTCGTTATCCATCAATAAAGCCCTCAAGTACAAATTTTGTTGATTGAATTCTCTATATGAATCCTTTATTTGTATTCATCAGATCATGTTCTTCTTCTTCTTCTTTTTTTTTTTTTGGAGGGGGGAGGGGGGGTTGGTCAAAATTATGTTCTATTTTGAGTCTATCGGTCAAGATTTTAAAGATTTTCGCTTCTTCTTTATTTTTCAAAACTTTCCACTGGTTGTAACTTCAAAAGATATTAGATATATTAGCGTTAATAAAATTTTAGCAAATTTACAGTTCTAGCCGGGTGACAAAAATTATTTAGGCCCATCAATCCATAGGGGTTGCTCAGATGGTAAATATACTCTATTTTCAATTTTAAATTATAGGTTTGTGTCGCAAAAAAGGTGAAATTTATTTACTTAAAAATTACATACTTAACTAATAAGAGGGGATTGTTATTTGGTAAACATCTTTCGTCTTCAACTTTAAGATTGTGAATTCGAGTTATCAAGAGAGCAAAAAGGTAAGGGAAGGATTAAAAGAGAAGTATATACTTAATGTGTAATAAGTGTATATTAATATACTAATTATGCACCAATCATACTGATCTCTATTTTTGATAATTCTGTGTTTAATCAATTGCACAATTTAGCTTTAGACATGGAATCAATAGATAATATTATATTAATTCTTTAAAAACAATCATTTTGGAATAGATCAATCCCTGGCTGTCTCCTTCCATTCTTATCTTACATGTGCATTTCTTATTCAATATAATTGCATAAGCCCCGGTTTTGACTTCGCAAAAATCCTTCCCTCACATTAGATTCATTTGTCCACCCTCGCTTCCTCCTTGAAGGCTTAAGAAAGAGCCTATAAATGGGCATTCATGTATGATTGATTCTCGAACAGTAAGAGCTAAGACTGATGCCCCTATTCAATCCTTGGCCTTTTCTCATCCTTATTGTAGGGGACTAGAGCGAGCTGGCTAAGCCTCGTCTTTCGCTTTCTTTGCATTTGACATGTGTTTTAAAAAAAGCTCTTACACCGAAGTACCAAAGGCTTTCGAGACTTATACCTCTCCCTCCCTATTATATGACCTAAAAAAGGCTTTCAATATCGCTCTTAGAATCTAAGCCTTTTGAATTATCAGTAGTTGTAGTCGTGGCTATACCAACTCTTTCGTTCTTATCGCTTTGGACCGATCTATATGACCTCCGTGCGATACAAAGCAAACCTCTTTTGTAGAAGCAGGTAGTAACCTAACCTTTAAGAATTTGTTCAAAGAAGAAGCCTCTGATCTATCAATGGAAAGATCTCCATATGTGGCGTGATAAGAAATCCTAGAAAAGATCGATTGAGACTCCCTCCCTGATCCCACGAAGATCTCCACATACTCAAAATATTTAATTTTGTGAAGAGATCATAAATTCACATCGATCATAAAATTGGCAGAAATTTTGCTCGGGCTTGAATTTTATGCACGAAGTGTACAAAATATTTCATAATCTAGTCACTTATTTAAATATTCTGATAAACATTACTCCCTCCATCTCATTTTATGTGAAGACATTGTTTGGAGGGTCAAAACAATTTTTTTTTAACTATAATTGTTTAAAATATTTTGAATTTGTAGTTTCATTTTATAGTTTTCAAATATGTAAATTTATTTAAAAATATTTGAAGAATTTATATCTGAATTCATGGTCAAAATTAATTGTTTTGACCTTTGTATAACTCCGGACTCATTTATATAAATTTAGACAAAAGGAGTAATTATTATCTGATAAAAGGGGAAATTAAAATTTATTGATAGAGTAAAAAATGTTGTACGGTGAATGTATATAGAATAATTGTGAATATAATCTCTTATGACCATATACAAATTGAATAAAAGAATTAGTCTGTTCAGATTTCTTATATATAAATATGAAAAACTCAAAGGACATAAAATTAAAAATAAATTTATAAAGGGCTATAAAATTATATCTCTCGAGGTAACATTTCTTTCTAGAGAAAAGGGTCAAATATACCTCTTAAATTTGTAATTTTAAAATAGATATAACCCTCATTAAAAAAAAAAGGTATTTATATACCCTTGTTGTCTAATAAGTGATGCATATTTATCATTTTTTGTTAATAGATTTATATTTACTGAATTAAAAAATTCAAAACTTGTTTTATATTAAAAATATCACATGGGTTTAAAAAATTACCTCACTTATCTTTTTATCACTCCAGACCCAACTAGTTAGTCATAAAAGAACTTGGATCGAATCTAAATAAAAGAAAATTTTAGGTGGCTCAGGTCCGAGGGGTAAAAAGTTGTGAGGGAAGTTTTTGCCATGTGAACTTTTTGAATTAAAAATCATAAGTAAAAAAAAGTTAATAGGCAGACGACAAATAAATATCCATCACGTTTTCTAAGGAGAGATATATTTATCCCTTTTCTCTTCTTTTTATGATATTTGATTTGTTTGGTTGCGAATTGGAACAGGAAAAGCAGCTGACATTATGGTTGTTGGAGTGTAACAAGCCAAGTCATGAGGCATTTGTTCTAGGCTTAGCTGCTGCAACTCTGCTTGGAGCAGCTCATGTTCTAACCAACCTTCTTGGAGGCTGCAGTGTTTGTACTACCGACGATATCAGCAAAGCCACACCCATCAAGCAATTATCAATTGCTTGTCTTGTTTTCACATGGTATATATATATATATATTCTATCCACTTCTTCATTTACTCTATCAGGAAAATAACACATATTATCTTAATTTATATGGTATTGTTTGTGTTCATCCACCTTTTTAATTGTCTATTGCTTCAAATGTAGGACGGTATAGCCTTCAATTAAGAGTGTGGTTATGGTCAGTATGTCCTACCTTATTCCTAATATGTCATGCTATTCTGGAGCGAAGTTTGGGAGTCAAATTCTTTAATTTTGATTATGAGTTTGAATACGAAAATTTTAAATTTTTTTGAAATAAAATTTACATATTTAAAATTTACAAAGAGTACTACAAGTCACAATAATTATTAACAGCTCAATATATTTAAAAAACATGTGAGAAAAATTTCGATAATTTTTTTTTAATTGACTCCCAGAATCTGAACCAGAAATATTAAGAAAAACTTTGTTGAAGAATGAAAAAAGTCATACATAAGTAGTTAATGAGATAGGTGGTCTCTTTGTATGGATTTGGACAGTTTTTCTCTCACAAGCTAGCTTTAGGGTTTGAATTAAACCCAAGATTCATTTCTTTACATGGTATTAAAGCAGGACCCATCTCACTTAATATTGGACCCGCAGATTAAATTGCACACCCACTAAATATCCAGTTCTGAACGTGAGGTGGGGTGTTGAAGAATGAAAAAAAAATCTCATTTCTTTACGTATAGTATATGATTGAAAGGAGAAAAAATATTTAGACTGAAATTAAAGAGCCTTTGGAAATCGAAGTTGTGTTAGAAGTAAATTTAACATGAAAAAAACAGTTGAAGTTTATTGAGTGAAAACCATTAATATTTTACTTAAAATACTCTTCAAAAAAGGTAGGCTTAGGTAACCTTTCCAATGGAGAATCCATGTTGAAGAATGAAGATAGGTGGATGCATACAATACCTTAGGACTCTTATAGCTCAACTTTCTTAAAAACATATATTTATGTCAACTGTGGAAACATTATGGCTGGGGCAATTATATTGGACTCTCAATAACTTAAAATCTTGAATTTACCTTTTTCTTTTTTGATTTTTTAAAAAAAATTTCCTTTGGTTTTTCCTCCTTTCACAAAATGGGGGTGAGTGTTACAAGTGTTAAATAATTTTCAAGTATATAAATTATTTGGTAATATGATTTTTGGTTTACAGGATCATATTTGCAGTAGGATTGGGGACGCTGGTGATTGGGACAAAGGCAAACCACAAGTCAAGAACTTCGTGTGGTTACTTACATCATCATAATTACCTCTCAATTGGTGGAATTCTTTGTTTTGTTCATGCCCTCTTTTCTGTTGCATATTATGTCACATCTAGTCAAAATCTAGCTTAACATATGACTTATAAATTAAAAAAAAAATATTTACTTTACGATTGTATAACTGATTTTGCGTTGATGAAATTTTTGAGATGTTGTAAATCAATGGCATTTGCATATTTATGTTGAATAGCTAATTGTAAAATAGAGCAGATCTTTATGTAATCCTTCATATCTCTCAATGCGTATATGATTAAGTTAACATCAATGAAAGTATTTAAACTCGGAATAGCGAGGTGGTATTTGAGCTTAAAGTTTAAAATGATCAAACATATATGAGTTTTAAGTTAAACTAAAGGGGTGAAGATTTAGAAATTGGAATAAAATAAGTGAGATGTTTGTTTTGTTGGGATCAAAATAGGAGGGCCTCATGTGAACATTAATAATTACAAATTTTAACAGCGATAAATCAGACGTTTAAGAAAATTATACTAAAAGAGGCATAATAATTTAATATGGTTTGATCAATTGATCTACATATTAAAAACTAGTATAAAAGCATAAAACTATTGAGAGAATAATCTCCCCCTAAACAAAATTCTTTAATGATTACATTGTGGATGCTATTGTATTATGTATGAGAAGAAGAGATTTATTTATAGAAGTCTAAATCTTCTTCTCCAAGAAAAGGATAACTCTAGAAGAGTTCTTTTCTACCAAGAAAACCTTTTTGAAGTAGAACATAATTGTGGTAGAATTCAAATAAGGTAGGAAATTCAGGAAAAATCCTAGCATGTTTAACTTAATTAAGTTTAGAGGTGATAAGTAGGTGCATCACCTACTTAAACTAAATGGACCAAGTTAAAAGAGTCAAGTAGGTGCATCACCTACTTAGATTAATGGACCAATTTGTGGTCCACATGAAGCGAAAGAAAAGGAGAGAAAAAAATAGAGAAGAGAGGATAGCCAAATACCTCAAATCTATCCAAGTCCATAACCCAGTTAAGATGTTCAAGTAGATGCATCACCTACTTAGACTTCTGAGCAGTTTAAAGGGGACAAGTAGGTGCATCACCTATTTGACCAATTTGAGGCTCAAATTTAAGAAAAATTATGGCCCAAAATGAGGATCCAATCTGGTCCAAAATGGGACTAAGAGAGGCGGCATAAGGGGCCCCTTTAAAGGGCAAAAGTGATCAAATTTCTTCATTTTATACTTAGCCAACAATTTGATTTTCTCAAAGCTCTCTCCTCTTTTTCTCCTCCAAACAGCCGCCTCATTTCCCCTTTAGAGTTCTTGAGAAGTTCTTCAATTTCCAGCAAGGCAAGTGAAAAAAAATTATGGATTTTAGCTTAATCCTTCTATGGGGAACTAAAATTCCCGTTGTCCATATTTAATATCTGCGGCAGCCCTTCTCTCCTAGTTGGCCGCCCCATTTTTCTTCACTATTAAGAGATGTTTTTCTTCTTCTTTGGTTTAAGTGTCAGAGAATTTCAAACTCTTGAAAGAAGTATTAGTTAAGAGGACAAAATAATTACCAATTAAGCTAAATGTTGTTGCCCATTTTCCCTCTATCTTATGTGGAAGTTTGGGTAGAGAGTTCTTTGTGTATTATCATCAAGAACTCATAAAACAATGATCGAAAGTCATGAGTTTAATATTTTTATATTGTATGAAAAGATTTTGGGACTATTTAGGGTTGTTTATATGTGTTTTTGTGGGGAGGCAGTGAACGACCTATTAGGATGGTTCTGTGGACTTATATTGAAGTATAGAAGGAGGGTGTGGAAATACACTGAGTAATTGGGGGCTGGAAAGACTTACTATCTGTCAAGTGTTTAGCTACTGTTGCTGGGAGATTAGCTTTATTATGTACTTATATCATAGATTTACGCATTAAAGAAAAGGCTGAATCATAAATTAACGCCTTAAAGAAAAGGTTGAATCGCGGTAGTTATATTTGTCGAAAAAATAAGTTATGTAAGGTTAAAGCATCGTTCGTCTTTAAGACACGAATCCTTGTACATGTTTTTCCTATATGAGCTAATAAGGTCATAGATCACACATGCTAAGAGTGTTTATATGTTGGATACAAAATATGTCCATATATTTCCCAAATTACTTTAGTTGTCTATTTGGTCACATGTTTCAATTGTTTACATATTTTGTTTTACTTAATCTCACTCTCATTATGTTAGGCCCTAAAGTGACTCATATGGTCCATATTCTTGCACTTATAAGAGTTCACATGTCTTCAGCTGAGAGGTGTAATTTGTTGTTGTCCCTTGTTTAAATATGTAAACAAAGAAAATAAATAATATTCGAGTCTACAAAATTTACATTGTGTCCTTAAAGAATTTAATCCTCTCACTGTACTTGAGGTTTTGGATTACTTCCTTCCACGATAAAATGGATATACCTGTTAATAGTGTAGTAGTACCTCAAACACCAATAACTTCGTCGAACTCTAAGAGAAGTAACAAATCACACAACAGGCTCGATTTTATTTGTTTGAAAATATGCAGAATGTTCGAAAATTCTCTATCCAAAAATGAAGGCAAAAGGCCTTTATTTATAGTCAAAGATCTGAGTGAAGGGGTGTGAAGACACCTGTTCAAATGGTTTCTGTTTGGAATAGCTACCATTGGGAAAGAAACTTTCTAACTTTCTCTTCCCTCCAATTTATTTCTCTTCATTTTTCAATTCACACCCAACACTTAACTCCAACAATCCCCCATATGAATGGGGAATGACTATATAAAAATTTTAATGCATGAAAAACTGTGTGATTCGTAAGCAAGAACTAATTGCATCTGGATAAGTAGGTTTCCCTTTGAACTTTTCGTAGTGAACATATATCGGATATACTCGGTCAATCGGTAGATTTGATATCTTTGAACCGTTGAGCTTTGATGTATACCTAGACAACATAAGTCACACAATTAATCCTTTAATTGTCTTAAGTTCTCATTGTTTTGTTCATTTCAGCCATGAACACTGCCTGGTTTTATAAATGCATAGAGAATTGGCCTTACAGAATTCTCCTTGAAGCGGCTTATACTTCACACTCATACCTAAATATGTTATCCTGTCGATACACCATTTGACATAACCCATGTCAAATTTAGAAATTATTAAAAAATCTTTAATGCTATATCCTTGTTACTAAGCATCTCATCACGAGAATGGACCAAATCTTATTTTGACAATGTTGAACCATCATCAATGACTTTGTTTGATCTCCTTGAACCTAGATTTTGGGATATTCAATCTTTTAGGTAGAGTTACCGCCACGATGACTTGTCCTCGGCTATTGTCGCATTTCCTTTGATGATCTTTCAACCGCCTCTCTAGTTAGGCCTTTTGTAAGTGGATCCAACACATTATCTCTTGAATTTACATAGTCAATTGTGATAATTTCGCTAGAGTAGTTGTCTAACGGTGTTATATCTCCGTCGTATGTGATGAGACTTTTCGTTATACATTACACTTTTAGCCCTTCCGATTGCCACTTGGCTATCGCAATGTATACCTATTGGTTCCAACGATTTGGGCCAGAATGGAATGTCCTCTAGGAAATTCCTGAGCCATTCATGTTATACCCTGTAGGATTCTTGGCACCTAGATGACCTATTCGCACGTTGGTTAAGAATATTTGAAAGCCCTACGTGCTAGAGAAAGACCCGGGAAAAGATCGGACGAGAAACCTGCCGAACCATCACGGGAGGAGCCGAGGCAGAGCCCCTCCGCGATGGCAACGTGTCACGGAGGTGGAGCCTCCGCGTTGGCTCCGTGACACGTTGGCCTTGTCCAGGCCCAAGTATATAAAGCCCCACTTCGGTTTTAAATTCATTAAAACTTATAATTTCCAATGAAACAGAGAGGAAACAGCAGAGAAGAGAAAAGGACTGTCACACCCCGCCTTGGGGGGTATGACGGGCACCTGGTGCCCTACTGGGACCTGAACTGCTGGACTGCTAAGCTTGGGCACATCTGGTGCCTGGCTGGCTCTAACTCATATTTCTGGAAACAAGGGCTATATAACGGCTGCAAACACAGCCCCCGGCCCATTGGCCTATAGCCTCCTATACCTGTGCTAACAGCTGACCAGAAACATATCAATTCAGGGGAGCCTATGCGGGCCGACAAGGCCACCATGCTGTCTAGTTATCTGCAACTCAATCATGAAGTACTAAAAAGCTATGTGACCGGCAAGGTCACTACTACTGGCAAACTATGGCCCCACACGACCATCATAAAAGAAAGAAAGAGTACTAGCAGCTATACAACTGCACGACCTCACACGACCGGCTCATCTGACCACAGGGAAATATATACAGACTGCAAGCCTCTAGGAATAGCAATAGAAATGATCGGGACAGGGCCCCGACCTACCCGTACTATACAACAAAAGGAACTGAACTACACCCCTGGAATTCAGTCTCCGGATGACAGGAGCTGAATACTCGACCGCTGACAGGAATCACGTAGTATCGCCTGCTCGTCTATGAGTACCTGCAGGCAAGTAATGCAGAGCCCCACCGGGCGTCAGTACCGCTGGTACTGGGTATGTAAAGCAATAACTGAAAACAATAATGTAACTGATGAACTGAAGTAGGAAGAATTAGATTAACTGCCTGATACTGTAAGTCATACCTTTTCTCATTTATACTGGAAGGAAATAGGAGTCATACCTGGAGACATATCCCTCTACTGCTGATCTACTCGTATCTAACGTAACATGGCATAACATGAAATAGCATAACATGGCACACATAAACCTTACCCGGCCCCCAAAAGCCGGGAGGTACAACCAGCACAGAATCTACACCCCTACCCCGGTCATCCCATCTCCTATAATGGCTGTAAGCATCCCGCCGGTCCCCTGGGTATGCACTTGGGCTCGCTGAGCCCCTGACTATAACTGTACCTGAGTCCGAAGGACTCCTGAATCAACACCCGGGCGTATCCGCTCGACGGGGGTGTATAAAAGCCGACCAAGGCAAAATATGGGGAAACTGGCATCCCATCTTCGTCCACTGGGGGACGGCATGCCACTCCGTAGAGCGACGTATCCTCGTCCTCTGGCGGATGAGTCGATACAGCTATTAACCCTGGGGCGGTCATGGATGCTAGGTAGTCCAACTCCAAACAATACAACGGTCTCAACTAGTAATACTGTCTGCATATCTCACATGCTGAGGCTAATAGGGGTAAAGTATCGTATACAGTACATGCTGAACTAATGATAGTAATCTGTACATATTTAATGCGTGCTGAGACTGGTAAATATATATATATATATGAATATAGTCTCCTGCCAAACTGTACTGGGCAAATGCTATACAAGATAGTGTTTCTGCTGAAAACTATCTTGTTTACTGAGTTCTGTATTAACATGATTTACTATTCCTAACATGCGTTCTAAACTTTATTTTAGCCTGCCATTCTATTTCTGAAGTGCTTTACGGATATTGCATCACTTTATGGGGTTTCAACTAAATACAATAATATCTTAACATTTCATATTACATCACATACTGAGCATACTGGGCAGTTTCTAACACTTGTGTTAGAATCTATGTCGTACTAGTAAGTTTCATGCAAGTTACAACTCGATGCTTCTCATATCGTATCAACATTCACAATAAACGTAACACTCGACTTCTGAACATTCTACTGGTTTGTAAATTACTACACTGTACCGATATTACTTAACTTGCCGAGGGAACTAGCTTTACATACCTTATCCTTGAATTATTCGTCTGTCGGACGGGACTCGGCCGGTACTTCAACTATTTTCTCCCAACTGCATTCATAAATATGTCAATCAATACTAAATACAACTTTACTTTAAAGAGTAACGTCACTTTCGATATAGTTTATAGCCCGAACTTAGGCTTATCGAAAGACGGTCGAAAACTCGCTATTTTTCAGCGGTCCAGAAGGGAGAAATATTCACTTCACAGTTAGGAACACATAGACACTAATTTAGAGCAATTCCACTTACCTTAGCTCAGTGGCTCGACGATTCGTCGGCCGTATTTTGCGAAACTGAATCCGTAGGAATGCTCTCTGCTGCTAAATACCTCAGTATTTGGAGTTAATTTGAATTTGGGCAGCGTTTAGCAGCGTAATCGGATGAAAATTGTAATATTTCCTTCGTTCTTACTTCTCTCTGCCGCTCACCCTCTGTTTTCTGGAAATAATTGTGTGGTTAAATGATTTAAAACCGAAGTGGCCTTTATATACTTGGGCCTGGACAAGGCCAATGTGTCACGGAGCCAACGCGGAGGCCTCTCCTCCGTGACACGCTGCCATCGCGGAGGGGCTCTGCCTCAGCTCCTTCCGCGATGGTTCGACAGGTTTCTCGTCCGATCTTTTCCCGGGCCTTTCTCCAGCACGTATGGCCTTCAAATATACTTAACCAACGTGCGAATAGGTTGTTTAGGTGCCGGGAATTCTACGGGGTATAACATTCTCCCCCTCTTAATAACATTCGTCCTCGAATGTACACTGTTATCTAGAGGACTACTTACTTTACTTTCTAGAAAGATTTCGGCAGAGTTTCCCCTGTAATATGGACTATAGCAAAAACCTGAAATGCAGAAAAGTCCAACACAGGTACTGCACATAATAGTCTAGGATCCACTAGATAACTAAGTATCAATCTTTCTCATTCACAACTATAAGGTACTGCATAAGTAATAATACAGACATACTTGTCGCTTGACTAGGCCTGAAATAGGTGAGGGTGTCTGACTTTCATATCTTCTTCAGCTTCCCACGTCATTTCTTCCCAGTTCCTGTTACGCCACAATACTTTAACAGATGCAACATCTTTAGTCCTCAGCCTGCGAATCTGTCTGTCTAAGATAGCTACGGGAACATCTTCATATGCTAACTCTTCTGTGACCTGGACATCTTGAACTGGAACTACTGTAGGAGGGTCCCCTACGAACTTCCTTAACATAGAGACATGGAAGACTGGGTGAACAGATGCTAACTCTGGAGGCAAGTTCAATTCGTATGCAACTCGGCCTATTCTTCGCCGAATCTGATATGGCCCAATGAATCACGGGCTAAGCTTGCCTTTCTTGCCGAATCTCATTACCCCTTCCATCAGAGATACTTTCAGATATACCCAGTCATTTACCGCAAATTCTAGATTTCTGCGCCGCATATCTGCGTAAGACTTCTGGCGGCTCTGAGCAGTCAGTAAATGTTCTCGGATAAGCTTTATCTTTTCCTCTGACTGCCAAACAATGTCTGGGCCAACCAATGCTGATTCTCCTATTTCAAACCAGCCCACCGGCGATCTACATTTTCGCCCGTATAATGCTTCGAAAAGCGCCATCTGGATAGCTGAATGATAACTGTTATTATAAGCAAATTCAATTAACGAAAGATGCTCATCCCAGCTACCCCCAAAATCTAGCACACACGCTCGTAGCATATCTTCGAGCGTCTGAATTGTACGTTCAGCCTGTCCATCTGTTTGAGGATGGAATGCTGTGCTCAAGTTAATTTGCGTTCCCAAACCTTTCTGAAATGACTGCCAGAATCTAGCTGTGAATTGTGCTCCTCTATCTGAAATGATGGACACTGGCACTCCATGCAATCTAACTATTTCTCTGATATATAATTCGGCATAATCCTCAGCTGAGAAGGTAGCCCTCACTGGCAGGAAATGAGCTGATTTTGTTAGCCTGTCAACTATTACCCAAATGGAATCATTTCTGCGTCTAGTACGGGGTAACCCTGTTATAAAATCCATGTTTATCGCTTCCCATTTCCACATAGGTACCGTTATATCTTGCGTCAAACCGCCCGGTTTTTGGTGCTCGGCTTTCACCTGCTGACAATTAGAGCATCTAGATACAAATTCATCTATTTCAGCTTTCATACCTGGCCACCAGTAGATGTCTCTGATGTCATGGTACATTTTCGTCGCTCCTGGGTGAAGGGAATAGCGAGCGTAGTGTACCTCGTGCATGATCCGCCCACGAAGCCCTGAAACATTCGGGACACAGAGGCGGCCCTTACAACGTATCACCTCATCCTCGGTTATCTGAAAATATGTCACATCTCCATAAATTACGGCTAAGGGCATCTGCTACCACATTAGCCCTTCCTGGGTGATACAAAATATTCACTCTTTAAGGCATAAACTACTACGGCTAACTCCGGGTCATGGGTAAGATAATTCTTTTCATGTTTCTCCAACTGCCTGAAGGCATAAGCTATTACTTTACCATGCTGCATCAACCCTCTGTACCTTCTGACGATACTAACACTGGGGATGATGTTAACCTGTCTCTTAACTCCTGGAAGTTCTACTCACATGCCTCAGTCTACTGGAACTTTGCTACCTTCTGTGTCAATTTAGTCAAAGGTGCTGCTAAAGTGGAAAATCCTTCCACAAACCCTCTGCAGTACCCAGCTAACCGTAGGGATTGCGTACTTCGATCGGAGTGGTAGGTCTAGGCTATATCTTCACTATTTCGATTTTCTATATATCTATCTGTACACCAGCCTCCAACACAATGTGACCAAAAAGGCTACTAAACTCAACCAAAATTCACATTTACAAAGAATTGGCATATAGCTAACGGTCATACTGGTTTATTACGCCGGAGAATCTGACAAGTAATCTACCGGTATAGCTAGAGCTTATCTGGCCTTCTGGCCGTATGCTAAGGCTACCTGTTGCTAAGGTAACCTGAACGACCGTCTGTGCACCTTGTGCCTTTATCTGATCAGAGGATCCTGATATTGATCATGACCTCTAACGATCTAGCTGCATAACCTTAAATAACTAAATAGTCGGGTTGAATGACCCGAATGTGGCTGTAGTCTAACAATGCTCTAACTGTTCTACTTGAGTACTTATGGTTCATGCATACTGTAGACTTGTGGGCATCTAATTGCTTTGTTATCTTGCTTGAACCATTGTAAGGCTGGGCTTAATCAAACTTACTTCCAGGCGATCAATCTCTGGGTCTTCACGGGGAGTCTACTGATCCCCTGGTTTTAATAAACACTGTGCTAGCAGGGTACTATCAATTTCTTACGCCTTGTATGTATCCAATTGGATTTATACTGCTATTCTGGGGAATTCTCGGTCTTATGAGCTATTCTGTAAATACTAGCCTTCTGCTAGGGCTCTGTATTTAAATATCTTACGAGAACCAACTGAAGTGCTAGTCTGTCGCTGACTACTGATATGGACCCTTCTTTGGGGTACCCACGGGTATTCTGACTGGGGCGACCGGCTGACTTATGGGGTGTTTCACATAACAACTGCTAGGTTGACTAAGGCCGACTCTCACCTACAAGGCTGGGAAAACGACGTACGACCACTTAACACACTAGAACAATTCTAATATTGCTAATCTCTGAAATTTGCCTATTCGGCCTGTAATCCTGGTTCTAACATATGCACTAATATTACCGATCTTCAGGGATGCTTCCCTGCTAATGCAGGCACCAGCTGGTCGGTAGACCATCTAACTGCGCCCTTCTCATCTAGCCTTCTGGTTTAGGCCATTAACTCTGGTAAGCTCCTAGAGCCTAGATCTGGCAACAACACGTAAGTCTATTAACTTAATAACTGAGAACTGAGATAGTTTCTATGACTTCATACGTAATTCACACTTAATCTGTCCTTTCTCTTCTCCTTTCCCTTTCTTCTTTCTTCTCTCCTTTTCTTTCTTTCTTCTCCCCTTTTTTTTTTGGGAAGGGGGGGGGTCCTGCAATGCAATTGTACATGCTTTCTATTACTAATCAACATCTGTAACTGTACCCCTTATAGGCGGCTACTCACAGCATATCTATTATCTGTATATATATATATATATATATATATATATATATATATCAATAGCTACGTACGATATGTACTGAATTCTGCGGTAATACATAATCTCTGACATGCTTTGCTGAGTCTCATACCGTACATGATACACCGCTTCTACGGCCTAATAATATCTCCTGCCCTGACTTATCATTTCATTGTATTGTCACCCCATTCTGGAAGTAACAAACATAAACACTTTAGTTATTGTCTGCTGTTTGAAATTCTGCCACTTTTGCGATATGGGGTCGACGTTCAAATCTTGTAGCCTTACTAGGCATATATTGAGAGCCCATGACTGCCTGCTGGGCCTTATCTCTAGGCTACACTAGATTAGAATTGTTGTATCGGTAAATTCTTAACTTCACCATAGCGGGCATACTGCGGTATTCTGAACCGCAATCTTACTGTCAGCCCGAGGCTTAATCCTTAATACGATATTTTATCAATCCGGGGGTAATTCTAATTTCCCCACAAGATCTGACATTCCTACTTCTCTCCCTCATCTTGCTTAAGCTGAACTCTGGGGTTCAGGGTACCTGCCTTTCGTTGCTAATGAGATTACTGATCAAGCCTCGGCCTATACTTCTTCTGACTTATATTCAGGCCCATCTAATTCACATGACCTCTATATCTTTCGATGTCACAACTGGATCATAACTATAATCTTACAAGTATGTCTTGCTATCTGCTAGCATATATGGCGGACTTGGCCTTTTTCTGACTCAAACTTGACTATTATTAGGCATTCATCACTAGCAGGTCTTTTACCCCTACTTCGGGTAAGCTAACAGTCTTGCTTGCTCTTCTGACTTATTACCGTGAGGGTCTGCACAACTTACATAATCATAAGGGCTCCTTATACTTCCTAATACTTACTAGGATCAATCAGCCCATCTTTACTTACTGCTTGATTTGGCAACCCCATCTCAAGTCTTATGCCCCTTTACTATATTGGCATCAAAATCAAGAGGTAGGAATAACCCTTTTCTTATTGCAACAAATAAAAGCATTTAACTGTACTATATCCAGAAAGATGTATTTGGGATTCCTGCATTTCCCTTTCTTTCTTATACTTACCTGGTAGTCTAACCTTGTCTGTAATCTTAATCAGATCTTATACAACTAATAAATAAATCAACTCGTATGCACATTATACTTCTGACTTCCTATTCTGACGTTATCAACGTATACTGGGAATAGTGCCAATAAAGGTATCACGCTGGGAGGTCTCTGATACCTCCTCCTGCTGCTGTAGTTATCATATAACTGGCTGATGCTCTCTTCTGTTGCTATATCTGATCTTCTGCCTGTAATAGGGTAATGCTGATCTGCCTTTGTATCTGTAATCAAAGAATACGGTAAGTTTTTAGGGACTCAACCCTATACTGTACCGTTCTAAAGCACGACTGACTGAGAAGGAAGGGTAACCATCCTATCATGCCTCGCAGCCTCCTGCCTATAGTATGTGGTGCACAACACATCCATAGACAAGACTCTACTTAGCATGGCTTGCAGACTCCCTGGGACACGACCAGCTCTGATACCAAGTTTGTCAACCCCGCCTTGGGGGGTATGACTGGCACCTGGTGCCCTACTGGAACCTAAACTGCTGGACTGCTAAGCTTGGGCACATCTGGTGCCTGGCTGGCTCTAACTCATATTTCTAGAAACAAGGGCTATATAACGGCTGCAAACACAGCCCCCGGCCCATTGGCCTATAGCCTCCTGTACCTGTGCTAACAGCTGACCAGAAACATATCAATTCAGGGGAGCCTATGCGGGACGACAAGGCCACCATGCTGTCTAGTTATCTGCAACTCAATCATGAAGTACTAAAAAGCTACGTGACCGGCAAGGTCACCACTACTGGCAAACTATGGCCCCATACGACCATCATAAAAGAAAGAAAGAGTACTAGCAGCTATACAACTGCACGGCCTCACACGACCGGCTCATCTGACCATAGGGAAATATATACAGACTGCAAGCCTCTAGGAATAGCAATAGAAATGATCGGGACAGGGCCCCGACCTACCCGTACTATACAACAAAAGGAACTGAACTACACCCCTGGAATTCAGTCTCCGGATGACAGGAGCTGAATACTCGACCGCTGACAGGAATCACGTAGTATCGCCTGCTCGTCTATGAGTACCTACAGGCAAGTAATGCAGTGCCCCACCGGGCGTCAGTACCGCTGGTACTGAGTATGTAAAGCAATAACTGAAAACAATAATGTAACTGATGAACTGAAGTAGGAAGAATTAGATTAACTGCCTGATACTGTAAGTCATACCTTTTCTCATTTATACTGGAAGGAAATAGGAGTCATACGTGGAGACATATCCCTCTACTGCTGATCTACTCGTATCTAACGTAACATGGCATAACATGAAATAGCATAACATGGCACACACAAACCTTACCCGGCCCCCAAAGGCAGGGTGGTACAACCAGCACAGAATCTACACCCCTACCCCGGTCATCCCATCTCCTATAATGGCTGTAAGCATCCCGCCGGTCCCCTGGGTATGCACTTGGGCTCGCTGAGCCCCTGACTATAACTGTACCTGAGTCCGAAGGACTCCTGAATCAACACCCGGGCGTATCCGCTCGACGGGGGTGTATAAAGGCTGACCAAGGCAAAATATGGGGAAACTGGCATCCCATCTTCGTCCACTGGGGGACGGCATGCCACTCCGTAGAGCGACGTATCCTCGTCCTCTGGCGGACGAGTCGATACAGCTATTAACCCTGGGGCGGTCATGGATGCTAGGTAGTCCAACCCCAAATAATACAACGATCTCAACTAGTAATACTATCTGCATATCTCACATGTTGAGGCTAATAGGGGTAAAGTATCGTATATAGTACATGCTGAACTAATGATAGTAATCTGTACATATTTAATGCGTGTTGAGACTGGTAAATATATATATATATATATGAATATAGTCTCCTGCCAAACTGTACTGGGCAAATGCTATACAAGATAGTGTTTCTGCTGAAAACTATGCTGTTTACTGAGTTCTGTATTAACATGATTTACTATTCCTAACATGCGTTCTAAACTTTATTTTAGCCTGCCATTCTATTTCTGAAGTGCTTTACGGATATTGCATCACTTTATGGGGTTTCAACTAAATACAATAATATCTTAACATTTCATATTACATCACATACTAAGCATACTGGGCAGTTTCTAACACTTGTGTTAGAATCTATGTTGTACTAGTAAGTTTCACGCAAGTTACAACTCGATGTTTCTCATATCGTATCAACATTCACAATAAACGTAACACTCGACTTCTGAACATTCTACTGGTCTGTAAATTACTACACTGTACCGATATTACTTAACTTGCTGAGGGAACTAGCTTTACATACCTTATCCTTGAATTATTCGTCTGTCGGACGGGACTCGGCCGGTACTTCAACTATTTTCTCCCAACTGCATTCATAAATATGTCAATCAATACTAAATACAACTTTACTTTAAAGAGTAACGTCACTTTCGATATAGTTTATAGCCCGAACTTAGGCTTATCGAAAGACGGTCGAAAACTCGCTATTTTTCAGCGGTCCAGAAGGGAGAAATATTCACTTCACAGTTAGGAACACATAGACACTAATTTAGAGCAATTCCACTTACCTTAGCTCGGTGGCTCGACAATTCGTCGGCCGTATTTTGCGAAACTGAATCCGTAGGAATGCTCTCTGCTGCTAAATACCTCAGTATCTAGAGTTAATTTGAATTTGGGCAGCGTTTAGCAGCGTAATCGGACGAAAATTGTAATATTTCCTTCGTTCTTACTTCTCTCTGCCGCTCACCCACTGTTTTCTGGAAATAATTGTGTGGTTAAATGATTTAAAACCGAAGTGGCCTTTATATACTTGGGCCTGGACAAGGCCAACGTGTCACGGAGCCAACGCGGAGGCCTCTCCTCCGTGACACGCTGCCATCGCGGAGGGGCTCTGCCTCGGCTCCTTCCGCGATGGTTCGACAGGTTTCTCGTCCGATCTTTTTCCGGGCCTTTCTCCAGCACGTATGGCCTTCAAATATACTTAACCAACGTGCGAATAGGTTGTTTAGGTGTCGGGAATTCTATGGGGTATAACAAGGACGAAGGGGGTAATATAATTTTCATCCGATTACGCTGCTAAACGTTGTCCAAACTCAAATTAACCTCAGATACTGAGGTATTTAGCAGCAGAGAGCATTCCTACGGATTTAGTTTCGTGAAATACGGTTGACGAATCGTCGAGCTACCGAGCTAAGGTAAGTAGAATTGCTCCAAATTAGTGTCTATGTGTTCCTAGCTGTGAAGTGAACATTTCTCCCTTCTGGACTTCTGAAAAATACCGGGTTTTCGACCGTCTTTCGATAAGCCTAAGTTTAGGCTACAAATTATATCGAAGTGACGTTGTTCATTTAAAATAAAGTTATATTTGGTATTAATTGATATATTTATGAATGCAGTTGGGAGAAAATAGTTGAAGTACCGGCCAAGCCTCGTCCGACAGACGGATAGTTCGAGGATAAGGTATGTAAAGCTAGTTTCCTCGGCAAGTTAGTAATCTCGGTATAGTAAAGTATTACAAAGGCCAGTAGAGTGTTCAGAAATCATGTGTTGTGTTTATTACGAATGTTGGTACGATATTAGAAGCATCAGGTTATAATTAGCACGAAACTTGTTAGCACGATATAGATTCTAATACAAGTGTTAGGAACTGCACGGCATGCTCAGTATATGATGTAGTACAAAATGTCAGGATGTTATCTTATTCAGTTGAAACCCAGTAAAGCAATGTAATATCTGTAGGACATCTCAGAAGTAGAATGATAGGTTAACATGAAGTTTAGAAAGCATATTAGAAATAGCAAATCATGTTACTATAGAAACTCAGCATACAACATGGTTTTCAGCAGAAAGACTATATCTTGTCCAGCATTAGACTCAGTATGGTATGGCAGAAGATTATATATTATATATGCATACTATTGTTAGTCTCAGCATGTGTTAAGTATGTATATATTACTATTACTAGCTCAGAATATAGTATGTACAAATACTTTACTACTATTAGCTTCAGTATATGGGATATGCAGATAGTATTACCAGTTGAGACCGTTGTATTGTTTTGGGGTTGGATTACCTAGCATCCATGACCGCCCCAGGGTTAATAGCTGTATCGACTCGTCCGCCAGAGGACGAGGATACGTCGCTCTACGGAGTGGCATGCCGTCCCACAGGGGACGAAGATGGGATGCCAGTTTTCCCCATATTGTGCCTTGGTCGGCCCTTACACACCCCTGTCGAGCGGATATGCCTGGGTGTTGATTCAAGAGTCCTCTGGACTCAGATGCAGTTATAGTCAGGGGCTCAGCGAGCC
Organism: Datura wrightii; assembly: GCA_035772735.1. Classification (NCBI taxonomy): domain Eukaryota; kingdom Viridiplantae; phylum Streptophyta; class Magnoliopsida; order Solanales; family Solanaceae; genus Datura; species Datura wrightii. The sequence goes on from JASDFA010000023.1 coordinate 54,048,835, forward strand.
CAAGTGCATACCTAGGGGACCGGCAGGATGCTTACAGCGATTATAGGAGATGGGATGACCGGGGTAGGGGTATAGATTCTGTGCTGGTTGTACCTCCCGGCTTATGGGGGCCGGGTAAGGTTTGTGTGTGCTATATTATGTTATGTTATGTTATGTCATTTTACATTAGACATGAGTAGTTCGGCAGTAGAATGATACGTCTCCAGGTATGACTCCTACTCCTTCCAGTATAATTAAGAGAAGGTATGATTTACATTATCAGACAGTTAATCTATTCCCTCCTACTTCAGTTTCATCAGTTGTATTGTTGTTTTCAGATATTTCCTTCAGTTATTGCTTTACATACTCAGTACCAGTGGTACTGACGCCCAGTGGGGCACTGCATTACTTGCCTGCAGGTACTCATAGACGAGCAGGCGATACCTCGTGATTCCTGTCAGCGATCGAGTATTCAGCTCCTGTCATCCGGAGACTGAATCCCAAAGGTGTATTTCTTTTTCTTTTGTTGTACAGTACGAGTAGGTCGGGGCCCTGTCCCGATCATTTCTATTGCTATTCCTAGAGGCTTGCAGTCTGTATATATTTACCTGTGGTCAGATGAGCCGGTCGTGTGAGGCCGTGCAATTGTTTAGCTGTTAGTACTTCTGTTTCCTTTGTGTTAGCCGTGTGGAGCCATAGCTTGACAGTAGTGGTGACCTTGCCGGTCACATAGCTATCTAGTATTTCATTGTTGAGTTACAAATAATTAGACAGCATGGTGGCCTTGTCGGCCCGCATAGGTTTTCCTATATTGATATGTTTCTGGTTAGCTGTCAGCACAGGTACAGGTGGCTATAGGCCTAGTCGGCCGGAGGCTGTATTTCCCACCGTCATATAGCCCGTTGTTTCCCTGAATCTGAGTTAGAGCCAGCCAAGCACCAGACGTGCTCAGGCTCAACAGTCTAGCAGTTCAGGTCCTAGTAGGACACCAGGTGCCAGTCATACCCCCCAGGCGGGGTGTGACAAACTTGGTATCAGAGCAGGTCGTATCCTAGGGAGTCTGCAAGCCGTGCTAAGTAGAGTCCTGCCCATGGATGTGTTGTGCACCACATACTATGGGTAGGAGGCTGCAAGGCATGATAGGATGGTTGTCTTTTATTCTTATTCAGTCGTGCTGTAGAGCGGTACAATATAGGGTTGAGTCCCTAAAAGCTTACTATATTCTTTGGTTACAGATAATGTCAGACCAGCGACATCCTATCACAGGTCGGAGCTTAGATATTGCAGCAGGGGAAGGCACTAGCAGGATGCCTCACCCTCATTTAGAAACAGCCCGATCAGAGGGCACTACAGAGGCATCGTCCCAGCCTTCTCAGCAGTCTCCACCACATCAGGAGCCACTTGGGGTGACACTACCTCCAGCAGTCCCTATACCGACACCTTCCGATCAGGAGGTTAGGAGTGCGGTAGTTATGTTAGCACAGATGATGGCTGCTCAGCGTCAGCCGATGCCGTCTACAATTGTGGAGTCGTCAGAAGGGCCCGGTAGTTCGAGGGTCCGAGAGTTCTTGGCTCTGAATCCCCCATAGTTCACAGGTACGGACCGGACAGAGGACCCTCAGGATTTTCTGGATCAAATGCAGAGAATTTTCAGGGTTATGCATGCCACGCCTACAGAATCAGTTGAGTTGGCAGCATTCCGGTTGCGGGATATCGCCGTATTGTGGTATGAAAGCTGGGAAAGGTCCCGAGGGAGAGATGTTTCCCCTCCAACCTGGTCCAGCTTCTCAGGAGCTTTTCTGGATCACTATTTTCCGCGAGAGATTCGACAGGCTCGGGTAGACCAGTTCCTACATCTGGAGCAGGGGGCCATGAGTGTTCGGGAATATTCCTTGCGGTTTGATTCCTTGGATCGGTATGCACCGGCCTTTATTGATACCATGGCATCCAGAGTACACCGCTTTATCATGGGGTTGAATCCAGAATATGTTGAGACTTGTATTATGGCTACACTGCGAGAGGACATGGACATTGCTCGAGTTCAGGCATTCGCCCAAAATATTGAGGGCATCAAACAGCGGCATCGGGAGATCAGAAGGGCCAATCAGGAACAGCGTCACCGGGACAGGCCAGTTGAGTTACAGAGGGAGGCTCGGGGAGGACCCAGGCCACGATGGTTAGATAGGCCGCCCAGGCCCCCACCTCCGCCACAGCCGCAGGGGGCAGTCAGAGACTGGTAGAGGCTCGCAGATGGCAGATTCACCATTACAGAGGAGGGCAGAGCAAAGTAGGTATACCCTACCACTTTGCCCTATATGCAGTCGACGCCATCCTGGAGCATGCAGGTATGGTTCCACTGTATGTTATATTTGTGCCCAAGAAGGCCATTTGATGAAAGATTGCCCAGCCAGAGGTCGAGAGGACCGGGATAGACAGGATAGGGCATCTACAGGGTCACGAGCCACAGCATCCTCGGTAGGGCGCAGGCCCCCAGTTTCAGCAGGCAGGGGTCGGGGCAGATCAGAGGCCTCCAGTACAGGTGCGGGTCCAAGCCGCACATATGCCTTACCAGGGAGACAAGATTCAGAAGCGTCACCGGATGTTGTGATAGGTATGCTAACTATCTGCTCATACCCTGCTTATGTATTGATTGATCCAGGGTCTACTTTGTCCTACATTACTCCATTTGTGGCACAAAAGTTTAGTATTGCACCAGAATTATTGCAGCAGCCGTTTTTAGTATCCACGCCCGTCGGTGACTCTATTGTGGCTAGCAAAATTTACCGAGGGTGTACAGTAGAGGTTGATGACCGTCAGACCACAGTAGATCTGGTCGAGTTAGAAATGATAGACTTCGATGCCATAATGGGTATGGATTGGCTAGTACCGTGTTTTGCCAACGTTGAATGTTGGACCAAGACGGTCCGATTCCACTTCCCAGGAGAAGCAGTGCGAGAGTGGAAGGGCAGCACCGCTACGCCAAAAGGTAGGTTTATTTCCTACCTTCAGGCGAAAAAGTTGATATCTAAGGGATGTATTTACCATCTGGTCAGAGTTCAGGATGTCCAAGCAGGATCTCCGACACTCCAGTCTGTTCCGGTAGTGAATGAATTCCCTGATGTGTTTCCGAATGAGTTACTTGGTATTCCCCCAGAAAGGGAAATAGACTTTGCTTTTGACTTGTTACCAGGCACTCAGCCGATATCAATTCCTCCCTATCGTATGGCTCCTGCAGAACTCAGAGAATTAAAGGAGCAGTTGAAAGATTTATTGGATAAAGGTTTTATCAGGCCGAGTACTTCACCGTGGGGTGCGCCAGTTCTATTTGTGAGAAAGAAAGATGGCTCTCTCCGAATGTGCATAGATTATCGGCAATTAAACAAAGTTACAGTAAAGAACAAGTACCCGCTTCCCAGAATTGATGACTTATTTGATCAGTTGCAGGGAGCCAGATACTTTTCTAAGATTGACCTGCGGTCCGGATATCACCAGGTTCGAGTACGTGAGAGGGATATTCCTAAGACAGCGTTCAGGACTCGATATGGACATTTTGAATTTCTAGTCATGTCCTTCGGGTTAACGAATGCCCCGACAGTCTTCATGGACCTGATGAACAGTATTTTCAGACCTTTCCTGGACTTGTTCGTGATAGTATTCATTGATGACATTCTGGTGTATTCTCGCTCTGAAGCAGATCACCGGACTCATTTGCGGACAGTGCTCCAGATCCTCAGGGACCGCCAGTTGTATGCTAAATTTTCTAAGTGTGAATTCTGGCTTAACTCAGTGGCCTTTTTAGGGCATATCGTGTTGGATGCTGGTATACAAGTTGACAAGCAGAAAATAGAAGCAGTTAAGTCATGGCCTAGGCCTACCACTCCGACTGAAGTTCGTAGTTTTCTGGGGTTGGCAGGATATTACAGGAGGTTCATTGAAGGGTTCTCAACCATTGAGGCACCTCTAACCAAATTGACACAGAAAGCAGCAAAGTTTCAGTGGACAGAGGCATGCGAGCAGAGCTTCCAAGAACTGAAAGACAGATTAACCTCCGCCCCAGTGTTAGCGTTGCCGAAAGGGACAGAAGGTTATTCGGTGTACTGCGACGCATCAGGCGTCGGGTTAGGTTGTGTGTTGATACAGCATGGTAAAGTGATTGCAGCTTCCAGACAGCTGAGGAAACACGAAAAGAACTACCCTACCCACGACCTGGAACTAGCCGCAGTGATCCACGCCTTGAAAATGTGGAGGCATTACCTGTACGGCGTCCATGTTGATATTTACACAAATCACAAGAGCCTACAGTACATCTTCACTCAGAGGGAGTTGAATCTACGGCAACGCCGCTGGTTAGAATTGTTGAAAGATTATGATGTAAATATTCTCTATCACCCCGGAAAAGCTAATGTAGTGGCAGATGCCCTGAGCCGTAAGTCAATGGGGAGTTTGGCGTATTTGCGACCTGAGAAGCGGGAGTTAGCTAAAGAAATCCATCAGTTAGCAGGTTTGGCCATTCAAGTAATGGAAATAGAAAATAATATAGCGGTAATTCAGAATTCTGTTGTGTCATCGTTAGTTACGTAGGTAAAAGAACGATAGTACGAGGACCCTGACTTGGTCCAGCTCAGAGATAGAGTTCAGAAAGGTAAGGAGTTAGATTTCCAAATGACTGAGGATGATGTGCTACGCTGTAAGGGCCGCCTCTGTGTCCCGAATGTTTCAGGGCTTCGGAGGCGGATCATGCATGAGGTACATTACGCTCGCTATTCCCTCCATCCAGGAGCGACAAAAATGTACCACGACATCAGAGACATCTACTGGTGGCCAGGTATGAAAGCTGAGATAGCTGAATTTGTATCTAGATGTTCTAACTGTCAGCAGGTGAAAGCGGAGCACCAGAAGCCGGGCGGTTTGACGCAAGATATAACGGTGTCTACGTGGAAAGGGGAAACGATAAACATGGATTTTGTAACAGGGTTACCCCGTACCAGACGCAGAAATGATTCCATTTGGGTAATAGTTGACAGGCTGACAAAATCAGCTCATTTCCTGCCGGTGAAGGCTACCTTCTCGGCTGAGGATTATGCCGAATTATATATCAGAGAAATAGTTAGATTGCATGGAGTGCCGGTATCCATCATTTCAGATAGCGGAGCACAGTTTACAGCTAGATTTTGGCAGTCGTTCCAGAGGGGTTTGGGAACGCAGATCAATTTGAGCACAACATTCTACCCCCAGACAGATGGGCAAGCTGAGCGGACTATCCAAATGCTCGAAGATATGCTACGAGCGTGTGTGCTAGATTTTGGGGGTAGCTGGGACGAGCATCTTTCGTTGATTGAATTTGCTTATAATAACAGTTATCATTCAGCTATCTAGATGACGCCCTTTGAAGCATTATATGGGCGAAAATGTAGATCACCGGTGGGCTGGTTTGAAGTGGGGGAATCAGCATTGGTTGGCCCAGACATTGTTCGGCAGTCAGAGGAAAAGATAAAGCTTATCCGAGAACGTTTACTGTCTACTCAGAGCCGCCAAAAGTCTTATGCAGATATGCGGCGCAGAAATCTAGAATTTGCGATAAATGACTGGGTATATCTGAATGTGTCTCCGATGAAAGGGTTGATGAGATTTGGCAAGAAAGGCAAACTTAGCCCGAGATTCATTGGGCCATATCAGATTCGGCGAAGAATAGGCCGAGTTGCATACGAATTGAACTTGCCTCCGGAGTTAGCATCTGTTCACCCAGTATTTCATGTCTCTATGTTGAGGAAGTTCGTAGGGACCCTTCTACAGTAGTTCCCGTTCAGGATGTCCAGGTCACAGAAGAGTTAGTATATGAAGAGGTTCCAGTAGCTATTTTAGACAGACAGATTCGCAGGTTGAGGACTAAAGATGTTGCATTTGTCAAAGTATTGTGGCGTAATAGGAACCGTGAGGAAATGACGTGGGAAGCTGAAGAAGATATGAAAGCTAGGTACCCTCACCTATTCCAGGCCTAGTCAGGCGACAGGTATGTCCGTATTATTGCTTATGTAGTATCTTATGATTGTATATATATAAGTGAGAAAGATTGATACTTAGCCATCCAGTGAATCTTAGAGTATTGTGTACAGTACCTGTATTGGACTTTTCTGCATTTCAGTTTTTTGGTATAGTCCATATTACAGGGGAGACTCTGGCGAATTTTTTTTCTAAACAAGTAAGTTAAGTAGTCCTCTAGATAGCAGTATACATTCGAGGACGAATGTTCTTAAGGGGGGGAGAATGTTATACCCCGTAGGATTCCCGGCACCTAGATGACCTATTCGCACGTTGGTTAAGCATATTTGAAAGCCCTACGTGCTAGAGAAAGACCCGGGAAAAGATCGGACGAGAAACCTGCCGAACCATCACGGGAGGAGCCGAGGCAGAGCCCCTCCGCGATGGCAACGTGTCATGGAGGTGGAGCCTCCGCGTTGGCTCCGTGACACGTTGGCCTTGTCCAGGCCCAAGTATATAAAGCCCCACTTCGGTTTTAAATTCATTAAAACTTATAATTTCCAGTGAAACAGAGAGGAAACAGCAGAGAAGAGAAAAGGACGAAGGGGGTAATATAATTTTCATCCGATTACGCTGCTAAACATTGTCCAAACTCAGATTAACCTCAGATACTGAGGTATTTAGCAGCAGAGAGCGTTCCTACGGATTTAGTTTCGTGAAATACGGCCAACGAATCGTCGAGCTACCGAGCTAAGGTAAGTAGAATTGCTCCAAATTAGTGTCTATGTGTTCCCAGTTGTGAAGTGAACATTTCTCCCTTCTGGACTTCTGAAAAATACCGGGTTTTCGACCGTCTTTCGATAAGCCTAAGTTTAGGCTACAAATTACATCGAAGTGACGTTGTTCATTTAAAATAAAGTTATATTTGGTATTAATTGATATATTTATGAATGCAGTTGGGAGAAAATAGTTGAAGTACCGGCCAAGCCTCGTCCGACAGACGGATAGTTCGAGGATAAGGTATGTAAAGCTAGTTTCCTCGGCAAGTTAGTAATCTCGGTATAGTAAAGTATTACAAAGGCCAGTAGAGTGTTTAGAAATCATGTGTTGTGTTTATTACGAATGTTGGTACGATATTACAAGCGTCAGGTTATAATTAGCACGAAACTTGTTAGCACGATATAGATTCTAATACAAGTGTTAGGAACTGCACGGCATGCTCAGTATATGATGTAGTACAAAATGTCAGGATATTATTGTATTCAGTTGAAACCCAGTAAAGCAATGTAATATCTGTAGGACATCTCAGAAGTAGAATGATAGGTTAACATGAAGTTTAGAAAGCATATTAGAAATAGCAAATCATGTTACTATAGAAACTCAGCATACAACATGGTTTTCAGTAGAAAGACTATATCTTGTCCAGCATTAGACTCAGTACGGTATGGCAGAAGATTATATATTATATATGCATACTATTGTTAGTCTCAGTATGTGTTAAGTATGTACATATTACTATTACTAGCTCAGCATATAGTATGTACAAATACTTTACTACTATTAGCTTCAGTATATGGGATATGCAAATAGTATTACCAGTTGAGACCGTTGTATTGTTTTGGGGTTGGATTACCTAGCATCCATGACCGCCCCAGGGTTAATAGCTGTATCGACTCGTCCACCAGAGGACGAGGATACGTCACTCTACGTAGTGGCATGCCGTCCCACAGGGGACGAAGATGGGATGCCAGTTTTCCCCATATTGTGCCTTGGTCGGCCCTTACAAACCCCTGTCGAGCGGATACGCCCGGGTGTTGATTCAGGAGTCCTCCGGACTCAGATGCAGTTATAGTCAGGGGCTCAGCGAGCCCAAGTGCATACCCAGGGGACCGGCAGGATGCTTACAGCTATTATAGGAGATGGGATGACCGGGGTAGGGGTATAGATTCTGTGCTGGTTGTACCTTCCGGCTTATGGGGGCCGGGTAAGGTTTGTGTGTGCTATATTATGTTATGTTATGTTATGCCATTTTACATTAGACACGAGTAGTTCGGCAGTAGAACGATACGTCTCCAGGTATGACTCCTACTCCTTCCAGTATAATTAAGAGAAAGTATGATTTACATTATCAGACAGTTAATCTATTCCCTCCTACTTCAGTTTCATCAGTTGTATTGTTGTTTTCAGATATTTCCTTCAGTTATTGCTTTACATACTCAGTACCAGTGGTACTGACGCCCGGTGGGGCACTGCATTACTTGCCTGCAGGTACTCATAGACGAGCAGGCGATACCTCGTGATTCCTGTCAGCGATCGAGTATTCAGCTCCTGTCATCCGGAGACTGAATCCCAAAGGTGTATTTCTTTTTCTTTTGTTGTACAGTACGGGTAGGTCGGGGCCCTGTCCCGATAATTTCTATTGCTATTCCTAGAGGCTTGCAGTCTGTATCTATTTCCCTGTGGTCAGATGAGCCGATCGTGTGAGGCCGTGCAATTGTTTAGCTGTTAGTACTTCTGTTTCCTTTGTGTTGTCCGTGTGGGGCCATAGCTTGACAGTAGTGGTGACCTTGCCGGTCACGTAGCTATCCAGTATTTCATTGTTGAGTTACAGATAACTAGACAGCATGGTGGCATTTTCGGCCCGCATAGGTTTCCCTATATTGATATGTTTCTGGTTAGCTGTCAGCACAGGTACAGGTGGCTATAGGCCTAGTCGGCCGGAGGCTGTATTTACAACCATCATATAGCCCGTTGTTTCCCTGAATCTGAGTTAGAGTCAGCCAGGCACCAGACGTGCTCACGCTCAGCAGTCTAGTAGTTTAGGTCCTAGTAGGACACCAGGTGCCAGTCATACCCCCCCAGGCGGGGTGTGACAATTCAGCTTCTTTACCAGCCTTATCTAAAGCTATGAATTCAAAGTCCATTGTAGAGCGAGCAATACATGTTTGTTTGGATGACTTCCAAGAAACTGCTCCTCCACCAATGGTAAACATATATCCATTTGTGAATTTACTTTCAGTTGATCCGGTGATCCAATTAGCATCACAATATCCTTCAACAATAGTTGGATACTTATTGTAATGCAAAGTAAAGTTTTGAGTATGTTTTAAATACCCTAAAACTCATTTCATAGTCATCCAATGACTCTGGTTGGGATTACTTGTGTATCGACTAAGTTTACTTATCGCACAAGCTATATTTGGTCGTGTACAGTTCATGATGTACATCAGACTTTCTAATACTCTTGCATAGTCCAACTGAGACTTACTTTCACCTTTGTTCTTAGAAAGAGCAAGATTCACATCAATTGGTGTCTTTGGAATTTTAAAATCCAAATACTTAAAGTTTTCAAGTATTGTTAGGATATAATGAGACTGAGAAAATGCTAGACGTTCAGGAGTTTTGTGGATCTTAATGCCCAATATCAAATCAGCAACTCCTAAGTCTTTCATCTCAAATTTACTAGCAAGAATGCACTTGGTAGCATTTATGTTATGAATGTCATTACTCATTATCAACATGTCATCCACATATAGGCAAACAATGACGACTTGATTTTGAGTGTTCTTAATGTAAACACATTTATCACACTCATTAATCTTGAAACCATTTGACAAGATAGTTTGGTCAAATTTTGCATTCCATTGTTTGGGTGCTTATTTTAGTCTGTACTAGGACTTTACAAGTCGGCACACCTTCTTTTCATTTTCAAGAACTATAAACCCTTCAGGTTGTTTCATGTAAATTTCTTCCTCAAAATCTCCATTTAAGAACGCTCTTTTCACATCCATTTGATGGATTTCAAGACCGTATACGGAGGCTAACGCTATTAACACCTAGATGGATGTACAGAACCGGCGAGTACGTATCAAAATAATCAAGACCTTCTTTTTGTCTAAATCATTTGACTACAAGTCTTGCTTTGTATTTGTCAATCGTACCATTATCTTTAACTTTCCTTTTGAAAATCCATTTACAACTTAATGGTTTGTTCCATGGAGGAAGGTCAACCAATTTCTATGTATGGTTGTTCATTATGGATTCAATTTCACTATTGACTGCCTCTTTTCAATATTGAACTTCCAAAGAAGTCATAGCTTCTTGAAAAGTTTAAGGCTCATTTTTCAACAAAAATATTAGAAAATCTTGTCCAAAGAAAGTATTAGTCCTTTGGCGTTTGCTAATTCTGTTTATACAGATATATATATTCAAAGAATTCAGCATTATCTGATTCCATTACCGTATTATTATGAATGTTAGAATTTTCTGATTTATGAACCAGAAATCAATATGTTTTATTATTTGTAGCATATCATATGAAAATATAATCGATGATTTTAGGTCCTATCTTAACCCTTTTGGGTTTAGGAACTCGTACCTTAGCCAAATATCCCCACACTTTCATGTATTCAAGGTTACGCTTTCTTTCTTTCCATTTTTCATATGGAATGGATTGTGTTTTTCTATGGGACACTCGATTGAGTATTCTGCTAGCTGTAACGATAGTTTTCCCGCACAAGTTCTAGGGTAAACAAGAACTTATCAACAGAGCATTCATCATCTCTTTTAATGTTCTATTTTTTCTTTCCGCAATTTCATTAGATTGTGGCAAGTAAGGGGCAGTTGTTTGATGAATAATGTCATATTCCAAACATATTTCTGCAAAAGTATATTCATATTCGCCGCCCCTATCACTCCTTATCATTTTGATCTTTTTAATAAGTTGTGTTTCGACTTTATTTTTATATTGCTTAAATGCATCAATTGCTTCATCTTTACTTTTGAGTAAGTAAACATATCAGTACCGCGTACTATCATCAATAAAAGTTATGAAATACTTCTTTCCACCACGAGATGGTATTGACTTCATGTCACAAATGTTTTGTGAATTAAGTATAAGGGACTTGAATTCCTTTCAACTGACTTATAAGGATGTTTAACATACTTAGATTCAACACAAATTTGACATTTTGATTGATTGCATTCAAACTTTAGTAATAATTTCAAATTGATCATTTTACGGAGAGTTTTATAATTGACATGTCCCGAACAGGAACGCCATAAATTATTTGACTCAATCAAGTAAGAAGAAGCTGTAATTTTATTACTTTCAACAACAATTACATTCAGTTTGAAAAGGCCCCCAGTTAGGTAACTTTTTCCTACATACATATCATTCTTACTTATTACAGTATGATTTAAAACAAGAATGCTCTTAAATTCGTCTTGATGAGAAGACCAGTAGAAACTAAGTTCTTCATTTCTGAAACATGACAGACACTATTGAGAGTCACCACCTTGTCGGATGTCATTTTCATAAATATTTTCCCATAGCCTTCAATCTTGGCTGCTGCAGAGTTTCTCATATACACGGTCTCGTTGGGTCCAGCAGGGCATAGGAAGCAAATGCTTCTCTAACAGTACAAACATGTCGAGTGGCTCTAGAGTCAAGCCATCAGTCTATAGGGCTTCCCACTAGGTTGCATTCAGACATCATAGTGCACAAGTCATAAATCTCCATTGTTCTTTCAACCATGTTAGCTTGTCCATTTTGCTTTCCTTTCTTTGGAGCACTACATTCAGCAGCCTTGTGTTCAATTTCTTTTTTTACAGTTATGGCAGTTTTCTTTCAATTTCTTCTTGCTAGAAAAATTCTTTGGTCTAGAAGGCTTCTTCCTCTTTTTGGGATTAGTTGGAGTAGTATCAACAATATTTTCCTCCATAATTGTTGAGTTTCCCCTTACCTTCCTTTCAATAGCTTTGTTATCTTCTTCGATTCTCAATCGAACGATAAGATCTTTAAGCTCTATCTCCTTGTGCTTGTGCTTTATATAATTCTTAAAGTCCCTCCATGAAGGAGACAACCTTTCAATCATGGATGCAACTTGAAAAGCTTCATTAATGACGAAACCTTCAATGAACAACTCATTATTAGCACCATAATTAATACTTTTAATAAAAACATTAGTATGAATTATAGCTTCATCAAGGAGATCGTGAATTATCACTTGCAGCTCTTGGACTTGTGTTATAACGGTCTTGGTATCTACCATTTTGTAGTCCGAAAATTTGAATGCAACAAATTTCTTTAAACTGGCATCTTTCATTTTGTACTTCTTCTCTAGTGCATCCCAGAGTTTTTTAGAAGTCTCCATAATGCTTTATATGTTATATAGATCACCCTCCAATCTGCTCAGAATATAGTTCTTGCATAAAAAATCTGAGTGCTTTCAAGCCTCAATCACCAAGAACCGTTCATTTTCAGGAGTTGATTTCGGCAGAACTGGAGTATCCTCCTTAATGAACTTATGCTGATATAATGTGGTCAGATATAAGAACATCTTTTGTTGCCAACGTTTGAAGTCGATGCCAGAAAATTTTTTGGTCTTTTTTGTCGGAGCCGGTGCTTGCACAACACGGATGGAGGAGATTCCATTGCTAATAGAGGCAAGCATGAGGTCAGTTGTTCCTATCATATCTGTTAAACAATAACAACAAAAGTTAGCAATCGATGAGGATTCTATTTCTTCAAATCGAAAAACTTTTGATAGAACTAAATTAAATAGTCAGTGAAGTTTCTATATCTTCAAACTAAATTATCAACAATCAGATTTACTTGGCGAAGTTTTTAAATCTTCAAACCAGCAATCACCGTGAGTAGAAAATTATAAGAATTTTAATCTCAATGGGAGTAGAAAATCCGAAGATTTTAATTTCCAACAATGAAGTAGAAAAACAGAAAGATTTTAGTCTCTAAAATCATAAAATAAATGAACATAGAAACAAAACATTTCTTAAGCTTGTTGTTGTCCTGTGTTCAAATATGTAAAATAAAAAAAATGAATACTATCCGAGTCTACAAAATTTATTGTTTGTCCTTAAAGAATTTAATCCCCTCATTGTACTCGAATTTTGGACTACTTCCTCCTAGGATAAAATGGATATACCTTTTAATGGTGTAGCAGTACCTCAAATGTCAATAACTTCGTCGAACTCTAAGAGCAACAACAAATCACACAACAAACTCGATTTTTTTTGTTTGAAAATATGAAGAATATTCGAAAAGCAAAAGGCCTTTATTTATAACCAAAGATCTAAAGTGAAGGGGTGTAAAGAAACCTGTTCAGATGGTGTCTGTTACGAATGGCTACCATTGAAAAAGAAACTTTTCAACTTTCTCTTCCCTCCAATTTATTTCTCTCCATTTCCCAATTTACACGCAACTCTTAACTCCAATATAATTGTTTTACTTGAATTTGCCCTAGTTGAGATAACTAAGTGTCACATGCTAAGCAAACTAATGACGAGCCTTAAAGATAATATAGTGAATAATTCAAGTTCTAAAGTAAAGCCTATATGTTTTCTTCCCCTTATTGCTTTTTGGTTTATGTATCTTATAAAGTTGGATGAGTATCTCATATTCCAAATTATGAAGTGGGGTGAGTATCTCATAGCCCAATGAGATTTAATTATGCTACAAAGTCGGGTGAGTATCTCGTAACCCTAGTGGCTTAATTATGTTAAGAGGATGGGTGGTTGTTGACACCCAATTTTGACCTCCCTACGCCTTTATATGCTGCTCATATATATATATATTTATTTTACGCAAATATTCGACTTATTTTTATATTTATAAAATAATTAATTATCATAATATTGCGAATTTATTTCAAGTTACATATATATATATATATATGTTCATATAATTTACATCATTTTTTATTTTTTATTTAAATAATTACGTCATATATAATATTTTTTCATATTAATATGCGTCCTTTTTAAATATATATTTTACTTAATAAACTATTTGCATAATTTTCACTAATTTTTTTCACGAATTTATTTGTCAAGTAATATTACTCAAATTTATAAATTATTTATGTTAATAATATAATTTTTAAATATTTAATAACTTAACTTTATTTTCTAGTAATAAAATTATTTATAAATATAATAATTTAATTATGTGATATTTACAAAAGTTTACTCAAATTTAGGATATATTTATATTATTAATAATATTTATATGATTTTCCTATAATTTAAACTATTTTTATTATCTATTTATTAAAGTGTAGTATATTTATTAATTTAATAGCAGCTAAATTCAACTTTCCTCCAATTTATTTAAATTCTAACCACTTTCTATTCAATTTTATTCCATCTATTAAAAATCTGGCCACTTCCCATTCAATTATGTCAATTTTAGCCACTTTTGATCAATTATGACTATTATTTAATTTCAGATCTAGTCTAAATTAAATCCAACCCATGTACCCAATTCGTGACCCGTATCCCGACCCGTTTCATTTAAAATTAATCTAAACCCTTTATCTTATCTAATCCTACGGTTGAGATTAAACCCTAACATTTCCTTATTTAATTGCCTACCCCCCTAACCCTAATTGACATTCATTTTTCCCCTCTAACAAAAACCCTAGCCACCACTATCCCCTCTCTCCTTCTCCTCCCACTTCCGGCCACATCTGCTAAGCCACCAGCCGCCAGACCTCCCTCGCCTCTTCCCCTCTCTCTCTCTTTTCCTCCTCTCCGGCCACCACCTAAATCAGCCACTACTGGCCGGAAAATGCCATTAACACCAGCAGACCTTCCTCTGTTTCTTCTCCACCAGTCGCACTCCGGCAACTACCCTCCGGACCTGACCAGTCGCCCCTCTGTTTTCCTCCCTCTCAGACCGCAGGTAAAACCCCGAACCACCACGAACAGCAGCCCTTGACCCAGCCGTCGTTCATCCTCTCTTCTCCCTCACCGTTTCCACCATTATTTCCGGCCATAATGGCCGGAGAACACCAAAACCAACTCCAATCTTCCTCCCTCTTATTTTCCTCTCCACTCCAACACCACCAAACAACCCGAAAACAACCGAAAAATGACCAGAAATCACCCAATTCGGCCAGACCACGCTTCTCTTCTCTCTTTTCTTTTTCGTCCATCTTTTCCTCTATCTTCTCTCACTGTCTCCGGCCGCGTCTGGCCAGTGGGCCCTCCCCTTACCTCATCATATCTTGTTCATGATAAAATCCACCTAGGTTTGATTTCAAAGTATATTTGGTTTCATTTATTTCCCATAAGTCATGACTAGGACCGAAGACCTGGGATTTAAGCTTGTTATATTTGTTATTCTTTGCCCTATTATTATGATTCTAATTATCTGTTGATTTCGAATGACTTTACAACTTCCTGTTGTAATCTTTTAAACCTAGTCTTGCTATTTGAGAACTAATGATTATACTCACGTTTGCACTTTGCATGATTAAATACCTCTGTGACCATATTGAATTGTTTTGATTGTTGGCCTTGCTAGATTTCGGTATAATGCAATAAGAATTAATCTTGATTTCTCTTACCTTATGATTTGTCTCGCTACATTTTCCTGTCCCCTGTTGTAGTAGTATAGAGTAGTTTTTGACAAATTATTTAGCTCATCTTTTTATAGTGATTCTAGACTGGATTTGCTTTGTTAATTATTGATACCTCCTCTTTGATTGATTAAGTCAATTTCAAATTATAAATTTTTCAATGAACCTTGGCCATGTTTCTGATAACTTTGGGGTAATTTGTTACCTCCTATCTTTAGTATTTCGTATACATGGTAATTGGGATGTCATTCTGATGTAATAATCGTATTCTAAAATTATGTGACAACTCTAATATTTATCTATACATGGTAAACTGTGATTTGTTTTCTTTAGCACTCATACATTTTTGGAAGTTTGGATAGTCAAGACAGTTCGTTTCCTTTTCCTTTACTTATTTAATTATGTGACAGCCTAGTATTTAATATATATATATATATATATATATATATATGGTTAATTGAGACCTTATTAAGGTAAGAATCACTATAATTGGTTATCCCCTTCATATTCTTGCCTTAATGTGAATAGTTGGAAATATTATTACTGTTTTTTTCGTTCTCTCTTTCCAATCCAGTACTTGTTTAAATATGGCCAAAGTTTAATTATTTCGGAGATTTTTGATTTGGTCTCGTTAATTAAGGTAGGGATTTTGTGATTGATTTGGCCGAATATCCCTCTTCCCTTTAACTTTCTTTCACTAATTAACTATATAAGCAGACCTTCACCTCTCATTTGAAGGGGGGGAGACTGTCATAGAAAGAAATAATTTATTCTGCTCCTTCAAAAAATTCTTAGTTCTTCTGCCCCGCCCCAATACGAGCACTGCTCGGGATCCACGAGGTCTTTGTGATCTTGACATATTGGGGCATGGGTCTCAATTATTGAAAAAAACTTTTCTGAAATTATTGGTTTGTTTTATTCAGGTTAGTTTATCTCTTTATAATACACACTCGTATCATGTTATAATGAATCTGAACTCTTTAAATAATTTTATGGTACAGAAGTACGGGGGCGGGGTTTGTATGTTCTTTATTATTTTTTCTTCTTGATACCTAATTAGGCAATCTCAAATAGAAAGCATGCCTATAGGACTGATACATACATAATTGTTAGAAATCATGCCTATAGGAATAATATGAATTTAATTATTTCTATTAGAAATCATGCCTATAGGATTAACATTTCTCAAATTATTCCTACTGGACATTATGTTATACCCCGTAAATTCCCGACACATAGATGGCCTATTCGCGTGTTGGTTAAGAATATTTGAAAGCCATACATGGTAGAAAAAGGCCCGGGAAAAGATCGGACAAGCGCCAAGTCGGCGCGTCGTAAGGCAGAATGCGACTTATAAATCGCATTCCCTGAATACGTTTTATAGTGTCCAAGTATATAAAGCTCAGTTTGTGATATTATTTCCTTTAATTAATGATAATTTCCTTTAATTAATGACAACATCCTTTTAACTAAGGATAAATTTCCTTTGATTAGTAATAATTTCCATTGGAAGTTCCAGGAGAACGCAGAGAAAGGGAGAAAACGAAGAAAGTTATAAATAGTCATTCGATTACGCTGCCAAACGAAGTCTAAACTCAAATTAACCTTAGGTACCGAGGTATTTAGCAGCAGGGAGCATTCCTACGGTTTTTGTTTCGCGAAATACGGCCGGCGAATCGTCGAGCTACCGAACCAAAGTAAGTAGAATTGCTCCAAACTAGTGTTTATGTGCTCCTAGCTGTAAAGTGAATACTTCTCCCTTCTGGACTTCTGAAAAATAGCAAGTTTTCGACCGTCTTTTGATAAGCCTAAGCTTAGGCTATAATTATATCGAAAGTGGCGCCGTCCTTCAGAATAGTGTTGTATTTAGTACTAATTGACATGTTTATGAATGCAGTTGGGAGATTTAGCTGGAATACTGACGGAGCCTCGTTCGACAGTCGGATAACTCGAGGTTAAGGTATGTGAAGTTGTTCTTCGGCAAGTTAGTAAGTCTTATCTTTGTGAATCATAGTAAACTCCGTATTTGAAACTCTCGGAGTTGAATGTTGAGAATTGAATAAGTTTAGTAAATTCTGGTTTGCGTTGTCGTATCGTATTTTAGTCTGAAAGTTAGAAAAGCATGCGCCAAAGGGCGAGTTAGCATTCCAGATTCAGCATAGTTTATTGTATGATTAGCAAGCATGTTATTGAATAAAAAGAAATAGATTTTGAGAATATAAGCTAGTAAAGTAAAACCAGATAGACAGGAAGTTTCATGGCTACAGACTAGCCATTCAAACAGACGAGATATTGGCTACAGATTAGCCATTCAGACAGATAGTCTTTTTCAGTTATACATGCTTGCTATTTATATGTGCTATTTGTTTGTTGAGACTTGTTGTGGCGTGAGGGCCCCTTATTGAGCGTCCTCGCCGCCCCTGGGTTGGTAATCGTGTTGCCCACTAAGCGGGTGGGTTTTACGTCACTCCGAGGAGTGGCATGCCGTCCCCAGCTTGGACGAAAGTGGGATGAAGCTTTCCCCATAGCAGTCTGATCAGCATTACAGGTGCAGCTCCGGTTTCAGATAGCCTTGTTGAGTTTTGTGTCCAGGGAACCAGACCCTATCTGTTACTGTCTGTACATTCAGTTATTATAGGTGTAGCTCCGGTTTCAGATAGCCCCGTTGAGTTTGTGTCTGGGGATCCAGACCCTATCTGTTACTGTCTACACAGGAGTCCTCCGGACCCAGACACGGCTGCTTATATCGGAGGCTATGGCCCGAGCCGGAGACCCAGGGGGCCGGTAGAGGAGCTCCAAAGTGAGTAGATAAGTGGAGTGACTTATTTTTGGTTGGTTTTGACCCGGGTAGGGGTATATAGATTGTTTGCTTGCTTGGTGCCATCCAGCTTATGGGGGTTGGTATTGGCTCTTGCCTGCTACTTGCATATTTATTTATATGTTATATACTAGCTACTAGACAGTAGGCCGTCGCGTTTACAGGTATGCCTCCACCTTATCAGTACAGAAAACATGATTCAGTCTTTACCAGTTCCTTCGTATTCAGTTATCTCCTGCCATACAAATTTGCTAGATATGCTATTTATATTCAGTTGTTTCAGCTATATTATTTCAGTTGCTTTGCATACTCAGTACCAGCGGTACTGACGCCTAGTGAGGCGCTTTATTACTTGCCTGCAGGTACTCATAGACGAGGAGGCGATCCCTCGTGATTTCAGCCAGCTACTGAGTATTCAGCTCCTGTCATCCGGAGTCTGATTTCCAGAGGTATAGCTCTTTTCCTTTTATGTACAGTACGGTAGGTCAGGGCCCTATCCCGATCATTTCTATTGCTACTCTTAGAGGCTTGCAGATTGTATATATTATCTCCCTGTGGTCAGTTGGGCCGGTCGTGTGAGGCCGTGCAGTTGTATAGCTGTTTAGTATCTCTGCTTTTATGTTGGCCGTGTGGGGCCATAGCTTGATAGTAGTGGTGACCTTGCCAGTCACGTAGTTGTTCAGTATTTCCTTTGTTGAGTCTCAGATGACTAGACAGCATGGTGGCCTTGTCGGCCCGCATAGGTTCCTTGTTATGAGTATGTTTCTGGTTAGCTGTTATTACAGGTACAGGTGTCTATAGGCCAGTTGGCCGGAGGCTGTGTTTACAGCCGTTATATAGCATTTTGTTTCCAGAAACATGAGATAGAGTTAGCCAGGCACCAGACGTGCTGAGGCTCACTAGTTAGCAGTCCAGGTCATACTAGGGTATCAGGTGCTAGTCATACCCCACAGGGCGGGGCGTGACAAACTTGGTATCAGAGCGAGGTTGTGTCCCAGGGAGTCTGCAAGCCGTGCTAAGTAGAGTCTTGTCTATGGATGTGTTGTGCACCACATACTATAGGTAGGAGGCTGCAAGGCATGATAGGATGGTTACTCTTCTTTCTCAGTCAGTCGTGCTATCGAGCAGTACAGTATAGGGTTGAGTACCTAAAACTTATCGTATTCTTTGTCTACAGATAAGAATGGCAGATCAGCGACACCCTGCCACAGGCAGAAGATTAGACACGGCAGCAGGAGAAGGCACCAGCAGGATGCCTCAGATTCAGACAGAGTCAGCCTGATCTGAGGGCGACATAGAGGCTTCATCATAGCCCTCTCAACCGTTCCCCTTTCACCAGGAGCTGTTCGGAATGACACCACATCCGATAGCTCATGTGCCTTCGCCGTCAGATCAGGAGGTTCGTAGTGCTGTAGTTATGATGGCACAGATGATGGCCGCACAGCGCCAGTTAGCACCACCTGTAGCAGCAGAGTCTTCAGGTGGGCCAGGCAGTTCCAGAGTCCGGGAATTTTTGGCGCTGGGTCCCCCGCAGTTTACAGGGTCAGATCAGGCAGAGGACCCCCAGGACTTTCTAGATCAGATGCAGAGGATATTCCGAGCTATGCATGTGACCCCTTCAGAGTCTGTTGAGTTGGCAGTGTTCCGGTTATGGGATATAGCTATATTGTGGTACGAGAGTTGGGAAAGGTCCCAAGGGAGAGATGTTACCCCTCCGACCTGGACTAGCTTCTCGGAGGCCTTTCTAGATCATTATTTGCCACGAGAGATCCGGCAGGCCCGGATGGACCAGTTTCTGCATCTAGAGCAGGGGGCGAGGAGTGTACGTGAGTATGCTTTACAGTTTGACTCCTTAGCCCGTTATGCTCCAGCATTTGTTGATACCATGCCAGCGAGAGTTCACAGATTTATCATGGGTCTGAATTCGGAGTATACTGAGGTATGTATGACGGTGACGTTGCGAGAGGATATGGACATTGCCCGAGTACAGGCTTTTGCTCAGACCATAGAGGGTCTTAGACAGCGGCAGCAGAGTAGTAGACAGACCAGTCAGGAACAGCGCCGCAGAGATAGACCAGATGACATACAAAGGGAAGCTCAGAGAGGACCCAAGACTCGACTATCAGATAGACCCCCACCTCCACCACAGCAGTAGCAGCAAGGTAGATATGTTCGTAGAGGGCAGTCAGAGCCCAGTGGCAGTTCCAGAATAGTAGAATCTCCGCAGCAGAGAAGGGGAGAGCAGAGTAGACTTGCACCTTCACCCTACTCTTATTGCAATCGACCACACTCCGGAGCTTGTAGATATGGCTTCACTGGGTGTTATAGTTAAGGTCAGGAGGGGCATCGGATGAGAGATTGTCCGATCAGAGGTCAGGGGAGTAGAGACAGTCAGGACAGGGGATCCACAGGGCCACGGACTCCAGCAGCCCCAGCAGGGTGTGGGCCTTCAGGCTTAGTAGGTAGAGGCCAAGGTAGATCAGGAGCCTCCAGTTCAGGTACGGGCTCAAACCGTACTTATGCACTACCAGGGAGACATGATTCAGAGGCGTCTCCGGATGTAGTAACAGGTACGATGACTATTTGTTCCTGCCCTGCTTATGTATTGATTGACCCAGGATCCACTCTGTCGTATGTTACCCCATTTGTGGCACGAAAGTTCAATATTGCACCAGAATTATTACAGCAGCCCTTTTCGGTATCCACGTCTGTCAGTGACTCGATCATAGCTAGCAGAATTTACCGAGGGTGTACTGTAGAGGTTGCTGACCGTCAGACCACAGTAGATCTGGTCGAGTTAGAGATGATAGACTTCAATGCCATAATGGGTATGGATTGGCTAGTGCCGTGCTTTGCCAATGTTGAATGTTGGACCAAGACGGTCCGATTCCACTTTCCAGGAGAAGCAGTGCGGGAGTGGAAGGGCAACACCGCTACGCCAAAAGGTAGGTTTATTTCCTACCTTCAGGCGAGGAAATTGATATCTAAGGGATGTATTTACCATCTGGTCAGAGTTCAGGATGTCCGAGCAGAATCTCTGACGCTCCAGTCTGTTTCGGTGGTGAACGAGTTCCCTGATGTGTTTCCCGATGAGTTACCTGGTATTCCCCCAGAAAGGGAAATAGATTTTGCTATTGACTTTTTACCAGGCACTCAACCGATATCAATTCCTCCCTATCGTATGGCTCCTGCAGAATTCAGAGAATTAAAGGAGCAGCTGAAAGACTTGTTGGATAAAGGTTTTATTAGGCCGAGTACTTCACCATGGGGTGCGCCAGTTCTGTTTGTGAGAAAGAAAGATGGCTCACTCCGTATGTGTATAGATTATCGGCAATTGAACAAAGTTATAGTGAAGAACAAGTACCCGCTTCGAATTGATGACTTATTTGATCAGTTGCAGGGAGCCAGATACTTTTCTAAGATTGACTTGCGGTCTGGATATCACCAGGTTCGAGTACGTGAAAGAGATATTCCTAAGACAGCGTTCAGGACCCGATATGGACATTTTGAATTTCTACTCATGTCCTTTGGGTTAACGAATGCCCCGGCAATATTCATGGACCTAATGAATAGTATTTTCAGACCTTTCCTGGACTTGTTCATAATAGTATTTATTGATGACATTATGGTGTATTCTCGCTCTAAAGCAGATCACCGGACTCATTTGTGGACAGTGCTCCAGATCCTCAGGGACCGCCAGTTATATGCTAAATTTTCTAAGTGTGAATTCTGGCTTAATTCAGTAGCCTTTTTAGGGCATATTGTGTCTGATGTTGGTATACAGGTTGACACACAGAAGATAGAAGCAGTCAAATCATGGCCTAGGCCTACCACTCCGACTGAAGTCCACAGCTTTCTGGGATTAGCAGGGTATTACAGGAGGTTCGTTGAAGGGTTCTCGACTATTGCAGCACCTCTGACCAAACTGACGCAGAAAGCAGCAAAGTTTCAGTGGACAGAGGCATGCGAGCAGAGTTTCCCAGAATTGAAAGATAGATTGACCTCCGCCCCAGTGTTAGCATTACCGGAAGGTACAGAGGATTATTCGATATATTGCGACGCATCAGGCGTCGGATTGGTTTGTGTGTTGATGCAGCATGATAAAGTAATTGCATATGCTTCCAGACAGCTGAGGAAACACGAGAAGAACTATCCTACCCACGACTTGGAGTTAGCCGCAGTGATCTACGCCTTAAAAATGAGGAGACATTATTTGTATGGTGTTCATGTGAATATTTTCACAGATCACAAGAGCTTACAGTATATCTTCACTCAGAGGGAGTTGAATCTGCGACAGCGTCGCTGGTTAGAATTGCTAAAAGATTATGACATGGATATTCTGTACCACCCGGGAAGAGCCAATGTTGTAGCTGATGCTCTCAGTCGAAAGTCCATGGGGAGTTTGGCGTATCTGCAGCCCAAGCAGCGGGAATTGGTCAGGGAGATACATCAGTTAGCCAGCTTAGCTGTTCGTGTAACAGAAATAGAGGACAACAGAGCGGTAGTTCAGAACACTGCCATATCATCCTTAGTTGTGGAAGTAAAGGAATGGCAATTTGAGGATCCTGACCTAGTTCAGCTTAAAGATTATATTCTGCTAGGGAAGGCGCCAGAATTCCAGGTAACAGAGGATGGAGTGTTGCGTTGTAAAGACCGTTTATGTGTTCCCAATGTTTCAGGCCTCCACCAGCAGATTATGAACGGTACATTGCGCCTGCTATTCTCTCCACCCTGGCGCGACAAAAATGTACCATGATATCAAAGAAAACTACTGGTGGCCAGCTATGAAAAGAGAAATTGCTGAATTTGTAGCCCAGTGTCCTAACTGCCAACAGGTGAAAGCAGAACATCAGAAGCCAGGCGATTTGACTCAGGATATAGCTGTGCCTCTCTGGAAATGGGAAGCTATAAATATGGATTTTGTGGCAGGATTACCCCATACTAGACACAGACATGACTCTATATGGTGATAGTTGACAGATTGACCAAATCAGCTCATTTCCTGCCAGTGAGAACTACATTCTCGGCCGAAGATTATGCTGAGTTGTATATCCGAGAGATAGTCAGATTGAACGGAGTGCCAGTATCCATTATTTCAGACAGAGGAGCACAGTTTGCGGCTAGATTCTGGCAGTCGTTTCAGAGAGGTCTGGGTATGCAGATTAAATTGAGCACTGCATTCTACCCTCAGATAGATGGACAGGCTGAACGCACCATTCAGACGCTTGAAGATATGTTGCGAGCATGTGTGCTAGATTTTGATGGTAACTGGGATGAGCATTTGCCTTTAATCGAGTTTGCTTACAATAACAGCTATCACTCGACTATTCAGATGGCGCCTTTTGAGGCTTTATATGGGCGAAAGTGCAGATCACCGGTTGGATGGTTTGAAATAGGAGAATCAGCAATGATTGGGCCAGACATCGTTCAGCAGTCAGAAGAGAAAGTAAAGCTTATCAGAGAACGCCTATTGACTGCACAGAGTCGCCAGAAATCATATGCAGATGTACGGCGCAGGAACCTGGAGTTCGATGTGAATGACTGAGTATTTCTGAAAGTGTCTACGATAAAAGGGGTGATGAGATTCGGCAAGAAAGGTAAGCTCAGCCCAAGATTTGTCGGGCCATATCAGATTCGTAGAAGAATAGGCCAAGTGGCGTATGAGTTGAACTTGCTGCCAGAATTAGAATCTGTTCATCCAGTCTTTCATGTATCCATGCTAAGGAAATGCTTAAGAGACCCGTCAAGAGCAGTTCCAGTCCAGGATATCCAGGTTACAGAAGAGCTGGCCTACGAAGAGGTTCCAGTAGCTATCCTAGACAGACAGATTCGCAGATTGAGAACTAAAGATATTGCGTCTGTCAAAGTATTATGGCATAACAGGAACTGAGAGGAAATGACGTGGGAGGCTGAGGAAGATATGAAAGCTAGATATCCTCACTTGTTCCAGGCTTAGTCGGGCGACAGGTATGCTCGTATTATTATTTATGCAGTACCTTATAGTTGTATATGTATGAAATGAGAAAGATTGATGTTTAGCTATCAAGTGAACTTTATAGTATTGTGTGGAGTACTTGTATTGGACTTTTCTGCGTTTCAAGATTTATGGGATAGTCCATATTACAGGAGAAACTCTGCCGAAATATTTCTAAGTAATAAGTTGAGTAAGTTGAGAAGTCCTCTAGATAGCAGATTTCATTCGAGGACGAATGTTCTTAAGGGGGGAGAATGTCATACCCCGTAAATTCCCGGCACATAGATGGCCTATTCGCGTGTTGGTTAAGAATATTTGAAAGCCATACATGCTAGAAAAAGGCCTGGGAAAAGATCGGACAAGCGCCAAGTCGGCGCGTCGTAAGGCAGAATGCGACTTATAAATCGCATTCCCTGAATACGTTTTATAGTGTCCAAGTATATAACGCTCAGTTTGTGACGTTATTTCCTTTAATTAATGATAATTTCCTTTAATTAATGATAACTTCCTTTAATTAATGATAATTTCCTTTAATTAATAATAATTTCCTTTAATTAATGACAACCTCCTTTAACTAAGGATAAATTTCCTTTGATTAGTAATAATTTCCATTGGAAGTTCTAGGAGAACGCAGAGAAAGGGAGAAGACAAAGAAAGTTATAAATAGTCGTTCAATTATGCTGCCAAACGAAGTCTAAACTCAAATTAACCTCAGGTACCGAGGTATTTAGCAGCAGAGAGCATTCCTACGGTTTTTGTTTCGCGAAATACGGTCGGCGAATCGTCGAGCTACCGAACCAAAATAAGTAGAATTGCTCCAAACTAGTGTCTATGTGCTCCTAGCTGTAAAGTGAATACTTCTCCCTTTTGGACTTCTGAAAAATAACAAGTTTTCGACCGTCTTTCGATAAGCCTAAGCTTAGACTATAATTATATCGAAAGTGACGCCGTCCTTCAGAATAGTGTTGTGTTTAGTACTAATTGACGTGTTTATGAATGCAGTTGGGAGATTTAGCTGGAATACTGACCGAGCCTCGTCCGACAGTCGGATAACTCGAGGTTAAGGTATGTGAAGTTGTTCTTCGGCAAGTTAGTAAGTATTAGCTTTGTGAATCATAGTAAACTCCGTATTTGAAACTCTCGGAGTTGAATGTTGAGAATTGAATAAGTTTAGTAAATTCTGGTTTGCGTTGTCGTATCGTATTTTAGTCTGAAAGTTAGAAAAGCATGCGCCAAAGGGCGAGTTAGCATTCCAGATTCAGCATAGTTTATTGTATGATTAGCAAGCATGTTATTGAATAAAAAGAAATAGATTTTGAGAATATAAGCTAGTAAAGTAAAACCAGATAGACAGGAAGTTTCATGGCTACAGACTAGCCATTCAAACAGACGAGATATTGGCTACAGATTAGCCATTCAGACAGATAGCCTTTTTCAGTTATACATGCTTGCTATTTATATGTGCTATTTATTTGTTGAGACTTGTTGTGGCGTGAGGGCCCCTTATTGAGCGTCCTCGCCGCCCCTGGGTTGGTAATCGTGTTGCCCACTAAGCGGGTGGGTTTTACGTCACTCCGAGGAGTGGCATGCCGTCCCCAGCTTGGACGAAAGTGGGATGAAGCTTTCCCCATAGCTGTCTGATCAGTATTACAGGTGCAACTCCGGTTTCAGATAGCCTTGTTGAGTTTTGTGTCCAGGGAACCAGACCCTATCTGTTACTTTCTGTACATTCAGTTATTATAGGTGTAGCTCCGGTTTCAGATAGCCCCGTTGAGTTTGTGTCTGGGGATCCAGACCCTATCTGTTACTATCTACACAGGAGTCCTCCGGACCCAGACACGGCTGCTTATATCGGAGGCTATGGCCCGAGCCGGAGACCCAGGGGGCCGGTAGAGGAGCTCCAAAGTGAGTAGATAAGTGGAGTGACTTATTTTTGGTTGGTTTTGACCTGGGTAGGGGTATATAGATTGTTTGCTTGCTTGGTGCCATCCAGCTTATGGGGGTTGGTATTGGCTCTTGCCTGCTACTTGCATATTTATTTATATGTTATATACTAGCTACTAGACAGTAGGCCGTCGCGTTTACAAGTACGCCTCCACCTTATCAGTACAGATGATTCAGTCTTTACCAGTTCCTTCGTATTCAGTTATCTCCTGCCATACAAATTTGCTAGATATGCTATGTATATTCAGTTGTTTCAGCTATATTATTTCAGTTGCTTTGCATACTCAGTACCAGCTGTACTGACGTCTAGTGGGGCGCTGTATTACTTGCCTGCAGGTACTCATAGATGAGGAGGCGACCCCTCGTGATTCCAGTCAGCTACTGTGTATTCAGCTCCTGTCATCCGGAGTCTGATTTCCATAGGTGTAGCTCTTTTCCTTTTATGTACAGTACGGGTAGGTCGGGGCCCTATCCCGATCATTTCTATTGTTACTCTTAGAGGCTTGCAGATTATATATATTATCTCCCTGTGGTCAGTTGGGGCGGTCGTGTGAGGCCGTGTAGTTGTATAGCTGTTTAGTATCTCTGCTTTTATGTTGGCCGTGTGGGGCCATAGCTTGATAGTAGTGGTGACCTTGCCGGTCACGTAGCTGTTCAGTATTTCCTTTGTTGAGTCTCAGATGACTAGACAGCATGGTGGCCTTGTAGGCCCGCATAGGTTCCTTGTTATGAGTATGTTTCTGGTTAGCTGTTATTACAGGTACAGGTGGCTATAGGCCAGTTGGCCGGAGGCTGTGTTTACAGACGTTATATAGCCTTTTGTTTCCAGAAACCTGAGATAGAGTTAGCCAGGCACCAGACGTGCTGAGGCTCACCAGTTAGCAGTCCAGGTCCTACTAGGGCACCAGGTGCCAGTCATACCCCCCAGGGCGGGGCGTGACACATTATTCCTATAGGAACCAAAAAAAATAATACGTCTCTAGGTCTTATGTTATCTGTAAATTCGCCCCAAGTTACCCCCTATTAAATCTCACTTCTTTTTTCTTAAATCAGTTTGATAATTTAAATAAAATGATATGTATAAGTGTTAAATGTTTTGTTCATATAAGATGCTTCTAATTGCACTTTGGATACCATGCATACTGGATTATGTATTGATCTGTATAAATTATATTTCCTTCCAAAACGTTTATTATGTGTTGAATATTTAAATTTGATCATTTTTGCATTAGAAATCATGTTCATAGGATTTATTTACCCATGTTTAGAAATCATGCTTATAGGACTTGAGGCTATATGAAGCCCATATGTGTTTATCATTTTGTGTTTGATTATTTGGCGTTAATCACCCTTTTACAGCCCCTAGGATTTTTTTTAGACCCAAAAAATCTCAATTAGTTGTCTAATGCCTCCTGGACGTTAAGTTGGGGATGGGTAGGCCAATGTTAGGCCGTTAGTTTTTCTTCACCTAGAAGCGTTATAGGATTAACAATTAATTAACTAGGCGGGTAGTGGAAAATGATAGTCTGTGCCCGCTGAATAATATGAGTAATCTCAATAGGTTGCGAAATATTATTTTAGTTGCACGGGGTGATCCCGTTAGGTTAAAATAAAAAGGTAGAACTACGTTCGGCCTGATTCCCTTAAGGGATACGTAGGCGCCTCTATGAGGTTTGGCCCCATAATTAAAATGAATATTTATTTGTTATGTGGATTTTAATAAATTGTTTTGTTTTGTTATTTATGTTTTACTTACTTTATTTGCCACAATTTTTTATATTTATTGTTAAGAAAAAATGAAACAAGATAAACTACTTTTAGATTTTATTTTGCCCAAATGTCTTTCTTCTTGCCTGTCTAAATTTAATTATCTATTTGATTATTTATTCCTTTATCAATTTAGTTTAAACACATCTAACTTAAAATCAACTTTATTTGTCCACTTTGATAATTCCCCCATTTATTAATGAATCCGGCCGGGAACCACATTTGTGGACCTCGAAAGGTGCCTAACGCCTTCCTTTCGAGGTAATTTAAGCCCTTGCCCGACTCTGGTGACCTAGGTAATAAAATAGACCTTAGCTTAGAACGGTGTCCTAACGCACCTTAATCCGTTAGGTGGCGACTCTTCTCTTTTTAACCCTTAAGAGACGTCACATGTTGTATCCCGCTTTCCGCGAGGAAAAATGGGGCGCGACAGCATGGCGACTCTGCTGGGGATTTTTAGGTTTTAACCAATACGTGTTCATTAAGTGGGGTTTCATTTGAGTTATAATTTGCTAATTATCCAATTTGAAATCTTTACTTTAACTTATTTTTGATATTTATGATTTTTTCCATGAAGTTACTAACCGTTTTTTTTGTTTTACCGTTATCGTTTATTATTTGTTTTTAAATTATAATTCATAAATTGTTGTAACTGTCATACCATTCATATTTTCCCCCACTTGAGAATTTTTCACTATCACACACGACAACGGTTGCGTGGTTTCACGGCCGTTCACCATAAAAACACTTCGAGAATTGCCTTGTGATTTGGTCGATCAGTGGTGCGTCGACGGTCATAAGCTTCCTCACTCTCGAGCTGTCCGCTCGAGGGAACCATGTCATACCCATTCTTATTCCTAGAACGTGATCGTGTACGCCTTTAGTAAGGCATGCCCATCATTTCAAACTTAGAGAAATCACGACGTCCAAGGCACGTCAAAGATTTAGTGAACTTACCTCATGTCCCGAAGTTTTGTACAATCTCGAAAAAATGCCTTCTTTATTTATGTGAATTTTGAATGCATTAGATTTCAACTTTTTGTTTCCTTGTTTGAATTATTCCCTTTATTTGTTTCCTTATTTAGATTATTAAGTTTTTTTTGCATAAGAATTTTTTAGTACGCCTGCCTAATTTTGTTTTTTTAAAAAATCTGTTGTGTTTTGCATTGCGTTATCCCTAGGAAGTCTCGATACCCTTAGTGTATTGAGGCTATTAGTTTAACCTTGCCCAAAGTCTAAAGAGATTTACAATCTCGAGAAGGACATTACCATATCTATTTGCATTTTTATTTGAGAAATCAATATGTCTAAAATGTTGACTATTTGCTCCTTAGGTGGGAAGGGTAAACTAACTTTTCATTATGCAGGTTGATAAATACCGATCCGCGTCATATAAGCAAAGAAGTGACCAAAGATGGAAGAGTTTTTCCATTTAGATTATAAATTTATTTTCTTTGTAATCTCATTTTCTCATAATATCTTATTATGTAAATGAAGAAATTTATTTATTTATTTTATATATTTGGGATTTTAATGGAGCAAATGGAATGACACATTAGGACATATTTGATTTTCAAAATGCACTAGGCCTACCTCTGGCACAAAAGAGGCCCCCAAATTAGGGCAACGTATTAATGTGTTTAATCTTTTATTTACAATGTGAAACGGATTAATGTGTTTCTTTCATCTACAACATGTCATGCTTGTTTTTACTTTTCTATTTATTGTTTATCTTGGTTATTCCCCTTCCTAAGGTTCATGCTTCTTCCAAGCCGCACGTCACTTTCATAAGTTTTCCTTCGGCATACCATCAAGCTTCATATCCTCGAAACAATCTTAGTCATGCCTATTCGCTTCCTCAAGATCATATACAATAATGCCTATGCAACTCTTTCAAATCAAGTCATACCACAAAGACCGCCCACCATGTTTCATTACTTACCTCCTACAGCTACATCCAACATGTCTTCTATGCAGCCTAATAGGATTCCTGAGAACAAGAACGTAAACGAGGTGAATGTCGTATCACCTATAGAAGGACCAAAAACTCCGTGGGGATACCAAACATCTCCACTTCAATACCAATTGCCTCCATACCATCACTCTATGCCGTTCTACAATCCTGCTACCTATCATGCCCAACCTACACATTTTCAGCCTCCTCCATCTATACTTCAAAGGCCCCCAATTTTTCAAAATCCACTGATTCAACAATCTCGCAAGCCCGCGAGACCCCGAGCAAGTATACTCCTTTGGGTAAGCCCATAATCCAATTGTATAAGCGATTAAAGGTTGCCGGCTATATCGCTCCAATTCCCATAATAGTGATGGATACCCATGCGAAATGGCTCTATCATGATAAGATTTGCGACTATCATTCAGGGATGAGAGGACACACCGCATAAGAATGTCGAGCTTTGAAAGATAAGATTCAAGCACTGATTGACGCCAAAGTGATCCACCTGAAATAAAGCCTTATGAAGTCATAAGCTATCCTCAACTTGATTTATTCCTTTATTCGAAAACCTTTCATTTCTTGTACTCTGAACTACGTATGACCTGATTCCTATTGGATATGTAGGCACCCCATTTTTGGGTTCGGTCTCAATCAAATAAAATTTTCTTTCTCCTCATCAAATATCTTCCTCACATCCAAATATGAAATGCTTGGCAATTTCATTCAACTCTTAAAAGGCAAATGTAGATTCAAAAACCGAATTTTGATGTTCAAATATATGACAACCATTCCTTTTTGAACTGATAATTTTGTTTGAGTGAAGCAGAATACAAAGCCCTTAAGTCAAACTGAGGGCAGAATTTTTGAGGGAACCTCAAAAATTCCAAAAGCAGGCAACAAGGAGATCGACGAAAGCACTTTGCATTTTAAACTAGGGCAGAAATTTTTAAGAATTCCTCAAAAATTTCACCAAAATGCAAAGTCTAGAGAATCAAAACAATGACAAGGAACAAAGGACATACAAAGGTGCAAATGCAACACTGGTCAAAAGGAAAATAATATTCGTTTTCACCCCGTTTTTAACCTTCCATCATCGATTAGCAAGATGATATTAAAATTTTCAATCCTTATCTCTCATCTCCTATTCTTATCACCTCGTCTACTTTCGTCTTTATTCAAGCCTTGTTCTATTAATTTCTTTAGGAATTTCGTTCGTCCCTAAATCCTGAACTACGTTGGACCTGATTCCCGTTTAAGAGGGATACGTAGGCGTCCCTGTGGGACTCGGTCTATATCTTTATAAAATTTTCCTCTCCCCTTCAAAGATTCTCGGTGATTTTGGTACATTTTCATGGTGTTTCGGTTAACAAGCTGCAACTAGGGCAGAATTTTTGAGAGGACCTCAAAAATTCTCAAATCTCCGTCATTTGCCAGGAAGTCTATGTCATCTTCTACACTGGGGCAGAAATTTTGGGAAGGATCCCAAAATTTCGTCAAACTCGGTCAAGGCAAGGTTCCGATTTAAAAAAGGGTGTTGTACAGTTTTAAAATATGTCGTGGCCCGTGATTTAACTCAATTTCTCCATGTATTTGTTTTACTTTTACTAAGTTATTTACCTTTTGCCTGAGCGTATGCCTAGACGGAGTGCAACAACCGGTGTCCATCGAATAGAAGAAGGCCACAGGACAGACACACAAATCAACCTCCCCTTTCGAACTAATAAATTTTCTTTGAATGCAGAAATAACAGAAATGAAAAAGGCAGAGATGGAAATATCTTGTCACAAGGCGACATAGAACTAAGTCATTCTTCCTTATGCCCCTACTTATTATCTTGCTATTCTATCATCGGAGCGCTCAGTTGCATATCAAACCCGTGATATACACTTTAATATATGCATAATTGCGCATTCGAGCCCCGTATCGCATTT
The DNA here is from genome assembly GCA_035772735.1 of Datura wrightii. Classification (NCBI taxonomy): domain Eukaryota; kingdom Viridiplantae; phylum Streptophyta; class Magnoliopsida; order Solanales; family Solanaceae; genus Datura; species Datura wrightii. The sequence goes on from JASDFA010000023.1 coordinate 54,080,567, forward strand.
TGAGCCCCTGATATATAGTTTATATATGCATTTGAGCCCTTGATATATATTTCATGTATGCATTTGAGCCCTTGATATACATTTCATATATGCATTTGAGCCCCGATATACATTTATGTATGAATTTGAGCTCTTGATATATATCTCATATATGCATTTTATCCCTTGATATATATTTTATATATGCATTTGAGCCCTTGATATATATTTCATATATGCATTTGAGCCCTTGATATACATTTCATATATGCATTTGAGCCCCGATATACATTTATGTATGCATTTGAGCTCTTGATATATATTTCATATATGCATTCTGAGCCCTTGGTATACATTTATATATGCATTTGAGCCCTTGATATACAATTCATACATTTGAGCCCGTGGTATATATTTATATATGCATTTGAGCCCTTGGTATACATTTACATATGCCTTCTGAGCCCTTGATATATATTTTATATATGCATTTGAGCCCGTGGTATACATCTTTTTATGCATTTGAGCCCTTGATATACATTTTATATATGCATTTGAGCCCGTGATATATTATAACATGCATTTGAGTCTTTTATTTGCATATTGGGCTCGTGATGCACGTGATATATTAATTTTGATATACAATTGAGCCCGCACTTGCAGTTGAGCCCGTTAAGCCCACTTATGCATTTTGAGCCCATTAAGCCCGTTTATGCATTTTGAGCCCGTTAAGTCCGTTTATGCATTTTGAGCCCGTTATTTGCATTTCAAGCCCGTATATGCATTTCGAGCCTGTTATTCGCATTTCAAGCCCGCTTATGCATTTCTTGTCCGTTATTTGCATCTTAAGCCCGTTTATGCATTTGAGCTTGTTATTCGCATTTCGAGCTCGTTGTTGCATTCTGAGCTCTGTGACTTATTTTCATTGAGCCCGAATAAACTAGAGCTCTCGATTGAATTTTTGAGGCTCTCGAATAATTTACTTTCTTTGAATTAGCATTTCTTCCACTCATCCGAAGGCGTCATGGTCTAAAGGCGTCATTTTCATGGCCTGCAGACATCATTTCATGGCCTAAGGAAATTTACTCTCCAGTTTATCATGCTCCTAAGGCGTCATAGTCTAAAGGCGTCATCTTTCATGGCCTGCAGAAATCATTTCATGGCCTAGGGAATTTATTTTCTGCTTATTATGCTCCTAAGGCGTCATAGTCTAAAGGCGTCATTTTTCATGGCCTGCGAACATCATTTCATGGCCTAAGGAATTTATTTTGCGTATCATGGCCCAAGACATCATGGTTTAGAGACATCATCCGTTATCTCTAAACAAACTTTCATTGTCTAAAGGGAACTTGCATCATGTTTAATTTTTTGCATTCGTTTATTTTACGAGGTATTTTATGCACATGCTTTAGTTGTTTTCGCGAATATCGAAGGAATAACAAGCTACGAATGATAACGCTTCCCTACTTTCTTCTTTTGAACCGTATTCCCACCTGTTTATTTTTGTAATGCACTCTAAATCATGTCGATTCGTGCTACCCATCCTTATCCAAGCCTCGTGTTGTCAATTTTTAGGGATCTCGCTCGTCCCTAAATCTAGAACTACACACGTCCTGATTCTCGTGAAACCCGAGATATATAGGCAACTTGAAAATGAAATCTCGGTCGCGATATCTTCATGACTTTATTTCCTTTTATTTGGCCCCACCGAAAATTTTTCCTTCGGTCGAACAAAATTGGCCACTAGGTCAACATTCTTTGCTCGACAATTCATCCTTCATTCCCAAGCAAAGAAGGGGCAGCTGTTGACACCCAATTTTGACCTCCCTACGCCTTTATATGCTACTCATATATATATATATATATATATATATATATATATATATATATATATATATATTTATTTTACGCAAATATTCGACTTATTTTTATATTTATAAAATAATTAATTATCATAATATTGCGAATTTATTTCTAGTTACATATATATATATGTTCATATAATTTACATCATTTTTTATTTTTTATTTAAATAATTACGTCGTATATAATATTTTTTCATATTAATATGCGTCCTTTTTAAATATATATTTTACTTAATAAACTATTTACATAATTTTCACTATTTTTTTTTACGAATTTATTTTCCAAGTAATATTACTCAAATTTATAAATTATTTATGTTAATAATATAATTTTTAAATATTTAATAACTTAACTTTATTTTCTAGTAATAAAATTATTTATAAATATAATAATTTAATTATGTGATATTTACAAAAGTTTACTCAAATTTAGGATGTATTTATATTATTAATAATATTTATATGATTTAACTATAATTTAAACTATTTTTATTATCTATTTATTAAAGTGTAGTATATTTATTAATTTAATAGCAGCTAAATTCAACTTTCCTCCAATTTATTTAAATTCTAGCCACTTTCTATTCAATTTTATTCCATCTATTAAAAATCTGGCTACTTTCCATTCAATTATGTCAATTTTAGCCATTTTTGATTAATTATGGTTATTACTTAATTTCAGATCTAGCCTAAATTAAATCCAACCCATGTACCCAATTCGTGACCCGTATCCCGACCCGTTTCATTTAAAATTAATCTCAACCCTTCATCTTATCTAATCCTAAGATTGAGATAATACCCTAACATTTCCTTATTTAATTGCCTACCCCCTAACCCTAATTGACATTCATTTTTCCCCTCTAACAAAAACCCTAGCCGCCCCTATCCCCTCTCTCCTTCTCCTCCCACTTCCGGCCACATCTGCTAGGCCACCAGCCGCCAGACCTCCCTCGTCTCTTCCCCTATCTCTCTCTTTTCCTCCTCTCCGGCCACCACCTAAATCAGCCATTACTGGCCGGAAAACGCCATTAACACCAGCAGACCTTCCTCTGTTTCTTCTCCACCAGTCACAATCCGGCAACCACCCGCCGGACCTGACCAGTCGCCCCTCCGTTTTTCTCCCTCTCCGACCGCAGGTAAAACCCCGAACCACCACGAACAGCAACCCTTGACCCAGCCGTCGTTCATCCTCTCTTCTCCCTCACTGTTTCCACCATTATTTCCGGCCATAATGGCCGGAGAATACCAAAACCAACTCTAATCTTCCTCCCTCTTGTTTTCCTCTCCACTCCAACACCACCGAACAACCCGAAAACAACCGAAAAATGACCATAAATCACCCAATTCGGCCAGACCACGCTTCTCTTATCTCTTTTCTTTTTTGTCCATCTTTTCCTCTATCTTCTCTCACTGTCTCTGGCCGCGTCTGGCCAGTGGGCCCTCCCCTTACCTCATCATATCTTGTTCATGATAAAATCCACCTAGGTTTGATTTCAAAGTATATTTGATTTCATTTATTTCCCATAAGTCATGACCAGGACCGAAGACCTAAGATTTAAGCTTGTTATATTTGTTATTCTTTGCCCTATTATTATGATTCTAATTATCTGTTGATTTCGATTGACTTTACAACTTTCTGTTGTAATCTTTTAAACTAGTCTTTCTATTTGAGAACTAATGATTATACTCACGTTTGCACTTTGCATGATTAAATACCTCTGTGACCATATTGAATTGTTTTGATTGTTGGCCTTGCTAGATTTCGGTATAATGCAATAAGAATTAATCTTGATTTCTCTTACCTTATGATTTGTCTCGCTACATTTTACTGTCCCCTGTTGTAGTAGTATAGAGTATTTTTTGACAAATTATTTAGCTTATCTGTTTATAGTGATTCTAGACTGGATTTGCTTTGTTAATTATTGATACCTCCTCTTTGATTGATTAAGTCAATTTCAAATTATAAATTTTTCAATGGACCTTGGCCATGTTTCTGATAACCTTGGGGTAATTTCTTACCTCCTATCTTTAGTATTTTGTATACATGGTAATTGAGATGTCACTCTGATGTAATAATCGTATTCTAAAATTATGTGACAACTCTAATATTTATCTATACATGGTAAATTGTGAGTTGTTTTCTTTAGCGCTCATATATTTTTGGAAGTTTGGATAGTCAAGACAGTTCGTTTCCTTTTCCTTACTTATTTAATTATGTGACAGCCTAGTATTTAATATATATATATGGTTAATTGAGACCTTATTAAGGTAAGAATCACTATAATTGGTTATCCCCTTCATATTCTTGCCTTAATGTGAATAGTTGGAAATATTACTACTGCTTTTTTCGTTCTCTCTTTCCAATCCAATACTTGTTTAAATATGGCCAAAGTTTAATTATTTCAGAGATTTTTGATTTGGTCTCGTTAATTAAGGTAGGGATTTTGTGATTGATTTGGCCAAGTATCCCTCTTCCCTTTTTAACTTTCTTTCACTAATTAACTATATAAACAGACCTTCACCTCTCATTTGAAGGGGGGGGGGAGGCTGTCATAGAAAGAAATAATTTATTCTGCTCCTTCAAAAAATTCTTAGTTCTTCTGCCCTGCCCCAATACAAGCACTGCTCGGGATCCACAAGGTCCTTGTGATCTTGACATGTTGGGGCATGGGTCTCAATTATTGGAAAAAACTTTTCTGAAATTACTGGTTTACTTTATTCAGGTTAGTTTATCTCTTTATAATACACACTCGTATCATGTTATAATGAATCTGAACTCTTTAAATAATTTTATGGTACCGAAGTGTGTCTATGTGAGTATCTTGTGAAAAGTCAAATAACTTGTAGCTTATCATATCCCAAATATATGTTTGTACGTGCGTATTTGCTATGTTACTTCTTTTAAAACAAGTTACTCTAAGTTGGAGGAAAGAGCCGCTCGGGTCAAGAGGAATTTTACATTTTTTTAAATCAGTATTGCATGTATATTGTGTTGTATTAATTCGTTATTCTGTTTTGTCTTTTCTTTTTTTTATTTTGTAATAATTGTAATAAAGGCTCATGATAATAAAAGGGGGTTTATGGGGGGCGGGGTTTGTATGTTCTTTATTATTTTTCTTCTTGATACCTAATTAAGCAATCTCAAATAGAAAGCATGCCTATAGGACTGATACATACATAATTGTTAGAAATCATGCCTATAGGAATAATATGAATTTAATTATTTCTATTAGAAATCATGCCTATAGGATTAACATTTCTCAAATTATTCCTACTAGACATTATTCCTATAGGAACCAAAAAAAAAAAACAATACGTCTCTAGGTCTTATGTTATCTGTAAATTCGCCACTAAGTTACCCCCTATTAAATCTCGCTTCTTTTTTCTTAAATCAGTTTGATAATTTAAATAAAATGATATGTATAAGTGTTAAATGTTTTGTTCATATAAGATGCTTCTAATTGCACTTTGGATACCATGCATACTGGATTATGTATTGATCTGTATAAATTATATTTCCGTCCAAAACGTTTATTATGCGTTGAATATTTAAATTTGATCATTTTTGCATTAGAAATCATGTTCATAGGATTTATTTACCCATGTTTAGAAATCATGCTTACAGGACTTGAGGCTATATGAAGCCCATATGTGTTTATCATTTTGTGTTTGCTTATTTGGCGTTAATCACCCTTTTACAGCCCCTAGGATTTTTTTTAGACCCAAAAACTCCCAATTAGTTGTCCAATGCCTTCTGGACGTTAAGTTGGGGACGGGTAGGCCAATGTTAGGCCGTTAGTTTTTCTTCACCTAGAAGCGTTATAGGATTAACAATTAATTAACTAGGCGGGTAGTGGAAAATGATAGTCTGTGCCCGCTGAATAATATGAGTAATCTCAATAGGTTGCGAAATATTATTTTAGTTGCACGGGGTGATCCCGTTAGGTTAAAATAAAAAGGTAGAACTACGTTCGGCCTGATTCCCTTAAGGGATACGTAGGCGCCTCTATGAGGTTTGGCCCCATAATTAAAATAAATATTTATTTGTTATGTGGATTTTAATAAATTATTTTGTTTTGTTATTTATGTTTTACTTGCTTTATTTGCCACAATTTTTTGTATTTATTGTTAAGAAAAAATGAAACAAGATAAACAACTTTTACATTTTATTTTGCCCAAATTTCTTTCTTCTTGCCTGTCTAAATTTAATTATCTATTTGATTATTTATTCTTTTATCAATTTAGTTTAAGCACATCTAAGTTAAAATCAACTTTATTTGTCCACTTAGATAATTCCCTCACTTTTTAATGAATCCAGTCGGGAACCACATTTGTGGATCTCGAAAGGTGCCTAACACCTTCCTTTCGAGGTAATTTAAGCCCTTGCCCGATTCTGGTGACCTAGGTAATAAAATAGACCTTATCTTAGAACGGTGTCCTAACGCACCTTAATCCGTTAGGTGGCGACTCTTCTCTTTTTAACCCTTAAGAGACGTCACATGTTGTATCCTGCTTTCCGCGAGGAAAAATGGGGCGCTACAGTGGGTATCCCAAGTCCTTGAACCCTTAGTGTATAACTACCTAACAATTATAACGCATCATGATTCCATAATGTAACGATACAATGATCCAAAAGGTGTTTGTATGGTAATGCGAATAGGAAGGTAAGACATGATATTTATAGGTTGTCTCCTATTTTAATTTGATAACGTATTATTGTCCTTCTTATGAACTTTTGTACTTTCATATATGATTTCGTATGCTTTACATATAAATATATGTTGTATTTGTACTTACATCTCTATTGTTGGGGGTCCTGCATTTTTTAAAAATGAAAGATCGGACGTACAGGGTAGCAGACATTCTCACTAGGCGTTGTCATCACTTCAACTAAGCAGTTGGTGAGCTTCCCCTAGAGTTTGTTTATGTCAACTACCCCTTTGTTGTACATATTTATATAGTATGGGTATGTCGAGACCCTATCCTAACCATATTATAATTGTATAATTTAAAATTCTAGTAGAGGCTACATAAACATTGTGGTGTATTTGCATGTATCCATTTGTCACTCTAAACATATATTTTGTAGGTCAATTGGTCACCTTATGCACATATAATTTTCCTTATCAATTATGTCAATGCATTATGTGTTTATTCGTTTATAGATTATGTGTTTTGATTTAGTTGTATATGTATCTTCCATATAAGGTATTTGTCCATGTCACCAGACTTGGGGTATGAGACTTTTATGCTACATAATGAGCAATGGTAGAGGTGAAAGCAAAATTTTGAGTTAATGATTTCAGAATTCTAAAAAAAAATTAGCTTATTGAATTCAAAATAAATTATTTATACATATTAAGTTAATTTTTAATATAAATATATAATTTTGATCAAAATTACTAATTCTATCGAATCCATATATTTCTCTTTTAACTCTACCAGTGATGAGCACTAAATTTCAAATTTAAAAGGTAACAAGTTTGACCAACTAAAGTCCAAACAAGTTTCAAAATTTAAAAGGTAACAACTTTGACCAACTGAAGTCAAAGTTTCACTTAAATGGTGACTAAATTAAATTGGGATCAAACTAAGCTAAATGGGGGTCAAAGTGTAATATTTAGAATTTATTAAACTTCTATAAAATATAAAAAGTCCCACACTCTATTAATCCTAATCTCTTCTCTCTTTTATCTTTTTCTCTACAGCTCTTCTTCTTCTTTTTCTTTTTTTTTGTAATTTTTTCTCCATGTTTGCTATTGCAGTTGTTTGCCATGTTTGTTGCTTGTCTTCTCCATCACCTATGTTTTAGATGCTTCTTCTTCCTCCTCCTGCTCCTCCTCCTCCTCTTCTTCTCCATTTTAAAAAAAACTGATAAAATAAAAAAAATTACCCAATTTATATATTTTTTAGACTGAATTTTATGCATATGTAACTCTTCTTCTTCCTTCTACCTCTTCCTCCTTTTTCTCGTCCTCTTCCTATTTATCCTCCTTCTCCTTCTCCGCTGCTTCTTCTTCTTCTTCTTCTTCTTCTTCTTCTTCTTCTTCTTCTTCATCCTGCTCCTCCTTCTCCTTCTCCTCTTTCTTTATTTCTTTCTTTCATTCTTCTCCTTCTTCTTCTCCTTTTTCTCCTCCTTCTCCTTCTTCTTCTCCTTCTGCTTCTTCTTCCTCTTTCTCTTCTTCCTCTTCTTGATGAAATAAAAAAGTAAGTTCATTCAATTTATGCATTTTTAATAGTAGATTTTGTTCATCTACGACTCTTCTTCTTTTCTCTTTTTTTTAATTACTTTTTTCTCTATGTTTGCTACTGCAATTGTTTGCCATAGTTGTTGTTCGTCTTCTCCATCACCTAGTTGCAGCTGCTTCTTCTTCCTCCTCCTCTTCTTTTTCTTTTTATTCTTTTTTTTTCTCCTCTTCTTCTTCATTAAGAAAAATTGGTGAAATAAAAAAAACTGCCACCGGATTTATGCATTTTTTGGACTAGATTTTATTCATACAACACTGAGCATTACCTTAGAAGTGATTTTCAATCATTTTATAAGTGAACAATATTGTGTTGTGTCACTTTTTCATCTGGGTAAAGCTGTTATTTTTCAAACAACTTCAGTAGCAGTTACAGTTGTTGCAATAACTGAGGAGTTGTTGTATAAACACCTTTTGAATTTGTTGCAACAGCTAATAAAGAAGTTATTATAACTGTTGTAGTTGTTTCAATAATTGCAAACACTACTATATATGTTGCAACTTCTTTATTAGTTGTTGCAATGAATTCATAATTTTTTTTATGCATCTTATGCCTTTTGAAGAATCTTGAAAACTTTCTCAAAAAATTTTACAGTTCGTATGTAGATCCGACAAACGGGGAAGAAGATAGACAAAGAGAAAATTTGAAATCAAAAAATTATTTTTACCGAAGAAAAAATAAATGTTATGTATGAAAAAGAATTGGCCATAAAATAATCACATGCCCAGAGAAAAATGCTCCATAGGAACAAATCTTTCTTGTAATAATAAATAATGTTGTTATTCGTGCTTGATTTATATGCTATATCGATCTTATTTCAACTGCAAAAAAATTATTAAACAGTTTCCAACAAATAATAGCACTTGTTGCAACAACTTTAATTTGTCGTTTGTTGAAATTTTTCAACAAGTAACAGAACTTGTTGCAACAATCTCAACAAGTAAATAAGTTGTTGCAACAAGTAAAACAATTGCTCCAATAAATAAAGAAATTATTGCAACAAGTAAGAGTAATAAATTTCATATCTGATGACAAAATTTCAACAAGTAATGTTACTTGTTGCCTAAATCCTAACAAGTAAAGAAGTTGTTGCAAATGATTCTAAGTTATTTCACTAATAGTTTTACTCTATTGTAACAAAATCTATAATTATTCTTTAGAAATGTTACTTTTAGAAGTCAAAAATATTTGATTTTATTAAAAAAATAAAGTAAAAATCAAAATGAACTAAAGAATTATTTACATAATTTTTCTAGTCATACATATACATAATATATTAATTTCTATGACTATTTTTAAGTATATTATATAGTTTCTGCATAAAAATATTATTTGCAATTCAATAATATTTTTAAAAAATTCAAAAAAAGAATGTCTCCTAAGAAAGTAAATTTTTAAAAGTAGATTTGATGTATTTGTATTAATGATTATTTTAATTTTCTTGAATCAATGCAAATTTATTTTGGGCTCTAAATTATCTGTAGCTTTTTAAAGTAGATCAAAATTATTATGAAATTCACAAAATTCAGTCATAAATAAATATGTTATTACAACAAGTGAAGACGTCATAACAAGTAAATAGGTTGTTGAAACAAATTTCAAACACGTTGCAAATATCCAATAAGTAAATAAGTTATTGTAATAAATTTCATATTGTTGAAAATATTCCAACAAGTAAAGAAGTTGTTATAACAAGTGTCGTTAAAAAAGTTGTTGCAATACATTTTAAGTTATTGCAATAACATTTTCTACTCTATTGTCACAAAATTCTATAATTATTATTTAGAAATATCATTAAATCACTTTGTTGATCACTAAATATGATTGAGTCAAGTAAATCATGATCAAACCACGATATTAATCATTTGATTAAGGTTGACTATACATATAATTGCACGATTGATCTTCTATTATGATCAAATTACTATCTCATTATTTAAGAATATATATAATTAAATATAGTTATTAATCAACTAGTATGATTGAATCATTTAGTTGGTCAATAAATATGATTGAAACAAATAATTCATGGTCAAATCACTCTATTGATAATTTGATTAAGATTGCCTATATGTATAATTGATCGATTGGTCACTTATTGTGATCAGATTATTATCTTATTGATTAAGTATTCATCAAATATAGTTATTAATCACTAAGGGTCTGTTTGAAAAGTCACTATGTAATTGAAAGTGATATAATTACATGATCTAGTAATTAGACAGTATAATAATTACGATGACCTGTTTGTTTTTCATAACCTAGTTACAGTGTAATTACAAATGTACTACTTGGTTGAACAATTGCATTTTCACAGTTATATTCAAATTTGAAAAATAAAATTTAATTTTTTAAAACTAAAAGTTATGTTTGACAAATATACACCTTTATAAATATTATCAAATTAGATATTCAAGAGATATATTATTTTTTTAAAATATACTATTCAATAATTATATATGTGTCATGAACATACTTTAACTTATTCACGTAGTAAAAACTAATAGCACACATTTTATAAGAATATCATGTAAGCATGTTAGACAAAAAAAATTAATATTCACAACTATAATATTCTACTATAACCACACTAACCTAACAATTTATTTTTAATTTAAAAATAAACGACATGCAATGTGAAATAAAAATTTAATATAACTAAAATAAATCAATTGAAATTGAAAAATATAACATAAATTTAAATTTTCAAAAAATAACATAATATTCTTATGTCAAATTCAAATCGAATATAAATAAGCTCCAACATATCTTAAGTATATATAATTCAAAAGAAAAGAAAAATATAAGTTTATTAAACAACAAAATTCAACTTTAATAACATCATTCAATATAAGCCAAGTTTGTTAATGAGTCATTCTTTCAAAGATTAGAAGATATAGTTTGAAAAAAAAAAGTTAGATTAATAACATAACTATGATAAGTAAAAAAAATAAAAAAAATCACATAATGAAAACACAAAAAATAAAAATAAAAAGGAAATTAATTATAGAAATAAAAATATAACAAAAATTAAAAATAATAAAACTAAAAAGAATTGAAATTAAAATTAAAAGAAAAAGAAAATAAAGTACACAGTAAACATGTAATTACCGCCAATTCTCACCTCACCCTTAGAAATTGAAGAGTGTAATTACCCCCTCCCGCTCTTAATTACTCTCAATTACATGCTGATCAAATAATTACACGATCAAACAAACATGTCAAACTATGTTAACATCCGATTCCAACCAAATTCAATTACATAGTGGCTCCAAATATATTTTTAATATGATTGAATAACTTTGTTGATCATTAAGTATGGTTGAATTAAGTAATTCATGGCCAAATCACTATATTGATCATTCAATTATGGTTGACTACACATATAATTGTTTGATCAATCATATATTATGATCAAATTACTACCTTATTGATTAAGTGTTCATTAAATATAGTTATTAATTACCAAATATAGTTGAATTTAGTAATTTATCGTCAAATATCATTGAATTGTCCTATTGTTATTAGATTAAGTTCGGCTACACGTAAAATTGTCCGATTTATTGCAATAACGAAAGAACTTATTACAACAATCATTAATTTATTGCATCGACTGATGTTACTTATTGGTAAAATCTCAATAAATAAAAAAGTTGTTGCAATAGATTCTAACTTGTTGGGATAACATTTTCACTCTATTGCCACAATATCTATAATTATTGCTTAGGAATATCATTAAATCATTTTTTTGATCATTAAATATGGTTGAGTCAACTAAATCAAGGTCAAATCATTCTATTATCATTCAATTAAGGTTGACGACACATATAGTTGCTCGATTGATCATCTATTATGTTCAAGTTACTATCTCCTTATTTAAAAATATCATTAAATATACTCTCTGCTTTTCATTTTAATTGGTAGGTATACTAAAAATAGATATTTCAAAATACTTGCTAGTTCAAAAAACGAGAGATAATTGACCAAGTTTTTTCAATTTTATCCTTAGTACTTAAAGTCATTCTAAAATGTGAAAAGAATTATTATTGTATGTTTTCAAAAAATTAATAGAGTTATATTAGTCAAATTACTATTCTTACTAATTTTTTCTTAGTGAGTGTGCAAATCTTATCCTAATAATTAAAATAGAACAGAGGGAGTAGCTATTAATCATTAAATAAGGTTGAATCATTTTGTTGATAATTAAATATGGTTGAATCACTTTGTTGTTTATTAAATATGGTTGAATCACTTTGCTAATCATTAAATATGATTAAATCAAGTAATTTATGATCAAATCAATCTATTGATAATTCGATTAAGATTAACTACATGTATAATTGCACGGTTGATCATTTATGATCAAATTACTATCTTATTGATTAAGTATTCATCAAATATTAGTTATTAATCACTAAATATAGTTGAATTTAGTAATTCATCATAAAATATCAATGAATTGTCCTATTAATTATTAGATTACGGTTGACTACACATAGAACTGTCCGATTTGTTGCAACAATGAAAAAACTTATTGCAAAAATTATTAATTTCTTGCAACAAGTGATGTTACTGGATGAGAAAATCCCAACAAGTAAAAAAGTTGTTACAACAGATTCTAAGTTATTGTGATAATATTTTTACTCTACTGCCACAAAATCTATAATTATTGCTTAAGAATATCACTAAATCATTTTACTGATCATTAAATATGATTGAATCAACTAAATTATAGTCAAATTATTCTATTATCATTCAATTAAGATTGACTACACATATAATTGCTTGATTGATCATCTATTATTTTCAAATTACTATCTCCTTATTTAAGAATATCATTAAATATAGCTATTCTGAACCATTTTGTTGATTATTAAATATGGTTGAATCACTTTGTTGATCATTAAATATTATTGAATCAAATAATTAACTATCAAATTAATCTATCGATAATTCGATTAAGATAAATTTTCATGTATAATCGCACGATCGATCATCTATTATGATCAAATTACTATCTTGTTGATTAAGTATTCATCAAATATTAGTTATTAATCACTAAATATAGTTGAACTTAGTAATTCATCATAAAATATCAATGAATTGTCTTATTAATTATTATATTACAGTTGACTACACATAGAACTGTCCGATTTGTTGCAACAATGAAAGAACTTCTTGCAACGATCATTAATTTGTTTTAATAATTAATGTTACTTGTTGGGAAAATCTCAAAAAATTAAAAAATTATTGCAATAAATTCTAAATTATTGTGAAAATATTTTCACTCCACTGCCACAAAATCTGTAATTATTTCTTAGGAATATCATTAAATCAGTTTGTTGATCATTAAATGTGGTTGAATCAACTAAATCATGATCAAATCTTTCTATTATCATTCGTTAAGGTTGACTACACATATAATTGCTCGATTGATCATTTATAATGTTCAAATTACTATCTACTTATTTAAGATTACCATTAAATATTGTTATTATTAAATATAGTAGAATCATTTTGTTGATCATTACATATGGTTGAATCACTTTGTTGATAATTAAATATGATTGAATCAAGTAATTCTCGATCAAATCAATCTATTAATAATTCAATTAAGATTGACTACACGTATAATTGCTTGAGTGATCATATATTATGATTAAATTACTATCTTATTGATTAAATACTCGTTAAACATAGTTATTAACCAATAATTATAATTGAATTTAGTAATTCATCATCGAATGTCATTGTTCGATCACATCCAAAAATCGTCCTAAAAAATAAGTGGTCATTGCAAATGTAATTCGGTCTAAAAGCCTACCACCTCAGATTCATGAACCACAGGTAATGGGCAGACAAACAAGTGATTCCATCCTTGAAATTGCAATTTATCGACAAGCTGGACCAAACTTGGTGCAGTGAGAGTAGACGAGTCCTCTACTCTACATTTTAGTACCTCTTGAGGTTCAAAATAACTTTCCTTTCCTAAAACAATTAAATTTTCAACATTCTTATTTACCTTGGAAGTCGTTTTGACTGATAAAAGGGTGAACCTGATATATTTGAGGTGCATGATTTCTTTCTTTTTGCTGAGATGGCACATGGCCCTCTTCACCGCTCTTACCAGTTGAATGGGGAACTGTGACTGATCCTAAATAGAAGTTTTTTTCTTTTCTTCACGCCTTCGTTTGTTTGTCATAGCGGTCTCCTCCATTTTCTCACTTTTTGAACTTCTTGTGCATGATTTCCTGACAGGTGAGATTTTGAAAATAATGTGTTTTCCGAGTCCTTTTTTTTAATTTTCAAGATTTCTAGTTTGGTGCTCAGTAGTATATTAGCATCCTCATCTTCCTCCAATTCTAAATTTTTCGTTGTTTCCCCTTTTTCCTCCATCAATGGAAAAAAGAGAAATTTTAAGAAATTGAAACAGTTCAAGAAAAGGAGAAACAACGATGAACTCTGAGTTGAAGGAAATTGAGGAGAAAAATGAGGATGATAATAGGCCACTGAGTTCGACACTAGAAATTCTAAGAACTTAAAAAACAAAGACATCTAGAAAACACATTACTATAAGATCTCACCTATCAAGAGACCACGCACCAAAGTTCTAGAAGGGAGAAAATAGAGGAAGCTACTAAGACAAGCAAATGAATGCATCAAGAAAAAGAAAAAGATATTATTCAAGAACCATTACAAAACCCCATTCAATTAGATAAGAGAAGTTAAGAAGACCATATGTCATCTCAGGAGGTTCTTGAAACACACTCTCCTCCCCTCACTAAAAAAAAAGGAGAAGTCACGCACCTCAAATGCATCAGGTTCAGCATCTTCAGTCAAAATGACTCCCAAGATTAACAAGAATGTAAAAAAGTTTTTGGCTCTGAGAAAGGAAATGTATTTTGGGTATCAGAAGGTACTAAAAGGTGGAGTTATGGCGTATCTACTCTCACTAAACTAGATATGACCCAACTAGTTGAGAATTGCATTTTCAAGGGTGGCATTAATTGTTTATCTGCCCATTATCTATGCTTCATGAATTTGATGTGGTAGAGTTCTATATTAACTTGGGAATTATTAAAGAAGGGAAGATTAGTTCATCAGTTCTTAGGGTGTCTATTGTGCTGCATGAAGCAAGCCTCGGTGAACTGCTTCATGTCCCTTTCGAAGGATATGTTAATTATAACTTGGAGAAAGTAGATGATTGTTCTCTCACCACTAAGTTCACCCAGGATCAAGTTATATCTGGTTCTAGAAGAGTATTAAAGGGATAAATGATGCAATCACACCAGTTTTTATTCGAGTTAGTTAACGAATGCTTGCTCCCTCGAACAGAAAGAAGACATGAGGCAACATATCTAGACTTGGGGATGATAGAAATGGACATATATCACAAATTCAATATCCCTTTGCTAATGATCAAGCATATGATATATGTGATAAATCAAGAAAGAGGATCTTATGGATTTGTTTATGAGTTCTTGCTCACAAAGATCTTTGAGGCACCCCAGGTTCCACTAGCGGGTGGCAAGGTCAGGGCAAAAAAGGAATTATTTGATAGAAGGATCATGGAGGAATGTGGCTTTCTGCAGACTGGACTTGCTACAAAAGGAAAGAGCCCAGTTACTCAATTTCTCTTGGATATGCAGATCTTAAATGCTCATGTTGCTTCACTGGAAAGTGATAATGTCTGGCTCAAGGCTGAATCGAAGTTTGCGCAGGACGAAACTTCTCAATTAAAAAAGAAAATGCTTCAGTGTCACAACCCAATTAGCCGTGGATTAGCACCCACACTAACCCCCCAATTGGTGAACCAGTGTTTCTCAACTAACCCATCTATTTATGCATTCATTCTAAATTAATAAAATACTAATGAAATAAATAGAGAAAGTCTTCAAATATTAAAAATTTAAAAAATGCAGCGGAACTATCTATTACAACCCCCAAAAATTCAGTCATTGTATAAAGGACGCTAGCTAATAATGTCTAGGAGTAGCAACAATAAAAGAAACGTAAATCAGTGTCTGGGATAAATAGACATCTACTAAAAAAGGATCTACAGCAGCCTAAATAGAAATTAGCTCACCCTCAGATCAAGTGTCAAACAACTCTAGAGGTGTGGTCTCGACGAACTCCTTAGATAACAGGTTGCACTCAAAAAAGAAGTGTAGGAGTAGCATCAGTACAAACATTATGTACTGGTAGGCATCAGAGGCCGACCTTGAATGACAACAAGTATGTAGTATAAATCAATAAACAAACAAGAGAAACCAATAACCAGACACAAAGTTCACCCAACTCATATATCTATGTAGTCATTAATCCTAAGCAGTTAATATCATTAGGCCTAACATTGCCAGTCATCAGGGAAATACATATAATTCTCAACTAGATCATAAGTTTAATGAAGCAATTCATAATAAATACAAAGGAATCATATTCATACCAAACATATAGCTATATAGCTCTATCTCTCATCAATTTCCACTCTGTACCAAACCTAAGTTCATATCAATTAAGGGTGGGTATAAATATCGAAAAACTAAAAAATCAAACAAACCGAAATAATTTGGTTTTTAAATTTTTTGATTCGGTTTTGATTTTATTTTTATTAAAACTTCGGTATTCAATTCAATTTTCAATTTTAGGATAGTGATTTTTCGGTTTAATTGAATTTTATAATAGTTTTCTTTTAAAAAAATAAAATTATAACTTAATTTTAAAAATAAAAATACTATAACCCACCCAATCTCAACACCTATTTAGAAAATTATTTATATAATTGACACTATTATTTAAGTTTATTACGACATTTTATACCTTCTACTAAATATAAATCAACTAATCTCGCTAGGAATACGTAAAAAAAATAAAAAAAGTTTTCTAGTTATATTTTTTCACTTAAAATTTAGCTTAGTTTGGATTAAACTTTAAAACACAAAACTTAAAATTATTTATTTTGAATTTAAAAAAAAAGCTCATTTTTAATTTAAAAAATAGCTCATTTTACAAGCTGAAAAAAGCACATTAATTAGGCCCATACCGAAAAATCGAACCGAACGTGAAAAAAATTAAATTAAACCAAACTAATTCAGTTCGTTGTTCGGTACACATAGATGAAAAATCAAACTGAAAAATTAAATTTCCACCTCTAATATCAGTCACTCATCAATCTCATATCTGTACACACATATCAGAGGGTCTTATGTTTTTCCTTCTAGCTATGACCTGCAGGGGACTTTAGAAATCTATGTACTGTATCGACGTGGTGCTCGCTCCTACTCATCTGCTCATCCGAATGCTCCCTCGGATATGAGCCGCTTATATCATAATCTCTTGCCTGGATGCTCACCTGGGGAATGAGCCACTCATCTCCGAATACACACATACACACAACACAACACAACACACACACACATACACATACTCAATCAACATGCAACCGCTTGTCTGGATACTCCCGTCAGACACGGCCTCTCATTTCAGAATAATGGTGTATTACCCAAATATTATCAACAAATATTAATATATTTTCAAATTAGTCATCAATAACAAATCATATGTACATATTGATTATCGCAAGCACATTTGAAAATTATGAACAATGTTCACATACTTAGACAATTCTGAACTCATTCGAATAGTACAACTAAGTCACAATAGTCTCTATCACGATCAGAGTTCGAAGACCAACCAAGCATGCGCATCAAGTCACAAAAAATACCAGACATTAAACAAAGTCTAACTCCATAATCGTAACCTACCTTAGCTGAAGGATTCGAATGTCAAGCTACTCCCCAGGAGCCTTGCCTTTTCTCAATGCCTTAGAACATTTAAAGTCTAAAACAATAAATAAAGAATATTAATAACCTATTTCTTCAATCCAGAGCTTGAGAATTTAACCCCACCCAATTCTACCAGTTATTACGGTTCAATTCGATACCCAAGGTTTTGCTTATCATAATCCAATCCCAAAATGATCTTTCAGTCCTATTTCATGAGTTTCTACTCCTCTAAACCCCTTTAAAGCAATTTTTAATGCTAAAGATCTCAACTTTATCAAATTTTAGGTCTCAAACTATCACATAAATAATTCACTACATTCACATTTATTATAGGAAGTGCTAATTACTCACTTTTAGGCCTAGAAATCAACACCCATTCCACCTACCCTAGTTTTTATAGTTTTAAGGTTCTTAGCTAGAATTTCACTATTAAAAATCACCCAGTGATTCTAGGGTGTTAGGAAATCGAAAGATGAAAAGAATCATCAAGAAACTTTACCTTGGGAAGAAGAAACTTGTTCTTTCCTTGAAAAATCACCCTTCAACTATCAAAGTTCTTGACTTTGAATAATAAGGTGAAAACCCCGTAATTCTGACTTTAAACAGGAATTCTGCTTCCCGTTATGTGCTGCTATAGTCACTTTCTCGTTGCAGCGGGTCCTCTATGGCGATCAGGGTCTTGCTGCTGCGAACCTTTGCGATCTGCCCACGACTGCTATGATGAGCCCCTCTAATTGCTACGCCGGTTTCACTACAGGGGGAATCCCACCACTATAGTGATGCTTTGCCTACTAGTAGCTCGATAATTCTAATATTTTCCTCTCCCAAAATATAATTCTTTCATCCCGACATCACAACACAGTCAAAATTTGCAACTAGCTATAAAATGATGTTATGAATTTATTTGTAGTCTCAGAATTTCCTATGGAGGTCTAGTTCACTTGGTCACCCCCTAGCAGAACACAACACATGAAAACTAACAGAAACAAACACTATTTAGTTTTTAAAACCATCCTATTTTGAGTTTTAGCTCAGCTTCGCTACATGAGTTCTATAAGGTGTTGTTACATTTAGGAATAACTCGTTTAATAGTCAAACTGACAAGCTCCTTTCATTTGTTGAGATAAACACCTTTTCTTCTCCCACTCTTCCTTAAAGTCCCTATGAGAATTTCTCTCTTGTACCAGCCATTCCTGTTTCTTATTTTATGATCTAATGATTCATCAGTGTAATTGTGTTTTTGAATTGTGCAATGAAATATTATGTTATTACTTTGGGGCCCTAAGAGCTTAAATTAGTGTAAATATGGCTTATCTTGTTCTTCCGGTGTGTCTAAAAAATAGAAATATTACATGACTAATATCCTTAGTTTAATTTGTAATATACAACATGTTGATATGTCCTGATAAGTTAGCCCCAGTGGCCATGAGTTAGATTATTATTGCACACTTTTGGGGGTCTTAGTTTTTTTTGTCTATTCTTTTCAATGATGTCAAAATGGAAAAATAAGAATAGAGTACGGGTGAGGTGTGGGGTGCATGAACTATGCTTGTCAACATCAAAGGGAAGTTTGTTGGAAAATTAACATTGCACTTTCATAGTTTTGATGACTGACAAAGTGAACCATATTCAAAGACATAGTTTTGTTTTCACCAGTACAGGTAAATCGGGTTCATATGGATAAACAATGAAGATTGTTCATAGACATTCAATAAATCAAATAAGAAAAGTGAGTATCGCCAGTGTAGAGGGATTCAAGTCCAAGTAGAAGTCTTACAATGCAGTAGTCTAAAAAGAAACCAAATATAGTTTCCTTGTGGGACTCAAAAATCCAGCTAGAGAAGGCTAAGATAAATGAGTTTGAAGCAAACTAGGACAAAAAAATCTACCATACAAATAAACGACAAGGTGGAGGAGAAGGATTGACGATTGTAAGCCAAACATCATATATCCTTGAAAAGCAATAATCAATTAGAGTTATAAAAAGGTGAGACAACAGAAGATCTAGAATAATTTCTATGAAGTTAGAAGATTGAGCCTGTACTTTGTCTTTAACTTGGTGTTCAGAGAAAAATATGATTGTGAAGTGCTTGAGAGATAGTCTAGACCAGAATTCGTAGTCTATGTAGTGCATGTTGATTGGAGTAAATCAATGTGCATGAGGTAGTAGAGTTAGTCCCTTTGATTATCGAGTTGTAATCTAAAACTTCTCTTTGAAGTTTAGTGAAGTTGATTGAATATCCTATTTAATATATCGTGATTTTTACTCCCTTGAGTAAGGAGATCTTCTAAGATAATTTTGTGTGTCTGCAGCTTTACCTAACTTGTGTAATAGGTGACTGGTTTAGCCAGCTAAAATATAAACATGTGGTGATTATTATAGAGTACTACACTAGTAGTATTTCTATAGCTTTTTTCTTCCTAAAGTTTTAGTAACCGACTTTTGCTTTATGCAAATACTCTCTCCGTCTTCGGTGATTTAGTTTGATTAGTATGGAGTTTAAAAATATAGAAAAATTTTGTAATGTTATAAAATTATTTTTAAAATTAATAAATTACAAAAAAAAGAGTACATATTTGTGAACTTTTTATTAAATAAGTAGATCTGAGTAAAATATTGATAAGATTATTAATTTTTTGTTAAATAAAAAAATATGTCACTCTTTTTTAAATTGACTAAAAGAAACAGTGTTTTGTATAATTTGGGACAAAGGAAATACTTGACTATTGTAATCTCTCCATGTTTTTATGTCACGCCCCATCTTGGGAGGCATGACTGACACCTAATGCCACACTGGGATCTGGGCTGACCTGTCTAGGCACAGACACCTCTGGTGCCTAGCAATGACTCAAGATCAAGAAAAACAAATTGCTATATCTCGGCAGTAAACACAGCCTCGAGCTGACAAGACCACATAATACCTGTAAAAGAAAACAGCTAACCCAGCCAACATACATCAATAGGGATCCTATGCGGGCCGATGAGACCACCATGCTATCTAGTTATAACTAAAAGGGAAATAAGAAGCTATACTAGGCCCCACATGGCTCAATACATAGAATAGGACATATATGGGCCCCACTAATCTTGGGCGTATGTAGACGACCAAACTCCATATTTTCAACCGTTTGTGAGTCTGGATAGGGAGAATATTGATGTATTCATGCATGCTTTGAGTAAATTAAGGTTGTTTTTTCTTTTTTCGGATTAATAATTGTGTGGTGACTATTTGCAGGTGGAGAAGACAGAGATGTCAACTGGAGGAGCAAGTTAAACTCCGTGGGGGAATAGGCTAATATTTGGAGGGCGTAAAGAGAGAGTTGAAAGTTCCCCACCGTGTCACGCTAAGGATGATCCGCATTGAACAACGTGCCACAGTACATGGGTGGAGGAAGAAAATTATGAAGAATTAAAAGGCGCAAAACAGTGAAGGAGCGCAATGGCTCCGTGGCACGGAGCTATTTCACCGCGTTGAGCTCCGTGCCACGTTGCTAGTTTATTTCTGGGAAATTTTCCACTTGTATAAATAGAAGACTTAGGCTTTTATTTTGAGATATCTGACATTTTTGCACGAACGTGGGAGGAAGGCAGTTGAGCTGAGGAAAATTCTAAGGTTACTTCTCTTCTCTCTTCTTCAAAATTTCAATTGTTGGTATGAGTATAATTTGTTTGACGATGTTTAATCAACAAATGATTAGCTAAATTACCTCATTCTGAGGTTGAGGCTAATTGCAGGATTGTGTATTTTTATATCAATTCAGCTGAATTCTCTTATTTCATGAAAGATCGCTCTGCTATTCTTGATTTTCATTGCTTTAATGTTTGGCCAACATTAAGGTAAAATTAGAATCCTAATTTGATTCTGAGAGGAAAATTATTAGGGTAGACTTGGAATAAGGGAATATGTTCTTATCTTTGTTGTGAATTAAAGGTGAGATTCGCGTGCAGGATAGAATATACCTGCAACGTCATATTCGGTTATCTAGGGAAACTATTTTGATTCGCCAGAAGATGAGTTATTGCATCACAGAAATGTGCAGTGTAAGGCTCATAATTCAGTAATTGGCTAGAGGTTCAAAAGACCCGAGCCATATTTTACTCTTTCCCGACCATCAACCTAAGAGAGAGGTTAGCTGAGAAATAATATAAATTATACATGCCTGCATGTTACGCCTTAACCTTAGATTGTTCGTGCTATTGTTCAAATCACATTTTCTTATTTTAATTAGTGTTACAGTAAATATTACCCTTTGACAACTTTTAATTTGGTGTGTTATTCATATACTTGCATAAAGAAATTGTGACTACTAAAGTAAAAAAATTTACCTCTAAGCTACAGTCCTTGTGGGTTCGATACCTGGCTTGAAAGAGCCACTATATTACTTGTACGACCACGTGCACTTGCGTGCATTGGGGCATGAACAAGTTTTTGGCGCCGTTGTCGGGGACTGGTATAATTGGTAGATTAATTTTTTTGTGTGTGTTAGTTTGCAAGTTTTATGCAAGTATTGACAACTTGATCTTAGTGGTTACTCTTGCAGGTACTAAGTCTTTTCTGAACGCTGGCAAGAAATAAGGAATTGGTGGATCCCATTTTGGAGCCGGAGAGACAGTTTCATTTACAAAAGAGGGAAGCTCTAGAAAGGAAGTTGCAGTTGTTACAGAGGGAAATTCTGGACCAACAACAGCATCCACCAGTTGGACGGGCTGAGTTAGTGCCTGAAGTGATGGCAGCAAGACCAGTACGCGAGGTGGCAATCCCGCATGCAAATAATGTGACATCCAACAACCGCAGGCCGGAGCCAGGAGGTAGATTTGAGCTGAAACAGAACATGGTGCAGTTATTGCATACCAGCGGACAATTCACAGGTCTTCCTCATGAAGATCCACAGCAGCATCTACAGAATTTTCTGGAGATCAGTGACACGTACATACCCGCTGGAGTATCATCAGATTATGTGAGGCTTACACTATTTCTATTTTCATTGCTGGGAGAAGCGAAGAGGTGGTTAAAGGCTAAACCGCCTAATTCTATTACCACATGGGATGATCTGGAAAAGAAATTCTTAATTAGGTTCTTTCCATCAGGGAAGACAGTCAGACTTAGAAGTCAGATTCTAAGTTTCAAGCAGAGAGATGGTGATAACTTGTACCAGGCTTGGGAGAGGTTCAAGTTGATGTTGAGAGATTCTCCCCACCATCATCAGTCAAATGATATATTGGTGCATACTTTTATAGAAGGCTTGGAACCTCATACCAAAATTTTGTTAGATTCTGCAGCTGGGGGGCAAGCGTTGGAAAAAACATATGAAGAGCTGTATATATTATTGAACCGTATTTCACAAGGTAATCCTGAATGGAATGCTGACGCAACCCGAGGTGTGCTGAAGAAAGCGGCAGGGGTCTTGGAGGTAGATGGACTCACAGTTATTGCTACACGGATAGCTGCATTGCAGAAGCAGATCAACACTCATTTTAGTAGCATGAGCTTGGGGCAGTCACAAGCTCCGGTCAATGCAGTCCAACAGGTATGGTGTGAAGTTTGTGGTAGCAGTGAGCACTCAGCTGATGTATGTGGTGCTAATCCAGAGTTAGTTTATTTTGTTGGCAATGCGCAAAGGGGCAACAGTCAGCAGTACGACAACAATTACAACCCGAATTGGAGGAACCATCCGAATTTTTCCTGGGGTAGTAATAGTCATCAGGGGCAAAGTTCAAATCAGGGCTTGCACAGGAACCAAGGGGCTCATCAGAATTTCCAGCCTCAATTCAGAGGGAATAATGCACCTCCTCAGTCTAGCAACATCGAGGACATGCTGAAGACCATTATAGCTAACCAAGCTCAGATGCAGGCTGACCAAGTAAAATTGACAGCTGACATGAAAAACCAGCAGTTGGCCACAAAGGCTTTGGAGATTCAGTTGGGACAGTTAGCTGGAGCGTAGAATACTAGACCGCAGGGCGGGTTGCCAAGTGATACAGACACAAACCCCAAGCAGGTGAATGATGTCACCACTAGAAGTGGAAAGCAACTGAAGGAGTTGGAACCCGAAAAGCAACCACAGGAAGCTGAAACAATAGAGCAGGCTGAAGAGAATGATAATGTGTGCAGGAGTGGAAAGGCAGCAGATAATGAAAGATCACCGCCCCCTTCCCACAAAGATTGCGGAAGTATAAGGAGGAAGCATGTTTCAAGAAATTTATGGAAGTGTTGAAGCAGGTGCACATTAATCTACCTTTGGTAGATGTTTTGCAGGGAGTTCCTAAGTATGCAAAGTACATAAAGGATATCGTGGCAAACAAGAGCAGACTGACGAAATATGCTACAGTTGCACTTACTGAAGAGTGCACCTCTCGAATATAGAATAGATTGCCTACAAAGCTCAAAGATCCGAAAAGTTTTACTATCTAGATTACTATTGGGCAGACCATTCGAGCTCGTGGTTTGTGTGATTTGGGAGCAAGTATTAACTTAATTCCTACATCTGTATTCAAGAAGTTGGGGTTGGGTAATCCCAGACCCACTACAGTAATCTTGCACCTAGCCGATCGTTCATTGGCAAGGCCAGATGGAATTGTGGAGGATGTGCTAGTGCAAGTGGGCTCCCTTATTTTCCCTGTGGATTTCATAATTCTTGATTTTGAGCCAGATTTGGAAGTTTCATTTATTTTGGTACGTCCTTTTTTGGCAATTGGGCGAGCTCTAATCAATGTAACTGCTGGGCAGTTAACCATGAGAGCTCATGATAAGGTAGAAGTATTTGATGTCTACAAGGCTATGAAGCTACCGACTATTTATGAAGAGTTGTCAGTCATCACTACTGTGGACCAAGAGTCCGCACTTCAGCTTATTGGTCCAAAGGAACCCTTGGAGAGAGCATTGGTGGGACATGGTCAGTCAGGGGATGGTGCAACATATGAAATGGTTCAAGCTCTGAATGAGGCAAAAATGTTCTTCCGAAAGCAGGAGTTTGAGCCCTTGCAGTGGTCCTTAGAACCATCACCAAAGCCATCAATAGAGGAGGCACCCAAATTAGAGATAAAAGCATTGCCTCCATACCTGCAATATGTATTTTTGGGAGAAGATGGCACATTGCCGGTCATTATTTCAGCAGAACTGATAGATTCACAGGTGCAAGAAGCGTTGTGGTCCTGAGGAGGTGAAAAAGAGCTATGGGATGGCAGATGTCAGACATTCGGGGAATCAGTCTAGCTTTCTGCATGCACAAGATATTGATGGAGGAAGGATCTAAGCCAACTGTACAACATCAAAGGAGGCTGAACCCGGTGATGAAAGATGTAGTCAGGAAGGAGGTGATTAAGTGGCTAAATGCAGAAGTGGTGTATCCGATCTCAGACAGCGAGTGGGTCAGCCCGGTTCAATGTGTCCCAAAGAAAGGGGGTATGACAGTTGTCACTAAGGAGAAAAACGATTTAATTCCCACTCGAACAATCACAGGTTAGAGGATTTGCATGGATTATAGGAAACTAAATGAGGCCACTCGTAAAGATCACTATCCCATACCATTTATCGACCAAATGTTGGATAGACTTGCAGGGCAGGAGTATTATTGCTTTCTAAACGGTTATTCTGGCTATAATCAAATAGCTATAGCCCTAGAAGATCAGGAGAACACCACATTCACCTGTCCCTATGGGACATACGCCTTCAAGCGTATTCCCTTTGGGTTATGCAATGCACCAGCCACCTTCCAGCGATGCATGATGGAAATATTTCATGATATGGTGGAAGACTATGTTGAGGTATTTATGGATGATTTTTCTGTTTTTGCTAACTCGTTTGCTGTATGTTTGCAAAATTTAGACAGGATTTTGGCGAGGTGTGAAGACTCAAACCCGGTGCTTAATTGGGAGAAGTGTCACTTTTTAGTCAAGGAGGGCATTATTCTTGTCCATAAGGTATCTCATAGAGGTTTGGAGGTTGATCGTGCAAAGGTTGAGGTGATTGAGATGCTACCACCACCAGTATCGGTTAGGGGTGTCCGCAGTTTCTTAGGACATGCTGGCTTTTATAGACGGTTCATTCGGGATTTCTCAAAGATTTCTAAACCAATGTGCCGATTATTAGAAAAAGATGTGAAGTTTGAGTTTGGCACAGAATGTGTGAAAGCATTTGAGGAGCTGAAGAAGAAGCTGGTGGAAGCTCCCATTCTCATTGCTCCTGACTGGGAACATCCCTTCGAGCTGATGTGTGATGCCAGTGATGTTGCTGTAGGGGCGGTATTGGGGCAGAGGAGGAAAAAGATTTTTCACTCCATCTACTATGCAAGAAAAACGCTAGATGCTGCGCAGGTGAACTACAAAGTCACTGAGAAGGAGATGTTGGCACTTGTTTATGCATTTGACAAGTTTAGGTCCTATCTGGTTGGGATAAAAGTGGTGGTACACACGGATCATGCTGCAATTCGGTACTTATTAGGCAAGAAAGATGCAAAGCCCAGGTTAATTAGGTGGATATTATTGTTGCAAGAGTTTTACTTGGAAATCCGAGAGAGGAAGGAAAGTGAAAATCAGGTCGCGGATCACCTATCACGAATAGAGGACAGGTCACATGTGAATGAGGTTGAGTGCATCCGGGAAGAGTTCCCTGATGAACAACTCTTGGCACTGAAGGAGGCGGAACTCCCTTGGTATGCAGATATAGTAAACCTGATAGTAAGTGGAGTATACCCACCAGAGGCAACCGCTCAACAAACAAAGAAGTTGAAGCATGAGTCCCGGTACTATATGTGGGATGAGTCTTATTTATTCAAGCAAGGACCAGATCAAGTAATGAGACGGTACATTCCAGAGAGTCAGATAGGTGAGGTGTTGAGAAGCTGTCATTCATCACCGTATGGCGGTCATCATGGAGGAGAGCGTACCGCTCATAAAGTGCTCCAATCTAGTTTCTTTTGGCCAACATTATTCTAGGATGCATCAGCATATGTCAAGTCCTGTGATCAATGTCAAAGAACGGGGACAATCAGCAGGAAACATGAGATGCCATTGCATAACATCTTGGAAGTTGAGGTATTCGATGTGTGGGGGATAGATTTTATGGGTCCCTTTCCACCATCATTTGGTAATCAATATATTCTGGTAGCCATAGATTACGTGTCTAAATAGGTTGAGGCAGCAGCTTGTCCCACGAATGATACCAAGGTGGTGGCTAAATTTGTGAAAAAGCAGATTTTTACCAGATTTGGAACTCCACGAGCAATTATCAGTGATGGAGCTTCACACTTTGTTAATGCCTGTTTCCGAAATTTGTTGGCTAAATATGGGGTGCAGCATAAAGTGGCTACAACATATCATCCCCAAACTAGCGGGCAAGTAGAAGTGTCAAACTGGAAGTCAAGAAGATTTTGCAGAAAACGGTGAATGCTCAACGTAAGGATTGGGCCAGCAAATTAGATAATGCTTTGTGGGCATATAGAACTTCTTATAAGATGCCAATTGGGACTTCACCGTATCGGTTAATTTACGGGAAGGCATGTCATCTACCCGTAGAGCTGGAACATCAAGCCTATTGGGTTGTGCGGAAGTTGAACATGGATCCCGAGTTAGCTGGAAAAAAGCGGTTGCTGCAATTGTGTGAGTTGGATGAGTTTCGATGGCATGCATATGAGAGTGCTAAATTGTACAAGGAAAAAATGAAGAGGTGGCATGACAAGCATATAGTGCATCGAATATTTGATCCTGGCCATATGGAGTTGCTATTCAACTCCAGGTTGAAGTTATTCCCGGGAAAGCTGAGATCTAAGTGGTATGGACCATTTGAGGTAGTGAGGATGACCCCGTACGGGGCAGTTGAATTGTGGAAAAAAGATAAAAGTGCCACATTCTTAGTAAATGGTCATAGGTGTAAGCACTACTGGGGTGAGGGCGTGAATCGAGAGAAGATGTCTATCACCTTAGCGGATGAATGAATGTGAGAGGCGTCGTGCCGCGACGGTAAATCAGGCGCTGCACGGGAGGCAACCCATGAATGTAATGTAATGTAATAGTTAGAAATTAATGTTTAAAAAAAAGTCATGCCATGACTAAAACTACGACACTAGGTGGGAGGCAACCCACTATTTTCTAATTAATTGGTGTTTTTGGATGATTTTCAGGATGTACGGAGCCCAAACAAAATTTGTGGAAGTGTGAGCCAAGGTAAGGTTTTGGAAGAATAAGGACAAAGGGCAGAGGGCCTCCGCGATAGTTCCGTGGCACGGAGATGGTCCTCCGCGATGGCCTCCGTGCCACGTTGCTAGTTTGTGCAGATGTGCCCCACTTTCCAGTAAGCATCCGCGATAGGTCTGTGGCATGGAGATGGGCCTCCGCGATGGCCTCCGTGCCACGTTGAGGTTATAAGGGCGATTGGTTCACTTAAAAAAACCGGGTCAACCCGACTGAAAAAACCCCTTTTTAACCCTAAAATCTGCACATTGGCCTCATTTTTCTCAATCCTCCGCGACAAAAACCCTATTCCCCTCTCCCCCTTGAGCGTGCCATGCTGGATCATCAACAAATCATTCCCTCTTCTTCACAACTAAGAGTAACAGGTATGTTTGAGTGTTCTTCTTCCATTTTTATGCAAATTTCTTAGCATGAACACATGGTAAGTCAAAATTCCACCCTAAGTCATGGGAACTTGATTAAATCAAGTTTTTATGGGAAAATAAGGCATTTAGGATAGTAATTGCTCTATACACTCAATAATGACATGATTATTTTTGCACTTCATATGTTATCTACATGTTGAGGCTGCGTGATAAGTTGAAAGAAGAGGAAAAAGAGGAAAAAACCCAGAAATTGGGCCATTAAATTCTTGTGTTCTTAGAATTGGCAATAGAAATTAACTATGAGGTGTTTGAAAGGTTGTGGTAAAGATGACCATGGGATAGTGAAAAATGAACAAAGAGAGGGAATTCATGCCTAAATTATGTCGTTAATGTGCACAGTGTTACATATGTCATTTTGCATAATCTCTATTGTGGAAAATAATGGTCTCTGTAAATGTGGGCATGTAAAATCCAAAAGGCTAGTGGTCCTCAGTGTAATTTTCAACTGCTTTAAGGCTGAGTCAAGCAATATTGACTTCATGAAATTGCTAGACTAATGAACATGAGAAATTTAATTGTACGAAGTCAGAGTAGTACAAGAAAATTGCTCCATCTAATGTTTCTTATGTAGTACGCCCTATTAGAAGATGTTGTATAATGTTGTGTTTGCTTTATCTTGTCAAAATGGTGATTCAGATTAAATTTGGGAGTAGCTAGTCATGGAAGTGTAAAGAAGGGGAATTCTGAGTACCCGACTGATTATGACTCGTGAAACCACGCTAGCAACTAAGTGTGGGCTGACCAACTGAAGCCCGACCTTAGTATTGGCTAGCCATTTTTGTTACTGACAATGTGAATGTATGATTTTGGCTGAACAGGAAAGATGTCGGCTCGACAGGATAAGGGAAAAGGCGTCTCAACTTCTGGCACGAGCAGAAAAAGGTACAGAATGGGCTTAGCTGTTCCAGCAGCCCCACCAGTTCCCAGGGGCCAAAGAAGGCAGTTCGGCACTAGATGGGTGGTGGAGGAAGGTAAAAAGTGGTATGGAAAGCATAAGAGTCAAAATACTTTCTCGAAGAGCAAATTGAGCGGGACCATTTGGCACAAGAGTTCCCCCGAATACTGTACAGGATACACGCCTTGGGTATGGACTTCATCTTTAATGCACCCAGGGAGTGTAATTTACACATGGTGCGGTAATTCTACGTGAATTGGGACCCTACTCTACGCAGCCACACAATCAAGATTTGGGGGCAGGTGGTTCCCTTGGAAGCACATCATTTAAATGCCATCTTGGGGACACCGGACACAGACCCACATCCTCTCTGCCATCTGAACATCACACCACCATATGCTGATATCCGCCACACATTATGTGGACAAAAATCATCAGCCAGGTGGAGGCGTCATAAGGAGAAAGGGTACCACCAAACATTTCCATATTCATAGATGAACAGGGAAGCCAAAGTATGGTTGAAGATTGTTTGCACTTGCCTCATTTTTGGGGTGCATATGACTGATGTAACCTGTGACAGAGTTTGTCTGGTATACGCCTTGATGAAAGGCATGGAGATTAATGTTGGGGCAGTGATCATATCAGCCATGAAAAAGGCTAAACTGCATCAGGGGCACAGATATGGGTTTGGTGGTCTACTCACTACTTACCTCAGAAGCCATGACATTGAAGAAGAGGCTCTAGACTACAGACCGAGGTTCGACCGGCGTGCTTTGGACGTGACAAAGACTAAGGCACCAGAGACCATATATGGCCCTGTGCTCACATTAGCAGAGCGACACGCTCGTGATGATTGCTATGCCGCCAGGATGTTTGGACTGCAAATGCTACAGCTGCGTATAGGTGGACGGCCCGCAACAGAGGATGAGTTGTGGCAGGTGGACATGGATTACCCAATGAATGAGCATGCTCGAGCCATGTGCAGGATTGGCCCAGCATTTGTAGAGCCAGTGGACGATGATGTACCCACCGATGAGGAGAGACGTCGTGATGACTCAGACATTGAATCAGATGAAGATGAAGGAGATAACTCAGACCTCGATGACGAGGCATTGGCACCGGATGAAGAAATTGAACCAATTGATTGATCAGGGAGTTTTTACCACCCTAACTATGTTCTTCAATTGATTTGTGCAAACACTGAAGACAGTGTTCACTTTAAGTGCGGGGTGGAGGTTATCTTATGTTTGTTTATCTGTGTGGGTAATTATTGTGGCATGTATAATCTGATTGGTAGTAGTATGTTTGTTTATGTGTGTGATTTTATGACTGTGGCATGTATAAACTGGTTTGTAATAGATACTAAGCTCTGTCCTAGGGCGCTTTGCTGTGCTTGTGAAGAACTTTTTTTCATTATTTTATTTTATTTTATTTTTATTTTTATTTTTATTTTTAATTTTAATTTTAATTTTTTTTGTGTTTTGGGTTTCTTGATTTTTGTTTTCGGTGCTTTTTTCGAGGATAGTTCCTTTGAATCGAAGTCATAGGTAGAGACTATTCCTTATGATGGATGGATGACGACCGTCTTAAGGGAATTTAGTCGCGTTAGGAAATAGACAATAAACTCGTCATTACTGGGCTAAAGCATTTCACTCGGTTAGATACTAGACTTCATGGAAAATGCATTTGGATAAGCAAATGGTTAACTCTAAGCGGATCACATAGGTAGTGATGTTCAACTCTAAATTGCTGAATTTTAGGCTTAATTTTGCTTGTCACTCAATATGGATGTAATCATGAAAGGAGTATAAGCTAACCAAAAGTTACCCTCTATGCCATGTATGGTGAGAACTAGTTATAATTCATGCAAACTAACATCTAGAATTTGCCTTGTGTGTACAAAAAGTCGGAAATGACATTAAGCTTAGAGGACATGATTAAGGCACTTCTTTGTGAACCGAGATAGTTTACCTATTTCATTCAGTGTCCCTAACCTTAATGATTTCCCCTAGTGAGCCCAGTTTGAGCTTTTGAGACTAATTTTATTGAAACAACCTCACTAAGAAAGCTTACCCCATTTGTTCAAATAGCCTCAATGTCGTTTTAATCCCAATAGATCCTAATGCACTTTACAAAGGCAACATGAAAAAGGGGAAAGAAGGAGTGTGGGTGCTCCAATTGTAATCATAAGCTATATATATACAAGTTCTTGTTATATTTAGAAAAATTAAAATAAAATAAAATAAAATAAAAAATTTATAAGGTATATATTTAGACATTTGTGTATATAGTCTGTTGATAAGTTCAGTCAAGGGTACAAATTTTGTACATCTAGGAAGACACTTTGAAAGGAGTTAAAGTGAATGGCGAAAGAAGTAAGTTGCTAAAAAGCAAAAATGTGGAATTGTCCTAAAGTGTAGAAGGAGATGAGTCACTACAACCCAAATAATCCTACTAGTCGCTTAGTCGACATTACAACCTGGAAAAATTCCTTTTGATCCTATAAGTGATGCTATGATCGGTTGAGTAGAACACTAAAAGCAAACTCATGATGCATTAGATTCGCTTGGAATAATCTTTGGAGTGTGAGCGATTCAGTGCATAATGTGCTTAAGTATGATTATCTTGGTTTCACGGAAATAGAACCATTGTACATCAGTGAAGGCATATGCTGGGGGACTTTTGGTTAAGCTAATACTGTGCTATTGTGATTCAGACATGTTGGCCAGATTTTCAGTTAAAGAGTTATTCATTAGGCTTGTGTGATTCTGCTCATGAGAATAATGAATGAATACCTTGCTTGATGAAGTTAACGGTACTCCATGATTAAAGTATTTAGCACAACTAGATGTGAGTTACTTTGGTCCCATAATGATGGTAAAGTAGTTGCAATCATGTCAAGGATACTAAAAGCTTGTTTGAGGACGGACAAGGGTATAAGTGTGGGGTAGTGATCTTGGCGTATGTAGACGACCAAACTCAATATTTTCAACCCTTTGTGAGTCTGGATAGGGAGAATATTGATGTATCCATGCATGCTTTAAGTAAATTAAGGTTTTTTTTTCTATTTTCGGATTAATAATTGTGTGGAGACTATTTGCAGGTGGAGAAGACAGAGATGTAAACTGGAGCAGCAAGTTAAACTCCGAGGGGGAATAGGCTAATATTTGGAGGGCGTAAAGAGAGAGTTGAAAGTTCCCCACCGTGTCACTCTAAGGATGATCCGCGTTGAACAACGTGCCACAGTACATGGGTGGAGGAAGAAAATTATGAAAAATTGGAAGGCGCAAAACAGTGAAGGAGAGCGATGGCTCCGTGGCACGGAGCTTAAGCTCCACGATGGCCTCCATGCCACGTTGAAGGAAATTCCAGCCTTGCCCAGATTCTAGTGAGCCCTCGCGATGGCTCCATGGCACGAAGCTATTTCACCGCGTTGAGCTCCGTGCCACGTTGCTAGTTTATTTCTGGGAAATTTTTCACTTATATAAATAGAACACTTAGGCTTTTATTTTGAGATATCTGACATTTTTGCACGAACGTGGGAGGAAGGCAGTTGAGCTGAGGAAAATTCTAGGGTTACTTCTCTTCTCTCTTCTTCAAAATTTCAATTGTTGGTATGATTATAACTTGTTTGACGATGTTTAATCAACAAATGATTGGCTAAATTACCTCATTCTGAGGTTGAAGCTAATTGCAGGATTGTGTATTTTTATATCAATTCAACTGAATTCTCTTATTTCATGAAAGGTTGTTCTGCTATTCTTGATTTTTATTGCTATAATGTTTGGCCAGCATTAAGGTAAAATTAGAATCCTAATTTGATTCTGAGAGGAAAATTATTAGGGTAGACTTGGAATAGGGGAATATGTTCTTATCTTTGTTGTGAATTAAAGGTAAGATTCGCGTGCAGGATAGAAATATACCTGCAATGTCATATTCGATTATCTAGGGAAACTATTTTGATTCGCCAGAAGATGAGTTATTGCATCACAGAAATGTGCAGTGTAAGGCTCATAATTCAGTAATTGGCTAGAGGTTTGAAAGAACCGAGCCATATTTTACTCTTTCCCGACCATCAACCTAAGAGAGAGGTTAGCTGAGAAATAATATAAATTATACATGCCTGCATGTTATGCCTTAACCTTAGATTGTTCGTGCTATTGTTCAAATCACATTTTCTTATTTTAATTAGTGAACAGTAAATATTACTCTTTGACAACTTTTAATTCGATGTGTTATTCATATACTTGCATAAAGAAATTGTGACCACTAAAGTAAAAAAAATTTCCTCTAAGCTACAGTCCTTGTGGGTTCATTACCTGGCTTGAAAGAGCCACTATATTACTTGTACGACGACGTGCACTTGCGTGCTTTGGGCCGTGAACACCCACATGGTCAACAACAACTAACTAACTAAATACTGTGGTTTTCAAGCCTCTAAGGATAGAAATAATGGTCGGGATAGGGCCCCGGCTTACCCAAATGCTATATAAATGAAAGACTGTAATCTCTACAACCTTCCAACTCCGGATGAAAGGAGCTGGCCAAATTGTTGACGCTGAACAACTGCTAATGGAGATCCTGAACTCTATTCATCTAACCTGTAGGCAAGTATGCAGCGCTCCATAGTTGGGCGTCAGTACAATATGTACTGAATATGTAAGGCAATAATAAAAAGTTGAGTAGAAGTTGTTAAAGACTGAAAGTAAGTAGAAAGAAGGGGTAGAAGTTAACCTGGAAGTTTGCTTATTCATAACCTGCATTTAGTAAAACACTACACATATATGAGCTAAGATTGTACAATCATATCTTCATAAGCTATAGCTAGCAGACAAAAACACAAACAAGAACCTAACCTACCCCCCATAAAGATGAAAGGTACAAATAACACAGAAATTACCTACCGGGGCCCCCATAAGCCCTGAAAAGTACCATGCAATCTATATACCCCTATCCAGGTTTCTATGACTCCACTGGTGCTACAGTCAACCTACTGGTCCCCTAGGTCTGCAACTGAGCCCACTCGGCTCCTGATCTGTAGCTGTGTTTGAGTCTGGTAGACTCCTGATAACTGCATCCTTGGCACTAGGTTCGACGAGGGTCAGTGATGCCGATACGATATAAAAATGATAGTACAGCCATGGAATGGACTGTAATATGTCCCTTGGGCCTCTACATCGTCCCTTGGGACGGCATATCACTCCTTGGAGCAACATCATATAGCCTCGTAGGCGTTGACACAGCTAGTAACCTTGGGGTGGTCACGGAAGGCTCCTAGGTGAGGGCAATCCCATCTGGTGTGCCATACTGAAGTCTCAATCTAGCCACTCAAAAGGCGTATCTGGACTTTTGGGCCTAACGCAACCGCTACTAGCAGGCACACCCCGTGTACCTGTATCTGATCAGAGGATCCTGATAGTGATCATAATCTCTAATGGTCTAGACCGAATGGGGTGAGATCTAAAGTGGCCTAACAACACTCTAAATATCCTGCTCGGACAACTATAACTCATAAGAAACTATAGGGTCGCAGACGACCAATTACTTAGTTCCTTTGCTTAGAATGGTTGTAGGGCTGCTACTGACCGAACATGCTTCTGAGCGGTCGGCCCCTAATCCTCCACAGGCAGCTTACTGAAATTCTTAGCCTAAGGGTAATACTATACTAACATGGTTCTAGCCCTTTAGACCTTAACTTGGTCTGCTTAAATCTTATATGACCTTTCTGTGTGATTCCTAACCTGGTAGGTGAGTTTATATGGACTTAGCCACTAATGGCAACTTATACCTGAGTATTTTATCAAAGCAGGCTGGGGTGTTGGCCCACCTCCAACTGCTAATAAGGACCCCTCCTTAGGGTACCCACGGGTCTATCTGACTTGAACAACTGGGATGGCTTCCTAAGCAACTTGTATGACGGATACTAAGTCAACTGGAACTGATAGTCACTGGTAGTAGCTAACTAGATGGTAGGCTGTCACTCAGTTCACTAGACAACCCTAGTGCTGTTGAATCTAAAGTATGGCCATCCTATCTAAATTTCTGGCCCTAGGGCGTGAAGGTACGCTAGTGGCCTTTAGGCGTGCTTCACTGACAATACAGACGTCTAACTAAAAGTCATATCGTCTGGCTGCACCCGATACTGTCTAACCTATGAAATCAGGCCCAATAACTAAACCTAAACTTCTGAGGCCTTAGCATGACAACAAGATATCAAAATTCTATTAATACAGTAGACAGACGGACAGGGGAGTCTCTATGTGAAATTCTCCGAAAACTCAAAGACCAAACCCGGGACTTAAATCAGAGAAAATTGGAAAATCTACACCAGGTAACAAAACGAGTCATTATGTGATCCATGGGGAGTGACCATGAGGTATTAAGTGACTCGTGGTGAGGCCTGGGAGTTTAGTTTGAAATTTGGTGTTTGGTTGACCACGATTCGTGAGATGACCCGTGGTCAAGGATAATTTGAAATCGAAAAATGTTAGGTAGTGAACCTAACGATTTGTTACCACGAGTCGTGGTCCATTCCACGACTCGTTAGTTGACTCGTGGTCAGGTCTTGGTCAGGAATTAGGGGAGGTAGACATTGTACCCAACTGGTCCTCACCACGACTCGTTTGGGACACCACGAGTCGTGGTGTCACCCGTCACGACTGGGTCTATCTGAAAATTTCACCCATGAATAGAAATCTCAATCTGAGATATGTGGGACCCTACAGAATTTTGAGGTGAATTGGCAAAGTAGCCAATGAGCTGGAATTACTTTGAGAGTTGGCTTCTATGCACCCAGTATTCCATGTGTCACTATTGAAGAAATGCATTGGTGATCCAACTTCAATTGTACCATTGGGCAGTGTAGAAGTAAAGATATTCTCTCATACGATGAGGTCCTAGTCCAGATCCTTGACCGTCAGGTTTGTAAGTTGGGGAACAAGGAGGTAGCTTCAGTCAAGGTCTTTTGGAGAAATCAGCATGTTGAGGGAGCTACATGGGAGGCTGAAGCGGATATGATGGACAGATACCCCTATTTGTTCCCTTCCAACTCAGTTTCAGTTCAAGGTATCAACTCCCTTCCCAAAACTGCTTTTAGTTCATATGTTGCAATTTCTTTCATGTAAATGAACATGTGCATGATTAGTGAATTCAGTTTAGACTTGTGATTCAGTTTAGAGATAGTCATTTTGCTAGCTTTCACTTTTCATGATCAGTATTTGGGTATAAAGATTGCCAATCTCTGTTTCCCTGTATGTTTTCCAACATTCGACGATGAATGTTCCCAAGGGGGAGATATTATAATGCCCCAGAAACTCAAAGACCAGACCCGGTACTTAAATTAGAGAAAACTAGAAAATCTGCACCAAGTCACAGAACGAGTCATTTTGTGACCCGTGGGGAGTAACCACGAGTCGTTAAGTGACTCATGGTGAGGCCTAGGAGTTTAGTTTGAAATCTGGTATTTGTGTGACCATGGGTGTTACCATGAGTTGTGGTCAACCCCCACGAGTCGTGAGATGACCCGTGGTCAGGGATAATTTGAAATCGGGAAATGTTAGGCAATGCACCTAACGATTTGTCACTATGAGTCGCGGTCCATGCCATGACCCGTTAGGTGACTCGTGGTCAGGTCTTGGTCAGGAATTAGGGGAGGTATACAGTGTACCCAATGGGTCCTCACCACGACTCGTTTGGGACACCACGACACCCGTGGGGACTCCAAGGTGTTTATGGCAGTGTAGTCCATGAGAGGTAACCATGAGTTGTGGTCACTAACCACAACTCGTTAGGTCCCTCGTGGTGACCATACGTATTTTCCAGGCAGTGCACCTCACGACTATGACAACGAGTCGTGGTCACTGACCATGACCCGTTAGGTCACTTAGGAGGACTGACAATCAGTTTTTTCCTGTGAGTTTTTGAGGGCCTTTCAGTAAATTCCTACCCTTCTAAACTTTAAGCTACATCATTTTAGCATATTTTCAAACTTATTAGTGGGGTTAAACGGTTTCTTTCCTCATTCCCCTCTCAGACCTTCAGAAAATAGATCGTAGAACTTCTCTCAGAGTTTTTCAGAGCAAGAGCTATGGTAATCTTTTCTCCTTATTTTCTCAAGGAATTCTTCGGGCTTTTTCACCAGGTATGTGGGAATTCAACAAGGGAATAGTTCTTCCCTTGTGTCCCTAAATTTCTCCCTATTTCTCTCTATTAGTGGAAGCCTGAAATTACTGAATGTTAGGACATTGCTTTTCATACTTCATCTAAATCATATGAAATATTATACCATGTTAATGTTAGATATTTTCCATCAGTTTGTGATTGATATGATGTTAAATCTTGTGAAGTGAAATTTAGCCCTATTTTCTGAACTAGAAAAATCCTGAATTTGCATTAGTGCTTGAATATCGAATTTTAGATTGATTTTATCCGTGTTGGGAACTCCCGTGTTATTAGTAGCATTGAATATCAATCAGAATATTTTAAATTCAGTTTTAGTAAGAACAATCGAATTCTCAGTGTCAGTCAGAAAATGTCAGTTGATTAGTTTGACTACGGAATTTCCTGAGGTGTCAGTAGTACCTCCCAGTTATCAGAATCAGATTTAGAATTCAGTTTCATTGGTCCACTAGGTATGCATGAAACTTTAGATATATAGCTCTGACTAGCCTTAACACCTAGTATCAGATTTTAGTTTGTTCTGTGGACGGTTATGACGCTTCTAGATAAGCAGCTCTGACCAGTGTTAGAACCCAGTTTTAGAATCTAGTCCGATAAGACTCTCAGGGTACTTTTAGATGTGTAAACGTGACTAGTATTGGGCCTCAATTTTGAGCTATCAGCCTAGAATTCATTCTAGGACTATCCAGTGGGAGTAGGACTTAGTACTGAGCGGACTGGGGTTCCAGTGCACCAGGTTCCCAGAACTAAATTGCTAGCGTAGGTTGTAGTATTTATTGGCCTGATTGGCCCTAGACTTTTGTGATCACCCAGTTCATGCCTTTATACCCTGGAAAGGTATATTGGGTCCTACCAATGGGGTGTATACATCGGACTCCACGTCTAACTCACGTGGTTATACGTCGGCTATAAACTCTCCCACTTGTCAGTTCAGTCCAGTTTTAGTTCAGTTCAGATCAGTATCCTAGACTTAGAACATGTTGTGACCATCAGACAGAGTCTTTTAGACCACCTTAGTACTTTAGTTATTCAGTTCAGTAGCTTTAGTTGGTCATTCCATGTCTTTTCAGTTTAGTATTTTTCTTTTATTTATCCCATTTTATTATGTTTCTCTCACTTACTCAGTACATTCAAAGTACTGATGCATACTTTTATGCTGTATCATTTTATGATACAGCTGCAGGATCTCAGTCTCAGCTTCGTTAGTCGACCGCTCATCGAAGCCATCAGCTATTCTAGTTGGTGAGTCCTCATACTCCGAGGATGGAGATTTATTTATTTCAGCTATATTTTTATTCCTTCTATTTAGATTTGGAGTTAGTTGGGGCCTTGTCCCATCAACTCATCAAGCATAGTGGCTTTCAAACTTGGATTGGTATTTCAGACTTGTAGTGTTGTTCTAATATATTCAAATACTATGAACTAGCTTTATTTCTTTCAAATATTTATATTTTCGCTTTAAACTTTTGTTGTATGTATTTTTGTGTTACTCAGAATGTCGGTGTATGATAGACCAGGGGTTAACTTGGGGTCACTTGTAACTTCAAGTACCGTATTCCGTCCAGGGTGTAAACTCAGGACGTGACACTATGACACTCCTAGCGTGAGCCACTCTTAACATACTCTTTCCCAACAAAGGGTACTGCAATATACTCTCGATACGCTTTTTAGAAGCTAACTACAACCTATATATATATATATGTAGTCTACAGACGATAGCCGACCACAACATATCTAATCATAATCTACTAATAGCAACTATTTGCAACATATGGAACCATTATTTCCATTCAAGAACATAAGTCGTATCATTATACGATGAGAATAACTTGCCGAAGAGATAAGCCTTACATACCTCGAATGCCGACTTTCATTCAGCTGGCAAGTTTCAACTTGCAATCGGCGGTTCCTTCCAACTGTAACCTTTATACTGAGAGAATAGGACTAATTTCAATACTAAATACGGCAAAAAAATGAAAACTTTCAATAATAATAACAACTATAATTCAACTCCGAATAACTCGGCCGAAAACCTATAATTTCTCAAGAGTTTGGAAGGATAAACGCTTACCTAATCCCTGTGGCCGTTTATAATCCAATTTGGAGAAATTCCGACAACCTTTACTCGGCAGCATTTAGGTATGCCGGGCGAATTTTCAAGAAATAACTCCATAGAAATGCTTCCCGTAGGCCTAAAACTCGTTTCCTGAAGTTAATTTGAGATTGGACGGTGTTTGGTAGCATAATCGAACAAAGAATTACTAAAATTTACGTCCCTTTTCGTTCTTGGACGAGAGGAATATTGAGGAATGCCTAGAAATTAAATCAAAGGGGTATATATACATGTGTGGAGCGGTGGACGGGGTGTGCCTCGCGCTACCCAAAGTGCCACAAGGAGATGCATAAGGGCCATGTACATGTACTAAGAACTGAAGTTGTAACTGATTTCATACACTGTATTGACTATCTGCTGATAACTAAGACTGAATTCTGCTAAGACTGATTTAAACTATATCTTGAAACTATACGGAGCTGAGCTGAACTGATATCGTAAACTAAGGGAGACATTCTTTGCTATGGAGAGTCCCTGACTGACTAAGGGAAACATTCTCTACTATGGAGAGTCCCTAACTGACTAAGAGAAACATTCTCTGCTATGGAGAGTCCCTGACTGATAAGGGAAACATTCTCTACTATGGAGAGTCCCTGACTGACTAAGGGAGATATTCTCGGCTATGGAGAGTCCTTGATTGACTAAGGGAAACATTCTCTGCTACAGAGAGTCCCTGACTGACTAAGGGAAATATTCTTTGCTATGGAGAGTCCCTGACTGAATAAGGGAAATATTCTCGGCTATGGAGAGCCCCGATTATACTAGAACATGGAGGTCACTAGTCTGACGTCATTCGTCTAGTCTAAGTTACTCCAGTTAATTGGAGACATGAGCATTCAACTAACTACATCATACTGAATTCATTTAGAGTTGATTAAGGCTACTTTCTACTAACAACAAGCCTAAAAGTCTGAAGGATCATTCTCATGCTTTATCATCATAGTCCTGAATCATCATTTAACTCATACATTCTACATTCATGAGACATCGATATGATCAGATCATACTTTAAACATATCCACAACATTTAAATCCCGAGTTCATAGCATATGAAGTATATCTTAGATTCACGTAAGATCTGTAGGTCTAAGTCATACTTTAACATATACCCGAATCATAGTGAAGGCATATACATGTTTCAAATCCACCCAAGCCCGTAAGTTCTAATCATACCTCAACACATCTATTAAATCATATATTTTAGATTTACGGAAACCCATATGATCGGCTCATGCTTTAAACATATATAATGAGTTCATGGTAAGAGCATGTGAATATTTAATGAACCCCATTTCAAAATTTATGTTAAATCATGGTGAAAGTTCTAAAATCATGCTTTTTACATATCATGTAGATATTTTGAGAAGGTGTAAGTAACTTCATAAGCATACACGACTATTAACCACGAAGGGTCTTAGAATTCGGGGAGAACATATGAGGATTCATGCATAAAGTGGGCCCTAGAACATGCTTTTCTAAATTCAAAGGATTTGGGTTTTTAGTATAAAAATTTGGGGCACAAGGATAAAACGATGTCCTTGTTAAAAACCCACATACTTGATTAGAAGGAATCCCCCGCTTGAACTTGAACCTTGAAGCCCTTGAAGAAGCCCTAGGTGATCCTTGAGTTTTGAGAGAGGGGAGAAAGAAGAGGTTGAGAGGGTATTTTGATGGAATGAGGAGTTAGGCTATAAGAAACCCTTAAAAACGTCTCATCTTATACTCAAAACGGCGTAGTTTAGGAGTTAGAAGCATAGGATTTTACAAAAACACCCTTAAAAATTTACAGGAAAAATTCATCTGCCGGTCCCCACGAGGCACTCCAAGAGTCGTGGGGTTGACAACGACTCGTGGTGCCAAGTCATGGAGTGCACTGAAAAGATTCTCAAAAATTCCTCGAATCTACCGAAGACTGACTTCACGAGTCGTTAGTAGTCTTAATGACTTGTGGCTCCTCCTGTTACCACTGAAGCCAACAATCCTACTCTTCCTTCCCATGACTTTCATGACGATTCATTGCTTGATACGATGATCCATCCTCTCCTCTCATTGTCACTGTTACACCCCGTAAATTTTAAATGGATAAATAGCCTAAGGGCATGTTGGTTAAGGGATTTAGAAGGAAAAAAAAAAGAAGGTTGATAAATAAAAAGTCGGCCTTTCATCTAAATATGCATATTTACAGCAAAGAACAGGGGAGGATAGTGAAAATGAAAACCCACGACAAAAGTATATAATTTCCTTCCAATTACGCGACGAAACGCGGTCTAAACTCTGTTCCGGCTTAGGTACAGGTGTATAAAGCTGCAGAGAGAAATCCTACGGAGTTGGTTTCGTGAAATTTGGCCGTCGAAACGTCGTGCTACCGAGGTAAAGTAAATAGAATTTCTTTAAATTAGTACCAATGTGTTCCTAGCGTTGCAGTGAGCATTTATTCCTTCTGGACTATCGAGAAATAACGAGTTTTTGATCGTTTTTCGAAAGGTTGAAGTTTGGGATAAATATATATCAAAAGTGATAATTTCTCCCGAATATTAATGTATTTAGTTCTAATTGACGTGTATATGAATGTAGTTGGGAGAAACAGCAGAAGTACCGACGGAAATCACATCGGTCAGTCAGGTACTCAGTGTCACACCCCACCTTGGGGGGTACGACTGGCACCTGGTGCCCTACTAGGACCTGACTTGCTCGACTGTTAAGCCTGGGCGCATCTGGCGCCTGGCTAGCTCTAATTCATATTTCTGGAAACAAAGGGCTATATAACGGCTGTAAACACAGTCCCCGGCCTATTGGCCTATAGCCTCCTGTACTTGTACTAGCAGCTGACAAGAAACATAGTAATTCACGGGAACCTATGCGGGCCGACAAGGCCACCATGTTGTCTAGTTATCTGCAACTCAACGTAACATACTGAAAGCTACGTGACCGGCAAGGTCACCACTACTGGTAAACTATGGCCCCACATGGCCAGCATACAAGAAAGAAAGAGTAAAGGCAACTATACAACTGCACGGCCTCACACGACCGGCTCATCTGACCACAGGGAATATATACAGACTGCAAGCCTCTAGGAACAGTGATAGAACTGATTGAGAAAGGGCCCCGACCTACCCATAATATACAACAAAAAGAACTGAACTACACCTCTGAAATTCAGCCTCCAGATGACTGGAGCTGAATACTCAACCGCTGACAGGGAGTCACGTAGAATCGCCTGCTCGTCTATGAGTACCTGCAGGCAAGTAATGCAGTGCCCCACCGGGCGTCAGTACCGCTGGTACTGAGTATGTAAAGAAATAGCTGAAAAGATATCTGAAATCAATAACATAACTGACGAAACTGAAATAGAAAGAACTAGATTATCTGTCTGATGATGTAAATCGTACCTGTTCTCAATTATGCTGGGAGGGGTAGGTGTCATATCTGGAGACGTATCATTCTACTACTAACCTACTCATGTCTAATATAACATAGCATAACATACATAACATAACATAGCACACACAAACCTTACCCGGCCCCCATAAGCCGGGAGGTACAATCAACACAGAATCTATGTCCCTACCCCGGTCATCCCATCTCCTATAGTGGCTGTAAGCATCCTGCCGGTCCTTGGGTATGCACTTGGGCTCGCTGAGCCCCTGACTATAACTGTACCTGAGTCCGAAGGACTCTAAAATCAACACCCCGGGCGTACCCGCTCGACGGGGGTGTATAAGGGCCGACCAAGGCACAATATGGGGAAACTGGCATCCCATCTTCGTCCCCTTGCGGGATGGCATATCACTCCGTAGAGTGACGTATCCTCGTCCTCTGGCAGACGAGTCGATACAGCTATTAACCCTGGGCGGTCAGGGATGCTAGGTAATCCAACCCCAATCAATACAACGATCTCAACTAGTCATGCTGTCTGTGTATCTCATAAGCTAAGGCTAACAGGGGTAAGGTATCATATGAATCACATGCTGAGCTAATAATAGTAATCTGTAAGTGTCTGATACATGCTGAGACAGGTAAGTACAAATATGAATATAGTCTCCTGTCAAACTGTACTGGAGCAAAGGCTATACAAGAGGGTATTTCAACTGAAAGCTATGCTGTTTACTGAGTTTCTGTATTAGCATGATTTCCTATTTCTAACATGCTTCCTAAACCTTATTTAGTTACTATTCTATGTCTGGAATGCTCTACGGATACTGTACTACTTCGCGGGGTTTCAGCTGAACACAATAATACCTTAACATGGCATATTACATCACATACTGAATATACTGGGCAATCTTAATTACTTACGTCCGAATCTATATCATACGGATAGGTCTCGTACACGTTACAACCCAAAACTTCTCATATTGCACCAATATTCATAATAACACAATAATCGACTTCTGAACATTCTACTGGTCTATAAATTACTATACTGCTTCAATGTTACTCAACTTGCCGAGGAAACTTAACTTTACATACCTTATCTTTGAATTATTCGTCCGTCGGACGAGGCTCGGCCGGTACTTTAACTATTTTCTCCCAACTGCATTCATAAATACGTCAATCAATACTAAATACAACTTTATTTCAAAAGGAAACGCCACTTTTGATATAGTTTATAGCCTAAACTTAGGCTTATCGAAAGACGGTCGAAAACTCGCTATTTTTCAGCGGCCCAGAAGGGAGAAGTATTCACTTCTCAGCTAGGAACACATAGACATTAATTTAGAGCAATTCTACTTACTTTAGTTCGGTGGCTCGCCGATTCGTCGGCCGTATTTTGCAAAACTAATTCCGTAGAAATGCTCTCTGCTGCTAAATACTCGGGTATCTGGGATTAATTTGAGTTTGGGCAGCG
Organism: Datura wrightii; assembly: GCA_035772735.1. NCBI lineage: Eukaryota > Viridiplantae > Streptophyta > Magnoliopsida > Solanales > Solanaceae > Datura > Datura wrightii. Next base: position 54,125,091 of record JASDFA010000023.1, read on the forward strand.
TTTGGCAGCGTAATCGGACGGAAATATATAATTTTCCTTCCTTTTCCTCTGTTCTCTGCGCTATTCTGGAAATTTTTAAGTATGAAATGATTTTAAACCGAAGTGGGGGCTTATATACTTGGGCCTGAACCTGGGCAACGTGTCACGGAGCCATCGCGGAGGCCTCACCTCCGTGACACGCTGCCATCGCGGAGGGGCTCTGCCTCGGCTCCTCCCGCGATGGTTTCGACGGGTTTCTCATCCGATCTTTTCCCGGGCCTTTCCATAGCACGTATGGCCTTCAAATAAACTTAACCAACGTGCGAATAGGTCATCTAAGTGCCGGGAATTCTACGGGGTATAACACTCAGAAACCAGGTATGTAAAGTTATTCTTTCGGCAAGCCAGGAAATACAGCTTAGAAAGTAAATAGAATAAAGGCTATTAACCGATACCCAGCGTACAGGAACGATTTTAGTATAATTTCCAGCAAGCATGCTAGTATATTAATTACGTATCATGCGATAATCAGAATAGTAGATAATCAGGCAATACGTATTACATCTGTTGAGATTGTATCCAGTAGTAGGTGGTACATTTTATGTTATTAAGTTATATCCAGATATAATCAGATAGACAGATAAAGGTCAGGTAGCAGTTAGTCCAGCAATCAGGAATAGTGTAAAACAGAATATAGTTTCAGTTATTTAATACAAACTGGCCTTGAGATACAAGAAGAGAATATGGTTAGTATTTTGCATTGAGCATGCTTGCTGTGTATGTGTTTTGTATGTTGAGACTTGTTGTGGCATGTTGGCACCCTTTAGCATCCCCACCGCCCCTGGGTTATAGCTGTGTCGATACCAGATTCAGATACCGCCACCAGCTGGGCGATGCCGTCCGACAAAAGGACGATGATGGCCGACCACCATGATAATACGGTCCAGACCACCCTGCTTGCAGGGGTAGTTCAGTTTACTCTGCGCAGAGCTAGCACACCCTGTTTACAAGGGCAGACCACTCTGTGTGCACACCTGTGCCCAGAGGCAGGAGTCTTCGGACTCAGACACAGTTTATTGTCAGAGGCCAAGGCCTGAGCTACATACCCAAGGGGGCCGGTAGGAGGAGCTCACAGTTATCAGATGAGTGGAGTGACTTGTTTTTGGTTGGTTTAGACCCGGGTAGGGGTAAATAGATTGCTTGCTTGGTTGGCACCTTCCGGCTTATGGGGGTCGGTCAGGTATTGTGTGTATTATTATGTATATTGATATGTGCTAGTAGATACTGATAGACAGAAGGACGACACGTCTTCAGGTACGCTCAGTTAGTTACGGAATGGATAAACTCTCCCCAGTTATCCTCAGTTAGATAGACTCAGCCACTTCTTGCTTAAATCTCATGTTATTGTGCTATTCGTTTCAGTTGCATATTTTAGTTTGCTTTACATGCTCAGTACCTGTGGTACTGACGCCCAGCGGGGCGCTGTATTGCTTGCCTACAGGTACTCACGGACGAGGAGCCGATCCCTCGTGATTCCAGCCAGCCAGTGAGTTATCAGCTCCTGTCATCTGGAGTCTGATTCCCAGAGGTGTAACTCCTTTTCTTTTGTTGTGCAGTATGGGTAGGTCGGGGCCCTGTCCCGATCATTTCTATTGATTTCTTACAGTATTCGTAGAGGCTTGCAGTCTGTATATATTCCCTGTGGTTACTTGAGTCGGTCGTGTGGGGCCGTGCAGTCTGCTGTAGCTGTTTGTATTCCAGTTTATGTTGGCCGTGTGGGGCCCTAGTTTTACAGTAGTGGTGACCTTGCCGGTCACGTAGTTTTATAGCAGTCTTGTGTTGAGTTACAGATAACTAGACAGCATGGTGGCCTTGTCGGTCCGCATAGGTTCCTTGTTATAAGTCTGTTTCTGGTTAGCTGTTGTTGCAGGTACAGATGGCTACAGGCCAGTTGGCCGAAGGCTGTATTTACAGCCGTTGTATAGCCAATTTGTTTCTTGAAATAGAGCCAAAGCCAGCCAAAGCACCAGATGTGCTCAGGCTGGACCATTTAGCAGTCTAGAGTCTAGCAGGCACCAGGTGCCCGTCATACCCCCCAAGGTGGGGTGTGACAAACTTGGTATCAGAGCCAGGTTCGTGTCCTAGGGAGTCTGCAAGCCGTGCTAAGTAGAGTCTTGTCTATGGATGTGTTGTGCACCACATACTATAGGCAGGAGGCTGCAAGGCATGTTAGGATTGTCACTCTTCTTTCTTATTCAATCATGCTATAGAGCGGCACAGTATAGAGTTGACTTTTGAAACTCACCACCCTCTTTGCTTACAGATATTATGGCAGACCAGTGGCACCCAGCTACAGGTAGGAGATTGGATACAGCAGCGGGCAAAGGCACCAGTAGGATGCCTCAGTTACAGCCAGATTCCGCTCGGTTTGAGAGCAATACGGAGGCGTCATCTTGGCCCTCCCAGCAGTCTCCGCCTCGCCAGACACCATTCGAGGCAGCACCGCCTTCCACAGCTCCTGCACCCATTTCATCTGATCAGGAGCTACGTAGTGCGGTGGTTATGTTGACTCAGATGCTAGTTGCTCAGCGTCAGCCAGCACCACCTACGGCAACAGAATCCCTAGAGGAGCCAGGTAGTTCCAGGGTCAGAGAATTCTTGGCGTTGGGACCCCCTCAGTTTACTGGATCGGATTCAGCGGAGGATCCTCAGGACTTTTTGGACCAGATGCAGAGGATCTTTAGAGTCATGCACGTAACCCCAGCAGAATCAGTTGAGCTAGCAGTGTTCCGATTAAGGGATATTGCTGTTTTGTGGTACGAAAGTTGGGAGAGGTCTCGGGGAAGAGATGCAGCCCCTCCTACATGGTCCAGCTTTTCAGAGGCCTTCCTGGACCACTACTTACCCCGGGAGGTCAGACAGGCCCGGATGGACCAGTTCTTACATTTAGAGCAGGGGGCTAGGAGCGTCTGTGAATATTCCTTACAATTCGACTCCTTAGCCCGTTATGCTCCAGCATTTGTGGACACCATGTCGTCCAGAGTCCACCGCTTTATTATGGGCCTGAATCCAGAGTACATAGAGACGTGCATGACAGCTACTTTGAGAGAGGACATGGACATAGCCAGGGTACAAGCCTTCGCACAGACAATTGAGGGCTTGAGGCAGCGACAGCGGGGTGACAGACAAGCGACTTCGGAGCAGCGCCGTAGGAGCAGACCCGCTGAGATTCAGAGGGAAATTCCTAGGGGGCCGAGACCACGGTTTTCAGATAGGCCACCCAGATCTCTACCACCGGTACAGCAGCAGAGGGGCAGGTTTATTCGCCGGAGTCAGTTGGAGTCCGGTAGCAGTTCACGGACAGTAGCCTCACCTCAGCAGCGGAGGGTAGAACAGAGTAGAGTTACATCCACCCCTTGTCCTATATGTCACCGACTACATTCTAGAGCCTGCAGGCAGGGCTTCCCAGGGTGTTATTACTGCGGACAGGAAGGGCATTTAATGAGAGATTGTCCAGTCAGGGGACAGGGTAGTCAGGATGATCTGGATAGAGCGTCAGTAGGGCCACGAGTTCCAGCAGCCTCAGCGGGGCGCAGGCCCTCAGGTTCAGGGAATAGGGGTCGAGGTAGACCAGGAGCCTCTGGCTCAGGTGCAGGCCCCAGCCGTACCTATGCATTATCGGAGAGGCAGGATTTAGAGGCATCTCCCGACGTGGTCACAGGTACATTGATTATCTGTTCATATCCTGTTTCTGTATTGATTGATCCAGGGTCTACATTGTCATATATCACACCATTTGTGGCCTGAAAGTTGGGTATCGAACTAGAATTGCTTCAGCAGCCCTTTTCAGTGCTTACACCGGTCGGTGACTCGATTACAGCTAAAAGAGTTTACCGAGGGTGTACGGTAGAGGTTGCTGATCGCCAGACCACGGTAGACTTAATAGAACTTGAGATGGTCGACTTCGATGCCATTATGGGCATGGACTGGTTAGTGCCATGCTACGCCGACTTAGAATGCTGGACCAAGACGGTCCGATTCCACTTTCCGGGGGAAGCAGTGCAAGAGTGGAAAGGGAGTACACCTACGCCGAAAGGTAGGTTTATTTCCTACCTTAAGGCAAGAAAATTAATAGCAAAGGGATGTATTTGCCACCTAGTTAGAGTCCAGGACGTTCGGGTGGAACCTCCAACTCTTCAGTCTGTTCCAGTGGTCAATGAATTCCCTGACGTATTCCCGGATGAGTTGCCTGGTGTCCCTCCCAAAAGGGAGATAGATTTTGCGATTGACTTGTTACCAGGTACTCAGCCGATATCGATTCCTCCTTATCGTATGGCTCCTGCAGAACTCAGAGAATTAAAGGAGCAGTTGAAAGATTTGTTAGATAAAGGCTTCATCAGGCCGAGTACTTCACCGTGGGGTGCGCCAGTTCTGTTTGTAAGAAAGAAAGATGGCTCACTCCGTATGTGTGTGGACTATCGGCAACTAAACAAAGTTACAGTGAAGAACAAATACCCGCTCCCGAGAATAGATGATTTGTTTGACCAGTTGCAGGGGGCCAAATGTTTTTCTAAGATAGATCTGAGGTCCGGATACCACCAGGTCTGGGTTCGGGAGAGGGATATTCCAAAGACTGCTTTCAGGACCAGGTATGGTCACTTTGAATTTCTAGTTATGTCTTTTGGACTGACGAATGCTCCCGCAATATTTATGGACCTGATGAACAACATATTCAGACCGTACTTGGATCTGTTCGTGATAGTATCTATCGATGATATTCTGGTATATTCTCGTTCAGAGACAGATCACTAGAACCATTTACGAACAGTACTCCAGATCCTTAGAGACCGTCAGCTGTACGCCAAGTTTTCTAAGTGTGAGTTCTGGCTGAACTCAGTTGCCTTTTTGGGGCATATCGTGTCAGATGCTGGAATACAGGTAGACACACAGAAAATAGAGGCGGTCAAGACATGGCCCAGACCTACCACTCCGACCGAGGTCCGCAGTTTCTTGGGTTTAGCAGGATATTATCGGAGATTTGTTGAAGGATTCTCCACTATAGCAGCACCTCTGACAAAGATGACACAGAAAGCAACAAAATTTCAGTGGACGGAGGCATGTGAGCAGAGTTTTCAAGAGTTGAAAGACCGATTGACCTCCGCCCCAGTACTAGCATTGCCAGAGGGAACAGATGGGTATGCGGTGTATTGCGACGCTTCAGGTTTGGGACTGGGTTGTGTGTTGATGCAGCATGGTAAGGTGATTGCTTATGCTTCCAGACAGCTGAGGAAACACGAAAAGAACTATCCGACCCATGACCTGGAACTAGCCGCAGTGATCCACGCTCTGAAAATTTGGAGGCATTATCTGTATGGCGTCCATGTAGACATTTTCACAGATCATAAAAGTTTGCAATACATTTTCACACAGAGGGAGTTAAATCTGCGGCAACGTCGCTGGTTAGAATTGTTGAAAGACTATGATGTAAATATTCTCTATCACCCAGGAAAAGCTAATGTAGTAGCAGATGCCCTGAGCCGTAAGTCAATGGGGAGTTTGGCGTATTTGCAGCCCGAGAAGTGGGAATTAGCCAAGGAAATTCATCAACTAGCTGGGTTAGCCGTTCGAGTAGTGGAGACAGAAAATAACAGAGCGGTGATTCAGAATTCTGCCGAGTCATCACTAGTTACAGAGGTAAAAGAACGGCAGTACGAGGACCCTGACTTAGTCCAGCTCAGAGATAGAATTCAGGAGAGTAAAGAGTCAGATTTCCAAGTGACTGAAAATGAAGTACTATGTTGTGGGGGCCGTTTATGTGTCCCGAATGTTTCAGGGCTTCGCCAGCAGATCATGCATGAGGTACATTACGCTCGTTATTCCCTCCACCCAGGAGCAACGAAAATGTACTACGATATCAGAGACATCTACTGGTGGCCACGTATGAAATCTGAAATAGCTGAATTTGTATCTAGATGTCCTAACTGCCAGCAGGTGAAAGCGGAGCACCAGAAACCAGGCGGTCTGACGCAGGATATAGCTATGCCTATGTGGAAATGGGAAGCGATAAATATGGATTTTGTAACAGGATTACCCCGTAGCAGACGTAGAAATGATTCTATTTGGGTAATAGTTGACAGGCTGACAAAATCAGCTCATTTCCTGCCAGTGAAGGCTACCTTCTCAGCCGAGGATTATGCTGAATTATACATCAGAGAAATAGTTAGACTACATGGAGTGCCGGTATCTATTATTTCAGACAGGGGAGCACAATTCACAGCTAGATTTTGGCAGTCGTTCCAGAGGGGTTTGGGAACGCAGATCAATTTGAGCACAGCATTCCACCCCCAGACAGATGGGCAGGCTGAGCGGACTATCCAAACGCTCGAAGACATGCTACGAGTGTGTGTGCTAGATTTTGGGGGTAGCTGGGATGAGCATCTTTCGTTGATTGAATTTTCCTACAATAATAGCTATCATTCAGCCATCCAGATGGCGCCTTTCGAGGCATTATATGGGCGAAAATGTAGATCGCCGGTGGGCTGGTTTGAAGTGGGGGAATCAATGTTGATTGGGCCAGACATCATTCAACAGTCAGAGGAGAAGGTAAAGCTTATCAGAGAACGCCTGTTGACTGCTCAGAGCCGCCAGAAGTCGTATGCAGACATGCGGCGTAGAAATCTAGAATTTGCTGTGAACGACTGGGTATACCTGAAGGTGTCTCCGATGAAAGGGGTGATGAGATTTGGCAAGAAAGGCAAGCTTAGCCCGAGATTCATTGGGCCATATCAGATTCGGCGGAGAATAGGCCGAGTTGCATACGAATTGAACTTGCCTTCGGAGTTAGCATCTGTTCACCCAGTATTCCATGTATCTATGTTGAGGAAGTTCGTAGGAGACCCTTCCACAGTTGTTCCAGTTCAGGATGTCCAGGTCACAGAAGAGTTAGCATACGAGGAGGTTCCAGTAGCTATCTTAGACAGACAGATCCGTAGACTGAGAACTAAAGATATTGCGTCTGTCAAAGTATTATGGCGTAATAGGAACCGAGAAGAAATGACCTGGTAAGCCGGGGAAGACATGAAAGCCAGATATCCCCACTTATTCCAAGCATAGGCAAATGGGAGGTATGTTAGAACTGTTTTTCCTTATTAATGCTTATACTTCATATATGAAAGCAGGCGATTGATTATAGATAGTTTTATACATGAATGTTATTATATCGTGTAGAGTACCTGTATTGGGCTTTTCTGCTTTTCAGGAATTATGAGATAGTCCATAATACAAGGGAAACTTTGCCAAAATTTTTCTAGAAACAAGTTGAGTAAGTTGAGAAAGTCCTCTAGACAGAATGTCATTCGAGGACGAATGTTCTTAAGGGGGGGAGGATGTTACACCCCGTAAATTTTAAATGGATAAATAGCCTAAAGGCATGTTGGTTAAGGGATTTAGAAGGCAAAAAAAAAAAAAAAAGAAGGTTGATAAATAAAAAGTCGGCCTTTCATCTAAATATGCATATTTACAGCAAAGAACAGGGGAGGATAGTGAAAATGAAAACCCACGACAAAAATATATAATTTCCTTCCAATTACGCGACGAAACGCGGTCTAAACTCCGTTCCGGCTTAGGTACAGGTGTATAAAGCTGTAGAGAGCAATCCTACGGAGTTGGTTTCGTGAAATTTGACCGTCGAAACGTCGTGCTACCAAGGTAAAGTAAATAGAATTTCTTTAAATTAGTACCAATGTGTTCCTAGCATTGCAGTGAGCATTTATTCCTTCTGGACTATCGAGAAATAACGAGTTTTTGATCGTTTTTCGAAAGGTTGAAGTTTGGGATAAATATATATCAAAAGTGATAATTTCTCCCGAATATTAATGTATTTAGTTCTAATTGACGTGTATATGAATGTAGTTGGGAGAAACAGCAGAAGTACCGACGGAAATCACATCGGTCAGTCGGGTACTCAGAAACCAGGTATGTAAAGTTATTCTTTCGGCAAGCCAGGAAATACAGCTTAGAAAGTAAATAGAATAAAGGCTATTAACCGATACCCAGCATACAGGAATGATTTTAGTATAATTTTGAGCAAGCATGCTAGTATATTAATTACGTATCATGCGATAATCAGAATAGTAGATAATCAGGCAATACGTATTACATCTGTTGAGATTGTATCCAGTAGTAGGTGGTACATTTTATGTTATTAAGCTATATCCAGATATAATCAGATAGAAAGATAAAGGCCAGGTAGCAGTTAGTCCAGCAATCAGGAATAGTGTAAAACAGAATATACTTTCAGTTATTTAATACAAACTGGCCTTGAGATACAAGAAGAGAATATGGTTAGTATTTTGCATTGAGCATGCTTGCTGTGTATGTGTTTTGTATGTTGAGACTTGTTGTGGCATGTGGGCACCCTTTAGCATCCCCACCGCCCCTGGGTTATAGCTGTGTCGATACCAGATTCAGATACCGCCACCAGCTGGGCGATGCCATCCGACAAAAGGACGATGATGGCCGACCACCATGATAATATGGTCCAGACCACCCTGCTTGCAGGGGTAGTTCAGTTTACTCTGCGCAGAGCTAGCACACCCTGTTTACAGGGGCAGACCACTCTGTGTGCACACCTGTGCCCAGAGGCAGGAGTCTTCGGACTCAGACACAGTTTATTGTCAGAGGCCAAGGCCTGAGCTACGTACCCAAGGGGGCCGGTAGGAGGAGCTCACAGTTATCAGATGAGTGGAGTGACTTGTTTTTGGTTGGTTTAGACCCGGGTAGGGGTAAATAGATTGCTTGCTTGGTTGGCACCTTCCGGCTTATGGGGGTCGGTCAGGTATTGTGTGTATTATTATGTATATTGATATGTGCTAGTAGATACTGATAGACAGAAGGACGACACGTATTTAGGTACGCTCAGTTAGTTACGGAATGTATAAACTCTCCCCATTTATCCTCAGTTAGATAGACTCAGCCACTTCTTGCTTAAATGTCATGTTATTGTGTTATTCATTTCAGTTGCATATTTCAGTTTGCTTTACATGCTCAGTACCTGTGGTACTGACGCCCAGCGGGGCGCTGTATTGCTTGCCTACAGGTACTCAAGGACGAGGAGCCGATCCCTCGTGATTCCAGCCAGCCAGTGAGTTATCAGCTCCTGTCATCCGGAGTCTAATTCCCAGAGGTGTAACTCCTTTTCTTTTGTTGTGCAGTATGGGTAGGTCGGGGCCCTGTCCCGATCATTTCTATTAATTTCTTACAGTATTCGTAGAGGCTTGCAGTCTGTATATATTCTCTGTGGTTACTTGAGCCGGTCGTGTGGGGCCGTGCAGTCTGTTGTAGCTGTTTGTATTCCAGTTTATGTTGGCCGTGTGGGGCCCTAGTTTGACAGTAGTGGTGACCTTGCCGGTCACGTAGTTTTATAGCAGTCTTGTGTTGAGTTACAGATAACTAGACAGCATGGTGGCCTTGTCGGCCCGCATAGGTTCCTTGTTATAAGTATGTTTCTGGTTAGCTGTTGTTGCAGGTACAGATGGCTACAGGCCAGTTGGCCGGAGGCTGTATTTACAGCCGTTATATAGCCGATTTGTTTCTTGAAATAGAGCCAAAGCCAGCCAAAGCACCAGATGTGCTCAGGCTGGACCATTTAGCAGTCTAGAGTCTAGCAGGCACCAGGTGCCCATCATACCCCCCAAGGTGGGGTGTGACAGTCACCACTGCCTGGGACCCCTTTTGAATTCTTGCATCCTTCTAACGACCGACATAACAGGTCGTTGCCTGCCTAACAACTCGTTGGGTCATCTGTTATCACTGAATCTCACTTGCATCTCTTGACTTCTTGCCACGAGTCTGACCACGACTCATTGGGTCACCTGAAGAGTCGTACCACGATTTGTTGGGTCACCTAACGAGTCGTACCATGACTCATTATGAGGTGAAATTTCCACTTTCTTTCTGAATTCTCTCTTTACGTCTAGAGTCAGTTCTTAGAAACTTTCGGGGTGTTACAACAGGCATCACAAGTTCTTTATTATTGCTAATGGAACCATTTCAGAGTGCTAGACATAACGAGAAATATAAAAAGAAGTTGGGGATAAAGCATGCTCGAGCAAATGTTAATGGCAAGATCTAATATTTTGTAGCAGATAACTCAAGTGGAAGTGGTAGATAACAAAGAACAACAAATCACTCTGAAGATTAAGTTGATGGATATAAAGTGGGAGTTGATGACAACTCTAGTTTATGCAAAATGTGATGCACAACAGAGATTAGATCTATGGGAGAATATTTACATGCTGGCCTACAATATTTCAATACCTTGGATAGTAAGGGTTGATTTTAATGTAGTGCTAAATGGGGAGGAAAAGATAGGAGGTCTTCTTGTGTTACCTCATGACGTAGAGGATTTTTCTTTCTGCATAAATTCATGTGAGTCGGTGGAAATCAATTTTAAAGGAAGCCCTTTTACCTGGTGGAATGGAAGAGAAGCAGAGGATTGTATATTTGAGAGGTTGGATAGAATGCTGGTTAAGCAGCATCTAATTGATAGATTTGGTGTTTTGGAAGTAGAACATTTAGCAAGAGCTGAGTCAGATCATGCACCTTTGTTGTGCAGTTATGGTGAACAGGTACAGAAGGTGGACAAATCTTTTAAGTTTTGATATTTTGGACAGAACAGGCAACATTTCTAGACACAGTAAGAAGTAACTTGGGGGGGAGGGGAGATGCATGAGAATCCATTCATTAACTTCAAACTCAAATTAAAGAAAATGAAAGGGGTTCTATCCAGATGGAGTAGAGCAGTGTATGGAGATATTTTCAAACAAATGATCATCAGAGAGGAGATGGTCAGACTAAAAGAAGGCCTTTTTGAAGAAGAACCAACTCAGAAAAACAGAATCATCCTACAACAATGTCAAGCAGAATTGAAAAGATACTTACATTATGAGGAAGAATAATGGAGGTAGAAAGCAGGAATAGACTGGTCTGTTGAAGGAGATAGGAATACTAAATATTTTCACAATCTAGTTATAAGGAGGAGAAGAAGATTACAGATCAAGAAAATAAAAGATAGATATGGAGATTAGATTGAAGGGGAGGATCAGATGGCTGATGAGGCAGTAGAATGGTATGTTAAGCAGTTTACACAAGAAGAAGAAGGAGAGTAAGTAATGATATTATATCTCATATCCTATGCTTGATAGAGCAAAACTAGAATGACAGGTTGTGCTCAGTACTAACTCAAGAATAAGTAAGAGCTGCAGTCTTTAATTTAAATGGAGAGAGTGTTAGTGGGCCAGATGGGTTTATAGGATGCTTCTATCAATCATGTTGGGACATAGTGAGTGCAAATGTGTTCAACCTAGTATGCAGTTTCTTCAGGGGTCAGACATTGCCAAAATCCATCACTCACACCAATTTAGTGTTACTGCCTAAGAAAGATCTTATTCAAAGTTACTCAAACCTGAGACCAAATAAGTCTTAGTAACTTTATTAATAAGATAATTTCAAAGGGAGTACATGGTAGAATTGAGCAGATTTTACCTCTAATAATCTCTTCCAATCAATCAGGATTTGTGAAAGGGAGGAGTATTATGGAAAATGTGTTGCTTACTCAAGAAATAGTGACTTGCATAAGGAAAAGGGGCAAGCTAGCTAATGTGGTAATCAAGTTAGACATGAAAAAGGCATGTGATAGAGTGTCTTGGCAATATCTAAGCAATGTTCTAAAAATGCTGGGATTTGCAGACCAATTCATTGACATGATATGGAGGCTTATTGCTAATAGTTGGTACTCCATTTTGTTTAATGGACAATCTAAAGGATTTTTCATTCAACAAGGGGAGTAAAACAGGGAGACCCATTATCCCCATCTTTGTTTGTCATATCTGTAGAAGTATTATCAAGAGCTCTTAACTCACTCTTTGATAACCAACAGTATGTAGGATATGGGATGCCCAAATGGAGCCAGAATCTGAATTATTTGGCATATGCAGATGATACAATCATTTACACTTCAGCAGATGAAGGATCCTTGAAGCAGATAATGAGAGTTCTAAAGGAGTATGAAGAAGTGTCAGGGAAACTAATAAATAAGGAAAAAAGCTCCATTTACATGTTTCAGAAAGTGGACAGAAGGTTGGTGGACAGAGTGGAGCAGATCACAGGTTTTACAAAAGAAAACTTCTCTTTCAAATACTTGGCATGTCCTATTTTTCAAAGTAGAAAGAAGAAGGAGTATTATAATGACCTAATCAGAAAGGAGAAGGACAAGTTACAGAACTAGAAAGGCAAATTACTATCATGTGGTGGTAAAGTTATACTTATTGAAAGTGTATTACAAAGTATCCCAGTGTACTTATTGTTAGCAGTGATCCCAAAAAAATACACAATTAATGAAGTACATAAGATATTTGCAAGGTTTTTTGGAGCAACAAAGAGGAAGGCAGAAGCAGGCACTGGGTATCTTGGGCCAAATTGTGTTTACCAAAAGCAAAAGAAGGTATGAGTTTCAGATCATTATATGATATTTCAAAAGCTTTGTTTGCTAAGATTTGGTGGAGATTTAGAACAACAGCATCTTTATGGACCAACTTTATGTGGAACAAATATTGTAAAAAGATCAAACCCACAGAAGTACAATGGAAAGGTGGATCTCAGATTTGGAAAAAGATGTTGGAGGCCAGAGATCAAATAGATGAATTTATTTGGTGGGAGCCAAGGAGTGGTACATCAAACACCTGGGAGGATAATTGGACAAGAATTGGAAGTGTGAAAGCTCTATGTCCTAATCTTGCTAGACCAAATATATCAGAAGACCCAAGTTTCTTTATTCAACCAAAAGGTTGGGATATTGACAAAATTCAGGAACATTTGCCAGGAGGGATTGTAGATAATGTATTGAGGAAACTGAAAATGGGGTCAAATTCAACTAGCCCAGATCATCCATGGTGGATGAAAACCAGTTCAGGGAAGTTCACAGTGGAAAGTGCATTGGAGAGCATTAGGCAGAGAGGATTATATAGGGAGGAATTCAACAAAATATTGATAAAAGGGATGCCATATAAAATTTCCTTCCTATTATGAAGAATCTGGACACTTAAAATCTCGATTGATGATATCCTAAAGCATCTGAATATCTATTTGGTGTCAAGATATAGGTATTGTGAACAACCACAATAAAGAAACAGTAGAGCACTTGTTTCTGACAGGATATTTTTCATTGTCAATATGGCAGTATTACAAACAAGCAGCAGGTTTACATGGTCCTTTAATACAGGTGAAACAGGTTTTGGGAAAATGGTGGAATATACAAGGTCATGCAAAGTTGACAAGAATATGCCAAGCTGTCTTAGCCTTTATATGTTGGCAATTATGGAAGAGAAAGAATATAATAGCCCATGAAGGAAAGATGAGCAGGGGAACAATCATTCAGTCCATTAATGAGAATACTAGAATTAAAGGAAAGCTCTAACCAGTGGCCGCACATGTATCAGTACTTGGAGAATTACAGACAATAGATAAGGAGTCAGGTGGTTACCTGGAAGAGACCTAACAAAGGTTGGTATAAATGTAATACTGATGAAGCTTGTAGAGGCAACCCTGGAGAAGGGTCTGCTGCATTTTGTGTAAGAGATGAGAATGGGAGTTTCATTTATGCAGAAGCTAGGAGGTTAGGTGTTACCTCTAACTTAGATGCAAAAGCAGTAGCCATTAAAAGGGGTATTGAATATTGTGTGGAGCAGTTGAGGATTCTAGTTCTAATAGAATATGATTCTTTGGGTATGATTGATATTCTAGAAAGAAAGTGGAAGATTCCTTGGAGTATTAGCATGGTGGTGAGAAGAATTGAGGAGTGGAGAAATAAGGGCCTAGTGCATTTGCCCACATCCTTAGAGAAGGCAATGCATTAGCAGATCTTTTTTCTAACGAAGTTTTTGATTTTGCAGGTACAATTCAATACAACACATACAAGGAATTACCGTTAAGAGCTAAGAAACTGATAAGTACAGAAAAACAACAAATTCCATACCTAAGACACAATATAAACTACAACAAGGAACCAGACTGAGCTACAAATTCAACACAGAGTCAACAAAGGAGCAACCAATAGTGGAGCATAACAGGTCACAGAAGATCAAGTCACATAAAAAAAGATTTTGATATTTTTCCTAAATTTATCTAGGTAGTGGTGGTATTAATCTTCTCGGAGATTCAGCCCACTATCAGGTAAAGTATAGAAAGAATATCAAAATCAACTTAGACAGTATACAACTGGGTAAAGAAAATATCCAAATCGCTGATACATCATTAGTTGAAGAAATAAAGCTATAGAGCTAGAGCACCGAATCATTATATATCACGCCCCGAGTCTACACCCTAGGCGTAACACGGTACTTGAAGTCACAAGTGACCCCAAGTCAACCCTTGGTCTATCATACACTGGTATTCTAAGCAAAACATGCATAGCGAAATCTTCGAAATAACAGCACAAGATTATTTAAGAAAATAAAACTAAAAGAAAACATAAATTTTATATCATCTGAAGTCTGAAATTAATTCTATGTCTGAAAGCCCTCTAACTGATGAGTTGCTGGGACAAGCCCCCAGCTAACTCTAAGTTTAGCTAAAAATAATAAACTAACTGAAAGAAGTAAAATAAGGCCCTCGAATGATGAGGACTCACACTTCAACTGTTGAGGAGGAGGATCTGAACCGCGGCGACTAACGATGCTGAGTTTGAGAACCTGCAGCTGTATCATGAAATGATACAGGATAAAAGTATGTGTTAGTACTTTGAATGTACTGAGTAAGTGGGAGAAAACATAACTGAATATAATGCCAGAACTGATATGACATGTAATGACCAATAAGTAAACTGAACTGAGCTAAACTGATAGAACTAGAACTGAACTGAGCTGCTTATTTTGAAACTGGACTGGACTGACTAGTGGGAGAGTCTCTAACCGACATATAACCACGTGAGCTAGACGTGGAGTCCGATGTATACACCCCACCGGTAGGACCTAATATACCTTGCCAGGGTATAAAGGCATGAACTGGGTGATCACAAAAGTCTGGGGCCAATCAGGCCAAGTAATACTGTAACCTACACTGCCAACGTAGTTTTGGGAACCTGGGTGCGCTGGAACCCCGATCCGCTCGGTGCTAAGTCCTACTCCCACTAGAAAACCTAAATTGAACTACTAGACTGATAGCTCGAAACTGGGCTCCAAGACTAGTCAGGGACATATAACCGAAAGTACCCTAAGAGTCTTATCGGACCAGATTCTAAAACTGAGTTCTAGACTGGTCAGAGTTGCTTATCTGAAAGCGTCGTAACCGTCTAATAACAATCTGTAAACTGAACTGGGGTCCTGGGGCTGGTCAGAGCTATATATCTAAAATATCGTGACCGCCTAGTAGACCAATAAACTGGATTCTGAGTCTGATTCTGATAACTGGGAGGCATCACTGACACCTCAGGAAAATACTGAAGTCAAACTGATCAGTTGACAAGTTCTGAATAGTTCCGAAGAGGTTTTACAGTATAACTGGACTGAACTACTAAGCAGTTAATAGAGAACTCAACTTATTCCAACAACACGGGAAATTCATAATATGGCAAAATCTCAAGAATTAAAGAAATCTCATCTAACAAAGCTAAAATCATTCTTATTGCTGGAATATTTGCTCATCATATATATAATAAGAATTACAAGGAATTTCAATCCAAAACATACTTCATTCGCTAAATGGGGAATTAACAAGCAAGCAACCTTCATGCGAGAATTTAGGGCTTCAATTTACTTTTGTACGAACATTAGAAATTTAATTAAGAACTGATGAAGATAATATGAACAATCAACATATATATTTGCTCATCATATATATAATAAGAATTACAAGGAATTCCAGCCCAAAACATACTTCATTCGCTAAATGGGGAATTAACAAGCAAGCAACCTTCATGCGAGAATTTAGGGCTTCAATTTACTTTTGTACGAACATTGACAATTTAATTAGGAACTGATGAAGATAATATGAAAAATCAACATGGATATTATTCCAGGCAAAATTAACGAAAAATAACATGAAATTCATTCGTATTTGAAAACTCAGGGCTAAAACTGATAGGAAAATTATAGGAGGATTTTGGGGGACACAAGGGAAGGACAATCCCATGTTGAATTCCCACATACCTGACTAAAAATTTCTCGGAGAAGAAGATTCAAACTGTTGCAATGAAGGAAAATCCTAAGCCTTCTTGAGAGCTCTTGAGAGAAAACTTACGCAAACCTTTCTAGAAATCTGAGTGGGAATGATGAGAAAACCGTTTAACCCCTCTAAATCCCTTCAAAATAATCCCTAAACGACGTAGTTTAGATTCTAGGAGGATAGGAAATTACTAAATAGCCCTTAGAAAATCGCTGGGAAAAACTGTCAGGTAACCCTAACGGGTCTTAGTGACTGACCACGACTTGTGGTCACACCCGTTGGGTACACTCGTGGTCACCAGTCGTGGACCACACTGCCTCCTTTCTGAAGATCCTATACCATACTTGGTAGCGAGTCACTTAACGAGTCGTTGCCACTGATGACGACTCGTAGGGGCACTTGTTAGGTACACTTCCTAACAACTCATAAGGACTGGTAATGGAGGACATAACGAGTCATTGAAGGTGACCACGACTCGTGAGGTCGCCCATTGGGAACACTGTCTCCCTTTTACAAATTCTCAAACCTCCTTCTCACGGTTGACCTAACGAGTCGTTAGGTGAGTCTTCAGGTGAGTCATCCTGTCGCAATTCTGCAGATTTTTCAGATTCTCTTATTTAAGTCTCGGGTCTAGATTTTGAGTTTTCAGGGCATTACATTATATCTAAAAACCTTGAACAAAACTCGATCTTTCTCTTGGGATCTGATTTTGAAGCGTCTGGTGAGAGCTTTGAGACTGCTGAAGTTAAAATCACTCCAAAGTTTAGTTCTAAGGTTGAAAGTTATATGACAATGGTAATAGACTCAGTAGCGACCAACTTTGTCCAAGCCAGAAAAGAAGACGATACTTACCTGGAGATGAAGAGAGCAGCTGCCATGGAATCGCATGTCATAGAGGTAACAAGGGATAATTTTCCAGACCCTAGCTATTCGGACCTTTTGCTGAATGAAGGGGATCATTATTTAGTTTTTAGATGTATTTAGTTATCTACCTTTATTTTGTTTTTGGGCCATTCTAGGGGCCAGATTGCAATTGTTTTCGTTATTTTCTTTTTTCGAATAAGGCCTAGTATTTGGGCTTGTCCATATTTTTGTAGGGACTTTTGGTCTGAACCATTTTATTTTTGAGAAAATTTCAGAAATGGCAACATTTTGGGCGAAAATAGGTTGAAGTAGCAACATTTTACTTATTTACATAAAATGACAATATTTTATGTGTTATATGTTATATTTACCCTAGGTAAAACTCATCCAATACAAATACAAAATCTGATTAGGTGAGTGATTTTAGGGATTATATTTTACATAAATAATCAATTACCATTATTCACTCAATTGATAACTATTACATTCCTTAAATAAATGGACTCTAAAAATAGATGAAATTCTTATTTTATATTAACATCTTGTAAAAAAAATCTGAAAAAATGATTTATTTTCATAATCAGTTACCATTATTCATGCAGTTGAACTTATTACATTCCTTAATTAAATGGACTCTAAAAATGGATGAAATTCTTATTTTATATTAACACCTTGTAAAGAAAATCTGAAAAAGTGATTTGTTTCCATAATCATTTACTGTTCATTCTTTGAATTATAAAAAAAGTGAATAATTTGTATCATAAATACAACCAAATATATGTATTTTAACAAATAAATTCTAAAAAGGGAATAAAGGATTGTGTATATAATTGTAAAGAGTACTAATATGTATCTTTATTAAAAGAAACTGTGTCCATTGTTAAATACACAATAATATATATATGTGTGTGTGTGTGTGTGTGTGTGTGTGTGTGTGTGTATGTACGTATGCATGTATAAAACAATATTATGATTATGTTGTAATCTATGTATTTGCATTATGTCATAAATACAATGAAATACAAATAGAAGCCCTAAAAATCAAATACATACGAGTGAAAAGATAATGTCAAAATACACAGTATACATAACCTATAAAATACGCTAATAGGATTTTCAAAAAATAAAAAATCAGTTACCACCATTACGAGATTATATAATCTATTTGAGATTCCAAAAATCATAAAGATTTGATTAGTAAAATATTCAATGAGTTACATGGTTGAAGATTTTTGTCTAAAATACAAAAAATACATATCTTAAATCAAAAATTAAATAAAAATCATGAATGAAACTTACATGAATGAAAATCTCTCCTTCCTTATAATATAAAATACAAGCAAAATACAAAAATACATTTGAATTTGAAAAAAGTTTCTATCAAAAATACATACAGAAGAAATACTTTTGGTATAAGAAACAAAGGGACATCATCATATCTGCTCCATCATTCTCTGATCAAATTTTTTCATTTTCGATCAAATCTGATTGGGAAATTAGTCATCAATGACTTGAGTTGACTTTTGAGAGAGACAGGTCGAAAAAATATAATTTTCGAACAAGAACAACCAAAGAGAAAGAGAGAGATGCGAAAGAAAAAGAAGGGGGGATAGAAAGATGGAGGAAGGATTGGGTTGACCATCTGATTTGATGATGAACAATGAGTGAGAGAGAAGATTGAAGAGGGATTGCGTGGTTATTGGATTAATTTAGGATGATGAATAAGAGAGAGGTAAATAATAATCAAATATAATGTAAAAGGGTAAATAGATGGCATATTAATTATTAAATGAAATAAAGTCATATTATGTAATTTTTTAAAACAATAACTATTATATGTAAATACTTTCATAATTGTGTTATATTATGTAATTTTTTTATTTTTAATAAATGTGGTCACTCAGCCACACACCTTTAATTTATTTTTCTTTTAAATAAAACAAATGGGAATATCAAAAATAACAAATTAGATTTTTGTGAATTTTAAAGATAAAAAATTTATAAAATAAAAGTTAAAAACTACTTTAAAACAAAAGCATCTATATAAATAAGCCACCTATATATTAACTCAACCCGTTTTAATGGAGTCAAAATCCTCCATTTGACATCCTTATTTGATGCAATAGAAGTTCCTAATTTGAAAACCATTTTTCCTCGGCGCCGTAATAGAATGGATGAAAGAACTGGTAACCAGTTAACAGGTGGGAGATGAACAGCTGTGATGTAGTCATTTAGAATGAACTTGACGCATTACAATAAAGTAACTGCCATAGCTGAAAGCTCCACAAAACAACTCATCAAACTCAATTGTCTTCTTTCAAGCTTTACTCGTTCCCACCAATTTTCCGATGCTCTCCGCCTTTTCTACCAAATTCACTCTTCCCGTCATCTCAGACCAGACCATTATACCCTTTCAACCACCCTCACTGCCTGTGCCAACATCGTACACACTAGCTTCGGCAACCAGCTCCACGCCTTCGCCATTAACACAGGGCTGAAACAATACCCTCATGTATCAAATTCTCTCCTTTCATTCTATGCCAAGTCAAAAGATTTGGTTTCACTGAAAAGGGTCTTTAGAGAAATTGAAACCCCAGATGTTTATTCTTGGACTACGCTGTTGTCTGCCTCGGCTAAGTTGGGGGATGTTGGGTATGCTTTTCAGTTGTTTGATGAAATGCCACACAGGAACTTGGCTGTTTGGAATGCAATGATTACTGGGTGTGCTGAAAGTGGATATCACGGGATTGCTTTGAATTTGTTTCAAAGAATGCATTTTTTGGGTGTTAGACATGATAACTATGCTTTTGCTAGTGTTTTAAGTTTGTGCAATATGGAGCTATTGGATTTTGGAAGACAAGTGCATTCAATGGTCATCAAAACGGGGTTTTTGGCCAGAGCTTCAGTAATTAATGCTTTGGTTACGATGTATTTTAACTGTAAGAATGATTTTGATGCTTTCGGAGTATTTGAAGAGGCTGGGAATGAAGTGACTGATCCTATAACTTATAATGCAATGATCGCTGGTTTAGTGAGTATGGAAAGAGCTGAGGAGGCCTTAATAATGTTCAAGGATATGCAAAAGTTTTCCTTGAGACCCACTGAGCTCACTTTTGTGAGCATAATGAGTTCATGTTCATGTATTAGAATTGCTTCTCAACTGCATGCTCAAGTTGCTAGAATAGGTTTGGAAAATTATACATCTATCGCTAATGCAACAATAACCATGTATGCCAGTTGCGGGAACTTGAATGCAGCCGTTTTAGTTTTTGAAAGTCTAAAGGTGAAGGATAACGTGTCGTGGAATGCCATGATTACGAGCTATGCCCAAAATTGTTTGGACAGAGAAGCAATTTTCGCATACATTCAGATGCAGAATGAAGGGTCAGAGCCAGACGAGTTTACAATAGGAAGCATACTCGCAAGCTCAGTGTCTCTAGTAGTTGTTGAAATAATTTTGGGTGTTGTTTTAAAGAAGGCCCTTATCTTGAAGACTGAAGTATCAAATGCACTGCTCTCTGCCTTCTGTAAGCATGGTGAAATGAAGCAGGCTTATCAAGTTTTCTATGACATGTTTCCCAGAAACATGATCTCTTGGAATACATTGATTTCTGGTTGTCATCTCAACGGACTACCCATGGGGTGCTTGCACCTCTTCTCTGAGATTGTTAGTGAAGATTTGATGCCTAATCCTTTTACTCTCAGCATCATTTTGAGTGTTTGTGCCAGCATTTCAGCTTTACAACAAGGGAAGGAGATTCACACTTACATTCTCAAATCTGGATTCAGTTCAGAAATATCTTTAGGAAACGCCCTCATCACATTGTATGCAAAATGTGGATTGTTGCGTTGGTCTCTAAAGGTGTTCCAGATAATGACACAAAAAGACATAGTTTCTTGGAATTCAATTATTGCTGCCTATGCACAGCATGGGAAAGGCAAGGAAGCTGTGCATTGCTTTGAGATGATGCAAGAATTAGGTGGGGTCAAACCAGATAACACCACCTTTAATGCAGTACTGTCAGCTTGCAGCCATTCAGGTTTAATTGATAAAGGCATTGAAGTTTTTACCTCTATGGTTCATACCTACCATATAGAGCCTACAGCAGACCACTTCTCTTGCATTGTTGATCTCCTAGGTCGGGCTGGGTATCTTGATGAGGCAGAAAAACTGGTAAAACATAGGCATGTTGATGTAGATTCCACTGTTTGGTGGACACTATTCAGTTCATGTGCTGCTTATGGAAATGTTAGACTTGGCAGAATTGCTGCCGGATTTCTGCTTGAGACCGAAAAGAATAACCCCACAGTTTATGTGCTTTTATCCAATATCTATGCCAGTGCAGAGAACTGGGAGGACTCTGCTAATGTGAGGAAACTGATGAAGAAATGTGGAGTACTAAAGCAACCAGGAAGTAGTTGGATAGGATCCTAAAACTCATTTTCATTAATGCTGGATGTCTTGATGTGAATGGTTTCAAAGTTCAACCTTGCTTGACAAAATAGGAGATTGCTCATGGTGGAAAAAAGGTACTATGTCTTAAAGCTTTAGACTAGCAACAGAAATGAGATGTTGAAACTTTCTGATCCATGCCTGCAGGTCTAAGGGTGAAAGGTAGTCTTTGTACTACATTTCCCACTTCAGTTCTCTACCAGGCATGCTATGTTTCTTGCAAGCCCCAAGCACTCCCTAGCCCACTCCACCAGCGAGCTCTTTCCCCTGCATTCTTCTCATGTTATAAGTTCTTTGATGATGTTGCATTGAGGTATAGCTTGTTGACTAAAAATGTTTTTTTGTGTGAATTTTAAGGAAATATCTGCACTATGTTAGCACTCCATGAATCCATGCCTTAAACTGGGCAATTGCCTAATGTGATTGCCATACCAAAAGCACAATTGGTTCATCAGATGGTAAGTGTTCAGAATGACGAATTATGATTTTTGATTTTTCAAGTACAGATGTCTATGACAACTTTATGTTTTTAATTAAATAATTGTGTTAAAGACTCTCGAAGTTTTTTTTTAAACAAGTATTATGAGGAAAGTTGTTGAAATTATTATGTGTTTAACAAAAAGAAAGTGATTCTCCCTTTTCCGTTAATAATTTTCAGCATGGCTTCTTTGCTATTGTATTTGCTCTGTGTACTTGATTTTTTATATACTTACTCGAGCTGAGGGTCTATCGGAAACAACCTCTCTACCTTCACAAGGTAGGGGTAAGGCTGCATACAGACCATCCTCCCAGACCCCACTTGTGGGATTATACTAGGTATGTTGTTGTAGTTTTCTTTTTCCAACTTTTTGAATCACCTTTCCACTGAAGATATTCATCAAAAAGACTTGTATGCTGCTTTGGAGGATATAGGATAAATCAGAGAAGAAATTAAATTGCAGATAGTAAGGAACCAACAATTTATTACTATCTGTTTTGAGTCATTCAGGGAATTATATCCTGCTTTCAAGTCTCTTGAATTTCTTTATGTTTTTGAAGCTTGTTGGGTGGTGGTTGACTGAGAAAAGGCTCTTCTTAGGATTAACCTGATTTATATAAAGTAAAGGAAGTTCATCAATAAGCCAGTGCAGTGAAATTGGATGCTTTTTATACTGGGGGTAGAAGTTGGTCGCCAAGAAAGTGTTACTCAAGCAGGATCCACTACTTAAACTTTTGACTCTTTTGTGTGTAGTTGGATTTTGTATGGACTTTATTGTTTGTAAACCTTCTGCCTATTAATAGGCTCAGATGAGATCAAAATTGAACATGTTAAAAACGATATGCATTATGTTCTCAAAAGCAAAAAGAAAAGACGGGTGAATTAAATGGAAAAGAGTTGTCCCTTTTCTGCTGCATTGTATTATTCATTGTAGCAAAGCTGCAGGTTATGTATATTTTCCAAAAATTCAAAATTTCCATGCCTATATCATGATAATTGATGGAATGATGTTATGCAGAGTCAAAGTCCTTGATTTGGATGAAGATTGAGGCAAACTAGCCAAGGATGAAAACACTGCGAACCAGTCAAACTCACCTAATAATTCTTTCATTTACTTAACTCGAGGTATTTCCTATTTCTATCTTCTACTCCTATGAATTGATGTTGTTACAGAATGGATTGCTCATGTACTTATTCATGCTATTTCCCCCTATTGAAGTTACATGGATTTCCTGCTAAAAGTTTAATTAGTCAACTTCTCCAAGAGGATATAGTGGATGTTAGTTAGACATCCTTCTACGCTCCATGGAGTGATATGTACCTTTGAGGTCAATTTTAAATATGCTTTGCACCGAAATGAGCTGTTATTGCCATACCCTTCTTTACTGTCTTCTCCCATTTTCTAATTTGTTACTTTGGAGGATTGTTGTATTGAGTAGCCTATATGTAGAAGACTGTGGATCAGCTACCTTTCACCATTTATATCATGAGATTTTCCTCCTTTTCTGATCATAATGACAATTATCAACTATTCTTTTCCTGGACATAAGTAACATTACATTTTATTATGTTGTCACTTGACCTGTAGGGCGTACAAGCACTCACAAGATCAGATTCAGTTGCCCCTGAGCTAGTGTGACTGGATCCCTCAATCCCTCTTACAAAGCAGAAATTCCTTCTTTTTGTTACTTTCAAACGATTGTATCAAATTTATGTCACGATGAGGCGGAATGCCAGGTAGATCAGTAGGAAAAACACCTCTGGAAAAACTCCCTTGCTACTAGCACTAACTGAAGAGTAGGAGTCTTTGGGCCAGTATCTCGGATATAAGCCAAATAAGCCAAACACCCCTTTCCTACACTCTGCTGCATCTTCATAAATGATACTCCCTCTGTCTTAATTTATGAGAAGGTATTTGAGAGAAAGGAAGACTTTTAAAACTTGTGGTCTAAAATAAGCAAAAGAAATTTTTCTGACCGGGTAAAATGGGAAGCTTGAAGTTGAATTATTACTAAATATGGAAAGATATCATTCTTTTTGGGACTAACTAAAAGGAAAGAGTCACATAAATTGAGATGGAGGAGGTATTACTTTCCCTGCGAGTGACTAAGCCGCTCCACTCAACTCTAGGAACTCCTGACATAGCCAAAGTAACTGTCTTGGCACGGCAATCAAGATTGTGTTATAGGTAGATAACCAATCCAGACCCAAGTATAACTTTGAAATCCACCATGTCAATAATAGATCAACTCAAGCATCCTACCCGAGGATAGAAATCACACAGGACTCATAGACTCGATCCACCACTATAGAATCCACGACAAGCGTAGAGACCCGCACAAGAAGATTAAAAGAACCACATAAAATGTCCAAGTTCGATGAAGGTATGCTGACACAGAGGAATAACATACCGGATTAAATAATACTGAAGCATCCCATGAATGACTGAAATAATACCTGTGATAACAGCGTCCAATGTCCCTGCCTCTGCTCTGGTCTGCTTGGAAAAGCGTAATAATGGGCCTGGACCACCTCGACCACCTCTAGTCTGAACACCACCTTGGCCACCTCCTCCACCAGCCTGAGAATTCCTCTAGTTGGCTGTACTGTTGTTCTAGCAATAGGAGGCTGAACCATACCCTGAGAACCAGGATGATGTGCTCCTCCCTGCAGTTTGTCTCCTGTGTTATTTGATGTGTGTGTGTTATATCCTAATCATGTTCTTGCTTGAATTTTTATATTATAAACTTTATGCTCGCTCTTGTTACCTGGTGTGCAATCTATATGTCATGTAGTAAAATAATAGTGTACCTCATATGCTGCTTTTCTCACAAAGCACCAAAATATTTTCATTGATCAATTTTTTGTCCTCGGTTCAGGTTTAATCCTTCTCCTTTAGCAAGTGTTGCATTTTAGTGAGTTCACCCCAGATCCACGAAAGCATATTCATCTTACCCAAGATAACAAGGATAGTTTTTGTCAATTCTTAGAGTATGGTCATGCAAAGCATACCAAAACATGCCATAAAAGAAAGAGGAGATATTCTCATAGCTATTAGTTTGATTATTCAGGAATTTGCTGTTGCCTCACATGTTAGTGAAGCTGGTGAACTCTGACAAAATAGAACCATATTTGGAAAGACATTTTAACCAAATTTGCATCAACCCTATATATGATTTCTCCATTGGAATGATGTTAACAATATTGTGCAGTATAGTTCAGCAAAAGTTCAATCACTCCAGAGAATATTGGATGTGAATATAAACAGCCATGTTATCGTGCTGCACTAAACACACACTAGCTTTTAATATCATGTGCATTTGTGAATCCAGTTCTATCAACTTCATTCATCCTTATTTATGGTAGGAGCTTGAGAGCTGAACCCTGGTAATTTTTCCCATGATACTCCTGCATTTCTACAGGATAATCTTCATATAGTAGTAGCTTTTTCCTTTTCCTTTTTGTTTCTTTTTGAGTCAAGGGTCCAGCGGAAACAAGCTCTCTACCTTGAATAAGGTGGGGTGAGGTCTGCGTACGCTCTACTCTCTCTATATTCCACTTGTGGGGTCACACTAGGTATATTATTGTATGTTGTGACTTTTATATGTACTATTGTCATTGAACATTTACAACCAACAAAGTAATTTTTCAAGAGCTTTTAGTTTAACTGTTGTTCATCTGAATTCAAATATATGATTTGAAGTAAATAAATTTGTTAAAAGTTGCACAGATTAACATGGATAGAGCCGATCTAAGATTTTAACTTGATGAATTTTACCTTAAAAATTTAGTATTGAACTAACTCATTGTATATATCTTTAAAATTATGTGTCAAGATCTAATGTTTGTTGAATCAGATGGAAGGCAAATACTTAATCCAAAGTCCAAATATGCCGTTCTAGTCTTTCATTCATTGGTCGCTATTATAGTTAAATGGATTTTCCAAAAATTAATGCCTACTTGCACGATAGCAACACTTAATTTCCTATTACTATTTGATTGTACGTCTAATAAAAAGGTGCAGTTAATTAGCCAATTGTTTTAAAGTGTGTATGGAACTCGCACTTACAAGTCAAAAATCTTTAAAATCCCTACAGTTCCAAATCCAAATCACATAGAAAGTTGACTGTAATAATAGACTGACACTGCTCGAACGAAAACGCATTCCCCATGGATGCTATATTCTAAAGAAAGAGGTCCCTACAACCTTGAAAATGGCATTGCTATAGTCGCTTCAAACTTGGCTTTTTTCCAAGCTTGTCTCTATCAGTGAAGACCAAGAGAGAATAAGAGCGTATGTTATATGTGGAAAAGACGGAAAAATATTGCAACTTGTTGGGTGTGTTTGATATGAATGGAAAATATCTTTTTGAAAAATAAGTTGTTTTCTTACTTATGTTTTGTTGTTTGGTTGTTAAGGAGAAAATATTATTCTAAGAATATATGATCCATGGCGAATGCATTTGGGCAAATACTATGACACCGCATTCGGATCCTCACTCTTTAACATAGACCTAAACTCCTATTTTGACTCAAAACTCAACCAAACCCTGACCCTAAAAATTGACCTTAGGGTCGGGAGTATAGTCTCGAGTTAGGTTTGAAAGTTAAGTCTTGGGTTGGGATTGGGATCGAGAGTCGGTCCTCAGTCAGGGTCGGGGTAAGGGTCGAGAGTCAGGTCTCGGATCATTAGTTACGTTGGTGTCGGGCCAAGAGGCGGGTCTTAAGTTCGGGGCCAGAGTTGAGGTCGAGTCGATGTTTGTGATAGAGAGTCGAGTTCAGAGTTTGGGGTCGAATCATGAGTCAGGGTTGAGGTTGTGTCTTGATTCAAGGTCGAGTTCCAAGTTAGGATCAGAGTCGAGGTCGGGTCCTAGGAGTCGATGTCGGTTCCCGTGTAAGGGTCGGTGTCGACGTCGGGTCAGAAAGTCAAGCTTCAGGTTTGGTCGTGGTCGTGAGTCAGGTCGGGATTAGGTTTGGGGTTTGGGCCCTAAGTCGAGGTCGAGGCTAGGTCTCATGTCGAAGTCGGGATCAAGGTCGGGAGTAGGATCTTGGGTAAGGGTCGGGGTGGAAGGATCAAGTCTCAATGGAGGGTAGGGGAGGGGTTGGATCTCAAGTTGGGGTCAGGATCCGAAGTTGGATCTTTCGTTGAGGTCGGATCAAGGTCAAAGGCTCGAGTTTCGATAGACGATGGGGGAGTGATTTTCCTGGGTAGAGGGGGGTGGGCGAAGTGAGTGAAAAGAGAAGACCAGGGCGGTAGAAAGGAGGAGTGAGTGGTTGAATGAGGGGACAGGGCATGGGAGTAAGCAGAAGGTGGAGGTGGGAGTTGGGTAGGGGTGAGGGTGGGTCGCGTGATAGGATGATATCGAGGGGTTGGTGGGTCAAGGGTCGATGGCCTGCGGCGTCCGGATGGATTGGGGGTTTCGGGAGAGGGAAGGGGAGATTAAAAGAGAATTTTTAAAAATATTTTCATTACTAGAAAACCTTTTTTTTTTTTATAATTAAAAAAATAATTCATTTGAAAAATATTTTCTTCCAAACATACCGGTAACAACAAAGATGGGTGAATTATTATGAAATATTTTCTAGTAAAAGTGTCTGAGAGTCCCAATTCGTTGAGCTTTCTTGCAATTATATTGATGAGATGAGTTAATATTATATTACACGCGCAAATGACTTGGTAAACTGCAAATAATGGATTATGAGGCCATCTATTTTTAATTCTTGTTTTCTCGTGAAGTTGCTTATGTAATATATTAAATGATAGGTCAATCGAACCTTCACACTTTTTCTCTTAATTTGTTTAATTGTTCTCTAGTCCTCTAGATAAATAAATATTCAATCAAATATATTATTTAATTTTTTTATAATAAAATATCAGCAAATAATATTATATTAATTTTAAAATATATATATAATATCTAATTTTAATAAAATATCAGCAAATAATATTATATTAATTTTAAAATATATATATATATAATATCTAATTTTATTTTTTAAAAAAATAACGTGTTCATATTATCAGTACATGAAGGAAGGGGCGAAATTGTTAAAGGAAGCATTTTTCCCTTTTGGCTGCCAAAGTGAGAGCCAATCATTAGATAAAAAAATCTTCTTTCTCATTTCCCTTTTTTCCTGCCAAACAGATCCATAATTGTTAGCAGAAAAGACATAAAATGCAGCAGAGGGAAAGGGCTATTCTCCTTAATTTGGGATTTTGCGTTGGTTGTTTCCAGCTGTATACAAAAAGGAAGAAGGCTTGTACTGAAAAAGGAGAGAAAATGATCAAAATTGTCCTTGATGGATGGAGTTGCACTATTTTAGTAGTTCTGCCTATATTATGTAATTGAAATTGTCTTTAATATATAAAAAAGATAATTATTGTTATGAAATAATAAAGAAAGAACAAGAATATTGTAGAGAAAGACAGAAGGAGAGAAGTTCTTATTTCTCTTTGATTGGATTAAATACAATGAAGGAGAACCCCTCTATTTATAGGGATAATTTCTCCTAACTTTTCTCCAAAAGATAGACTTTCACAATGATATAAATACATATATCTAGTACAATACAAATACCTTTATAGACATTCACTATAATACAAATATGTTTATAACACTCCCCCTTGAATGTCTATTTGATAGATAATGTGCCTCGTTAAAACCTTACTAGAAAAAATCCAGTGGGAAAAAATCTAGTGAAGGAAAAATAGTACACATATCTAATAATACGCATTTTGGTTGCCTCGTTAAAAACCTTACAAGGAAAACCCAGTGGGACAAAACCTCGCAAGGGAAAAAGAGTACAGCGCGTATTAACTCCCCCTAATGAGAACATCCTTGAATCTTTGCATCCCGATCTTGTGCACCATCTTCTTGAAAGTTGCAGTTGGTAGAGATTTGGTGAATAAATCAGCCACATTATCACTTGAACGAATCTGTTGCACATTGATATCACCATTCTTTTGGAGCTCATGTGTATAGAAAAACTTTGGCGAGATGTGCTTCGTTCTATCTCCTTTTATGAATCCTCCCTTTAGTTGTGCTATGCATGCAGCATTATCTTCATACAAAATTGTGGGTACTTTGTCACAGTTCAAACCACATTTTTCTCTAATGAGATGTATCATGGACCTCAACCACACACATTCTCGGCTTGCTTCATGAATATCTATTATATCAGCATGATTTGATGAAGCAGCTACCAGAGACTGCTTTATAGATCTCCAAGATATGGCAGTACCTCCACATATGAACACGTAGCCAGTTTGAGATCGAGCTTTGTGTAGGTCAGATTGATACCCTGCATTAGCATAATCAACAAGATCCAGACTTGCTAACAAATTAACCGAATGTTATGCCTTATAGTATTAGCAAGATATATTAGTGCAACAATCAGAGTAAGATATGGTACTTCAGGACCAAGGATTTCCTCATATAAGAATTATGAACAAGTTTAAAGAAACTTGTAAATGCTTCAGGCATTTTGAATCCTTCATGATTTTCATATAAATTTTATCAAGTGATAGCATTCATTAATATTTAAATGCATGACATCTTCTAGTGTCTGGACTACAGGTCCAATAAGCTTTATGCTTACCAATACGCATCATTTCACTTGATAATTATTTCTATATCAGCATGCTTTAATAGATGTAGAATTCAGATCCTCACAATCTTTTACAATATTGCGCACTATATTGTATCAAAAATATCATCGACGATCAATTCCAATGCGACATAACTTATTGAGATCTCTTCATTTTTCGTCACTTTCAGGTACCTGAACCTTTGCCAAGGTTTTATGAAGTGTTATGTCGTGGTGCTTTCTTAAAGCACTTGCCTCATCATTATGACCATTTAATCACTTGCTCCTCTTCTTTTTCAAGAAGTTCTATATTTGGAACCGTTTGGTCTATCACGCTTCAGGCGTCTCATAGACTCTATCCTTCAAGGACTTTCCATTGGAGCATTTGCAACTTTTCTTTTTCCCGAGGATCTAGATAATTCATCCCACACTCAATTTTCAGTTGCTAATCATTTCTCCCCCTAATGTTAGAAAAACTAACATTTACTCCCCAAGCTCATTTGGGGACCCATCTTTGTGCGTTGTGGTGGGGCAATTCAATCATATATCGCACATTCAAATTTTAGATGGAATTATTTGGTTCCTGACCCTGGATCAATTGTGATAGGGGAACCTTGTTGGCTTGATGCATTCAAGTGTTGCTATATGTTAAATAAACATATCTCATACCAAATTTTATTTGGGAGTTTTATTCTCATAATCAATGATTTAGCTATAATTTGAGGCATACAATTCTCGCTAAACCAACATAGATATGAATCAGCATTATCAACATGATTTTATAATTTGGAACTATGCTCTTAGTTTAATAATTCGAGCAACAATCTTACAAAAATCAATTGCAAGTGATATCAAAACACATATGACCATTCCATAGATGCATCTGTTAGCAAACGGTTCACATGGTAGGTGAATGGGCCCATATTCACCCTTTTATAAGTTCCAAAATTTCAGGGAATATAATTCCAATCTTAGCTGATCAAGATCATTCTATGATGAGAACAAGCAACACAAGAGAATTCTTGAAGAATCTTTTATTTCTTCAACATATAGCCACGTGAATTCTCAATTATTTTTGCATCACATTTGAACCGGGATGGCCAACCGGTATGCCAACTTATTTCAGTAAACTTCTGGTTTACTTTCGTATGTGATTTCATCATCATACCCATATTTATGTACTACAAATAAAAAAACCGTCGGGTAATCTTTTACATAAATATTTATAACCCGCTTCAATTGTAGTAGCATGAAGATATTAGATCTTCCCATAATTTATAGCCTCATTTTTTTTTCAATGTCATTGAAACTTATAAGTTTCCTTTTGAGACTTAATACAACAATTTCATTCCTTCAGGTAGTAATACATTAGCTCTTCCGGAGCTCTCAATTAATTTTGTATACTACCACATATTCAATCATATCAAAATAGTTTCTCCACATAGTTTCAATTTTTGAAACAATTTTGAATGTTGATGAACTATACTCATGAACAGACGTATAGTCTTGATGAATCCAATCATATCGTGCCTTTGGGTGGATGACCATCTTCAGGTGGTCATACCTTTCTTTTAGGCTATTCCACAAAACAAGTGGATCCTTAATCATGAGATATTCAATTTTAAGAATTTCGTCAAGATGATGACGCAAGAATATCATAACCTTAGCACGATCATGATTTGATGCTTTGTTTTCACTTTTAATGGTGTCTCCAAGACCCATTGCATCCATATGGATTTTGATGCTTTGTTGGTGTCTCCAAGACCCATTGCATCCATATGGATTTTTGATGCTTTGATTTCCCTTCAGGGACTAGATCTGTATTAGATCTATATTTGTAACATTTATCAAAGTTGTCAATTTCTCATTCTTCAGGAATGGAACATGATCATCAAAATATGCCTTAACCACATAAGGTATGATAGCTTAAAACCTCTTTTAAGATATTGCTACTTCAGGAGCAAATCGAGGTATGCATATAACATAGATGATTTCTCTTACATATTTTCACAATATTGTTCTGCTGGAACAAATATATTTTCGCAATATTGTTCTTCTGGAACAAATATATTTTTCACAATATTGTTCTTCTGGAACAAATATATTTTTCACAATATTGTTCTTTTGGAACAATTATGAGGCATGAATTGCCAAGTGAATCAATAAGTCATCCTCAAGTTAATATACAAAATCGATATTGTTATTAATAAATACATAAATATCAAGAAATACTAACCTTCATCTTTCTAAGAAAACTTTGATTTTTCTTACCTCAGATCTTTCAAAGTGAGTGCTCAAGGCAGAGACTCGTGCTGATAACGTGTTATAAAATAATAAAGAAAGAACAAGAATATTGTAGAGAAAGACAGAAGGAGAGAAGTTCTTATTTCTCTTTGATTGGATTAAATACAATGAAGGAGAACCCCTCTATTTATAGGGATAATTTCTCCTAACTTTTCTCCAAAAGATAGACTTTCACAATGATATAAATACATATATCTAGTACAATACAAATACCTTTATAGACATTCACTATAATACAAATATGTTTATAACAATTATTAATTTCTTATATATATATTATATAAAAAATAATTATTTCAGTTTTAAACCTTAAAAATAATAATATAACTAAAAAAAATTTATATTTAATCAGTCATTCCCGTGCAACTCATGTGTTCCTTTTCCTCCTCCCACCACCGTATACTCCTATAACAATCAAATATATATTTTCTTACTTATAATATAATTTTAATTCTTATAGCAAGATAAATACTCTTTTTATTTTAAAATAAATAGTATTTTATTTTTTTATTTATTTTAAAATAAATGATAATTCATAAAATTAAAAAAACATTAAGAATGATTTTTTAAATTTATCTTTATTGACATAATTAAAAAAATATTAAAAAATTATATATTTTTCAAAATATTTACTAAGGGTAAATCAAAAATATATTTTACTTAAGTGAATAATTTTTTTAAAAATATATTAGAATTAAAAATATCACTTATTTTGAAATAGAGGAAAAATAGAATAGAGATAGTGAGCATAGAACTACAGAATCACTACCTTAGGACCTACCCTAAGAAAAGAGTGTGTGTGTGTGTGTGTGGGGGGGGGGGGGTGCTGATCAAAAGAAAGCCCATTCAAATTATTCTCTTTTTTCTCGGGGTGTATATTCGTTTTTCCATTTGATTTTTAAAAATTTTTATTCAAATTTTTTAGTTGTGAATCGAATATCAAATTAAATTTGATTTATTTTTTTTAAGTTCAGTTCAATTTTTCTTATTCGATCTTTTTAGTTATGGCATAATTAAATGGTTATTTTTCTGTTTATAAAATGAATTATTTTTTTTAAATTAAAAATGAATTATTTTATTTTTAATTCAAAATAAATTATTTTAAATTTTGAGTTTTAGAATTTAATTTAAATAAAGCCTAATTTTAAGTAAAAAAAAATATAACTAGGTAATATTTTAAATTTTTAGTTACAGATTCTTAATAGCATTAGTTTATTTACATTTAGTAGTAAGTATATAACATTCTATAATAAATTTTTTCATCTGCTTAATATCCTTATAACTGACCCAACAAAAAATTAAGGGTTTTTAAAGATTTCAATAATGTATGGTCCTTAATTTCTTGTTAAATAAATATTATATATTTCATTTCTCTTTCAAAACATATTAATAATCGTAAGAATTTTCTTATCATGCTAAAACTATTATAAAACTTGTTATTTGTGAAAAACTTAAGCAATTGTGTCAATTATATAAATAATTCTCTAAATAGGTTTTGAGATTGAGTTGGGTGTATTTTATTTTTTAAATTAAGTTATAATTTTATTTTTTATTATTTATATTTAAAAAAAATATAAAACAATTTGGTTAAATCGAAAAATTGAAAAACCAAAAAATTGAAAAATCGAATATCGAAATTTAAAAAAAATAGAATCAAAATCGAACCAAAAAACTAAAAAAACCGAATTAGTTGATTCGATCTGATTTTTCGCTATTTATACCCCCCCCCCCCCCCCCACCACTTAGATATATAAGGTTTTACTAAATATGTTATTAGAGTATATATAATTTTTGTCATAATATCAAGCTACTTAAAAATCAATCATATTTTGTCTTAAGTTTCATAGAAATTACTAAATTAATTTTATTTATCGCATCAAAATAACTAAACAACTTTTTCTAATAAAAATATATCTTTCAATTTTGTCTAAATATCACTGAAATCACTAAATTAGTTTTATAACAAAAAGGTTGTTCAATTTTGTTAAGTATCATAGAAATCAGTAAGCCATTTTCTATAGTCAAAAAGTCATTTAATTTTATCAAAATATCGTATTAAATATCTTTTTTTATTGTCTCATAATAACTTTCTTTGATACTTATGCAATGATAAAAGACTTTTTAGTATAAAAGAAATTTTAATTTGTAACTTTTGTAATGCTTACAAGAAATTGAATGATTTTTTTTTTTATAAAAGATAATTTAATCTTATGCAATAAAATACAAAATTAAGTGACCGTCCATCATATGTTAACTCCATTAAATTATACGTATAATTTTTTATATACCGCCGTATATAAGTATGATAATCATTGTCAATGATTGTTGAAATTGTCCAATTTTGGTACTCCAATCAAAGTTATTAATTTTACTTATCGATTGTCGTACACATGCTAAATCATTAAAGAACTATTAAGATATTGATTAATCGGTTATTGATTGTTATATCAGTTTGATTATCTGGTTATTTGTTAAGATCTCACACGAAAAATCTCATACGTCATAAGTTTGTTTAACTAGAAAAAAACGGGTTGAAAAGAGAAAGAGCATATAGAACTTATCCAACTAAAACTATCATCTTTAACTTAGATTTGAATAACATTCCCTTCATTTTTCAGTGACACTCGATTCATCTTCTTGCTAGGATACTTTATACATTAAATGCTAAAATTATAATTTAATAAATTATTATTGGGTTATCATTTCACCCATTAAAAAAGTGATCAAATCCATAACCAAACCAATAACTGAATAACTTGAGACAGTAGACCGATAATCAAATTATTAAATTAATAACCTAAATCATTAATCTATTAACTCAACAATCAGTTCGGATTATTAGTTTAACTGCTAATTTGTACAAATCTACTTCCTAGAATAATTATTACTAAGGGTAAAATAGAAAGAAAATATACCCAATTATGTCTTGATTTTCTAAAATGATAACTACTCCCTCCGTTTCATATTATTTAGCCCTGTTGACCTAGCACACTCTTTGAGAAGCTTTGATTAGAAGTGTATTTTACTTAATTAATATTATTAATTATGTATTGAAAACCTAAATTTGATTAAAGATTTTATGTAGTTATTTAATGATAAGGATAGTATCAGAAGAAAATGATAAATATATTTTGATTTGTTAAAATGGACAAAATGAAATAAAAAAATCTATTTTTAGTATAAGTGTCAAATAAAATAAAATGGATAAAATATTTTAAATCATTTATTTTTAGTAAGAATAACAAATAAAGTGGTCCAGAGGTAATAAGTTAGTTTCAAGAATTGATAGAATCCAAAATTTTCTTAAAACACCAATCTTTGTATTCCTTATCACCTAAATTTGGCTTAACTAAAATTTGAAAACTGGCACCAACTAACTTAAAAGACACAATTGGTAGAGTACCTTGAATATTACCTATGAATTTGCTGTATTGCAATGACAATTAACTGGAGCCTCCAGTTGGTGTGAGGTCATCTTTGTGGTTGAATGTACTAATCCAATATCACAACAAATTAGAGAAAGAAAAAAAAAAAGGAAAATATCAAGAGAAAAAAAAAATCTTATATACTTTATTATTCTTCCACAGAAAAATGTACTCTTTTTTCTAAAATAAAAAATATGTTAAGTTGATAGAAATGGAATCTTCCAATGAGTTCAGTAGACATCAGACAGCTGTGTAAGTGGAAGGTTGCCAAACATCTAATTCTCCTTGCACACTCATCATCCCCAAAAGGAAAAAATACTAAACACAATAATTTTATGGGTATGCAATGGACAATTGGTTACTATCAACATTACCTATATATAAATATTAGCTGTCAAATGGTCCCTTTTCTTTGCTTCTCCAAATCCAAGTCAACTTAAATATCTACCTAATTCACAAGCCTCCATTTTTTTCTTAACTACATCAACCCTCCATCCCTTTTCTTGTAACATATACATATTAAAATCAAGCATTTACAATCATGTTAATATTATAGCAAATAATAAAAACGTAATTTTACTTTTTAATTAAGCCGATCAAGCAAGCGTTATATTCGATTATGATTTCGGTTCGGGCCACCCCAACCCCTCGTGGACCTTGCCATAGATAGGATGACGTTAGTGTTACCTAACACAAGTTAATTCATACAAATTATTCCCTCCCTTCTGTTTAAATTTATTTGTCTTAATTTGATTAAACATAGAATTTAAGAAAATAAAGAAAATTTTTGAATCTTGAAATTTTAAACTAAAGATATGTGTAATATATAAAATGCCCTTTGAATCTTGTGGTCTTAAATATACCACGTAGGATGTTGGGGTAAAAAGTTACTAAATATAAAAAGAGACATTTTTTTCTAAAAAAATAAAAAAAATAAAAAAATAAATTAAAACAAATAGAGTAATTAAATTATGTCTGTCATGTTAAGGTCTCGCTAAAGAGCGATTTACTTGTACTTGTTGTATCACAGTGACGATTAAAGATAATGATGACACGTGATTCAATTAATCAAGTTTGATTTTTGGTTGATGGATAAGAAACTTATATATATGCATGCATGGGCATAAGTTTATGAATACGTTGGCACTACGTCCCTTTAATCATCATTATTACTCCCGGATTATTTTTATTTATTTATTATATTAAAAATAAATATTTTTTTATTAAAAAATAATTATTTATTTATTTATAATTATTTTTTATATTTAAATATAATATAATAAAATATTATTTTTTAGGAAATGTGTCAAATTTGAAGGAAGAAAGTACTAATAACTTCATTAGATTAAATGTTTTAATTTATCGAAGCTACTGAGCTCAAAGAAAATGATCCAAAGTGGATATGAAAAATTATTAACATCGATGTCACTTGTAAAGGTTTTTCGTGGAACGCTTATCATCATATATAGAAATTGACATGATAAACAATAAAGAGAAAACATATAAAATTTCTTTTAAAATTATCCATTAAATTTAGTGTAGAATTTTAATTTTACGAGCGGTTTTTATTCCTTTATTCACACCTGAAGTGAAATAAAAACCCCCTTAACAAGTGACATGAAACACAACTTTTTAACCGGCGCATGAAAAAAAATAAATTAAAAATACTCCAAATGGTCCATATGGCATCTTATTATTGAATGATATATAGTTATATTTAATTATGTATTCTTAATTTTTATTTTTTATTTTAGGCTTTCTTTTTCTTATTTTCTTCTCTTTTTTTTCTCTTTCTTATTCTTCTCTCTTTTCTCGCTATCAGATATTCCAAGCAGTGGCCATCTGCCTCATTAGTCATTATCTTTTCTATCATCTATGCCATTTTTTATTCTTATCTTGTAAATAAATTTAATTAATGGGTTTAAAATTATACATAATTAAATAAATATAAAAATTTTGTTTGTTCGATAAAGTAGATGTGAGTTTGGTTGGCCAGAAGGTTATTTATCGGTGTTTTTTTTCTCGACAGAGTGAATCATGTATATATATATTTTTTTAAAACACTATTAAATCATCTTCCTCAGATATTACACTACACTTTTTAAATAGAAATTCAAGATTTAAAAGTGTAGATCGAAATCGTTCCACCTTCACTGAAAAATTAAATTTCGACAACCTTACTTTTCTGTATACGATTGTCTATCTCATCTATAAATTATCTTTTTGAAAAATCATTTAAATTATGAACTGTGTGTTGTGAATTTGATAAATTGATAAAAATTATGCCATAAATATAAAGTTTATAGCCATGGATATGGGGAAGAATAGGAAAATAAGGAAGAAGAAAGGAAATACTACAAAATAAGATGATTTTTTTTTAAAAATAAAATAAAATGGTGTTATACATGTGTTAACGAGGTGTATAACATTGGTGTACACTAATTTGAATTTGTTTTGAGAAAAGAATATTAATTTTACTTTAAATTAGAATAGAAAAATAAGAAAATACTCATAAAATTAAAATGCAAAATTAAATTCAGTGAACAAAGTTTGAAAGATTTTAGGTATTTTCTCAACAATAAAATATGATTTATTAGCACCTTAGGGTGTGGTTGAGTTGGTTTGAGGGTAGGCCTTCCATGTGGGAGGTCGTGGGTTCGAACCCGCCCTAATGCTTTCTCAATCTAATCTCAAACAATTAGTATCACATAGACTGGAACACAATGAGTGATTAGCGTACCTTTATTTTATACACTTGACCCATACTAACCTGGCATAATTCTTAAGAACGTTATTATTTGAAGTATATTTTATTAATAAATTTAACAACTAACTATTATTTTATGTAGTTATGTAAAACTAAAGGTAAAACTCTTTTAATTTTTCTAATTGAACAAGTAAAATGAAAGATCAAATTGCCAAATAATATGAAACAGAGAGAATAGTCTATTTTATATTATAATCATATAATGCTTGCTACAGTTAAGGAGTCCCCACACATCGTGTCAGGCCTTCCAACTATATAAAGGCTAATTGAAAGACAGACGTAGATACACCAACCATGATGACTACTTTTACAGTTTTCTTCATTCTGAGCTTCTTTATGGTGGCTTTTGCTGGGAACTTCAATCAAGATTTTGATATTACATGGGGTGATGGCCGCGCTAAAATACTCGAAAACGGCCAACTTCTCACCCTTTCCCTCGATAGAGCCTCCGGCTCTGGTTTTCGCTCCAAATATCAGTATTTGTTCGGAAAGATTGATTTGAAAATCAAACTTGTTCCCGGCAATTCCGCTGGCACCGTTACTACATATTATGTAAGTCTTTAAAATATATATTAGGCAGGTTGTTCGCTATGCTAGGTAACTGTGATCTCAACTTCTCTACACCAACGAACGAACCATGTATATAGCTTAAACTTTTATATATTTTATATGTTGATATTTATAATGGTGTGGATTTCAAAATGCAGCTATCATCAATAGGATCTAGTCACGACGAGATTGATTTTGAGTTTCTTGGGAATTTGAGTGGTGACCCCTATATTCTTCACACAAATGTATTCACACAAGGCAAGGGAGATAAAGAGCAGCAATTTTATCTTTGGTTCGACCCCTCCAAGGACTTCCATACTTATTCTATTCTTTGGAATCCTCACAGCATCATGTAATTATCTCCCCCTCTCTCTCTTATACATATAAACATATATATACACGTCGGTTTCGGATTATCATTGTACTCAAGTGTGTGATCATTTTATCTAAAAATTTAAAATATTAAAGAAAACATATTTTTTTATTTAATTGTATTCTCAACCGTCTAGTCGTGTTTATAAAATATGCTCCTTGAAAAGATACACTGTAGCAATTAGCTACATTGTATACTTTTGGAGTATACAATTCACATTTTATATATTTAAATGGTAAGAAAAGTTAATAAAAGGCTAACGTGTCAACAGTCAGCATCATAGAACAACTTATTTCAAGGATCAATATCTTTCATTACGACAATCATATTTTTTTTTTTATTGAACTTTAATTTGTTAGGCTAGTTACTAATTACTAATCTTTTTTCAATCAGCTTTTCGGTAGATGGGACACCAATTAGGCAATTCAAGAATTTGGAAGCAAGTGGGATCCCTTATCCAAAAGAACAACCAATGTGGATATATTCTAGTCTATGGAATGCAGATGATTGGGCTACAAGAGGAGGACTTGTGAAGACGGATTGGACTAAGGCCCCATTTATAGCTTCCTACAGAAATTTCAATGCGCAGGCTTGTGTATGGTCTTCAACTTCTTCTTCTTCTTGCGGTTCCAACAACTCCACAGCAAATTCTTGGCTAAGTGAATCATTGGACACCACAGGCCAATCTAGAATCAAATGGGTGCAAAACAATTACATGATTTACAATTATTGTACTGATATTAAGCGTTTCCCTCAAGGATTTCCTCCTGAATGCTCTCTCAATTAGTGCAAAGTATATGAATTAATTTATAAGAGATCCTGTTATAACTGTTTTTTCCTTTGGTCTTCAGTTTTGCATTGTAACTAAAATGTATATAGTACATTATATCCCATTTGAAAATAGAATTGTTTGATTTGATTTGAGCAATAAGAAGAGGAAATTTTATTTGTACCTGCTGTAACTATTTATTACTAATACCATAAGTGGTTACATGATTTTACCCTTCATTTTCATTTTCTTTTTCGTTTTCTATAATTTCTCACTTGTTTGGATATACGAATGTTTTAAATTAATCGGTTTCTTAAGAGATATAGAGAAAAATGTTCTAGATAAGATCGTATGAGAAATTTTTTGTGTTGTATTTCTTCTTAATCTGTTTCACAAAGTTACTGTACATGTTATTATATAAAATCTACCTAGATATTAAAATAGAATAAACTAAATAACTGCCTACAACTGTGTAAAGAACTACTGTACTATTTCTAGAAGATTCTTATTCTATACTATGTAGAATACGTGCATAAAGGTATGTACATCTAAAAAGTCGGATAGTTGGGCCTCTATTATTGTTGTAGATGAGGCCCAAAGACAAATGCAAAATAGAATATCGACCCAAGATTTAAACTGTGAATGTATAGCATATGTCTCTTCCTCCTCACTTTATCTTCTTTAGAACTTTCTCTGTGGAAAGAATTTGATCACCAAAAATACTCCCCCTCAAGTGGGAGACTGGAGATCGGACACCTAACTTGCTAATAAATGCTGACGGAGAGTACCACAAGGAGATTTGGTGAAGAGGTCTGCAATTCAAAAGCTTTTCACGAACGAAATGACAATCAAGTTCAATACGATTGATTCGTTCGTGGAAATTAGGGTTTCGAGCAATATGGATCGCTGCCTGAATATTGCAATGAAGATTTATAGGAAGAGTGGGAGATATGGAGAGATCATAAGAAGACAGACTACCCATGAGATTTCGGCGACCAAACGTTGCATGGAGTTATATTCTGTTTCTGCTAAAGATAGAGAAACCACCTTCTCTTTTTCAGATTTCTAGGAGATAAGATAAAATCCACGCACAGATCATTTGGAATCAGAACATGCATCCCAATCCGCATCACAATAGGCAAGAATTTGAGCAAAAAGGTCTGTGTTCATAAAAAATTGTAAACTTGGATCCCTTCTGAGGTAACACAAGATGTGTTAAGCTACTTGCAGTTATCCTATATGCAGGCATTGCACTAATTGATTGAGTTCTTAAACACTATATGATAGATTTGATCAAGTATGGTTGAGTTGACCCAATAGACACCAATAAAAGGTAGGATATTTAAGAAGACAATCTAAATCAGAATTCAACTTGACTGTTGGATCCAAAGGTGTTGAAGTAGTATAAACGCCAATATCTCGATACTCTGCTAAAATATCGAGAGTAAACTTCTGCTGTGTTAAAACAAGACCATCTGATTCAGGTAAGATCTCCACTCCAAGAAAATAGCTTGCTCTTCCTAACTCTTTGATCTTAAATTCTTTGTCTAGAAACAATTTTAATTTTCTGATTTCCTCTGTATCATTGCTTGTTGACAGAGTATCATCGCTATATATACGACAATAATAGTAATCAAAGTGCCTAAAGACTTGAAAAACAATGAGTAATTATTCATTGAATACAAATACCCCTTGGTACCTAGATCTATGGAGAAGACTGCTTGAGGTCGTAAAGGGATTTGCAAAGTCTACACACAAGATCTGGAAAAGGTGGATCAACACCAGGAGAAAATTTCTTATATACTTCCTCATCCAAATCCTCATATATAAAGGAGTTATTGATATCCAACTGATGCAAAAACCAATTGTTTTTCACTGCAATACTCAAGATGCAACGTATGGTTGTCATTTTAACCATAGGTGAATAATTTTCAGTATAATCTATACCCTTTTGTTGAA
This sequence comes from Datura wrightii, assembly GCA_035772735.1. Lineage (NCBI taxonomy): Eukaryota > Viridiplantae > Streptophyta > Magnoliopsida > Solanales > Solanaceae > Datura > Datura wrightii. Next base: position 54,166,816 of record JASDFA010000023.1, read on the forward strand.
TATCCTCCTTTCCTACTAAACGTGCTTTCAAACTCTCCAAGGATCCATTGAATTTCAGCTTGACCTTGTATACCTATTTATAGGGTAAAGGTCTTTTTCCACTAGGAAAGGAAAGTGTGAGAATCAAGGGCTTTAAGTTCTTTTTGCATCACCATTCGCCAACCTAGATACATAACTATTTACTGGTAAGAAAAAGGTTCTTTGATTTGGAAAATAGAATAGAAAATATGTTTTATTAGAGCTATTGTACACCGAATAAGCAAAAGAACACATAGGTACAACAGGAGGATCAGGAGAGATGACAGTAAAGCAGTTCTGTAGGTTTAAAATTTTGATACCTTTTTCTCAAAAAATTATCCTAGAAAGACTGTTGGAATAGACCTAGCAACACAACTTGTTTGGTATGTGATTCCTTGAGAATCAAAGAAATAAAAAAATTGTCAACCCATGAACCTAATTCATAGGCGTTATCAGATCTTATAATCTTCAATTTTCTAGAAAATTGCCTTGCTATACATGTAGGCTAAAAAGAATTTGAGAATAGGAAAAACATTTAATTTGATAGATAAAATATATGTGCAAGTAGTTAGAAATTTTTTTTCTCCTTTGTAAGTGTAAGTCTTGTATGTCTCTCAAATGTTAATATGTAAAAACTCAAAACAGTGTTTAGAAGATATAATACTATTTGGAAAGGTAGTTTAGACTGTATCACTAGAAAATTGATGTTTAATTTATGAGGTAGATGAAATTCCTTCAATGTTATTCATAAAATCATAAAGCATGCGGCCTAATCTAAAATGTCATAACTTAATAGAATTTTAATTTGCAGACTCAGATACAAGACATTGAGACTTAATCTTAAGTACTACAATTTGAGAATTAGGACTATATATAGGAGATAAAATAGAGGGTTGATTAGCAGGAAATGTGAAAAAATTTAAAAATAATGAATGTGTTATTCTTCAGCGGATAGAGACCAACAACACAATCTCCAAACTTTTGATTAATTCTCAGACTGGAAAAGTTCTACAAGAAACAATCATGTTTAGTGAAACAAACACCAAAATCTGTTTTATTCACAAACTTGAGTAATAGAAAGAAGATTGTATCTAAATGAAGGAACATAAAGAACATTTTCTTACTTGACTTGTGATGACAAAATAAACACTGCCTATGAAATAAACTTTCATTCTATAGGAATTTGGCAGTAAAATAGAGATAGATTTTGTGAGTTGTTGAATATCACTAAGGAGAGGCTTGTCATAAATCATGTGTTGTGATGCTCCCACTATCAATTACCCGTTTATTTTTAAAGAAAGTGCTATAGCATCTAGAGAAAAGAAGATGTAAGGCAATAACTATACCAATCAAGTTTGCATTCATTCCTACATTAGAGTCTGATCCACCTACATGAGTATTTTAAAAAAATTGTATCAGATTATTTCACTGTCCCTTTATAAAGCCCTATTAATTAACAAGAGTGGACATGGTGTTTCTTTACACAACTGGAGCAAGATAAACTGATTTATTTATCTGAACTGCATTGTCCTTTGGATTATTTAAATTCTTCTTTCCCTTTGTAAACTTGAAATCTTCAAGATATCCAATTATCATGTAGCATCTGTCCTTCACATGGTTGGTCCTTTAACAATAAGTGCAGTATAAATTGTTTTTCTCTATTTGACAGTTGTGTGTTGGATATATACTCACTGTTGTTCCTTATTTCATTTATTCTTCTGTGCGCTGGACTATATCCAGTAGAGTTGGATCCAGTTGATGAAGTAAAAATAGCAGGAAATGAAACTGTTAGCAAAGTTGAAAGCAGTTTATTCAGTTGAAACATGATTGCCTGATTGTACCTCTCTTTGTGATTCATCATGAAGGATTATGGAATAAGTTTGATTGGTGGATGACAGATGTTTCATCATCAGAATGTTGCCCGTAACTCTTGAAAAGTCTTCATTGAGTCCTATCAGAAACTAAAGCAGCTTCATATCCTCATTCATTTTCATTTTCTGATTATGAGTCTTTGCACCACATTTGCACTCACAACTGTAGTTCATAAAGGTATTCAATGACTTCAATTGACCCCAATTTCTCGTAAGCTTAGTGTAATATGTTGCAACATTATTTCTCCCTTTATTAATGTTGTTCAACTCTCTTTGTGGATGAAAGAGTTTGGGTCCATTAGGTTGTCCATATCTCTCTTTCAATTCTGTCCAAAGTTCAGCAGCCGTCTGAGAGTATATGAAACTCTCTGATACATACTTGATCTAAGAGTTCAGAAGCTAAGCAATCACCATATCATTACACCTCTTTCACTACCCAAATAGAGGTGAATTTTTCCTTAGGCATCTCAATTTTTTCATTGATAAAATTCAGTTTATTTTTAGCATAAAGAAAGATGAATATTCCCTTTTTCTAGTTCTCATAACTGGTTTCATAAAAAAATTATATTAATAGGATTCATCTCAGGTGAATCTACTGCCTTTTTGCTGGTAGAGCTAGATCCAGAAGAAATCACTGCAGCTGTGTGTTCTGTAGACATCCTATTTCAAAACAACACAAATGAGAGCTTTAATAAATCTCAAGAAGAATAAGAATAAGAAGAAGAATCCTTGTAGTAGTAATCCGATTCCATGAAAAGATATAGAGAAAAATGTACTAAATAGGATCGCATGAAAAATTTTCTGTGGTGTATTTCTTCTCAATTTCTGTGGAATATTTCTTCTCAATCTATATTACAAAGTTACTGTACATTTTTTATTTTATAAAACTTACTTAAGGACCGAAGAATCAAATCAAACACACAATTTGCAGGATCATTAAATTTTATTTCACTAGTCAGATAGTGTAATCACATACAAAGACGAACTACATCATATAAAGTCACAGTGTAAAATCATACCTTGTTACAGTTGTTCCAACTCTTTACAGAGAAAAATTGCTATACAAGAATCTTCAGGGAAGTCTTACAAGAATTGAAGAAGGAAGAAGAAGTTTCTCTGTCTGTTGTTTTATTTTGTATCACATTGGAAAATACAGAGGCACCACTCTTATTTAAAGAACTCAAGACACCGGTTCAGGAGAGTCACAACCATTGTGTATTTTCATCCTTTAAATATAAATTAATATATAAGAAATATATATATATATTTATTATTTATATGGATCCAAGTTGACCTACATGGATGACCCGAATCTAATTCCTTCATCTCCCACTCACACATAGTAGGTGAACTCTCATTCCAATTCTATAATTTTCATACACTACGACTAGAACGTGTGACCAGTGCATACTTTGAGAGCTTCATTGCTATACATCTGTTAGGAATGTATAGCATCTCGATCAATGAAACTTAGAATAGATTAGAGTATGCAGTACCCTAGATCATTTATCACATTTATATCGCTCACAATCTCTTTCTTAAATTTGAGTTCATCATTATGTTATTGTGGCAAAACAAAACATAAAGGACCGGTCAATGAACACAACTAATCTGATAATACTTAATGATCTTGCTCATATAATGATTCTCTTAATCTCAACGTGATATGCTTTTCTAGAGGTGTCCCGCCAGACTGAATCAAGCCTGATCTCTTGGAAACATTCTAAGATAGCAAAACACCAAATTGAATCTCAAGAAACTAATCAAAGTCATGAGGGTACAATGCAAAGAAAATTTCTTATAATTTTCAGGGCTTCACACGATAACAAGTAGAGCTTTAAACATGTATCTTCCTTATGGGTCACCTTATGCATACATGGTATGAAACATGTACCACAATATCAACTCCTTTCCTATGGAGCATATGTCTTTTAAAATTAGATACTGTGCAAATGATAGTTTAGACAACTCATGTCTAACTTTGAGTTTATAAATCTACTCAATTATTTTATTCATCAAAACCTTACATCTGGCATTAAGAACAGACTAACTTATTTTAATTACATATGATTAAACACAAAATAAACGACATTCTTATTATAAACTTCCAGCTCTCTTTTATCATCACTTCTGAAAATAAAATTAGTTTATAATTGTCTCATCTCTATCTGTCTCTTATACAGTAGAGACGATTGCCTGTGCGAATAATCCAATCTTTTGTCTGTCCGACATACTTCTTATACTAAGAATTTATGTACTATCGATAAAAAATATTATATATATATAAACTAACAAGTATGGATATTTAGGCACAAACTAACATTAACTTCAATCATGTAAATTTACATGAACATGATTAGGAAAATAAAAAATACATTAGCATCTATGCAAACCCAATAACTTCACATGTCTTTCATAAGCATCACATGTTATGGGTTTCATTAAGGGATCTGCTATCATTTGATGCGTAGATATGTATTTCACGTTCACTTCCTTTTATACAATCATGTCTCTAACAAAATTATACTTAATATTAATATGTTTCGTTTTTCCATGGTACTTAGGATCCTTTGTATAAGCTATTGCAATTTGACTATCATAATAGATGGTTACTGACTCAATAGTGTTATTGTTCACACTAAAGTGTCCTATAAAACATTTAAGCCAAATAGCTTCTTGCACAACTGATGAAAGTGATACGAATTCAACTTCCATTTTTAATAAGGCTATGCAAGACTGCTTCTTGTTACTCCATGATATGGCGCCGTTGTTAAGCAAGACTACATGTCCAGAGGTGGATTTTCTCTTATCTAAATCTCCTTCCCAATCAATATCAGTGTAGCCTTTGAGTTGCAGATCATTCCCTTGATAACATAAGTAATAGTCAACTGTGCCTTTAAGATACCTCAATATTCTTTTAACTGCTTTACAATGTTGTTGTCCCGGGTCAGACTGATATCTGCTAACTAGTCCAACAGCATAACAGATATCAGGTCTAGTACACATCATAGCATACATTAGACTTTCGATTGCATTGGCATAAGGAACCTTTCTCATTTATTCTTTTTCTTGTGGAGTCTGTGGGCACATCACATCCTTCGACTTAAAGCTTCACTTTTGGAAATAGGAGTGTTTATGGGTTTGCAGTCTTGCATATTAGAACATTCAAGAACTTTCTTAATATAGAGTTCTTGTGAAAGAGATAACAATCTTTTCGAACGATCTCTAGAAATCTTAACTCCAAGAATGTATGACGCTTCACCCATGTCTTTCATCTCAAATGTAGATGATAACCACTCTTTTATTTCTTTTACATACTCAATGTCACTGACAGCTATAAGTATGTCGTCTACATATAGTGATAAGATCACAAACTTATCTTTAGATCCTTTAATGCAATAGCCTTCATAAACCATAATAAAATCATATGATATGTTTGCATTACGAAAACGTAAGTACCATTGTCTAGAAGATTGTTTAAGGCCATAAATCGAACTATGAAGTCGACATACTTTATGCTCTTCGCGTTTCTTCAAAAAACCTACAGATTGTTCTATGAAGATTTCTTCTTCTAGTTCTCCATTGAGAAAAGCTGTTTTTACATCCATTTGATGCAATTCAAGATCCAAGTTAGCCACTATTGACAAAATTAACCTTATTGAAGTAAAACGTACAACAGGAGAAAAAGCTTTTTCATAATCAATTTCTTCCTGTTGTGTGTACCCTTAGCTACTAGGCGAGCTTTAAATCTCTCAATACTACCATCGGCCTTACGCTTGATTTTGAGAACCCACTTGTTTTTAATAGCTTTACACCACATAGGTAGATCAACCAATTCCCATACATGATTTGATTTCATTGGCTCCATCTCCTCCTCCATTGCTTTTAACCACTTTTTCTTATCAAGGCATGTAAGAGCCTCATTTATGTTTCGTGGCTCTTATTCATCTTGTGGAGTAATTATAAATGCTTCCCCTTCGATCTCAAAATGACGACGGGGAATTTTTGGATGACTCATTCATTGAGGTTGAGATTGATAAACTAAAATATCAATTGGTAAGTTACTCCCTATTGGAATAGGTTTTAATGATATTTGATGATGATTTAAAATATGCTTGAAACATTAAATTAATTAGGAAGTGGTGGATTAGCACTTGGTAACATAAAACGTGTGCTACTAATTGGTTGTAGAATTCTAGTGCCTTGATTATGTGCAGGAAAAATGAGAAAAGAGTTTAAAGTCAACAAGGATTCTACAAGGAAAGAAATTCCTTTTGATAAGGAAAGAAATAAATTTGTCAAGCCCCGAATTTACACTCTGGACGGAACACGGTACTTGGAGTCACAAGTAACCCAAGTCAACTCCTGATCTATCATACATTAGCATTCTGAGTAACATGCAAATCTATACAGCGGAATTTTAAGGCAAAAATATAAATACTTTGAGAGAAATAAAGTTCATAATAATTGAAAACATTAGAATGAAGCTACAAATCTGAAACAAAACCAATCTGCGTCTGAAAGTCACTATGACTGATGAGTTACTGGGACAAGCCCCCAGCTAACTCCATATCTAAATGAAAAGGAAGGAAAATATAAGTGAAGCAATAAATCTCCGTCCTCGAAGAATGAGGACTTACCAACTAGAACTACTAAGTCTTCGGTGAGTGATCGGCTAGCAAGACTGAGACTGATATCCTGCAACTGTATCATAAAATGATACAGCATAAAGTATGCATCAGTGATTTGAATGTACTGAGTAAGTAAGAGAAACATAACACAATAGAATAAAAATGCTTAATTGAAAAGACATGCAATGACCAACTAAAGCTACTGAATTGAGCGAATGAGATAACTGAGATGGTCTGAAAGACCCTGTCTGATGGTCAAAACATGTTCTAAATCTAGAATACTGATCTGAACTGAACTGACTGAAACTAGACTGAACTGACTAGTGGGAGAGTCTATAACCGACATATAACCACGTGAGCTAGACATGGAGTCCGATGTATATAACCCATTGATAGGACCCAATATACCTTGTAGGGTATAAAGGCATGAACTGGGTGATCAAAAGATTCTAGGGCCCATTAGGGCAATAAATACTATAACCTACGGTGGCAACGTAGTTCTGGGAACCTGGGTGCGCTGGTACCTCGGTCCGCTTGGTGTTAGTCCTACTCCCACTGGATAGTTCTAGACTAAGTACTAAGCTGATAGCTCGAAACTGGGGCCCAAGACTAGTCAGGTATACATATCTGAAAACACCCTGAGAGTCTTATCGGATCAGATTCTGAAACTAGGTTCTAAGACTAGTCAGAGCTGCTAATCTGGAAGCGTCGTAACTGTTTAAAGGACAAACTAAAATCTAAAAATGGGGTACTAAGGCTAGTCATATCTGTTTATTTAAAGTGTTATGATCGCCTAGTGGACCAATAAAAACATGGTATAATAATCCACATGATTTAGGCAAATTATGACTAGAAATTTCTTGACATTCAGTAATTTCAAGGCTATAACTGATAGAGAGAATAGGGAGGAATTTGAGGAAACAAGGGAAGAACTATTTTGTTGTTGAATTCCTATATACCTGGTGAAGAAACCTAAAGAATTTTTTGAGAAATTGAGGAGAAAAGGTGCCCTAGATTTTGCTCTAAAAAGCTCTGAGAGAAATTTTACGATGGTTTATGAGAGTCTGGATAGGGAGAATGAGGAAAGAAACCATTTAACCCCTCTAGTAATTCTGAAAATATGCATAAAATGACGTAGTTTAGAGTCTAGGAAGGTCGGAAATGACTGAAAGACCCTTGAAAACTTGCAGCGGAAAACTGATCGTCAGTCCTCACGGGTGACCTAACAGGTCGTGGTCAGTGGCTACGACTCGTGGTCACACTCGTGCGGTGCACTGCCTGCAACCCACTGATGGTCAGCACGAGAGATCTAACGAGTAGTGGTTAGTGACCACGACTCGTAGTCACCTCCTGTGGACCGAGCTGCCTTAAAAACCCTAGAGTCCCCACGGGTGACACCACCGACTCGTGGTGTCCCAAACAAGTCGTGGTGAGGACCCGTTGGGTACACTGCCTGGCCTCCTCTAAATCTTAACCAAAACTTGACCACAAGCCATATCACGACTCGTGAGGGTTGACCACGACTCGTGGTTACACCCGTGGTCACCCATTTCTCCAAATTTCCAATTAAGCTCCCAGTCCTTACCACGAGTCACTTAACGACTCGTGGTCACCTCCCACGGGTCACAGAATGACTCATTCTGTGACTTGATGCAGATTTTTCAGTTTTCTCTAATTTAAGTCCCGATTCTAGTCTTTGAGTTTCCGGGGCTTTATAATATCTCCCCCTTGGGAACATTCGTCCTCCAATATTAGAAAACAAGCACGACAGCAGAGAATGACAATCTTTATACACAAATGATCATGAAAGCTGAAAACTAGCAGAATGACTATCTTTGAACTGAATCACAAGTTTGAACTAAATTCGCTAATCATGCACATGTTCATTTACATGAAAGAAATTGAGACATACGAACTAAAAGCAGTTTTGGGAAATGAGTTGATACCTTGAATAGACACTGAGTCGAAAGGGAACAAATGGGGGTATCTAGCCATCATATCTGCTTCATCCTCCCACGTAGCTCCCTCAACATGCTGATTTCTCCATAAGACCTTGATTAAAGCTACCTCCTTGTTCCTCAACTTAAGAACCTGACGGTCAAGGATTTGGACTGAGACCTCCTCGTATGAGAGACTATCTTTCACTCCCACACTGTCTAATGACACAATTAAAGTTGGATTACCAATGCACTTCTTCAATAGTGACAAATGGAATACTGGGTGCACAGACGCCAACTCTGAAGGTAATTCCAGCTCATAAGCTACCTCGCCAATTCGCCTTAGAATTTTGTAGGGTCTCACATATTTCAGGCTGAGCTTTCCCTTCTTCCCAAATTTCATCACCCCTTTTATGGGTGAAATTTTTAGATAGACTCATTCACCCACAACAAACTTCAATTCTCTTCTCCTCATATTCGCATAAGATTTCTGACGGCTTTGAGCTATTTTCAATCTTTCTCTGATGAGTTGTACCTTCTGCATAGCTTCATAAACCGAGTCTAGCCCGATTATAGCAGCTTCACCAATCTCAAACCACCCAATAGGAGACCTGCACCTCCTACCATACAATGCCTCAAGCCGAGCTATCTGGATACTGGAGTGGTAGTTGTTGTTGTACACAAACTCGATAAGAGGCAAGTGGTCATCCCAACTGCCCTTGAAGTCTATCGCGCTTGCTTTCAACATATATTCTAGGTCTAAATAGTCAACTCATCTTGCCCATCTGTCTGTGGGTGAAAAGCTATGCTGAGTTTGACTTGGATACCAAGTCCCTTCTGAACAGACTTTCAGAAATGTGAGGTGAACGGGGTACCTCTGTCAGAGATGATGGATAATGGCACCCCATGAAGCCTAACCAACTCCCAGATATAAAGTCTAGCATAGTCCTCCTCTGAATCTGTAGTTTTAACTGGGAGGAAATATGCTGACTTAGTCATCCGGTCTACTACTACCAGATAGAATCATGTTGCTGACGAGTTCGAGGTGGACCTATAACAAAGTCCATATTTACTTCTTCCCACTTCCACATGGGTATGCTGATATCCCGGGTCATACTTTTCGGTCTTTGGTGCTCTACCTTGACTTGCTGGCAGTTCGGGCACTTAGCTACGAATTTGACGATGTCTCTCTTCATGCTTCCGCCAGTAAATATCCCGCAAATCGCGGTACATCTTAGTAGCACCAGGGTGGATGGAGTACCTCGAACTATGAGCTTCAGCTAGTATCTGGTGTCTCAAATCACCGACATCCAGTACACACAACCTGCCTTGGTAACGGAGCACACCATCTCCCTCTTTGGAGAAAGCCTCAACCTCTTTCTTGAGAACCGCTTCCTTAAGTTTAAGTAATATGGGATCTTCATCTTGTTTGGACTTAACTTCAACAACCAAAGAGGAATCTAACCCGCTTTGCATCACCAGTCCACCCTTAGCTGAGTCAACCAACTGCACCCCTAACCGAGCTAGTCTGTGAATATCATTCGCCAATTCCTTTTTTCCTTCCTTAATATGAGTCACGCTACCCATAGACACTCTACTTAGGGCATCATCCACCACATTGGCTTTCTCGGGTGATATAGTACGCTCATGTCATAATCCTTCAGGAGCTCTAACCACCTTCTCTGACGAAGATTTAGGTCCTTATGACTGAATACATATTGAAGGCTCTTGTGATCGGTGAAAACATCAACGTAAGCCCCGTACAGGTAATATCTCCATATTTTTAGCTCAAACACCACGCTTCCAACTCTAAGTCATGAGTTAGATAATTCTTCTCATGAACTTTAAGTTGTCTAGAGGTGTAGGCTATCACTTTGCCCCGCTGCATCAGCACGCAATCGAGTCCAACTCTGGAAGCGTCGCAATATACTACAAACCTGTCTGATCCTTCCGATAGGGTCAACACTAGAAAGGTAATGAGCCGAGTTTTTAACTCCTGAAAACTCTTCTCACACGCATCTAACCACTGAAATTTCACCTTCTTTTGAGTCTGCCTAGTCAGAGGAGATGCTATAGAAGAAAAGCCTTCCACAAAGCGTCGGTAATAACTGGCTAAACCCAAGAAACTTCTGATTTCGTTTGGAGAGGTAGGTCTGGGTCAGTCTTTTACTGTGTCTATCTTTTGTGGATCAACTTGAATACCCTCACCCGAGACCACATGGCCCAGGAAAGTCACGGACTTCAATCAGAATTCGTACTTGCTAAACTTGGCGAGCAGCTGGCGGTCTCTGAGTGTCTGAAGCACTATCGTCAGGTGATTAGCATGCTCTTCCTCATTTCTGGAGTATACCAGAATGTCGTCGATAAGTACAATGAAGAACATATCCAGATACTGCTTGAAGACTCTGTTCATCAGGTTCATAAAGGCTGCAGGGGCATTAGTTAGTCCGAAGGACGTAACCGCGAACTTGTAGTGACCATATCGAATTCTGAAAGTTGTTTTCGGTATGTCACACTCTCTGACTCTTAGTTGATGATACCCCGACCTGAGATCTATTTTTGAGAAACAACTGTCTCCCTGAAGTTGGCCGAACAGGTCGTTAATCCTGGGTAGGGGATTCCTTTTCTTGACTGTGACCTTGTTCACCTGACGGTAATCGAACATTCTGAGGGTACCGTCTTTCTTTCGCACGAATAACACTGGAACACCCCAGGGAGAGATGTTGGGTCTGATAAAACCCTTATCAAGAAGACATTTTAGCTGCTCATTCAACTCCTTAAGTTCAGTCGGAGTCATTCTATAAGGAGGGATGGATATGGGCTGAGTATCTGGAATAAGGTCTATGCCGAAGTCAATTTCCCGTTCAGGAGGAACTCCAGGAAGATCTTCGGGGAACACATCTGGAAATTCGCTGACAACAGGGACTGACTGGATAGTTGGGGTTTCAGAATCGAAATTCTTGACCCAAACTAGATGGTAAATATATCCCTCAGATATCAGCTTCCTGTGCTTAAGGTAGGAAATAAACCTACCCCTAGGCGTTGAACTATTGCCCGTCCATTCTAGAGCTGGCTCATTAGGGAATTGAAACCTGATGATCCTAGTTCCGCAGACGACTGAGGCATAAATGGAGTGTAACCAATCCATGCCAAGAATGAGGTCGAAATTAACCATGTATAACTCTACAAGGTCAGCTGGAATGACTTTATTAAAGACTGAGATTGGGAAGTTTCTATACACCCGGCTGGCTCTAACTGATTCGCCAACTGCGGTGGAGACTGAAAATGATTGTGAGAGGACCTCTGTACTGATATCAAACTAGACTACTACGAAAGGAGTTACGAATTATAGTGTGGCCCCCGGATCAAGTAGGGCATATACATCTAGGTGAAAAAGACGTAACATACCCGTCACCTCATCTAGTGAGTTCTCCTGATCCTGACGAGATGATAATGCATAAAAATAGTTTTGGCGTTGACCGCCCTCCATACCTGATGTGTTAGCCTACTGAGCTAGTCGGCCTACTGGAGCTACTGAGGTAGTGGATTGTGATCTCCCCCGTCCTGCTGATGGTTGACTCTGGGAAGTAGTAATTAATTCTCGCCTTTTGCTTTTTGAGGGTGGAAGGAAAAAGAAAACAAGCTGTCCACAACCAAAACAACCCTCTTGCTAGGTGGTTCTTGCTGCACTTGGGGCAAGATGGATAGCTGTTACCGGTAACTCTGGGACTGAGAGCTAGATGCTCCACCCCTCCGGTCCTGGCAGGATCGAAAGGTAGGGGCGTTGGCTGAGCTGGGTGTTGGAGCCCTGTGCTGCTGCTATTGCTGTTGTGGACGGCTGCTACCGCCAGACCTCTGGTGGCCATAATCTGATTGTCCAGTCCTTGCCTGCTTGTTCTTTCGCTCCATGTATCTCAATTTTTCTGCCTCAATCTGCTGGGCATAGACAATCATGCTGGAGAGATCGATATCCTTAATCAGCATCGCTGTCCTACACTCTTTGAGGACCAGGTTCGACACCTCATTTACAAATTTTAGAATGTGAGCCCTTGGCTTGGACGCCATCTCTGGGGCGTATTTGGACAACTTGGTAAACTCTAGAGCATACTCTTCTACTGTCTGGTTTCCCTGTCTCAGGTTCATGAACTCTGCTACCTTTGCCTCCCTGAGCTCCCGAGGGAAGAAACTGTCCAGGATGTTTGTAGTGACTCTTCCCATTCCACCGGTCCTGCTTCCACTAGCCTCCCCTCCTTCCACTGTTCGTACCAGACCTGGGCTACCCCTTTCATCTGGTAGGCAGCCAAGTCGGCACTCTCTGAGGGACTGACACCAATAATTTGGGTGATCTTTTTAATTTCGTCCACAAATCCTTGTGGGTCCTCTCCCACCTTAGATCCATGAAATTCCGGAGGGTTCATCTGGGTGAAGTCCCGCACTTGGGTAGCTGCTGCGGAACTGTTGTTGTTGATTGGAACCACCTTCTAGTTCACCTGGTTGATAACAGTTTGGGCAAGCAGCTGAATGGCCACCCTGAATTCTGCGGTAGACACAGAGTCGTCCTGAGGGGCTACGGGGGCTAGTGGGGTAGGTCGGTGAGAATTATTGACCCTTCTTCCGTTACCACGTCGCGGAGGCATGATTCACTAAAATGAAATAGAGCACAAGTTAGGAGAATGATTTTGGAATTGAATTTCAATGCACGATAAAGAGTATGAAATAAATGGAGTTTTTCCTAATAACATCTTGTAGCCTCCCTATCATAAGTGTGGCGCGCTTCGCACCCATGAAGAGGACTCTACTCAATGCAGCTTTCAGACATTCAAGGATACTCTAAACCTAGTGCTCTAAGACCAAGTTTGTCACGTCTCGAGTTTACACCCTGGATGAAACACGGTACTTGGAGTCACAAGTAACCCCAAGTCAACCCCTGGTCCATCATACACTAGCATTCTGAGTAACATGCAAATATATACAGCGAAATCTTAAGGAAAAAATATAAATACTCTGAGAGAAATAAAGATGGTTCATACTAATTGAAAACACTACAAGTCTGAAACAAAATCAATCTATGTCTGAAAGCCACTATGACTGGTGAGTTGCTGGGACAAGCCCCCAACTAACTCCATATCTAAATGAAAAGGAAGGAAAATATAACTGAAGCAATAAATCTCCATCCTCAAAGAACGAGGACTCACCAACTAGAACAGTCGAAGTCTTCGGTGGGTGATCGGCTAGCGAGGCTGAGACTGATATCCTGCAGTTGTATCATAGAATGATATAGCATAGAGTATGTGTCAGTACTTTAAATGTACTGAGTAAGTGAGAGAAACATAACACAATGGAAGAAAAATGCTAAACTGAAAAGATATGCACTGACCAACTAAAGTTGTTGAACTGAGCGACTGAGATAACTGAGTAGTCTGAAAGACTATCTGATGGTCAAAGCATGTTCTAAATCTAGAATACTGATTTGAACTGAACTGAAACTAGACTGAACTGACTAGTGGGAGAGTCTATAACTGACATATAACCACGTGAGCTAGACGTGGAGTCCGATGTATACACCCCATCGGTAGGACCCAATATACCTTGCCATGGTATAAAGGCATGAAATGAGGGATAACAAGAGTCTGGGGACAATCAGGCCAATAAATATTGTAACCTATGGTGGCAACGTAGTTCTGAAAACCTGGGTGTGTTGGAACCCGGTCCGCTCGGTGCTGAGTCCTACTCCCACTGGATAGTCCTAGACTGAGTACTAAGCTGATAGCTCGAAATTGGGGCCCAAGACTAGTCAGGTATACATAGCTGAAAACACCCTAAGAGTCTTATTGGACCAGATTCTGAAACTAGGTTCTAAGACTAGCCAGAGCTGCTCATCTGGAAGGATCATAACCGTCTAAAGGACAAACTAAAATCTAAAACTGGGGTCCTAAGTCTTGTCAGAGTTATTTATATAAGGTGTCATGACCGCCTAGTGGACCAATAAAAACTGAATTCTGAATCTGATTCTGATAACTGGGAGGTACTACTGACACCTCGAGAAATTTCACAGTCAAACTGATCAGTTGACATTTTCTGACTGACACTGAGAATTCTAACATTCTTATTAAAACTGACTGACAATATTATGATTAGTTTCAATGCTACTAACAACATGGGAGTCCACAACACTGATAAATCCAAGCAAGAGTTCGATATTCAAGCACTAATGCAAATTTTAAGATTTTCTAGTTCAAGAAATAGGGATAAATTTTACTTCACAAGATTTAACACCATTTCAGTCACAAACTGGTGGAAAATATCTATAATTAACATGGTATAATAGTCCACATGATTTAGACTAAGTATGACTAGAAATTTCTTGACATTCAGTAATTTCAGGGCTACAACTGATAGAGAGAAATTGGGAGAAATTTGGGGACACAAGGGAAGAACTATTCCCTTGTTGAATTACCACATACCTGGTGAAGAAACCCAAAGAATTTCTTGAGAAACTGAGGAGAAAAGGTTGCCCTAGCTTTTGCTCTGAAAAGCTCTGAGAGAAATTCTATAATGGTTTATGAGAGTCTAGATAGGGAGAATGAGGAAAGAAACCATTTAATCCCTCTAATAAGTTTGAAAATATGCATAAAACGACGTATTTTAGAGTCTAGAAGGGTAGGAAATCACTTAAAGACCCTTGAAAACTTGCAGGAGAAAACTAATCGTCAGTCCTCAAGTGTGACCTAACAGGTCGTGGTTTGTGACCACGACTCGTGAGGTGCACTGCCTGCAACCCACTGATGGTCACCACGAGGGACCTAACAAGTCGTGGTTAGTGACCACAACTCGTGGTCACCTCCCATGGACTATACTACCTTAAAAACCTTGGAGTCCCCACAGGTGACACCATGACTCGTGGTGTCCCAAATGAGTCGTGGTGAGGACCCTTTGGGTATACTACCTGGCCTCCTCTAAATCTTAACCAAAACTTGACCACGGGTCATATTACGACTCATGGGGATTGACCACGACTCGTGGTCACACCTATGGTCACCCATTTCTCCAAATTTCCAATTAAGCTCTCAATCCTCACCACGAGTCACTTAATGAATCGTGCTCACCTCCCACGGGTCATAGAATGACTCATTCTGTGACCTGGTGCAGATTTTTCAATTTTCTCTAATTTAAGTCCCGGGTCTAGTCTTTGAGTTTTTGGGGCATTACAAAATTATGAGTTGAAAAGGAAAGGGAATATTTTGTAGGAGATTGTGAAATTCTACAAGGAGTCAATATGATCTTTCAAATAAGGAAAAAGACTCTTAAGTTGAAGATTCCCTTTCCTAGTAGAAGAAAATCAGTGGATGCATTCTGGTGA
This sequence comes from Datura wrightii, assembly GCA_035772735.1. Lineage (NCBI taxonomy): Eukaryota > Viridiplantae > Streptophyta > Magnoliopsida > Solanales > Solanaceae > Datura > Datura wrightii. Next base: position 54,182,633 of record JASDFA010000023.1, read on the forward strand.
CTATAAATAAATAAGTCGCCACGTCAAGTTGTTCATTCGCTCACAAAATACTCTTCAGCAAAATTCATCATTCTTGGGCATTCAATTGACATTCAAGTTAAAGAGAGTTGACCGGTGCTAGCGACAGTTCCCTAGTTTTGTTTCGTTGCAGTCTATTTCTAGGTGTCAGCTTGTAGTGAATCAGTGGACTTGTTTTTGTTTCAATTCTTTTTTCATTCAATTGTAATTGTGTTAAAGTTCGTCTTGTTAAACTAAGGGTAGTTTATTACAGGTTAGGAACTTTGTAAGGGCTTAGGGATAGGTCCTTGGATTGTGAGGGTTGCAATCCGAATTTGGATCGGTGTCTAGTGGAGTTAAGTTGAAATCCTACTAGGTAGTAGGTCGTGATTTTTACACCCATTCGAGCCTGGGTGGTTTTTCACATAAAAATTCTTGCCTCTTGTTTTACTTTCTGCACTTTATTATTTTCTACTTAAATTAGGTTACTGCTTAAAGGAACAGAGTTCAAGTCTATTTCTATCCCAAAATATAATTCAAGAAAAGTTTTAATTTACGAAAATAAGTGTTAGACCCAATTAACCCCCCCCCCCTTCTTAGGTCTAATTCTGAAATTATTGTAATATCAATTAGTATCAGAGCAGGTTGCTTATTTATAGGTTAACCCCTTAGAGAAAAATCCGTCAATATGACTTCTGAAATAACTCTGCATGATGGACAATCTAGCACTCGACCTCCTCTCTTTAATGGCCAACATTATAGTCTTTGGAAAAGTCAAATAGAAATTTATATGAAACTTGAGGACTATCAGCTCTGGCTAATCACCTTGAAGGGACCTTTTATTCCTACCAAAGTAAAATCTGATGGAACAAATGTGTCAAAGATTGAAGATGAATTTGATGTTGATGATTTCAAAATGATGGAGAAGAATGTTAAGGCTATAAAAATATTCTACTTTGGAATGTGCATTGATGAATATAACCGTATCTCTGGATGCTCCAGTGCAAAGGAGATTTGGGACTCTCTCGCTCTGGCTCATGAAGGTACGAATCAGGTAAAACAATCCAGAATTGACATACTTATAAGAAAGTATGAATTCTTTGCCATGGGGGGAAAGGAGTCGGTCAAGGATATTTTACCTGATTCACACACATCACAAATGAGCTCAAGTCTCTTGCGAAAGAATTTACAACTGAAGAAAATGTCAGAAAAATTCTGAGAATTATGCCTGCTTCTTTGGAACCTAAAGTTACTGTCATCGAAGAAGCAAAACAAATGAGAACAATGCCAATGGATGAGCTCGTTAGAAATTTGCAAACTTAATGAACTTAGAAAGAGTGACAAAGTGGTAGAGGAATCCAAGAAGGAACACAGTCTCAACCTAAAAGCTGAATCAGAATCTGATGATGAAGAGATGGAAGTGTTTGTTCGAAGGTTCAAAAAGTTCTCCAGAAAGGAAAACTCAGAGAAGATGGAGTCTCACGATAAAAGCAAGTCATCTGAGAAGGGAAAGTTTCAAGGATGCTTCAAGTGTGGCAAGATGGATCACCTGATAAAAGACTGTCCCCTATTGAAGGAATAACAAAGGAAAAACTCGAAGAAACAACAATAATTGGCATCAATGGCTTTCAAAAAGGCCATGAAAGCTACTTAGGGTGAAACTTCTGATGAGGAATCAGAAGGAGAAGATGGTGAAAATAATCTGACTCTCATGGATAAAAGTGACATAGACTCAAAAAGTGATTCCTCCGAAGTAAGTTTATCTGATCTAAAAACTCAAATTCACAATTTATCAAAAAGAAAAGTGGTTAAATTGTTACTTTCCTTGATGGATGAACGTCAGCAAATGAGTATTCAAAAGGTTAAAATGTTAAAAATTTTCTCTAATTTGAAATCTGATTAAAATGTTTTGAAAAGGGAGAAAATTGAATCGGAAAATGCTATCAAAATACTCAATACTGAAATCAACAATTTAGAGGAGACTGCCTCTGTTCAGAAAACTGAAAACAGAAAATTGATGGAAACAGTCTCGTCTCTAAAAGCTGAAATAAACACCATCAAGGAAGGGAAAACATCAAATAATGAAATAATTATCAATGACCAAGGTTTTCATGAAGCTGAAATTGCCTCCTTGAAAAAGGAACTGTGCAAAGAAAAGAAGAAAAGTTCTAAGCTCCAAGTAACCTTGAATCAAGAAAATTATGACATTGCTTTGATGACATGGAATAAATCATTTGAAGCTTTAACCTAGTTAATGAGAATCACAACAGAGCTAAAAATGGTCTTGACTACAAGAACAAACCTGTCAAATGGGATCGTAAAAGAAAATATGTTGGTATGGCAGAATATAAACTTTGTAGCCATTATGGTCACACCGGTCATGTTAGATATGAATGTTTATCCAGAATAAAATCTCTTGAGAAAAATGAAAATACTGTTAGATGGATTAGAAAAGATTTGATTTCACAAGTTTTCAAAAGAAAGGAAACCATAGTGTGGGTTCCCAAATCTAACCCTTGATTATGTGTGCAAGCTGAAGTGAGAGGGAACAACAAAAAATGGTATCTTGATAGTACTTGTTCCAGGCACATGACAGGTAACAAAAAACTTTTTCTCTCATTAACAATCTTCAATGGAGGAACTGTGTCATTTGGCTGAGGAAAGAAAGGCACAGTTGTGAAGGTAAGAAATTTGTTCTTGTAATTGTTGATGATTACTCTCGCTTTACATGGACATTATTTTTATCTTCTAAGAATGAAGAATTCAACATGTTCAAAGTGTTTGCAAAAAGGATTCAACGAACTCTTCGTCTGGATGTAATAAGTATTCGATCTGATCGTGGAACGGAGTTTGAAAATGCTAAATTCACTGCTTTTTGTTTCAAATATGGAATTGATCATAACTTCTCAGCCCCAAGAATTCCCCAACAAAATGGGGTTGTTGAAAGAAAAATAGAACACTAGAAGATATGGCACAAACAATGCTTATTGCTAGTGGTCTTCCTAAGAGTTTTTGGGCTGAAGCAGTAAACACGGCGTGTTATATAATTAACCGATGCATGATCAGGTCACTTCTTGATAAAACTCTTTACGAACTTCTTAAAGGCAGGAAACCGAGTATCAAACACTTGCGAACCTTTGGCAGGAAATGTTTTGTGCACAATAATGGAAAAACTACCTTAGGTAAGTTTGATATAAGGAGTGATGAAGGAGTGTTCCTTGGATATTCTTCAAATAGCAAGGCTTATAAAGTGTTCAATAAAAGAACAAAATGTGTAAAAGAAAGCATTCATATGATTTTTGATGAGTCTAACACTTTTGTTGAGACAGATTTGCCGGAAAATGAGGAGGAACTTGAAATCGGCTTAGTTCCATCTTCAACGAACCAGGTAAGTGCTACAGCTCAAAATGAAGGAATGCTCTTGGAAATAGACTCCTTGAACGTTCCCTCAAAACCAAGGCAGGAACTGAAAAATTTAGGGGGAACAATCCCTGAGATAGTGGTAAGTTCAAAAGAAGGAACAAGGGAAGGAACATCATCTGACCCTGTTCCTGAAACACAAAATGACAATCCACAAGAATTGATATTGAGGCCCTAGAAGCACTAAAGTTCTCATCCCATTGATCAAATAATAACTGATTTTAATAAGGGAATTCAAACCGGGGCCTCCATGAGAAACTTTTGTGTTTATTCAGCTTTCTTATCTTATATTGAGCCTAAAAATTATTGTGAAGCCTTGTAGGATCCAGATTAGGTAATGGCTATGCAAGAGGAGCTCAACCAGTTCGAAAGGAGCAAGGTATGTCACCTAGAACCACCAGCAACGGGATGTACTATAATTGAAACAAAGTATGTTCTGAAATAAACTTGATGAACAGGGAACAGTCACCGGGAACAAATTCTTCTGGTGGTCCAGGGATATAACCAAGAAGAAGGCATCGATTATGAAGAAACCTTGCACCAGTTGCAAGGATGGAGGCAATAAGAATGCTAATTGTCTTTGCTGCTCACATGAAATTCACCCTCTACCAAATTGATGTCAAAAGTGCGTTCCTAAATGAGGAACTGAAGGAAAAGGTGTATGTCTGTCAAACTCCTGGCTTTGAAAATCTTGAATTTCCTGATTATGTCTTTAAATTGGATAAGACCTTATACGGGTTGAAACAAGCTCCTAGAGCTTGATATGAGCGTCTTTCAAAATTTTTTATGGAAAATAATTTTTCTAGGGGGAAAATTGACAACACTCTGTTTCTAAAAAGCAAAGAAAAAAATTCATTGTTGGTTGTACAAGTATATATAGATGATATTATCTTTGGTGCAACAAATGAATCCTTGTGTAATGAATTTGCTTTGTTGATGAGTAGTGAATTCGAAATGAGTCTGATGGGTGAGCTTAACTTCTTCTTAGGATTACAAATGAAATAACTTTTGAATGGAACAATGATCCATCAAAAAAAATACATTAAGAAATTGCTTAAGAAATATGACATGGATTCTGCTAAACCAATTGATACACCTATTGCTACTGCTACTAAACTAGATAAAGATGAACATGGAAATCTAGTATGTGACAAAAGCTATAGGGGTATGATTGGATCTCTTCTGTATCTAACTGCCAGCAGACCAGATATTGTGTTTAGTGTTGGATTATGTGCAAGGTTTCAATCTTCTTCTAGAGAATCTCACCTGACTGTAGTTAAGCGTATCCTAAGATACTTGAAGGGAACAGATAATCTATGTCCGTGGTATCCCAAGGGAGGTAATCTTGATTTAGTAGGTTATGCAGATGCTGATTATGTAGGTTCCCTTACAGACAGGAAAATCACATCAGGTATGGCTCACTTCTTTGGTTCATGTTTAATTTCTTGGGCTACAAAGAAACAAAATTCCATAGCCCTATCCACAGCTGAAGCTGAATATGTTGTTACTGTATCTTGTTGTGCTCAGCTACTGTGGATAAAACAGCAATTGAGGATTATGGGTTAGACATAGGCACTATGCCTATCTTCTGTGATAACACAAGTACCATAAATATTGCAAAAAATCCCTATCAGCATAAAAAAACACATAGATATTAGACACCACTTCCTAAGGGACAATGTTGAAAAAGGTCTTATATATATGCAGTTTTGTAAAACTGAAAATCAAATTGCTGATATTTTCACTAAAGCTCTTGGTAGAGAACAATTTGAGAGAATTAGGATGGAGCTTGGATTAATCAATATTAACTCAACATCATGTTCATAATGTTGCTTCTTTTGGCATTTAAAAAAAGGGGAGGGGGGGAGGCTTTTCCTGACGATGGATAGATGACGACCGTCTTAAGGGATAATTTTTCATCATATTTTTTAAGTCATTGTTACCGTGTTCCCTCTGGTTATGCGGGATTTAATAGGACTCACATACTTATGGAAGGGAACGCAGTCAGGTATCACTCAATGTCATACTTAATTCCTATCACTGTTCATGACGTCAGTGTCTTATCACATTTGTATGTCATCGCCTATGTAACCTCACCACCTAATATCTTATTCAATTTTCTCGGTTCCCCTTTTCCCTCTCACACACAAACTCCTAGTTTCCTTCTGTGACTTCTAATCTCCCTCTATTAATCCTTTACTTAAGTGAGTTGGTGCTCTCTAATCCTTCACCTCTTTCGAAATTTTTCTCTCTTTCGCCGAATCTAAGTCATGGAAACTACACCAGTGACCAGCCCCATCATCAATCCCTCCACCACTGCACCTCCATCAAAACCTTCACCAAACGCTGCCATGGAACCTACCACTGCACAAAACCCCATGACAATCCCACCAATCAACCTTCCCTCCGTCATTCCACAAGATTCCACCAAACCCATGGGAGCACAGGGGTCTGATTCACCGGTAGCTTCCATGGTAACTGCTCCGAGCTCTCCTGCTTCTCCGATTCCGTTAGTTGACAGCCTTGGATCTGCTTCCTCTCCTCAGGTAGATTTGGCGACTCTCATTGCTGATATTAGGGGTTGATACGAGAAACCCTCACCCCCTCTCCGTCTCCGTCACCCACTGATTCAGATGATCATGAATCTGAGAAATCTCCGTCGGACGAAAATCCACTAGAGCAACCTTTGTCTCTTTCTGATACGGACAGCTAGAGGACTTGGTCCTATTGGCCTCTCTCAAGAAGAGTGATCGCAAAAGAATCTGTTTCTCTGCTTCTACCAAGCCTAAGGATCCTAAGAAATCTTGCAATTTTGGTCCTGCCACGTACTCTAGCTCGCCGTAAGGAGCCGGTCTCAACTTCATCCTCTCCGGTGACAAAATTTCATGTGAAGGATTTCGGTGAGCATCGCCTATTGAAAGGTAACATGGTTTTTCCTTCAGAAAACCCTAGCATTATTACTCTTTGTACTAAGATTTTTGCTCAAGGTTGGACCGCTCTGTTTGCTAATAAGGAAGCTATGTGTGCTCATTCTGCTATTGTTGAGTTTTTTCAAAACTTTACTCATTCTTTGGGGTGTGTTATCAGTAGCATTGGTGGTATAATGGTTGTTTTTGATCCTCACACACTGAGTAGAGTTTTTGGAATCAAATGTGAAGGGTTTTCCTCTTGTCAAAAGAACAAATGGCCAGATCTGCCCTCCCTGCTTAAGCCTTTGGAGATTGTTAGGAAGTATTCTGGTAACCCTTCTAGAGTGTCTGAGACTAAAGTTTTATGAGCACTCTATGTCTGATTATCATAAGACTTTGTTTGTCTTTGTGATTAAAAATCTTGTGCCTCATCAAGAAAGGCGTGATGCTGCCTCATATATTGATCTTACTCTCATGGAGTTGTTGGACCGGGAAATGCAAATAGACTTGTCTAGGTTGATGATCTTATACTTGATTAAAGTTGTCACTGACATCAAGCAGAATCATGCTCTTCCCTATGGCTTCCTATTGACTAAGGTATTTGCTAAGTTGCAAGTCCGGCTTACTTCTTTGGAATACTATTTTGTTTATGATGCACTGAATTATTATGAAAATCGTGGTTCTCGTTAGGAGAAAGGTGTAAAGGATCCTGAGGCTGGGTGCTCTTCTAAGTCAGACAAGCTAGCTTTTCAAGAACAGTTGGTTGGTGAAATTGAACTACTTTGTAAGGAGAATGCGGATCTTAGGGCTAAACTGGCTCATTTAGAGGAATTGGATTCTGCTCGACATGAATAACTGCTATCATTTCTCAAGACCCTGTCCCCACTGCCTAATCCCACCCTTGTTGCTCCCCCAGTGTTTCACCCTCTAACCCTGCTCTTTAGTTGTTGATCTATCTGTGTTATGAACAGTTTTAGTTTTTACATATGTTCTAGGAATTCTTGCCTATTATCCTTTTTTGGTTGGTCCTATTTTATCTATGTTGTTGTTAGCTGGGTTCATGATATCAATGAAGTATTAGTTGTTTCATCTCAGTTTTATTTTTGTGTGTTTTGTCTTATTGCCCCGTTCCTTTTCACTGATGCCAAAAGGGGAAGGTTATGCTTGAGTGTTGGTTTTTTCTTAATTATTGATTAACTCAAAAGAGCGTACATGTATTCAAGCATATTTTTATTTGTCATCATCAAAAAGGGAGAATTTATTGGAATAGGTTTTAATGATATTTGATGATGATTTAAAATATGCTTGAAACATTAAATTAATTAGGAAGTGGTGGAGTAGCACTAGTACATTATTAACATAAAATGTGTGCTGCTAATTGGTTGTAGAATTCTAGTGCCTTGATTATGTGCAAGAAAAAAGAGAAAAGAGCTTAAAGTCAACAAGGATTCTACAAGGAAAGAAATATCTTTTGATAAGGAAAGAAATAAATTATGAGCTGAAAAGGAAAGAAAATATTTGGTAGGAGATTGTGGAATTCTACAAGGAGTCAAAAAGATCTTTCAAATAAGGAAAAACTCTTAAGTTGAAGATTTCCTTTCTTAGTAGAAGAAAATCAGTGGATGCATTCTGGTGACAATAAATAAAGAAGTCACCACATCAAGTTGCTCACGAACTACTCTTCAACAAAATCTATCATTCTTGTGCATGCCATTGGCATTCAATTTGAAGAGAGTTGACCGGTGCTAGAGACAGTTTTCTAGTTTTGTACTGTTGCAGTTTAGGTCTAGGTGTCAACTTGTAGTGAATCAGTGGACTTGTTTTTGTTTCAATTATGTGTTCATTCAATTGTAACTGTGTCATAGTTCGTCTTGTTAAACTAAGGGTAGTTTATACAGGTTAGGAACTTTGTAAGGACTTAGGGGTAGGTCCTTGGATTGCGGGGGTTGCAATTTGAATTTGGCTCGGTGTATAGTAGAGTTGAATTGAAATCCTACTAGGGAGTAGGTCGTGATTTTTACACCCATTCGAGCCTGGGTTGATTTTCCACCTAAAAATTCTTGCCTCTGGCTTTACTTTCTGCATTTTATTATTTTCTACTTGAATTAGGTTACTGCTCAAAGGAACAAAGTTCAAGTTTGTTCAAGCCACAAAATATAATTCAAGAAAAGTTTTAATTTATGAAAATAAGTGTTAGACCCAATTCACCCCCCCCCCCTCTTAGTTCTAATTCTGAGGTCATTGCAATAACACTTGCTAGGATCAAACGCTTACCATCATGTCAAAAGCTACAGCTGATAGCAAAGGCGCAACTTTATTTCTTAACTAAATCCACCAAGAAAGCACCATGTTCGATCATGACTCCGACTTGGGCTCCCTAGCCCCTCGTGGGCCTTGCCATAGGCAGGATGTTGGTCTCTCCCGACAATTACCCTTCACCACCTGCCTGATGCAGCATGTTGCTCTTGGGAATCAAACACATGACCTTGACTCTGATACCACTTGTTAGGATCAAGCGCTTACCATCATGCCAAAATTTATAGCTGATAGCAAAGGCGTAACTTTATTTCTTCACTAAATCCACCAAGAAAGCGCCATGTTCGATCATGACTCCGACCCGAGCTCCCTAGCCCCTCGTGGGCCTTGCCATAGGCAGGATGTTGGCCTCACCCAACACTCCCACTCAGACCAGCAATATCCATAGGATTTGATTCATATGGTGTATCCGTGAAATAGGAACGGATCTAGTTTCATTAAATTGACTCCAACTCAAATCCATTTGAATGTCTGTAGCGGAAGCGGTCTGGTCCGTAGTTTCATAAAGAGACAAGTCTTGACCTATCTCACCCTGTTAGGAAAATCATTCTTTATAAATGTAACATCGCGTGATTCAATTTCAGTTATTGTACCACTGTCTTGTTCACCTATGAACACATAACCCTTAGATTGTTCAGAGTATCGTATAAAGATACATTTCCTTCCTCTTGGACCTAATTTTCCATGTTGAGAAAAAGGATTATGAATAAAAGCAACACAACCCCAAGGCTTCAAAATGCTAAAATCGGGCTTTCGTTTAGTCCATAACTCATTTGGCATAGATGTAACTGATTTAGAAGGGACACGATTAAGTATAAATGCAGCAGTGAGCAAAGCATCACCCCAATAGGTGATAGGTAATTTTGCTTGTGGCATCATTGACCTAACCATTTCTAACAAGGTTTTGTTTCTTCGCTTCGCAACACCATTTTGTTCTGAAGTGTAGTGAATAGTCAATTGTCTTTGAATTTCCTTTTCATCACACAATTATTTGAACTCATCAGACAAATGTTCTCTCCCTCGATCAGTTCTTAAAACTTTAGTTTTTCTATCTAGTTGATTCTTAACTAAGTTCATGAATTTAACGAAGCAACTAAAAGGCTCAGATTTATGAGAAATCAAATAGACATAACCATATTAAATAAAGTCATCAATAAATGTGATGAAATAAACAACACCATGTCTTTCCCTTACATTCATTGGACCACAAATGTTTGATGAATTAACTGCAACGGAGTTTCGGCTCTCGTACCTTGTTCAAATGATTTTCTTGCAGTTTTTCCAGTCAGACAATATTCGCAAATGACAAATCTGTTTTGTTTATAGAGCCAAGAAGACCTTCTTTGGCTAAATGATTCATTCTTTGCTGACCAATATGGCTAAGCCTAGCATGTCATATATTTACATCATTTTCGCAATTAGAAGTAGATGTTCATTCTTTGCTGACCAATATGGCTAAGCCTAGCATGTCATATATTTACATCATTTTCGCAATTAGAAGTAGATGTAAATAAGGAAAAACAAACGTTATTATTATTGAAACTTTGAACAACATCCAATACAAAAAAACTATCAAAAAAGTAACCAGTGCCATATTTTATCTTGGTGAAATACATATCTAAACCATGTTCATGAAAGAAAAAATTAAATCCTAACTTAATCAACATTCTGACGAAGACTAGATTTCGACAAATTGATGGGGCAAATAACACATCATGTAGAAGTAGAGTTCGGTCACCACGCATTTCAAGTTTGCAGTTACTAATTTCTTTGACCTCTTCTTTGGATTTACCTCCTACATAAACCCATTTGATTTCTCGTGGAATTCATAGAAAATCTATTAAGGCATCTCTTTCCGTCGCTATACGTTCGGTGGCTCCCGAGTCTACAATCCATATAGGAAGTGATTCAGTTAAATAAGCAGAACAAGAAATATTTACATCACTATGTAAATTATTAATAAGGTCATGTACCTTTTTAGGCTCAGGACAATCACGAGCAAATTGTCCCTTTTTCTCACAGTTGTAGTATTTGAGTCTAGCCATGTTCAACTTTTTCTTAGGAGCAAAAACATCTTTTTCTCCTTGTTGATTAATTTAAGGCTTCTTTGAGTTTTTTCCTTTTCCCTTTTTCTGAGAAAATCTACCCTACTTGCGTTTTTTACCTTGTCCATATCTTGGATCAGAACTAGCCATATACGCATTTGTAGTAGTATTGTCAATCTCGAGGCGCTCTTCCTCGAGTTCTAAATGACGCTTAGCATCTTCCATAGTTTTGATGTTAATGTTATGGGTCAAGTGCATTTTCATATTTTTCCAACTTTGGGGTAGGGATCGAATCACAGCTTGGATTTGTTGCTCTTCGGTTAACACATGGCCGGCATCTTTCAGTTCATTCACCATATTCGTCATATGGCGCAAATGCTTACGCATAATATGATCAGGACATTTCTTATAGTATCAAACTTAATAGTAAGCACCCTCATCTTGGCAACTGAAGTATGACCAAAATTTTCTTTCACGGACCACATGTCCTTGGCATTGTCATACTGTCGGAACTCTCTCATGATATCATTATCCATGCTACTCAGCAACGTTTTGCGAGAAAGAGAATTTTTCTTTCAAGCTTGATAAACCTCAAGATCTCTTGCATGTTGGAGTGTATTGCCACTTTCATGAAGTTCCATAGACATATTAAGAACCTCAAGAACATCCTGCTCTTCGAGGACATACTGAATTTTCATGCTCCATATTTCATGATTATCACCGTTAAGCTTATCACCCTTGTTAAGCTCAGCAATGATGTTCTTTGCAGCAGTAGACATACTGATTTTTAAAGAAAAGTATAAACTATAATGAGACAACTATGTACAGTTATTGTAGCCTAAATTCATATACATAATAATTCTTAAAATTTATAACTATGTCAATATTTATTTCATATCAGGTTCAGAATCAAAAGTTCACTAAGTTTCCAATCATCATCTGAATTCTAATATGTTATAAATCTAACATAATTAATCATCTAAGAATTAGTTATCTCAAATCACATAAATTCAAGATATAATTAAAATACAAATTCTATAACAAATATAGAAACGTTAAATAACAATAATAATCTAAAGAATTAAACTCTATAACAAATATAGAAATGTTAAATAACAAAAATAATCTAAAGAATTAAATCAAAAATTCATATAAGTCATATCACATACAAACAATCATTATACAAAATAAATATACATTTTCACATTTTTTCATGTGAACTAGAACATATTAAATAAAATCTTGCTGCAAGTATTTAGCCAATAATAATACCCCTCTTGGAACTATGGGTCTTACTAGCTTTGACCTATTATTATTTCTTATAGGCAACCAAAAGAACAACACATAGTCTTCTGAACTTTCAAGTCAATGTACTTATTCACAAGATCTTGAACTAACACCCTATAAGATACCAACATATGGTGATCAAACTTATGCCACAATATATCAATCAACTTCTTTTGAAAATCGTTAGGCAAGGCATGTCGTAAAGCCATGCATTTCTTTTCTACATTTAATAAATACCCAGCCCAAATAATTTCTGGAATAGACTTATTAATTCTAGTAATCTGTATTACAAAAAGTAAAAGATCATCATCTTGTACATCGGATTCTAGCGGTAGATTGACCAAATTTCTAATCATAGCTTTCACCCTATCGTTCTGTTGCTTTGTGATAACTCATTTGGATGTCCTTATCATCATCATGATTTTTCGTAACACATACAGAAAATAATCAGGACTAACCACATATAAAAAACTATACAACAATTAGTATAGAAAAACTTATATGGGATTTCAAAAAATATTTGAGAAATATTTAATTCAAAATAAACTGCTGAATCAGCACCACAATTGCCATCAACACATTAAATTTTTTCACTATTATGCTGAAAAACTGTTAAAGGTTAATGTCATTAATCTCAACAAATGAGAATGAAATTAGCAACAATAATTATGGCTCTCGAGAGAGTTTAGTTTCTCATCTCTTCTACTGTTGTTGCTGTTGTTTACAATATTTCTTTAATAGGTGCGAGAGAAGGGATACAAAAAAAAAATTTATAGCCCCCAGCCATGACAGCCATTACTACTGCTATTTCTCTTTCTCGTCCTTTCTATATATGTCGTTCTACCAAGTCTTACATTAGAAAGGTACCCTTTTCTTTCTTTTTCCTTTTCGTTACTTTCAGTTTTTTTTAACACTGATGATTAAAAAAAATACTCTTATCAGATTATAGGCAATTACAGTACTATAAGCAAAGGACAATGATGTTTCATTCTCAAACACCACAAAAAAATTGCGACTTGTGGGAAAAAAAATCTGCCAATACTGTTTTTTAAGTTGAGACAGGGAAACGACAAATAATTGTAGGCTCTGATATCAATGAAGAATTGAACCAAAACACAGTTTGCAGGATCATTGAATTTTATTTTACTAGTTAGACAGTGTAATCACATATAAAGACGAACTACACCGTATAAAGTCACAGTCTAAAATCGTACCTTGTTACAGTTGTTTCAACTATTTACGGAGAAGAAGTCTACACAAGAATCTTCAGAGAACTCTTAGAAGAATTGAAGAAGGAAGAAGAAGAAGTTTCTCTATCTGTTGTTTTATTCTGTATCACATTGGAAAACACAGAGGCACCACTCGTATTTAATGAACTCAAGACACTGGTTCAAGAGGAGTCCTAACCATTGTGTCTTTTCATCCTTTAAATATAAATTAATATAATATATATATTATTTATATGAATCCAAATTGACCCACGTGGGTGACCCGAATCTAATTCCTTCCCAGACTAAACTAGAATAAACTAAATAATATAATTGCCTACAACTGTGTAAAGAACCACCTGTACTATTTCTAGAAGATTTTTATTCTATAATATGTACAATATGCGTATAAGGTATTTACATCTAAGAAGTCTAGTAGTTGGGCCTCTGTTATTGTTGTAGCTGGGCCCCAAAGACAAATACAAAATAGGATATCAGCTCAAGATTCAAAATGTGAATATGTAACACATGTCTCTTCCTTCTCACTTTATCTTCTGTAGATCTTTCTCTGCCTAAAGAATTTGGTCACTGAAAATAGTTTTAAGGGTGTCAAATATGACATAAAAACTAATGACTTGCCTAATTTGCCTGAAATTTCATAGGTTGACAGTTAGCACAAGATGATTTAGTAACAATATGACTTTTAACCTGTCCAACATAAATCATTTTTAAAATAATCATCAACTTAACCTAATACTATACCAATTCTAACGTGTGAGTAATCTTACTTTACCCCCAACTCTTTCACACCTTTGCCCAAATCGATTTTCCATTGAATACTCTACCATCCACCTTTCTTCTTCTCACTATTTACCTCTCATCTCAAGTCACCTTCAAATTCAGTCATTTTATTTCTCTCTTTCTATCTCCATTTTTAGTAGTCAGCTCTCTTGTCAAAGCGCTTATGAACACCAATAAATTTGATGATTCTATTATTTTCTTCAACAAACTAAAGTTCACCTATTTTAGTTTCTTCTCTGTACTTTGCTCCCATTATTCCATTTTTCTTTATTAAAAAATATAGAAATTTAGCATTAAAATCAATGAGTTTTACTTTAGGATTCTTTTAAAAAGAAGCGATAATCTAACTTTCTTTCTCTTCTTTGCAAAAAAAAAAAAAAGTGCTATCTTATTCTTTTGTATTTGGCCTTTGTATATATTCATTTTTATATTTTTTTATTTTTGTAGATAATTTAATCATTTGTTTTGGATCATAATAATGAAGAGACTCAAGAGAGTTTTACAACTCCATCAAAATGACAAAAAAATATTTTATAATATTAGACTTTTTGAGAAGTTGTCATGAGATAGTAATCCAGACAACAAACTAAGCAAAAAATGTACCATTTCTTTTTGGCGAACTTGACTTTTAGAACTACAAACTTAAATCACCATTGAACTAAACACCAAAAACAGACATCCAATCATGGTATACTAATAAATAACGGATGGTATCGTGAAAAAGTATACTACTAAAAATGTGCATATTTTCGAGGGACTATTATCAATAGACTCAGTTAGTTTGTTATTTTGATGCTCATGATGGCATGCAAGCTTATAAGGAAGGGTGAGAATTACACTTTAGGTGAATATTGTATCAAAATAGAAAAAGAAAGTTAGGGACCTTATAAGAATGAATTCGGAATCAACTATTGAGGCACCTTTTTGGGTTAAAATTCAAGGAACAAACCGTGCGAACCTAGGCTCAAAGTGAACAATATTTTAACAGTTGAACCAAGTTCATTACAGATGGTATCATAGTAGGATTCTCCCTAAGTACATTGCTGGGGCAAATCTCAGTGAGGATGTTAAATTCCAAAAGGGTGAAGGAGGGCGTATGTGATGTCCATAACGAAAGGCAAGTCTTTGAAGTAGGGGTGCATTTTACACCTTAGTGAATCTTACAACGAAATGGGAGAAAATATTTAGAAACATTATAAGAATGAGTTCACAATCAAATATTAAGGCACCTTTTGAGTTATAACCCAAGGGACAATTATGTGCGGACTTACACCCAAAACGGACAATACTTTAATAGTTGCACTAGAGTCGTTAAGTGACACCCATGACGTAGGGCAAACCTCTAAAGAAGGAGTACACGTTACACTTTAAGCAAATCTCACATCAGAATGAGAGGAAAAAGTTAGGGACCTTATAAGAATGCGTCCAAAATTAATTGTTAAGGTGCCTTTTGGGTTAAAATTCAAGGGACATATTTGTGTGGATATTGGCCTAAAGCAAATAATATCTTAATAGTTGGACCCAATCTTTACAAATGGTATCAGGGGAGGACTCTTCCTCAATACGGTGGTGGAGCAAATCTCAACAAGGATATTGAGTTCAAAAAGGGGTGTATGTACCTATGATGGAGGAAAAACCTCTGAAGAAGGGGTGCATATTACACCTTAGACAAATCCCACATCATAATACGAGAAAAAATTTAGGGACCTTATAAGAATAAGGTCAGAATCAATTATTAAAACGCCTTTTAGGTTAAAACTCAAGGGATAAATTCATACGGACTTAGGCTCAAAGCGGACAATTTCTTAATTATTGGATTATGGTCGTTATAATTATTTTCGGCAAACTATGTGACTAGATCCATATACTAAAATATTTTTAAAAATAATAGATGGACTTTCTTTGATTATTTTGGAGCAAAAATCTTGAAATATATTTTTGATAATCAACATCTCTATATAAATCTGACTTATTACACCATTTTTCAAATTAAATCGACGGACGCTCTCAAATAAATTATTGGCCTTAATCAATCGAGTTTTTTTAGTTTTTTTAGTTATACCTTGATTAATTTATTAAAATATAATGGATGGACATACTGTTAGAGTCTGTAGGTTTTCTTTTAATGCAAATATGAAATCAAGACTTTTTTTTCTCTATTTCTCTCTTTTTTCTTCTTTCTTATTGTTCACAACCTGATGAGTCGTGAAATTATGACACATTATATGTCAAATGTAAGAAAAATATCTCTTAATTAGAGATAATTATGTGACTTATACATATGGTAATAAATTATTTATTTTATCTTTCAAGTAAATAATATATATAGCAGATAATAATTTTGGTTATACATATATAAAAATTTTCTTGATGGAGGAGACTATTAATTATGATTACTTAGGGCAATCATATTTTATGGAGAAGTCCCTAGGATTAACGTATTTTGCCTAAGAGTCCCTAACCTATCTATACATACACTTGTGATTCCATCAGTCGAGCATACACTTTGATAGGCATAAGCTAGAAGATGACAAGATTTTACTATTCTTTTTAGGGTAATAATTTTGTTTAAGATAAAGGCGATTCTTGACAACGCTTGAACAACCATGGTTGAAGGTACGTTTCTATTTATTTTTTCATTGCGTTTTGGCTCTGCGCATGTGTTGAAATTCAACATGTGATATCAGAGTTTGCTTTTTGCTGTGTTGTTCAGTGTTATATTATAATTGAAATAGTATACATAACTTGCTATTGAAATTCTTATAACTTTTTATAATGATCAGATGTAGATTGAAAATTTAGAAATAAACTAATTTGTAAATAATATTCCTTGTTCTGTTTGTTCGTTTTAATTTGCAGTATGCATATGTAATATATTTTTTGGTCCTCAAATTATTTTCTAATGAAATTGAATTTGGATCTAAAAATCCTATATGCAGATTTACACATTAATAGTATGTAAGTCATTATAAGTTTTACACTTTGAAAATATTAACGTTTGTTGTTTTCTATACGCTGACTCATTTTTTGATAAAGTGACGATGGAGTTAAATTTTATATATATTTCTACTATTTGAGTTATCTGGTTATGTCAAACTATGTTTTTATAACCTTGCTATGAGATCTTATAACATCTAGTTTAATTATAAGAATTTCTATTTTAATGAGGGATATGTAGGCTCTGTTTATTCTCTTATTGTACGGTATTATTCTCTGTTTATGCGAGATGTTTTATGTAGTGGATTGTCTTTTATGTAGGTTCTGCCTATACATTCATTTTTACATTTTAATAATTAACACTTTGTTTAAGTTATTTATTACAATTAACTATTGCGAGATATTATTTTTGAGTTTTTTTTCTGTTATATGCTTAGGATTAACTACAACATCCTGAGTATATGACGTAAAGAAAAATATATTCTTTAATCACATAAAGTTAGGTAATTAAAATATGATAATGACATCTAATAAAGTCTGATTATTTTATCAAAATGGTAACCCTACCCCACAGGAAGGTAACTATTTTGATTAGAGTTGGAATAAGATAGTAAACTTTTCAGTTGATAATTATTCTATGCCCTCAGGTACGAATTATTTTTAAGATTTATTATGGTTTACTAATCTAATAAAGTTAAGTAAATTCTGTCATGGGTTGCAACCTCTGCACACAGGTTGGTTTGAAATTTACTTAGAATCGCTATGTACGTGATTCACTTTTGATGGTTTGTACTTCATAACTTATGTATGTGTAGCCTTGTTTGCAGTTTACATAGTTTTTTCTATTGCTATCTTTAATGAAAATGCTCGAATTCCGATGCTATCTAGTGACAACTTTAATGAGAGGGAAAAAATCTTCTCACTTTAGGGTGTTCGGACCTGGATCTAGTTCTCCATGTGGAAGAACCACCTAAGCCTATAGAATCAAGTACACTAGAGGCTAAGCCTTTTTATGAGAGGTGAGAGCGATCCAATCGCTTAAGTTTAATGTTCATAAAATCTCATATAAGCCAAAACATTAGGGGTTCTATCCCTAATAGTGATAAGGTCAAAGCTTATATGAAAGTAATTGATGAACAATTTGTAAGTTCTGACAAGGCCTTGGCCAGCACCCTTTTGAATACGCTCTCATGTATGACCTTTGATAAAAGTCGTACAGAGCACGAGCACATTATGGAGATGAGAGACATTGCTGCTAAACTTAAGTCCCTTGAGGTTGATATGTCTGCACCATTTTTTGTGCATTTTATCCTCAAGTCTCTTCCTGTTGAACATGGTCTGCTCAAGATATCTTACAAGATAAAGATAAATGATCAATTAATGAACTTTTGACCATGTGTGTTCAAGAAGAGGAGAAGTTGAAACATGAGATACCTGAAAGCATAAATTTGGTGACTCATAATAAGAGAAATGCAAAGAGAGGCAAAAGTGTTCTTATTTAAAAAGAAAAGATTCTTGTTGTTTCTGTAAAAAGAAGGGACATTGGAAGAAAGATTGCCTGAAATACAAGAAATGGATTGAGAAGAAAGGTAATTTTACCTTTGTATGTTATGAATCTAATTACACTAAAGTTTATGATAATACATGGTGGATTGATTCTAGTTCCTCAACTCATATTGCTAAAATCATTCTAACTATAAGGAAGCTGGTGAGAAGTAAATAAAATATTTATTTTAGCAATAGAACAACATATATGGAAGGTGTGGGGATTTATAGGATCATTTTAAAGGACGATTTTCAATTAGATTTAAAAAATACTTTTTATGTTCCATTGTATTCAAGACTATCAATTGTTGGTTATGATTTCAATCTTCATTATTTTTTATAAAACATTTGAAGATAATAAAGCAATTGGTTTGAGAAATTTAGACGGAAAGTTATTTAAATTTGAGCTAGACGCCATAATTGAATGTAATGTTGTAATCTTGCATGATAAAAAAATTGACATTAAATGATATATTATCGATGAGATCTCATCAAGTTTTGGCACAAGAGATTGGGACACATCTCTGTTGAAAGATTCAAAAGGTTAGTTAATGATGGAGTTCTAGAAGCTCTTGATTTTTCTAAAATTTGGAACTTGTGTGGACTGCTTAAAGGGAAAGCAGACCAACAAATCCACTAAAGATGCCAAAAGGAGTTCTCAATTTCTTGAGATCATACATATATATATTTATGGACTTTTTTCTACCCCTTGCTTGAATGGTGAGAGATATTTTATCTCATTTATTGACGACTATTCAAGACACATGTATCTCTATTTTCTGTTTAGCAAATCATAAGCACTTGATGCTTTTAAAGTTTTTAAAATAGAAGAAGAGAAACAAATTAGAGCTTAGATCAAAATTGTAAGGTCTAATAGGGGTGAATAATATTATGGTAGGTACACAAATATGAGAAAGTTAAAGGTTTATTTGCTGAGTTCCTTTAAAGTGAAGGTATAATTGCCCAATATACCATGCCAGGAATACCACAACACAATAGCATGACAGAAAGAAGGAATTGCATATTAATGGACATGGTAAGAAACATGATTAGCAGATCAAGTTTACCTTTATTCTTATGGAGTGAAGCCTTAAAAAATATTATGTATATTTTAAATAAGGATCCATCCAAAATTGTTCTCAAGACACCTTCTGAATTATGAAAAAGATGGATACCTATTTTAAGTCATTTACATATTTGGGGATGTCCAACTGAGGTGAGCGTTTATAATGCACAATTAGAAAAGTTGAATGAAAGAACAAAAAGCGGTTTCTTTAGAGGTTATGCGATTAACTCTAAAGGATTTAGATTTTATTGTTCTTCTCATTCTCCTAAAATTATTGAGGCTATCAATGCTAAATTTCTTGAGGAACATGAAGTAAGTAGGAGTTGTTTAACTCAAGTGATGGAACTGGATGAAGTAATGGAACCACCTATACCTTTATATATTGGGAACTTGAATGTTATTCAGACAAATTCTCATAAAATTCTTTGAAGAGCAACAAGTTCAAGAGTCACCACCACCTGAAGAGCCACATGAAGGACAACCCACTATACCTGAACGCATTGAAGGAACGTCTGAATAAGTGGGAGTAAGAAAATCCTCAAGAGTTCGTAAACCAACAATTTCTACTCATTATGTTGTATATCTCCAAGAGCTTGATTACAATATTGGACTAAAAGATGATCCATGCTTATTCTAACAAGCCATAATTGGAGAAAACTCCACGTGTTGGTATGATAAGAAGGAGAGTTGGAACTTATGACCAAAAATAAAGTCTAAAATCTCATTGAATTACTAGAAGGAGTCTCTATTATAGGATCCTAATGGGTTTATAAAACTAAAAGAGATTCATCTGGTAATATTGAACAATATGAAGCTTGACTTGTAGCAAAAGATTTCACTCAAAAGGAAGGAATTGATTACCATGAAACTTTTCCTCTTTAGTGTCTAAGAAGGATTCATTAAGAATAATCATGGCATTAATAGCTCACTTTGATTTAGAGCTACATCAAATGGCTATGAAAATATCATTCTTGAATGGAGATCTTGAAGAGGAAGTCTATGTGCGACAACCTGAAGGATTTTGTGATAAGAATAAAAGTCACCTTGTTTATAAGTTGAATAAATTTATTTATGGACTAAAATAGGCTTCATCCTAATGGTATATTAAATCTCCTAAAGTTGTTTCTTCATTCGGATTTACGGAAAATATTATTGATCAATGTATATACCTTAAGATAAGTGGGAGCAAATATATTTTTCTAATCCTATATATGGATGACATTTACTTGCTATTAGACAAAACAATTTATTTTTATTCAGAATTTTGAAATGAGGAATATGGGTGAAGCCGAATATGTCATTGGCATAGAGATTCACAAAGATAGATCTCAAAAATTGCTTGAACTATCTCAAAGGGCCTACATTGAAAAAATTCTGGAAAGATATGGAATGAAGAACTGGTCAACTATAGTAGCATCCATTATTAAAGGTGACAAATTCTCATTAAATTAATGCCCATAAAACGCATTGGAGCAAAAGCAAATGAAAAGCATTCTATATGCTTTATTTGTTGGGAGCCTTATATATGCACAGGTCTGCACTAGACTTGATATTGTCTTTGGGGTAGGAATGCTTGGCAGATATCAAAGTAACTCTAGTATTATCATTGAAAAGTTGGTAAAAGAGTTTTGAGATATTTGCAAGGAACTAAGGATCTTAAGTACACATACAAATATTGTAACTTATTAGAGGTGATTGGATATTTAGATTCTGATTTGGATAGATACAAAGATAATGGTAAATCTACTTCTAGATATATTTTTCTTCTTACTGGAGGTATTGTGTCTTGGAGAAGTATTAAGCAAACCATTATTGCAACATCCACAATGAAAACTGAATTTAATGCATGTTATGAAAATACATCGCAGGCGTTATGATTGAAGTGTTTCATTTGGAGCCTTAAGGTTGTTGAATTTTGTTTCAAGGCCCATTGAGAATCTTTTATAATATCGACCTAAAGTTTTGATGGTTAAAGAATGTGTGAGAAAGCAAGATTAGGTTTTGAGTTTAGTAGTATTACTTTTGATGATTGTTGATCCTATGACTAAATATTTATCAGCTAACGTTTTCGAGGATCATGTAACCATACGGAGCTCACTAGCTCAATTTGGTCTTACTTATTCTCCAAAAGTTTATCTACACACTATTTCTCTACATGATTGTGCACGTTTTGATTTTCATGTATTATATTGTGATCATTGGATCAATGAAGTTGGACTCTGGATGACTTATATTAAGCTCATTCATAAAGTCATTAAATACTTTGCTGGAATATATTTTACATTGTAATACATGAAAGGAAGTGTTTGATTAAGAGCATGACCTCCATAATTCATGTAGTAATGTGTTCTAGTTAAAGTGATCGTTGCATAACGATTTAGTTGAGTGAATAAAACTCATGGCTTTATTATATTTATCACTCGTAAAGAATTATCTGATCATAATATATGAACCAAGTGGGAGAATGTAAGAAAAACGTCTTAAGTACAGACAATTATGTGGCCCACATATTTGGTAATAAATTATTTACCTTATTTTCTAAGTAAATAATATTTATGGCATATAATAATTTTGGTTGTGCATATATGAAAGTTTTCTTGATGGAAGAAAACTATTAATTATGATTCATTAAAGCAACCTTATTTTATGGATATATTCTTAGGGTTAAAATATTTTGCCTAATAGTTCTTAACCTATCTATAAATACGTATGTGACTCTATTAATCTAGCATAAACTTTGATAGACATAGGCTAGAAGACTACAGGGTTTTTACTATTCTTTTTAGGGTTACAAGTTTGTCCAAGACAAAGGCGATTCTTGACAATGCCTGAACAACTACCGCTGAAGGTTAGAGTCGTCAATATGGGCTAGGCCCATTGGGCTAGCCAAGCCCAGCCCATGATTTGATCGGATTGGGCTATAATTTTTGGAGCTCATTTAAGAACGAGGCTTTTAGCTCGGCCCAGATAAGCCTGCTCGTGGAGCTTGAGCAAAATGGTTAGACCGGCCCGTGGACCTAATAAAAGATTAATTAAAAAATATAAATAAAATAGAGTACTAAAAATAACCAGAAAAGTCAAAATTCAAGAGTCAAAGTATACGTAAACCATCATATTAATATTACAAAGTCCAAAATTTATTAATCGTTTAGTTTTCATATTAATATCTCTATTTGGTTCGAAGGATATCATGTCAAAAGTTATTCAATTTCGCAGAATCTTTATATCCATCAAGATCATGTTCTTGTAGGATTATACCAAAATATTTGCATAGAATAACAATTATTTCATATTGCAGTCATACAATCAAGTCTTTATTTGAAAGTAAATTTGATAAATATTATTAGAATTATTTTATTTGTGAATTTAAGACTTGACTAATAAATAGTAACACCATGTAATATTGTCTTGAAAATATCCATATTAACATTTTAAAATTAGAATCTAAATTGAAAAATTATTTTAAAAAATACAAAAAAGTGAGGGCCCGATGCGCCCAGCAGCCCACGTATTGATGGGATGGGTTTGCTGTTTTATGACTCATCAAACTCCAAAGCCCGTATGGGCTAACCCATATAGGTTAGGCCGACCCATATTGACAGCTTTATTGAAAATACGTTTTTATTTATTTTTTCCGTTTCATTTTGGCTCTGCGTCCATGTTAAAATTCAACATCAAATACATAGATCTTTCATATCCTCAATGTATTTTTAATTTATTATTCTTATGTTATTTTGCTTTATATAGGTATTCAGGACTTAGACATCAAAATGTAGAAAAGAAAAAGAAAAAATAGACCAAGTGCAACAAATGCCTCTTTTGCAGACCGACAAACCAGATAGCGGGCAGTAAAATTGATCAGTCAGCAGCAAAAAGAGACAGAAGATGAAGGACTTTGAAATTGTCCAAACTCAATTTCAATAATGCGGACTGCATTTCAATTGTGCAACGCCTCATTAAAACCATATTTCAAGACAAAGATTGAAGACTCACTATGTGAACTCTAATCAATTTCGTAGTCCATCACTTCATATTTTTATCTAAAGTTTTGTGCCTATCACTTCATATTTTTATCACTTCTGAATATTTTTAGCGTCTAGTCAATTTTTATCAACACTTTCTTAGCTTTTGGATGTTTTGGAAGTCATCAACATATTAAATATTCTCTATTAAATTAAAAAATATATTTTAAAATAAGTGATATTTTTAATTTTGGTATACTCTTTAAAAAAATATTAATTTCTAAAAGATTAAAATATATTTTTACTAATTTACTCTTAATAAATATTTTTTAAAAATATAGTTCTTTAATAGTGTTTAAATTATGTACTCCCTTTGTTCCATTTTAATTGGTAGGATAAGATTCACACACCTATTAAGAAAAAAATTACAAGAATGGTAATTTGCCTAACATAATCCTATTAATATTTGAAAACATACAATAATAATTTTTTTCACTTTATAGAATGACTCTAAATATTAAGGGTAGAATTGAAAAAACATGGTCAGTTATTTGACAACCTTACTAATAGAAAGGGGATGCGCTCAAGCATGCGAATAAAGCTCGAAGAGCTTCTCTTATATTATAAAAAGGTTTGTAGAAAGAGGATTCTTCAAATATCCAATGTTGTTGGGGCTTCAAAGAAAGCTTGTAGTTTAGGGGTGCACAAGTTTTGAACCCTATACAAGGGGCTAGCGCGCAATGGCTTTCTCTGATAGAGGCTCGCCCCTTCAAGTTCAAGTTATGCTTGTTGCTTTTCATTTTGATAGGAGTAGGTGCTTGCAGCTCGCTCGTTGTCTACTAAATGAGTCTTCACTGCCCGTCCGACCCCTATCTTTAATCTGAAGTAAAGTTCAGTCAAATCAATGAAGTGAACAGCCCAACCTCTTTGTTTGAAGCTTTGCCAGGAAGCTTCTACTTGTTGAACTTTGTTTCCCCTAATTTCGAAATACAACAATAGACTTGCCACTATAGTCTAGGAAAAAGCTTCTCTTTGATAAACGGTTATAGGGGAGTTCAGAAAGGATCTGATCGTAGATAGAGACTTCAACTTGTGCTGGGGTAGGCGCGATGTAGCCAGGTGGATCAAAGCAGTGGATTGTGAATCCACCACGCGCGAGTTCAATCCCCTTCGTTCGCCCATCAATAAATGGACCGTTTGTTTCGGAGACACAAGACAAACCTAGAAAGCATTTTTTACTCCAAGTCATTTCAAGGCTTTCAAACGCATCCAAGCAATTGGTATCCGATTGAAAGATAGAAACCAGTGATTCACGTCGCCTACTTGCTGAAAGCAAAAATGGCATGGCCGATCATGAATTCTATGGCGTTTTTAAGACCTCACTAATCAACCGACCACTTTTTAGTTCATAATGAATGAACCCCCAGATGAAGAAAAAATATCTCCTCCCTTTTACTAAAACATGGGGAGACCCAAGTAGTTTACCGGACAAATTGAGTTGTCGTGACGATACCTTTCAACATCGAAAATTCTCTTTATCACGAGACTGATCGGATCTGCCGTAGACACCCGAGAGATCTTCACAAGGCAGGCAACAGGAGGAGTACGCCATGCTAATGTGCCTTGGATGATATTTTTGAAAACATACAATAATAATTCTTTTCATATTTTACAATGACTTTAATTACTAAGAGTAAAATTAGGAAAAGACATGATCAATTATCTCTTGAATTTTGGAACTAGCAAGTATTTTGAAACAGGTGAAAATCGTTTTCGCCCCCCAAGTTTGCCTTAAAAATCAAACTCCTCCCTCAACTTTGAACAATAGACATTCTCCCTCCTTTATCCTAATTGACTTTTTAAAAGATCTGTTTTACATTTACATTATCAACTTTGTCTTCTTCCTTTCATTTTTTTAAAATCATTATATATATATATATTAATCTATGAAATAATTTTTTTAATAAATATTAAATTTTTGGGAAAAAATAAAATAAAAAAATACTAATTGAGTATATAAGTTAATGATGTTCTATAATGAAGTAAATTAGTAGAATAAAAAAATAATTTTACTAATAATAATCAAAACTCTAATATTTATTTATACAAGTGAAAATAAAAGGTAATAATAATTTTATAAATATATTTAAATGTATGAAATACAAAAATAAAATAATAAAATAAAATAATTAAAAATTATTTATTGATAATGTAAATTAATTTAAAATTATATGTTACGAAATATTCTGCTAATAACAATCAAATTTTATTTATTTATATAGATCATAGAGGATAAGAAAAAGGATAAACATAAATACACACACATGCATGCACATGCATATAAACATATTTAATGCATATAAATATTTTAATAACAATAATTAAAAAAATACTAAATAGCATTAGTTTTGTGACAAATTTATATAAGTATTGTTCTACTTATAATGTTAATGAATTTAAATAAGAAACTATAAATATCTATGTTAAAAAATAAATATTATATATAATATAAAAAATTATTACATACATGGAGGATTGAAGGGTAAAATAGACATTTTAAAAAGTCAATTAGGATAAAGAGGGGAGAATGTCTATTGTTCAAAGTTGAGGGAAAATGTTGATTTTTAAAGCAAAGTTGGGGGGTGAAAACGATTTTCACCCATTTTGAAATAACTATCTTTAGTATACCTAGCAATTAAAATGGAATGGAGGGAGTATATTTTTATCAGCTTACCTTTAATAAATATTTGAAAAAGATGTACTCTTTAGTATTTTCTTGATTATGTAACTCTCTCCATTTAAATGAGAGTAAAATTGAAAGAACATCATTAATATCTTTTTAATTAGGTAAAACACCACTTATTTTAAAAATAAATTAAAAAATTAAAACACCACTTATTCTATAACGAAAAAAATACTACTAAATCAAGTTAATTAATTTTTAGAGGGCCGTGAGTCGAAAACTGATGTACTATCAATTAATCATAATTAATTATGGTGACAAAAGTTTATGACACATGCGTACTATGCATTTATTGATCAATTAAATAAACAATTTCATCATTCCATTTTAACTATCATTTAATTTAAAAATATTATTTTAAAATAATTATCATCTAAAAAATTTAAATTTAAAATTAATAATTATTTTTTATTATATCCTTAACATGAAAGAAATAAAATTTTTAATATTATTTAATTTTTAAAAAATATGTAATAAAAATAAAAATATAATAAATTATACATTTTTTTAATGAGTGTAAGAAAATAATTAAAATAACAGTTAAAATAGGACGAAATGAATAATTTATATACAATTCAAAAGTCAACACCACGGAGTTCTGAATCTCATGGCCTCTTGACCATTGATGTCCTCTGAGATTTTTCTCACTCCCTTTTCAGTTTTATTTATTTAAAATTGACTTGAAACATTTTTTAAAATAATTAATTTTAGTAGGTATTTGAACATATAATTTTATTTTATAATTTAAAATTATGAGATAAAATCAGTATTTGGATATGTAATATCATTTCATGATTTTAAATTATGAGATAAAAATTTAATTTTCAAAAAATCTTGATTTGGGATCCAAATCATGAGATAAATTTTTTCAAATACAATTAACCTATAAGAAAAAAAAAGCATAATTTAATTTACTAACCATTTATTTCATATATAAACAAAATTGGTTGTTGATATTATTACTTTTACCGATCTTTGCTAATTATTTATATCGGATATAAGTTGTCAACTATGTGGGATGATTATATTAAAGAGTAGTACACTATAACTCGTGTTCAATTTTTCTTTTTATTGAACTAAAGTTCGACCAATAAATATATCTTTTTAGAATGGCTTTTCTGACACATTTTATTATGAATTTTTACTTATTTGGTAAAATTGTATAAGAATTGGGGAAAGTTTGATAGTTTTCACAACTTATGGGGCTTTTATGTTATGAGAAAAAAATTATAACTTAAGAATTTCAAATTGCATGTCCAAACAAAACTTAAACTTCATCTCATATGATTTCATATCATGATTTCAAATCACGATTTTCATCTCACATGGTCAAACGAGCCCTTAATATACATGTATCGCGTGTGTCTTTCATATTGTAATAACAAATATTTAAAAATAGCATAAACAATATTTAAAAGATGAATTGGTATAATAATATAAGAATTTAGAAAGAAAAGTATGAATTTTAAATTGATAAATGATTATGTTTGAGAGTTTGATCTAATCTAATAGTTTTTTTTTCAGTTTATTCTAATACTTATTTCAATTAATAAAAACATCGTAGAACTAGTGCTTGATTGGAAGGTTAAAAAAACGTTCATTTTTACATGAACACTTAAATGCAGGCATCATACTTATATTTCATGTTAATTATTACAAAATTTATATTACTATATTTTTAACAGATTAACATTTAATATAAATATTAACATTACGAAGATGCATTATATTATAAAGTTGTATAATAAAATAAAACATATCTTATAAGTTATTTGTTTAAATAATTAACGCTTACAAAATCGTATTGTGAGTTACTAGTGGCTTGTTTTGGCACTAATAAATTGATATCATATCACAAATGTATTTATTTATTTGTAATTGGCCGTCCATTAAGAAAGGTTAATCAAAATTAGTGAAAACAACCACGAATGTTTGTATTAAAGTAGATTGTCTATATTACACTTCTTGGCAGCGATATTTCTCCGGACCCTGTTAATGCAGGATGCTTTATGCACTGGATTGCCTTTTTCAAATTATATTTTCAAAAGTCCTAGACATAAGATTGATTTCCATTATAAGTGCAATTTTATTTAACGTATAATTATTTCTTAAAAGACAAAATCTTAATCTCTTTTAAATTTCTAAATATTAATATTTTCTGTATATTTCAAATAAGGACAGATTTAATACATAAAATTTAGTTAATATGAAAATTTTAAATATTAGAAAAATAATTAAATAACTATTTTTTCAAGTGTGAAGTCTATTTTTAAAAATGTAAAAAAGTGAATGATTTTTTGCAATGAAGTTTCAATCATACTTAAATATTTAGTAATAACTTAATTTTAAACGTTTCATTTTAGCTTAATCTCTCTCTCTCTCTCTGTCTCTCTCTCTTAATCTACGTGTCTAGTCAAACACCTTCACTTAAAATAAAACGAAAGAAAATATTATAGATTTAACTAAAGAATGTGAATAACAAAAGCAATATAGATTAATCGAAATAACTTAAAGTATATTCTGTTTTTATATTTGCTTTTTTTTTTCAATTATATAAAAAAAAATTAACAAAAATAAGAAGAAATTTAACATATTAACGCATAATAAAATTACACTTTGAAAAATTGTGATGGATAATTAGTTAGTCTAATAAATAAAAGATTGATATAAGTTAAAAGAATTATAATAGATTTTAAAGCTTTAAATGTTAAAACTTTTAATATGGTTCAAATAAGGAAAGATCAAAGTAACAAAATCTTAGTTAATTTTAAAGTACTAAATAGGAGTTCTTACCTTTTACAAATAAGTAAAAATTTATAATTATTACTTTAATTAATTTTAAAGTCTAAAATATTAGAATAATAATTAAATAAAAATTATTTTAGAAAAATAATAAATAACAGATCTGTTAATGACAAAAAGTACCATCAATATTTCTAAAGACTTTTACATTTTTATTATAGTATAAATAAATAATATTTTTAATTTTATTATATTATTTTGAATTTTATAAATTATTTTAATAATAAAAATAAAATATATATTTTAAATATTTTAAATTAAATAAATAAATAATAATATTTATTTTTGATGTAATAAATAAGCACAAATGGTTGACGAAGGAGTACCTTTTGTTGACTATGCAAATGGTAATTAGATTAACACCGAGGGACCTTTTAGAAATGATATTAATTTAATTAAAAAGTCATTGTAGTTCCAAAAGTTAGAAGCAAAGGGAGATTCTTTTAAAATCAATTTGGAGGTCGTTAACCAACAACCAAATGACAATTAACAGCAAATCCATGATTAAAAGAACATGCCAACCACTATTTAAGTAATTTTAATTTGTGGGTTAAGTGAAAAATGGAAGTCTCAATTACAGATCTACTTGGTTGATATAATAATCAACTAATTTTGTACCTAACTTTTAAGCCATCCATTATTGAAATGGCACAGAGACATCATAAATACATTTAAATAAATTTGGCATAATATTCCTCTCTATCATAAAGTTACAAACTAATGCAGTCTAACTAACATCCAACAATTAGATTTAGAGCACTACTTTTATGACAGATATAGATATTATATTAAAATTAAAATTTTTAATATCGTAATTTTTATATTATGATATATGATATAGTATTTGGTATTGATTTTAAAAATATTTTGATATATGATATGACATTTGATATTTATAAGAAAAATATTAAATATCATTATCGAAGTATATATGTACATATATAACTCATACATATTATGCTATTCTACTAGAATACTAGTAAATATATAAAATAGGATTAGTACAAAATTAGTTATTTAGACATCAAAACTTTGACTACTCTATCTTAATTGATTTTTTTTTTTGTGTAATAGATTCAAGAAGGAATTTGTTTATATATTGTTTTAAATATATTTACAATGTAAGATGTTAATATGATATAATCGTAATATTTTTTAAAAAGCCGAAGTAATAATTCTCTATTATATAAGTATATGTAAGTCGAAGTCGAATAAATTATCGTTACCGATTTATCGTACCGTAAAATATCGAACCATACCAATAATTTAATATGATAATGATATAATATTTTTTAAAATTGAATACCAAAATTATCATACCGAAATTTTAAGTATCGTAACATTCCGTACAATGTCCACCCTAGGCAGATGTCTTCTGCTTATCTTAAGCCAACAAAATAGTGGACAAAATTTATATATCATTTTAATATTTCTTCCATCTCAATATATTTTTCATCTTTACTAGAAATATATATCTCAAAATACTTATTATTTTAAAAGTGATAAGATAAAATTATTTATATTTTTATCTTATCGTTAGTCAGAAGCAATTGCTTTCTAGTAATTTCGTTTAACTAGTATTCGTTTTGTGTGTTATTTTATATTAATATTCAGTATTAGGTAAATTTCAAAGTAAAAGTGTATGCATTCATACATACATGATTAAAATTTTAGTTTAACATGAAAAAATTAAAAATATGTTAAATGAGTTTGTTAGATTTGTTGTTGGTTTGATAAATTGATGTTTGACGTTTGTTTCTTATGATATATGGAACATATGTTTTAAATTTGAGTTTATTTAGAGTAACTTTAGGTGTTGAAATTTGAAGAAGAAAATTATTAATTTTGGCAAAAAAATTTCACACACATATGACTGAAATTTTTACTAATTTTAATATGTGTTTTCGTCATGTATGACTGAGTGCAGAAGGATACTAAATTAATTTGTTAGAATTTTTTGTTGTTCTGAGAAATTGATGATAAGAATTTGTTCTTTTTGATACATGGAGCTTATGTTTCAAATTTGAGCTTATTTGAACAAAATTACTATTTTTTAGCAAAAATATTTAAAACGCAAACGACTGAAATTTTAGTCAATTCTAACATATATTTCGGTCATGTATGAATAAAGCCCAAACATACATGAAAAATATTAAAAAGACATTAAATTAATTTATTAGATTTATTATTATTTTAATAAATTGATTATTGAAGTTTGTTATTTTATGACATATGTAGCGTATATTTCAAATTTAAACTTATGTGGTGTTAATTGGATGGTATTGCTGAAATTTAAAAAACCAAAAAAATTAGCAAAATAAATTTAAGCACACGTCCGTGAGATTTAAGATAATTTTATATGCAAATTAAATGCAATTTTTAAACCCCAATCATATAATTTTGAATTTTTTAAAAACGAATAAACTTATAAAACAAAATTACACTTCTCCGGGTCTGAAACCAAAGATTTGGCTGATTTCGATTAATGGATTAAAAATATCTGATAACCTAAGCAGATACAATATTTTAGTTCTATGAATTTAATATTTAAATTTCTTAGCTTTTAACTTATTACTCCCTCCCCTTCCCCCCTTTGTCTCTCTTATTTTAATTTATTTGCCTTATTCTTTTTTAGTCTGTTTAAAAAGAATTTTTTTTTATTTTTTTGATAATTATTTAAATTTTTTACATGATATATTTAAATTATTGGTGAAAATCATTTTCATCTTTTAACTTTGTTTTAAAAATTAAACTTTCCCTCAACTTTAAACAATAGACATTCTCCCCCTTTTATCCTAATTAACTTTTTAAAATATCTATTTACCCTTCAATCCTTCATATATGTAATATTTTTTTATATTATATATAATATTTATTTTTCAACATAAATATTTATAGTTTCTTATTTAAATTCACTATCATTATAAGTAGAACAATACTTTTATGAATTTATCACAAAATCTAATACTATTTAGTATTTTTTTTATTATTGTTATTAAAATATTATATGCATTAAGTATGCATATATGAATGTGCATGCATGTGTATGTATTTATGTTTCTCTCTTTTTTTCCTCTATTGTCTATAAATAAATAAAATTTGATTGTTATTAACAAATATTTCGCAACATATAATTTTAAATTAATTTACATTATAAATAAATAATTTTTAAATTTATTTTTATTTTATTAACTTTTTGTATTTCATATATTGAAATATAATTATAAAGTTATTATTATCTTTTATTTTCAGTTGTAGAAATAAATATTAGAGTTCTGATTATTATTATTAAAATTATTTTTTAATTCTGCTAATTTTACTTCATTATAGAATGTTATTAACTTATATGCTCAATTAGTATTTTTTATTTTATTTTATTTTTTCAAAAGTTACTATTTATTAAAAAAAATTATTTCAGAGATTATATATATAATGATTTTAGAAAAAATAAAAGGAAGAAGACAAAGTTGATATTGTAAGGGTAAAATTGACATTTTTAAAAGTCGATTAGGATAAAGGGGGGAGAATCTCTATTGTTCAAAATTGAGGGAGGAGTTTGATTTTTAAAGCAAACATGGGGGATGAAAATGATTTTCACCATCACAAGATCTAGATTAAAGAATATTTTGGTACATTCAACATATCATTAATTTAAGATCACATGATTCAAAAATCTATTTTTTTAAACTCCGTATCAAATTAAAACTAGATAAATAAATAAAAATAGAGGAAATATATTCCTTTACGACAACTTAGTGAATTATACACATAAACTTATTCTTGACATTGAAAGCACTTAACTCAAATGAAATCGAAATCTCAAAGTTCTATCTGCCCCTAGCCGAAAAGTATCCAGTACCGAAATGTACTCTTAGGTGCTGAAACTAAATTATTAATAAGTAATTATTTGTTAAGATAAAAGTGTTAAACTAATTGATAGTAAATTGTGGGTACTATCAATTAGGCGTTGATAAACATTTTTCGTTAAATAACCAAAATAACAAATATAAACTATTTTACGTGAAAAAGGATGAATGACGAAAATGATATGGAGAGAGAGTTATAATAAATTTTGTTTCGGAAAGATATTTTGAAGGTTAAAAATTTTTGTAAAATAATAAAAGATTTTATTAAACTAAAAATGTTTGTAACCTAAAATATTTTAAGTTGGAGTGATCGATTAATAACTTTTTACTAACTTAAATTTATTAGTAATTTTTTATGTTTATCAAATACGTAAATAAGTTAAAAAGTGATTTGATCAATTTATAAACTTATGCAAACACCATCTAGATATGTCTAATTCTTTGTATTATCTTTGTCAAATTCATTATTTTTAAATGACAAAATTAAAAAAAAAAAAAAGGCATAAATATCCCTTTACACTTATACCGAATTTCATCAAACATATATTTTCTTATCTTTTTATTTGTTTTTCTATGTTCTTTTATTCTCCAGCATTATCGCAAGCCCATAAGTCAAATATTCCAAGAAGATACTTATGCTTTTCTTTTCTTTTCAAAAAAAAAAAAGAAGAAGTTATAATTAGTTAGAAGATAAACTAATCCTCTATTATTATTTAACTATAGATCCTTACAAAGTCTGTTATGCCTAACTTAACGATTACTTAAGATTTATTTGTTTTTCTTCCGTGCACCACCAAATTATCCTATTTTATTCCCTTCAATAATAAAATCACAAAAATTTATTTTTATCACATCAAAATAATTGGACTTTCTTGCATAACCACACCTAAGACTCGTTTGGCCACTCGAGATGAAGTTGAGTTTTGTATAGATATGCAATTTAAAATTCTTAAGTTGTATTTTTTTTTATGAACATAAAATTTCATAAATTGTGAAAACTATCAAAATTTCTCAATTTTAATACAATCTTACCAAATAAATAAAAATTCATAACAAAGTGTAACACAGTGTATCAAATAGCCATTCTAAAAAGATACAATATTTATTTATCGAATTTTAGTTTAATAAAAAGTAAAATTGAATATGAGTTGTAGTGTACTACTATTTAATATAAGGGAAAAGGGTCAAAAATACCCCTCTACTTTAGTATATTAGCTAACTTTGCCCCTGGTTATACTATAAGATCAATTATACCCCCGCTGTTAACAAAGTAAACAAAATTGCCTCTCAATTGGATGGAATCCCTCCAAATTGACTTAAAATACCCAATTTCAATTAAATTATCAATTTTTTCTTTAAATCCGAATTTGCCCATACTAAACTAAATAAATTCATTAGGATTTAATTATTCAAAACAAAACAAGTTCTCAAAAATTATTCAAAGAAAAAGCCTTAAAAATAAAACAAGTTCGATCATACAGTTATTTCTCCTCCAAAAATATTGAAACAAACAAAATAGCAACCAAATATTTACCAAACCAGGTTTCATCGTTCTTAATATGAAGAGATTTTGGTAAATATTTGATTTCTATTTTGTTTGTTTCAATATTTTTGGAGGAGAAATAACTGTATGATTGAACTCCTTTATTTCTAAGGTTTTTTCTTTGAATAATTTGAGAACTTGTTTTATTTTGAATAATTAAATCCTAATGAGTTTATTTAGTTTAGTGGGTCAGGTTCGAATTTAAAGGAAAAACGGGTAATTTAATTGAAATTGAGTATTTTAAGTCAATTTGGGGATTCCAATCCAATTGAGGGGCAATTTTGTTTATTTTGTTAATGGCAGGGGATATTTGGCCCTATAGTATAACCAGAGGCAAAGTTAGCTAATATACTAAAGTAGAGGGGTATTTTTGATCCTTCTCCCTTAATATAATCCTCTCACATAGTTGGCAAACTTATATCCGATATAAACGATTAGCAAAGATTAGTAAGAGTAAGAATACCACCAACAAATTTTATTTATATCTTAAATAAATAATTGATAAATATAAATTAAGTTTTTTTGAGAATTTAGAATTTTATCTTTTAAAATCATGAGATAAATTTATATGTTTAAATACTAATTTAACTTTATAATTTTAAATTATAAGATAAAATCGTATATCCAAACTCTATTTAATTTAATTTAATGATGGAGTCACCTTGGTAAAGTCAAAAGGTAGGTTTGGTCATTTAATAAATTAAGTTTAATGACTTTAATATTATAATGTGATAATAATTTATTTTATGAGTTTATTATTTTAATGAATAAAATATAGTGACTTACTATTATAATATGGAAGCTAAGTTGATAAAAAATAATTGTATGATATTATTATAATAGTCAACAAAATTTTAAATAAATCATATATAATATAACATTGAACCCTATCTAAAACCAAAGAATAGAAATTAATATTAATAGTCATTTTCTTCAAGAAATTTGCTAAGAGAAATATATATAAACCAAGACCAGTCTTACTGGGGAAATAGGGGAAGGTCCCTTTTTATATATATATATATATTTTTTGTACATACATAAGGATAAAGTTTTATGAATGACAGTTCTAGAATCTGGATAGCCAAGTAGATAGGAACTGTCGAGCTTTAGGATGTATTTGGTATGGAGGAAAGTTTTTTTTAAAAAAAATATGTAATTTTTTTTATATTTGGGTGATTAAAATTTTAAAAGAAATATATTTAATTTCGATGTCAGTCTTTGTTTTTGAAAATTATTATATATAAATATTTTAAGATTAATATGATTTATTTATTATTTTTGAGTTCCTACCAAACACACCTTTAGCTTCTTTTATATATTTCTAACTATTTCTGTGTCATTGTAAATAGTTTTATCAAAGTCTCCCTTTCCACTCCAAAAGGGCACAACAAAACACCATGCTTCCTTGTGATTTATTAGCAGAAATCCTCTCAAGACTCCCTGCCAAAAATATATGCCAACTGAAATCTGTATCGAAACATTGGCTCAACACAATTTCCACCCCTCAGTTCAAGAAACTCCATTACAATAAATCCCTACAAAATCCCCATCTTGTTGTAATTGATGAATCTGTCAAAGGCAGCTATTTTACCAAAACTCTTACAATATCTACAGCTGACCTTAAAAGAAATCCAACCCCAAATCTTGACAAGAAATTCATTTTAGATGTTCTTTTTCAACACTACACCAATTTCTCCATCAGTCACTGTTTGATTTGTTACAACACCAAAAACAGCATTTGGGTGTACAATCCAACCACTCAACAAAACCTGGAATTGCCCCCTGTTTCAATACCCATGATTAGTTTCGAATTGGGATATATCCCCTATTCCAATGAATTCAAGATTGTTCATTTTTTTGGGAAGAAAGATGAAGATAACAGGGTTGGATATGAGATTATAACTCTTAAAGATGGCAGCTCTGTTCCAAGTTCTTGGAGGGTGCTTCAGAATCATAAGAATTCATACAAAGGAGGTGATCATAGCACAAGTAAGATTGCATCTTTGAGTGTGAATGGCTCTATTTACTGGTTGGTTTATGATATGCAAGACAATGAGAAAAGAATTGTGTCTCTGGACTTGGAAAATGAGGAATTTAGGACAATTTCTTGTCCACAAGACAGTTCAATCACTCAGAAAAGTCTAATGATATATCAAGCACAGCAACTGGTGGAAGTAAAGGGGTTTTTTGGGTTAGCACAATTTTCAGCAAATTTTTCAACCGTGAACATTTTTGTGCTTAAAGAAGGCAACAAGAAGGAACAGTTTTGGGTAAAAGAGTTTAGTGTCCACTTGTCTCATGTGGGGCACTGGTTTAAAATTGTGGGGTTTGTGCCTTTTGAAGAAGACAATACTAGTGGGGAGATAATGTTCATTCCAAACAATGGGAGGCTCTTATTCTATAATACTAAAAAAGGAAGTTTTACAAATGTGGGAGAATTCAATTTGTTGAGATATAGTCGTCATAATCTGTACTTTGATAGTCTCTTTTGTTTAGGTGGGGGTTGACTCACTACATTGTTGTAAGAATAAAAGGGCAACTTTGTTCATTCTTTGCCATGGTGGTTCAACCTTAGCTATCCAGAAGATAGTAATGAAATGAGTACAATGTAACTTTGTTTTTAGGATTCTCATATCCAGTTTCTTTCTACTTTCAGTTGAAGTCCGTAAATGATGCATTTAGCTCTTTATAGGTTTTCTAGTTTTATATAGGGGAATTTGATAGAAGTGGTGTTGGTTGACGGACATATTTAATAAATAGGTTTGTCAGATTTTTATAATCAAAATGGCGAAATACATAGATGGTGGAGCATCTTTTGTGTGTAATTTTTACATCTAAAATAAACGGCTCATTAAATATATTTATACTGAAGGTGTTCTACTATCCATGAACCTTGAGTGAATATTTTAAATTTTCAAAAAAGATTCATATCTTCTAAAACACCATCAATGTTATTCTAATTCTTGATAATTTGAAAAAGTTATCTTTTTTTTTTGAGGGGGGGGGGGGTATTAATGTGATTAGGGTAGGGCAAAGAGTCGAGCCGGCTCGCAGCTCGGCTCGGCTCGCATGTATTTAGCTCGGCTCAACTCGGCTCGTTATGAAAAAAAGCTCGGCTCAGCTCAGCTCGGTTTCAATTAAATTTTGGCTCAGCTCAGTAAAAGCTTGATCAAGCTCGGGCTCGATTGGCTCAATATAAGAAATAATATCCTTCCTTTAAGCTCAATTATTAAGCATATTAGAAATTTAACTTGAAATACTATGTTAACTTAATATTTTATAATTAATATTTATTCAATGTTGGTAAATTTTTAACCACAATGTAACTTAAGCCTATTATATGAGTATGGGTATTCATAGTTCGGTTTGGATCGATTTTTGATAATAATCAAGATCAAATCAAGTTTTCAATTATTAAAATCAAGTTAAATCAAACATAATGCATATTCATTGGTTTTTTTTTTCAATTTAAAAAAATCTATTGTTATTTCTCTCTTTATATTTGTTCCTACGATTAGAAAAATAAATTTCATTATTAGTCAACTTATAATCCTTTGATATCCTTTTATTATGGTTGGTATAATTTCTTTTGATTATTGAAAAAATATTTTGAGATCTATAAGTTTTAATTAGGTAAATAAAATTTATAAGAAATAACAAAAAGTCTAGAAAAAAAGTCGGCTCGGCTCGGCTCGGCTCGGGCTCGGGCAAAATATAGAAAAGCTCAGTTGAGCTCGACTCGGTATTGTTTAAAGCTTGATAAGGCTCGACTCGGTATATACTTAGCTCGGTAGGGCTCGGCTCGGGCTCGGCTCGATGCCCAGGCCTAAATGTGATGATAGGGAATAACTTTTTCAAATTTTAAAGGCTCATGTCTAATAAGACACCTTTAGACAAATTATTAAGATACCTTTGCAGTAATGAGTTTTCTCCACAAATGATTTTTATTTTCTTTTCTTCACCCACTTTCACCAATGATCTCCCCATCATCCTCAATTATTATCAAGAATTTTCTACCAAATAGACCCAATAAAATTATTTGATACACTAAAAAAAATCATAACATTATTTGGAAGGTGAGAATTACTTCTATCTAAAAAATTTATGCATTATCAACTATTCAAATCAGTGCCAACCTATGGTGCATCAGGGTCCATTTGATCTGAGTGTCCTTGTAGGGCAAGTTGATAACTGGAACGAGCATATTTGAGACAATGGCTCAGCTGACACACTGACTTGTCGTCGGTATGATAGTGACTTTTGGAACTATATAAGTAGATATCCATTGCCCGAGCATGTGTATCATTACTTCTTTGATGTTGGATTTTAAGGTATATATGTAGTCGTACCACTTGATCATTGGTGGTTTTTTACCTTTACTTCAAGTTTGTTACTTAAATTTATTTGCTTAAATTAATGTGTTCTTTAATATTTGTTTTATTGTATTTTGTATTATACAATGAAGGTATGGATGTAAAAGAAGATTTTGCATCTCAGGTTGTAACACTTTGTGCGTTTAGATCGATTTCATCGATAGATTTTGGACATAAAAACCTAGTTTTACGACTATGTGTTATATATCGAGGAAAGGCCAAGGGTCAAGATTGTGTACGAGGCAGGACATTGAACAAAAACATTTGAAAGCTAGTGAAATTGCTTGCTGCAATGCGACTCGCGTCACGATAGTGGTCTTGGGCAGGGTCTATATACATAGAAACCTTGGTTGACTAATTAAATTCAAATTCATTTTCCTACTTACCAAGTCAATGCAAACCCTTTCCAAATACATCGCAACATGTTCTTGATGATGTTGAAGATAGAAAACATAATCCTAATTGTGAATCCGAGACGTGAAGCTAGAAATCCCGTCTAGATCGTGTTTTGGCAACTTAGGGGTAGTTGTGGTGGGTGCCCTGCGTTATATAACTTGGCAAGATTTTCTTTTCCTTAAATATTGGTTATATAGCTTGATTATAAGTTTTTAGACGTTGGTAGGTTGTTAAATTCAAAGTTTCTATCATTAAATCCGTAGAAATCTCGTCGATTGAGTTTCTTTGTGTTGTCTTCATGTTAAATCTTTGAATCTGTGGTTTGGCAGTGTTAAGGCTGCTCCTAGGTGGTGTTTTCTTGGTGTTGATATCTTGAATTCCTTCAGTACCACCCAACCTATGAGTCGTAGGTTGGTAGTACGGGTTGTAGGAAGACTTCTGGTTCCGATCAGAGATTTTGATTTTCCAGACAACGAATTCCCACTACGAGTCTTAGTATGTGGGTACGACCCATGGTCAAGAGTCGTAACTTGACTATGGGTTTCCAAGTATTGGTTGTACGAGTCATGGTACGGCTCGTAGCAGGAAATGACGGGTCGTGGTATGTGTCCGTTGAAAATATTCAGAGAGTTGGGGAAAAGTCATTAGTCACGGGAGGATACCATGAGTAGTAGGTTGGTGGCATGACTCATGGTATGAATTGTAATATGATTGTAAGAATCGTCATTTCAGTTGTGAGTTGGTATATTGTAATGCCTCAGACTTTTAGGCTAAGTTTGGAACCCTTCTAGGTATGTGGATAGGCCCAAACCCGATAAATTTTATGAAAAATATATTTTATACCAATTATTAAGTGTGAGAAGTGCCTTGGATACAAATTAAGGTCATAAGGAACCTCTAGCACAAAGTTGAGTCGAGATCCGTACCGATTGGGTTTCATATCAGTTATTACAAGGGTCAACTTCAAGCGACCATAGATCCCATCTTAAAAAATATTTTTAGGTGATTCAACATATCAAATAGAATCTCTTTGATTCTTCTTTCCAACGCATCCGACCTTGCA
This sequence comes from Datura wrightii, assembly GCA_035772735.1. NCBI lineage: Eukaryota > Viridiplantae > Streptophyta > Magnoliopsida > Solanales > Solanaceae > Datura > Datura wrightii. The sequence goes on from JASDFA010000023.1 coordinate 54,222,912, forward strand.
TCAATCGGAGTTCAGAGTAAAAAGTTATGAGTGGTTTAGTGAAGCAGCACCATACATTGTACGAACCTCATTATGGGTCATACAATCAAACAACGACCCATGTTGTTGGTAGTAGTAACAGCCAGTTGCAGGATTTAATTGGATACTTTGGGGGCATTTTAGTAACTTTTATGCTTCTAACTCCTAAATGACGTCGTTTTGGGCTTCCTTAAGGTCATATTAAAGGGTTTAACTAAGCCTAAATCCCCACTCTCTTCAAACATCCATAGATTGAATTTTTCTCTAAAGAAGAAGCTAGGTTCATCACCTCCAATTTCTCAATTCCTCTTGGATCTTCAAGACAAGTCAAGATATCATCAATCCAGGTATATAGGGCTGTGAATGAGGGATTTCTTCCACCCTCATTCCCTTTCCAAGTTGAACATGATTCTCACCTCCCATGCCTAAAATTTTGAATTCTAGGGTTTTGAGTAATTATGGTTGAATTCTCACTTGTTCCTCTGTGAAATCAGTCCTCTCATGATTCAGTTTATATTCCTATGATTATGATTGCATGTCCCTTATCAAATTCCTTATGAATCTATGAATTTCAAGTTTCAAGAATGATTTTGTTTTTAGAAAATTCTAGGGTTAGACCCATTTCTTATGAAATATCTTATGAACTTCCATGAACTCAAGTCTATTAGGATTCAATCCATGTTTTATGACTATGAAAGTATGTTTTTTTCTATATTCTCTCATGAATTTCTGATTCTCAAGTGATGATGATTTTACTCAAAGTATGCATGATTTCATGAATTTCAAACTTTTATATCATGGTCAACTCAAGGGCCTTCTTTCATGGCTAGTTCACGTATTTCAAGCATGTTCACGTATATCATGATTTAAACTAGCCCATGAACTTCATGAATAATTTCACAATAATTCTATGAGCCCTCATGTGCATGTTTTTAGGAGTAATATCTAGCACCGAGTAGGCCCAGTGTTCAGGTAAACTCCGAGGTCTTAGAACTATGTGCCACCATAGGTATATATTCATGATTAAACCTATGGGGTCCTTACTAGTGATATCACGCCTTCTGTCGTTCCTTGCTCGAAAAGCTTGGGACGGCTCTTCTCACTTGAGCGAGATAGTTGGGGCATCATGTAAGCTCTACCATGACGGTGCCGGTTAAGACGAGTCCTCCCATTGTTCCGTATGTTTTATGCATGATCATGATTACGATACTTTGTCTCAATTTATGTTTTACAAGTTTTCTCTTATGATTACGATTATGACTAATTTATGAACAGTTTTGAAAACCTTTAGCCCCCATGCTTATGATATGATTATTACTTCATGTTTTGAACTATCCTACTCTCATGAATTCTTATGTATTTTATTAGTCCGTATTTACTTACCTCGCATACTCAGTAAATTCAAAGTATTGACCATATACTCTATGCTGTACCATTTCATGATATAGGTTCGAGTGATCAAACTCAACCGCGCCATTAGCCCTGCTTCCTTCTGTATTAGTCCAGTTTAGCCAGTGTTGATGAGTCCTCATCTTTCGAGGACATTTAGTTTAGTTTGTTGTTTTGTTATTTAGTCCCAGACTTTGGAGCTAGTTGGAGGTATTGTCCTATCAGCTCATCAGACAGTTTAGAGGCTTATCAGACATTATGTGGATGTTCAGTCTTGTTGAGCATTGACTCTTCTTATGCTCTTATGATATATATATAAAATATTCATACTTCCCCTTTGTTCATGAAATATTTTAAATTTCCGCTTTAGTTACGCTCTTGAATTATTATGCATGTTCCATGGGTTAGCTTAGGGTTATTCGTGGCTCTAGGTCCCATGTCTCGATCAGGGGTCCATGCTTGGGTCGTGATAAAATTTGTATCAGAGCATTTAGTTTTATAGTGTCTTACGGTGTCAGAAAACCGTGTTAAGTAGAGTTTTTTCATAGGTGTGAAGCGTGCCACACTTTATGACAAAGAGGCTACAAGACGTTTTGGGAAACTTTCCTTCTTTTATGATTCTACCTCGTGCTATGAGTTCAACTCTCTCTCTATTTCTTTAACTCGTGCTATACACGTATGCAGAAGTATGTCTCCTTGAAGAGCTAACGGGAGTTACCCAGCCCCATCGACTCCAGCGGGTCCCCTGTTCGGGCAAGTTACAGATGCGAAGCTCGGGGCTGCCTTCAAAGTGTTGGTACGGGCCAAACCACTTAGCCTAACCAGTAGACAATTGTATCTGCGGACCCTACCGGAGAGACAACGGCTACTAGGGCTTCATAAGAAAAAGCCTGTCTAAGTTCCTTGGTTCGAGAATGGATGGGGAGTTCAAGGGAGATACAAGACAAACAAGAGGGCCATGACAGGGAACCTTGAGTTTTCCTAGTAAGGCTCAGGTGGTGGAAATCACTCTTAGCTCCAGTAGAGATCTTTGACTTCAACTCAGAGGAGCAAGTCTAGGGTAAGGGAGATTACTTATCCAATTTACAAGGGCTACGAAAAGAATCACTTAGGAGAGTGCATGGTTGGTTTGGATGCTTGCTTCAGTGCGGCAAGTCAGGTCATAAACTCAGAGATTGCCCGTTAGCCAAGCAGAGTGGCCAGAGAAGCCATGCTCCGGCCACCCCTTCAGCAACCCTGTCCAGTCGGCCAGCATGCCTGAAATATGGTAGAAAACACTCGAAAAAGTGTTTGGTTGGTTCAGGTGCTTATTTTGGATATGGAAAGCCCGGACATATATGCAGGGATTACCCGTCGGCTAGACAGGGCAAGGGCAGAGCCAATGCCCCAGCCACCAGATCAGCAGCTCTAGCAGCCCGCCCATCTCAACAGGGCAGGTTACCTGGTACAGGTGGCGGTCAGCTCCAAATATAGTCGCAGGTACGTTATGAGCTTTCATGTTGATCCTTGCATATAGCTAGGCCCAGGAATCACAGTTCAAGGTGTATGAACCCATTTTGCATTTTAGTATGAGATTCATCCCCAGGAAGGTAGGAATGGTGATAAGTATGAAGCCTTTAGTGATAGCTTTAGGGGCGGACATTAAGTCAAAGAGCTAGTGATGTCAACCTTGCCTTAAGAAAGGATCCAGGAGCCTTAAGAGGATAGCTTTAAAATAAGGGAGAGATGGTAAGTAAAGGGAAAAGTTAAGTTTTGAGTTTCTCTAGGTATAAAGTTCTAAAATAGTATCTGGGGGTAGTCAACCCATTCCTATTCAGATATCTCCCATATGTTTCGATCGATGTTATGCTCTACGCATGCTTATGCTCAGATTCCTAGGATGATGAGTAACCGCTTCGGTCAGTGATCCCAATCTTACGCCATGACTTCATAAAACTCAGATTCATGTCAAGAAACTTATTATGTATGTAAATTCATGTCTAGCAATATGCTCAGCTCTATGAACTTAGTCCTTAAGATTTGCCTTAATGACCTGTAAGATCGTGCTATGCCAGGTATATTCCCAACTTAGATTTCTCGAATGATTCGTGCTTATGATTTTCTTACTCTAAGCCTCATGTATGTTTCCCATGATGGAAATGATGGTTACAACATGTACATTCAGGATAACTCTTTATTCATGTCATAGGTGCAGGGTATGTAGAAGATCATGAAGCACAGTTATTAGCCAAGCATGGGAGATAGGGGAATTCTGGAATAGTGTTAGCTACAAGGAGCCATGGGATGATCATAAGTGATAGGCTTGAATGAGGAGGTGATGTGCAGGTAGACTGTAGTATGGTGTGACTAGTGACTTCTTCATTAGAGCTCTAACTTGTGTGATTTAGTTGTCAAAGGGGAAGTAATATTCTTGGTGGGTAACTCTAGGTTGTAGAAGGTGTGGTCGAGTTAAGCTTGAACTTGGTTCCGTTGGACTCAAATTCTAGTATAAATAGGAGCTTTAGAGAGGAGTATAGGCTAGGGAGATTGAGCATTATGGACTAGAAAGTATGCTATAGGGTATCTATATTCCAACTTGAAAGAGGGAGGAGATCAAGGTAGATTTCATCATAGGTTCATCTTGTTCGCACCGATTGCATGATTCTAACCAGGTAAATGTAGATCAGATGACCAAGTAAGCACAAGGAATATGATAGATTTTATTTCCATTATCTCGGATAGGGATACCTAGTTCACCTCTCAGTTTTGAGGATCGATTTAGAAGGGTCATGGTACTTCGGCAAAGCTTAGCACAACTTTTCACACACAGACAGATGGTCGGGCCGAGTGCACCATTCAGACTTTTAAGGATACGTTGATAGCATTCGTAATTGATTCCAAGGGTAGTTTGAACGATCACTTACCTCTTATAAAGTTTGCCTACAATGACAATTATCATTCCAACATTCAGATGGCTCCGTTTGAGACTCTTCATAGGCGGAGATGTATACCACCTATTGGATGATTTCAGATAGGTGAGGCTATGTTAATAGGGCCATATTCGATTCATACGGCTAGGGAGAAAGTTTAGATTATTAGATATAGGCTGAAAATAGCTTGGAGCCAGCAGAAGTCTTATGCAGATGTTAGGAGGAGGGATCTTGAGTTTGTTATTGATGATTGGGTATTGCTGCAGGTGTCTCCCATGAAGGGAGTTATGAGGTTTGGAAAGAAGGGGAAGCTTAGTCTCTGGTATGTTGGGCCATACAGGATTGTGAGATGTGTTGACAAGGTGTCCTATGAGTTGGAGCTACCAGTGGAGTTAGCTTCGGTGCATCCGGTGTTTCATGTATCCTTGTTAAGGAAATGCATCAGAGATCCATCTCTAGTTGTTCGAGAAGAGGACATTAGGGTGAAGGATAGCCTTACCTATAAGGAGGTACCAGTTGAGATCCTTGATCGTCAGGTTCATAAGTTGAGTAACAAAGAAGTAGCCTGGTGAAGGTTTTATGGAGGAATCAACTTGTTGAGGGAGCTATGTGGGAAGCCGACGGAGATATGATGACTAGATACCCACACCTATTCTCTTCCAGTTTCGATCCAATTTGAGGTATAAATTTCATCCTTAGAACTCTATTCAGTTTCATGTCGAGTTCACGTATCTCAATTCCTTCATGTTCTAGCATGTATGTATCATTTATGAATTCAGTTCAGTCATGTGTATCAGTCTAGAGTCAGTCACTCCGTCAGTTTTCAGCTTCAGATGTTCAGCATTTGGGAATGCAATTCTTCCCCAGTTCTTTAGTATTCTTAACTCACATTCGAAGACGAATATTCCCAAAGGGGAGATATTGTAATACTCCAGAAGTCCCTAATACTAGACTTGAGATTTGAAATGCGATCAGTAAAAAAGTTAGGAAAATTGCCTCAGTATGACTCAACCTACGAGTTGTAGGTTGGTAGTACAGGTTGTAGGAAGATCCGTGGTTCAGAGCAGAGATTTTGGTTCCCTAGACCACGAGTCTCCACTATAAGTCATAGTATGTGGGTACGATCCGTGGTCAAGAGTCGTAGCTTGCCTATGGGTTTCCAAGTATTGGTTGTACGAGTCATGGTATGGCTCATAGCTTGGAATGACGGGTTGTGGTATGCGTCCGTGGAAATATTCAAAGAGTTGGGGAAAAAAACCTCTTTAGTCATGGAAGGAAACCACGAATCATAGGTTGGTGGTACGACTCATGTTATGAGTTGTAATATGATGGTACGAATCGTTGTTTCAGTCGTGAGTTGGTTTATTGTAATGCCTCAGACTTACAGGCTAAGTTTGGAACCTTTCTAGGTATGTGGGTAGACCCGAACCCAATGAATTTTATGAAAACTATGCGTTAGACTAATTCTTAAGTGGGAGAAGTGCCTTGGATACAAATTAAGGTCATAAGGAACCTCTAGCATAAAGTTGAGTTGAGATCCTTCTTACCGATTGGGTTTCATATCTTTTCTTACAAGGGTCAACTTCAAGTGACCATAGATCCCATCTTACAAAGTGTTTTTGGGAGATTCAGCATATCAAATAGAAGCCTTTTGGGTCTTCTTTCCAACACATCCGACCTTGGGTCAGTCGGACTTTGCAGTAAAAAGTTATGAGTGGTTTAGTGAAGCAGCACCAGACATTATACTAACCTCAGTACGGGTCGTACAACCAAACTACGATCCGTACTGTTGGTCGTAGTAACTTCCAGTTGTCGGATTTAATTCGATAGTTTGGGGGTATTTTAATAAACTCCTATGCTTCTAACTCCAAAATGACGTCGTTTTGGGCTTTCTTACGGTCAGATAAAGGATCGAACTTAGCCTAAATCCTCACTCTCTTCAAACAACCGTAGATGAATTTTTCTCTCAAGAAGAAGTTAGGGTTCATCACCTCCAACTTCTCAATTCCTCTTGGATCTTTAATACAAGTCAAGGTATCATCAACCCAGGCATGTAAGGCTATGAATGAGGGATTTCTTCCACCCTCATGCCCTTAAAATTATGATTCTCACCTCCCATGCCCAAATTTTCGAATTCAGGATTTTGTGCAATTATGGTTGAATTCTCATGTGTTCCTTTGGGAAATCAGTCCTCTCATGATTCAATTTATGTTCCTATGATTATTATTTCATGTCCCTTATCAAATTCCTTATGAATCTATGAATTTCAATTTTCAAGAATGACTTTTTTAAAAGAAATTCTAGGGTTAGACCGAATTCTTATGAAATCTCTTATGAACTTTCATGAACTCAAGTCTATTATGATTCAATCCATGTTTTATGACTATGAAAGTATGTTTTCTTCTCGATTCTCTCATGAATTTGTGATTCTCAAGTGATGATGATTTTACTCAATGTATGCATGATTTCATGAATGTCGAGCTTTTATATTATGGTCAACTCAAGGGCCTTCTTTCATGGTTAGTTCATGTATTTCAAGTATGTTCACGTATATCATGATTTAAACTAGCCCATAAACTTCATGAATGATTTCACGATAATTATATGAGCCCTCATGTGCATGATTTTGAGAGTAATCTCTAGAACTGAGTAGGCTCGGCGTTCAGGTAAACTCCAAGATCTCATAACTACGTGCCACCATAGGTATATATTCATGGTTAAACCTACGGGATCTTTATTAGTGATATCACGCCTTATATCGTTCCTTGCCTTGGCAAGCTTGGGATGGCTCTGCCTACTTGAGCGAGATAGTTGGGGCATCATGTAAGCTCTATCATGATGGTATTAGTTAAGACAAGTCCTCCCATTGTTCCTTATGTTTTATGCATACTCATGATTACTATACTTTGGCTCAAGTTATGTTTTATAAGGTTTCTCTTATGATTACGATTATGACTAATTTATGCACAGTTTTGAAAACCTTGAGCTCGTATGCTTATGATATGATTATTGCTTCATGTTTTGAACTGTCCTACTATCATGAACTCTTATGTATTTTATTATTCTGTGTTTACTTACCTCTCATACTCAGTACATTCAAAGTACTGACCACATACTTTATGCTGTATTATTTTATGATACAGGTCTGAGCGAGCAGACTCACCCGCGCCATTAGTCCTGCTTCCGTATTAGTCCAGTTTAGCTAGTGTTGGTGAGTCCTCATCTTCCGAGGACATTCCATTTAGTTTTTTGTTCTTTTATTTAGTCCTAGACTTTAGAGCTAGTTGGGAGTGTTGTACCATCAGCTCATCAGACAGTTTAGAAGCTTAACAGACATTATGTGGATGTTCAGACTTGTCGAGCGTTGACTCTTCTTATGCTCTTATGATATATATATATATATATTCATACTTCCTTTTTGTTTCCGCTTTAGTTATGCTCTTGAATTGTTATGCATGTGCCATGGGTGAGCTTGGGCTCATTCATGGCTCTAGGTCGCGTGTCTCGATCCGGGGTCCATGCTCGGATCGTGACAGTTGTGATATTACCCTGACAACTTGAGGTTATGTATTCAGGAATTAGATTGGTGGGTTATCGTATGTTAGTAGGGCGTTAGTATAACGTCAGACTTGACTTGTATTGTGATCCTTGTGAGTGAGCTTGCTTGACTAGACTTGGCTATAATTTTTGATGTTATACATCTTGTTTGTGTGGTTAGCTTGTTTAATTGGATTGTCTTAAGGCTAATCATACCCATAGCTGTGGAGTTACTCTAGCATAAGGGTCGAGGGCGAGACTTAGCCGACTAGAGTGGCTTGTAAAGTCCGCTCTAAAATAATTGAGCTGGTGATTTGGCTGTGATTTTTGATCTATAATGTGGTAAGACTAATGTATGAATATAGAGTTGCTCCGGTGCACTAGTGATTGTACGACGAGTGTGTGCCTGTCAGAGTTACTCCGGTGCACTCAGCTTGTACATATTGTTAGACCTGTAAGATCGTGAGATTGGTTCTCCGACAAGGTTGGTTATGGATTTTTATATTTCTATTAGATTCTCATTTATTATGTTAGTTGATATTACTCTAGTTAGCTATGAATTGTGTACGTGAGTTGGTAGTAATCATTATTGTTGGGTGATCTGAATAAAGTCAGTTATTGGTCTGTAACTATTATTCTGACTTAGAATTTGGTTATTTAGTTGCTTCCTCCTTATCTATACTTTTATTATCATGTGGTTCTGTACATCTGTACTCTTCTTTTTCTATTTTCCTTATATACTCGGTACATTTTCGTACTGATACCCTAGTCTAGGCGCTACGTGCATGCTTGCGAGTATTAACCGACAGACAGATCTTGACTCACCCTGCTGAGTTGAGTTCCTAACCATTTGTAAGCTCCTGCTTCGAAGTTTCCCCTTTTGATGTCCTTTTTTAATTTTATGTATATATTGGGTAGGTCGGTGTCCTATTTTGATCATTTATTAATCTGTTAAACTCCGCAGAGGCTCATAGACTTATCCTACTGGGTTGGTTGTGATTATACGTCTTGTTGGCTTTTGTATAGGACTCTTTGTATAGGTGTAGCCTTGTCTGCCCTTATTTTTATTAATGGTCCGTGAGCCGCTTCCTCTGTTATGTTGTTGTATATTCAGTTAATTTTGCGTTATTATGATGCCAAGCCTCATCGACTCTGGCTAGTTGGGGTTGGTCTATTGCAAGATTTTCTTGGTCAAGTGCAGCACTGAGTACCAATCACGCCTCTTTGAATTTGGGGTGTGATACAAACCATGGAGGGATTCTAATTTGCTAGTTGACGAGTGGCTCGTTCCCACCCTGCAGGACCATCACACGCTAGTGTATTGTCTAATAGGCTACAGCACAACACAGAAACACCTCACCTATTATATTTATTTTGTGATTAACTAGATTTACTTTTGGAGCATCAACTATTTTTTACTTTTCAATAATATTTTTTAAGTCATTTAAACTAACTAAATATATTTGATTATATAATTTGTGTGACATTCGTATAGTCCTAATGTTTTTGCTGCATTACTAGATTATTATGTGACTGGGTCCGACGTTTGGCGTGCGGTTGTAACCTGTAATAGCTTGGGATGCAGTTGAGTAGCACCATGCAGATAGGTATTACGCCAATTTAGTTTGATTCCATATATTTTGAGTAGAATATAGTGGGACCACAAACATTTTCAGTTGGATCGAAGGAATAATGCCAACTTTAACTAGCATTATTTCTTTTATACAAGGTTTGAATGATCTGCATCTTTTAAAATATTTTATACAAGGTTTGAATGACAGAACACATATTTAAAATATTTATTTCCGTTGCTAACTAATCGGCATGCATCCATTCCATCATGATTCTTGAGTTAAAATGTTGAAGTGCATTCATGTAATTGGAAGTTGTACAAATGACTGATCAAAGTCACCGTATGTTGAATGCATGCCTTCGTCTAAGATACGCCTTTTTGTAGGACAGTGTAGGTTTTAGTGCAACCTTAACAGTAGTCTGGAAATCTTTAACCTTGAATTGAGGGTTATTCTTGAAGTAAGGTTACAACAAAGAAGCGATTAGTTGAGAATCCAAGTTAAAATGATCAGTTGGGATTATACCCATGTAATACTTACGCATGTCGTGGTATTTTTTTGATAATCCACAAATTTATTGGTGTTTTTCAACCTCTAAGTATACAATCACATCCAGATTCCCACCCCACACTTAAAAGTGTCATGTCCCAAGCATAGGGAGATGTACCTCGCACATGGTGCATACCTGGCCAAGCAAGCCACTGAAACTCATCTAGAAAGAGACATTTAGGTCAACAAGACCACCATAACCTACTGCTAGACATAAACACTAGATACAGACTGGCAAGGTCTCAATGATAAGCTAAATAATACACATAAGATCAACGAGGCCACAACTCAGCAAATAGGAATAACAACAAGCCACAACACTGCAACAACACAATATATACAAAAGGACGACAAGGCCATGAAGTCATAACTGAAAGTTGAATAACTCACTATACTAGTCCACAAAGCCTCTAAGAGTCTTAATAAGTGATGGTGGAGAAAAGCCTCGGCCTATCTGTCAATTGTACATAAGAAACCATAATATGCAAAACTAACCGTCTTGACCAACTGCTCCAAAAAGAAATGAAAATACCAACCCAACAACTGAAAACAACAAGCTCCAAACTCTCTATTACCCCGCAAACTCTATAATTTTACAATAGTCTTTAATTTTTCCTTGCTAGGGAATAATTATCCAGACTCAAGATCAAATTCTTTATTATCCAACCAAATTTTACAAGCAACACCCTCTGATTCACAAGTAGAAGCACACACATCTGGATGATCTTGAAGATAATACAGAAATGTGATGTTCTTCCTATGAAATAATTTGTTTGTGGTACATCATCGGTTGGCTGCAGATCATTATCACTATCATCTCCAGAGTCACCCATCTCATCTAACTCATATGATTCATTGGAAGCATCACTATTGGAATTCCCAAACCCTTCACCAGTATAAGTATCGTTATGAGCATTAGCTTCTACGTTGGCTTGCATTTCAGTCTTGGAATCTTTGAAACTTGAGGGAACCTGCTAATTCCTGCACTATCTCACAAATTATAACAATGATAATGATCGATATTAAAATTTGTACCCAAGTCAATACATCCACGACCATATCTACTAGATTAAATATCAATTTGTGGTATTATATTCTATGACAAGAAGCTCTTGAAATTTTAGAACTCTGAAAAACTACTCATTATATCTGTAGATGGTTCGTAAAGATTAGGAGGGGGCTCATTAAGATAAAAAGAGGAAAAATTTAGATTAAGTGGAGACTCAACAACATGCAACACTTCTGTTTGAATATACATCTCCAACAAATCAATATTCGTCATATACCGCACTATATCAGGTGCTTCCATAAAATATTGCAAAGACTCATTGTCAAGTATGAAATTTCAGAACAATGAACATTACCCTGAACAGTCAAAAATAGCCATCTACCAGAAATAACAAGCCTTAACTCATTCATATTAGTTTTCATTCTAATATGCAAATTTTTAACTGGCCAATCGTACTCACCATTTAATGAAAGTTTAACAACTGCACGAGCACCACAACTATATCTAACTGTGTCAGATTCATATATTATATCTCCTCCCCAATATATGCAACTCTAACATGACATTTATTTGATAACTTTAGAGCTGTAAAAAAATCTTGATTATCAATAAATTATTTACTCAATAAGGAGAGCATAATATGAAAAAGAAATCACAAATCATTTCTTCTCTAATTCGGATTAAAGGATGCATTTAAGTGCAAAGTACACTAGTTTTTGTGAACTTAGTGATATATATGATAATGTATAATATGTATATAGAGAGAGGAATGGAAAAATAATGCTAAAGGCACATAAGGATCATTTATGGAGAAGACTCTATAATGCAAAGGTGTCTTTGTAATTTGGCTGAACTTGCCTTAGCATGCACGAGCCTTTAGGGTCTGAAAAGGCCGTGTCCAATCGTCATATCAGTGCAAAATCATCACATTAGCATAAAAAGATAACTTTTTAGATTCCCAAAGAACTAAAATAATATTGAATGTGCTTTAGAAGATATGAGTGTTTCCTGAAAATTTAAAATATTCATTGAGGGCTCATAGAGAGTAGATCACTTTCAGCATAAATATATTTAACTATCTGTTTAATTTTAGACATGAAATTTTCACACAAAAGATGCTCCACCACCTATATGTTTTTCACCATTTTGATTATGAAAAATTTGAGAAACCCATTTATTATATTTATCCCTCAACCATTACCATTTCGATTAGATTCTCTTTATATTGTGTGTTGGCGAGTAATGATAAGGTCAAGTTTCTAACTCAGAGATGGAAGTGATAGAAAATAAATAAAATCATCATTAAAAATTAGCTAGCAATATATATAGGGAAAAGCAAGAACATAAAGAAAAAACAATTACGCGATGCCCAAAATTTAACCTATTGGACATTGATTTGTATTTTTTGAACAAGTAACATATAGTTTTGTTACTTTAGGAGTCGTTTGGTCGTTGATTAGGAACTGTATTATTTATGTATTAAAACCAACAAACTAGTACTATGTTTGGTAATATTTTAGTTGCTATGTATAGAATTCAGCACACCAAGTATGGTGTGTGACAACTCAATTTAACTAAGTCGCGATGACACCTGCACCCCAACCCCGTAGGCGAACCAACTCATTTGTTGTCAAAAAGTAAAGCATTTGAAAATAGTCGATAATCATGATATAAGTATCATAAGTCAATTGTATGAAAATTACATATCCCTCCCCTCCCCCCCCCCCCTAAAGAACTATAGTATTAAAATACAAAGTAAACTTCAGAGAGAAATATAACAGTAAACAAAGATACAAATGAAGTTTATGGTGTTTCAAACTATCCAAGAAGCTCACTCTGATACTCTAAATCAAGCTCTAGATTTGTTGCCATAAGGATCAGTATCTACACAAAAAATTCAGAAAGAGTAGTATGAGTACATAAACAATGCGTATCCAGTAAGTATCATCGACTAACCTCAGCTTAATAGCGGTGAGGATTGATTTTGATAATAATGAATTAACTTGTACAATTAATATAATCTTAATAAATAAAAAAAATAATAGAACTAGGTAAATCAATCAGAACAACATACAACTTATGAACAAATACAACATATGAAATCTCAACACATGTAGGGTCTATAACAACTGACACCCAAGTAATGGACCATAAAAACTCATCAACTATACCACTGAAACACAAGTCGCGAGTCACACAGACTCATCAAGTAAACTCATGAAATAAGAATGAATCATACATGCAGTCATTTAAGCATATAAACAGGGTATGATCGAACCAATGCAAATTATGTAAGCAAAAGTACATCAAAAATCCAAAATGAAATCCTAGCGTGTGAATCAATGTTAATAACATTCTCTTAAACAATAAAACATGTTTAATTAATTTATCATATGACAATCAAGGATCAAGCAGAAATAAACATAAAGACTTAAATACCCCAATAAAATATCCCAATATAAGTGTTAGCCATCTTGCTTATGTGTTACCCTCATATACTTACTACAACGTAAATAATATTTAATTGGGAAAATTCTCTTATGAATCAATGTCTTCCTCAATCTGAAGTATCATTAGCCTCCTTCTTGAATCGACTTTCCTTTCATCAACGCCTATCAATATTTTCAATCTATTTAAATTATACTCTACGGGGTTAAACGAGTACAATGATACTCATACTGAAATATTAAATGAACTTGAGTCAAAAAGTCAACTAAAAAATATAAAACCTGAAATTCAAAGTCAGTATTGAAACTTTATTACATAATCATGCTAATCATATCTCATGGATTCAAGACTATGCTCAAAATTCAATTTGATATTAAATTAACCTCCAAATTACAAAAGTTTCCTATCTTAAACCTACGATGAATATTCCTATTTTCACACCTTACTTTTATGATTTAGAACTTAAAAACACATGGGTAATCATGCTAATCATCCAAATATGTAATAAAATCATTTATGATGTTTTAGGTCTACTCCCATACCTAGATTCGAGCTTTCTCGAACTCCAAGGTCCCAAAAATAGTGAAATAAATTAAACATTCTAAATTTGCTCATTTTTATACCTGAAAAACACTTTAGCGCAATAGTAGTCCATGGTGCAATAGTTACCTATGCGGAAAAATTTCATTAGCACTAATGAGCCCAACCAATGCTAACAATGCTTGTGCAAATGTGCACAATAGTGCGATAGTGCCATGCCTTGCACCCCCATGCATGCACAAGTACGCCCTTCTCGAGCCATCTGTATTGTGCGTTGTAACACTCTAGGAGCGCAATTGTGCTGTCTAGAAAATTTTTCTTCAGCACAATTGCATTCGCGCTAGACTAGAATAAAATTCTGCATATTTTATATCTGATATTTGCTATCCGAACCCCTCGGGTCTCAATCCAAATCACCCAAATAAGTTCTAAATGATAAATATGACTTGTACAAACTTCTATACATGAATTAAGCAATTCAACAAAAAAAAAAGAGGTTGAGTTGTTACACAATATTTGGTTATAAGATTACAATCTCGCATAATTAAAATATGTATGAGTTATGAGTCAATTTATAATATTATTTTATATAAAATAGAAGATGAAATGACTAATACATAAAATAATAATAAATAAATAAATAAATAAATCATGCATAACTTTATCCTAACAACCAAACAATCCCTTAATGTAATGAAAAAAATTGTGACTAGACTGCAATAATGGGCAAAGTATAATTATTTTAGTGTGACAAAAATAATTAAAATTTTAATAAAAGTTCAGCCATTCTACGTGCATCAACCCTAACATTTCAAAAGAAGAAGAAGATATCACAAATTTTCTAGTACTAGTTTATTTGCAAAAGCTAAATTATTAAATGATTTGATTATTAATTTAAAAGGAAAAGGAAAAAAAATATCCCTAAACTGTTGAAAATAGATTAAATCTATCATTTGTTATGTTTTTAGATTAAAAATATCTTTACCGTTATATTTTGGTTCAACCTCCCCCCCCCCCCCCCCCCACACACACAAAAAAAACCAATTATTAAAATGAATTAAAAGTACCCTTCTTTCTAATGATTGTTCCAGAACAAGAGAAAATAAGTCAAATTTTTTCTTGAACTATTTGAAATGAGATAACTTTGCCATCCATTTAAAGTTCAGCACATGTGCTATTAATTTTGAATAAAAATTTGTTTTGGAGTTTATGAGATTAATTTAATAATTTGAAATAATAATTTTTATACAATGCCAATTTTAAGAAATATAAAATTTAATTATAAACTTCAATTATTCAATTAGATATTTATTCTATTTTTTTAAAAAAATTATCATACTAGCTCTCTGCTGAAATCTGGAATGACTTAAAGTTAAGTAAGTAATAAAGCCTATCAAGGTATAATTAAAATTAATTTATTTCATCATATCATTTTTAGAGTTAGTAAGAAAAGGTACATGATACCATGTTCAAAAATAATAACCGATACCTAATATGCACGGAACCAGGAGGAAAAAAAAGTTATATGTCATCTTTTAACTTTTTGAACAAAAAGTGTTTATACTGATTTTCTCATCTATTATATTTTTCACATAACTCACCCCCCCCCCCCCCCCAAAAAAAAAAAAAAATTAAAAGAATAAGAGAAAAATTATCCCAATTTGAATAGTGCAAGTGTAAAATTGACTTATATTTCCTTATTTTGAAACAATCATTAAAAGAAAGGATAATTTTTGATCCATTTGGATAGTTGAAGAATACGACAGGGCATTTTTAATTCAAAAATATAAGAGGTAAATATGACTTATTTTGAATAATTCAAGAGTAGTTTTGACCTTTTTTCCTAATATAAATATAGTCATGAAGTTAATAAGTAATACTAATACCTTACAAGGTAAACTAACATTAATGTGTTTACTTGAAAATTTGTCATATTGATTAACAATAAAAATTTCTAAAAATACGTTAAAGGCAAGTGAATTAGGTTTAATCAAGCTCCTTTTTTATTGGGCTGAATTGATGAGTATGAAAAAAAACAAGAATGTAAACTACACAAAGTAAAGAAAAATATGAACAAGAGTCAGATGGAGAATCTTTTATTATAAGAACTCAATAATGATGTTTCTTGATTATAAGAGAAAGAAGCGTATCCTTTTTCATTTTGTGAGAAAACTTACTTATGGGTCAAAAAGTTAGGTCTATAATATATAATAATAAAAAGACTATACTTTAGTATGAAAAGTCATTTAATAGTGCTTAGTACCATCACATGGCTGAGCACGACCGGTGTCAAGTTAGGAACCGTTGTGAGTGCACTCCAACTAGAAAATGAGCTATTACTATGGAGAAAGATCTTGTGGAACAGATACCGTTGAACGCTCGGTCATGTGCATCTTCTACACCATGCCTTTGATTGTCTTATGGCATTTCCAAACATAGCTCACACACCATACATTCATCTCACATAGTGCAACATCACCCCAGGAGTACTCGTCTAGGTCAACAGATGCTTGCTCACATGGCCGTACTCAAGCCAAGCTCACAAGTCAGCGCATGAGGCACTAAAGAGAGTCCCTCAACCTCTCAATCAGCACAGAGTTCTTATTCCATCACAAGGGAAGCCCCCAATAAGTAATCGTTCCAAATATCAAGTATCAACACTAGTTGGGTGGCTAACACTGGCCCCACGCGCCATCCATAAAATTTCCAAACTTGTATAGAAACTATAAACACTCCCCAGAGGTATCAAGGCAGGCTCTTGAGGTTCCTCCCCTCAAGGTAACACACTTGGGGTGGTCTACCGTCAACACACTCGAGGAGGGGCTGGTAGGTTATAACAATGCATAACCCCCTTGTATATGCTTTAAAGAAATAAATTCAAGCATCAACAATAGACATGTTTCTGTCCGAAAATCATAACTAGTGTTTCTGATCTCATCTAAACTCCAAATCAGGTGTCATTTATTCCTACAAACTCTTCGACTTTCTTCACACCTCCATTAAGTTTCATCCCATTTTGATACTCATGGAATGATTTTGATTTATAGCCTTTGAAATTTTCAATTAATTACAACAACGCCACTGCTCCTTGGCTAAGCCAAACTCATTGGTAAACGAACTTCAAATGACACCAAACTTGGTAAGCATATATAAGATTATCCTAGGAATGGGACTTTCACCTGAAATCTTGAGATTCCAACTATGACTCGAGAACTTGTGGTACTAACACTCATGACACGCACATAGCTGTTGCAATAACTTAGAATCTCAAGATGAATTTTGAGTTTCCTAAATCACTGGGCCAAAATCTAATCATGTGTTCAGAGAATTCAAAATCTATAGATATACATAACAAATAAAAAAAAATCTTATATACATATAAGATATAATATAATATATATTATATATATAATATAATTTTTTATTGAGGGAATTCAGAGGAACATCGACCCCTAACTTCAACCAAAGCCGTTTCTCCTATGAGAGACCGGATTTTTCCCCAATACATAATGCAAATCTAAACAGGAAAGATTCTTAGTTAAATAAATTTCTCGATGGAATGGTGCCAATAGTAGAATAAGAGAACTTTCTACCAATGGACCAAATTGATTTAGAGTTGATTTTGTTATCTATTTATTTATTTTTGCTGAAGATTCGGAGTTGATCCTTTTATTGATAGTGGTGGGGGAATCTTATATTGCATAGCATAGGATGGGTTGGATACATATATTCGTAGAGTAAAAGACTTTACTTTAAAGATACTTTATAAAATTAATAGGTATATACTTTCCTGTAAGTCATGATTAAATAAAAGATTTTATTTTAAAGAAACTTCTAGTCAATTTGGTCAAGTTTTTAAAAGGCCAAAAGTGCTTATTTTTTCTTAAAAAATATTTATTTTTAAAAAATGAGGTGTTTGGTCAAACTTTTGAGAGAAAATAAGTGTTTTTAGGGAATAACAAAAATTGTTTTTCAGAAGCTAAAAAAAAAAGCTTTTCCCTAAAAATACTTATTTGAAAAGCACTTTTGTGAAATATACACTTAAAAACACTTTTCAAAAGCTTGACCAAACACTAATTGCTGTTCAAAAGTATTTTTTAAATTTATTGGTCAAACACAAACTACTTCTCACCAAAAGTACTTTTTTGATAAACACTTTTTAAAAAAATACTTCTCAAAATAAGTTGATTTGAGAAGTTTGGCCAAACAGGCTCTTCATATACTTTCCTAGGTAATAATTCATTAAGGGCCTATTTGACGAGCCATCTAATAATTGAATTTGAGTGTAATTATACAGTTTGGCCTGTTTGTTTGGTCAAGTAACTACATGATCAGCAGAGAATTGGGTGAATTGGGAGGGAATAATTACACTCTTCAATTCTCAGAGGGAGGTAAGAATTGTAGGTAATTACATGGTGTAATTACAAGATTACTTTTAATTTTTTTATTTTTTAAAATTTATTTTCTTTATTTCTATCACTTTTAATTTCTTTTTGTTTTATTATTTTAATTTTTTTATTTTTAAAATATTTTTATTCTTTTATTTCCTTTCTTTCTATTTCCCAACCTTTACTTCTTGTGATTTTATGTAATTGCTCATATTTTTTTATTATTTTCTTCAGTTAACATAAATGTATTATTATTCTAGTTTTTGAATTGACGTGAATCTCATTGTTGAATTATTATAGACTTATTTTTCTTTTCTTTTGAATTATATCTACTTATGTAATATTGGAATTTTTAAGTTATGTTGGAATTTGACATAAGAATGTTATATTAATTTTCTTTAATTTTAAATTTATGTTATGTTTTCAGTTATAATTTATTTATTTTAGTGATATTGACTTGTTATTTCATATTGCATGTCATTCATTTTTTAGTTAAAATTGTTAGATTATTTTTTATCAAATATTGGAATAATTTTACGGCATTATATTTATAATACTAATATTTTTGTCAAATATGCATTCTATGATATTCTTAAAAAAATATGACTTTTAGTTTTATAATTAATTAAATTAAAATATTATTAATTTGAAAATATATGTCAATTATTTTTTTATCATATTAGTTGGAAATATATATTTATTAATTAATATACTTTTCAGAGACAATACATACATTATATGCTCAATTTAATATCATTCATAAAGAAACATATTTATAAAATATTAACTTTCATTTTAAAAATTTAATCTAACTGTGTAATTACACTTGTGCAATCAAATAATACACTTATAATTATACTGTAATTATATCATGACAAACAAACAGGTAATCGTAATTACTATACTGTGTAATTACTAGGCAGTGCAATTACTATCCTAATAATTATATTAATTTCAATTACACGGTGGCTTTCCAAACAGACCCTAATAGAATTGTTCCCTAGTCACATATGCGTAGACTCCCCAAGCTAACACAAATTCACTTTTATTTTATTTTTTTAATTACAATGGTCCAGGGAAGTAAAAATAGGGAAAGAAATATTAAACCTTTCACCGGATGAAAGTTCAGATAGCTGATTAATTAAGCTACTAAGATCTCAGACCCCAACAAGTTAACATGAATATGATCTCTACTGGTAAGTTCAGCATCTTTGAAGGAATACACAATAACCAAAATTATCTTTTCTTTTTCTGGCTAAACAGCCACGATTGATTGATTTCTATATTCTGTGTTTCTTAGCATGCCGTTGTATGTCTGGACTCTAGTACTTTGTTGTTTCCTTTTGTTTTTCTGGTTTAAATCACTTTAAGTTGTTCAACAAGATATTAGTGGTAGGTCTTAGTAATGAGTAATAGAACGACTAAGATGCCTTTTGTTTTTATTAAAATTAAGATAACTCAATTTAAATATACACGATTATTAAGGATGTATCTGGATCCAAAATTTGCACCATTTTTAGGGAAAAAGATCAAATATCCCATTGAATTATCATAAATGAAATTTAAAAAGTACATGAAAGGGCCCTGGATATCAGAAGATCAACAGACATGAAATAAGTTTTTTGAAAAGTAGGAACAGATAAGAAGAGATAGTAGGGGTAGTTTTATCTTTCTTTTTAACTTTTCGGACCTATTTGAGTCCTTTATGTTCTGTTGGATTTTATCAATAAAGGACCCATGAGCTCAATAATAATAATAATAATAATAATAATAATAATAATAATAATAATAAATGGCTCTGTCATACCACTTGTTAATAGTTGTACATATTTATGTCATTTTTTTAGCACATTTAGTTCATTCGTGCCACTTATCACTATCGACCCACATATTTGGTTTAAAATATTAAATTTTGATTTTAAAATATCAAATTAGAAACATATCGTCCAATTAAACAATTCACATCGATAACTCGTCCCACTCATTTTTTATCCATCCCAATTAGTTTTAACCCGCCCAATATGAGAAATCGACCCAAAATATTTAAGATGAATATCATTCCACATCAATATGACACACATGAGTTGCCTTCCAATTAGTGCTTGATTTAACATTGTGGCACAATGCAAGTTCCCAAATCATCACTCATGCCCATGACTTAGACAGTCTCTCAAATAGTAATTGTCTTATTTCTTTCCTCTTACTAAAATATCCTTATACCTTTTTAGCAGCTCCATAACTTTTTCTTACCTCCATGTCGGTTAATAGGACAGAGATGACCACCTGTTCGTTGTCAGACTAACTCAAGAACTCAGATAATACCTAAAAAAAATAGTGGTTTCGGCTCAATTGCTTCATCCACTTCTTCAAGAACTTTGGTCATAGAGATATTGGCATAAGCTTTAGGCAGCTTCATTCCCTTTCCAGCTTTGAAAGTTGCCTCCTCACGCTTAACTCAAAATTGGATATCATTCCTCCTTGAGTCAATGAGAGCTCTCCTTATAAGGCTCTCCTAAGAATGATTGGGATCTCTTTGTCAACTACATAGTCCAAAATGACAAAATCAGAAGGTAGAGAGAACTTTCCCAACTGAACCAACACATCATCAACCACTCATATGGACCTCTTTATAGTCTTGTCGGTCGTCTACAGTCACATACTGGTGGGCCTTGACTTGCTCAGCCTAGATTTCTTGTATTTCGCCAATAGCATCAAATTTATGCTATCTCCATTATCATTGAGAGTCCTAGAAAAATCATTGAAACCACTTGTGCAAGAAATAGTGAAGGCTCCCGGATCATCCTTTTTATATATAGAACTGGCCTAGCGAGTGAATCCAACCTTTTTTTTCCTTCATTACCTTCTTCTTTGTCAGCATGATCTTCAAGCATTTTGCAAACCCAAATATCTCCTGAATAGCATCTATGAATGGGTTATTTAGAGTTGCGTGCTTTAATATATCTGCATATTTCTCAATATTATCCTCCTTCGTCCTCTTTATAAACCTTTGGGGAAAAGGTGGAACATGCATAGAAAGTGGTGGGAAAGGTTTTGACACCTTAAGTACCTCTTTCTAAGTCTTCGAACTGCTTTCTTCTTGTATTTGTGACCTCCCCACAACCTTCTCGTCAGCAGCAACAACAAGGGTTTCCACCTCAGCCTGGTTTACAGCTTTATCTACCTCTATATCACATTGAAGCAGCTTTCCGCTCCTATAGTGATTGTCATGCAATAAGACAAAGACCCTTCCACGGCCTTTCAAGTTTTTAACTATTTTCTTGGAAGTTGGCCTTTCTGTGACAGGTTCTGCTCTCTGGATATATCTCTCATCAACTCAAGTTTCTAACCAGAGGCAGTATGGAACTCACAATATCTTTCATATTTCTCATTGTTATATCAATCCGCTCTTGATTTTGCAAAATTTTTTCTAGCATACCTTCCATTTTAGAATTGTTCTTCTCGTAAGAAGGACCCTCTCGCCACTATTTCGAGTTAGATAACTATCCTCTAGGAGGAGCATATGAATTAGAGCTCCAACTATCAAAGTTTCTTCCATATTCTAGTTATTTTGATTTTGACCACATTGGTTTTGATACCCAGACCTTTGGTAACCCTAACCTTGCTATTGGGGTTTTCACTGATTTTGATAACTTGGCCCATGATAGTTATGATGTTGATAGCCCTCTTGAGAGATTTTAACATAATTGACTTTCACAAACTGCATCGGAGTAACCTCTTGATACTGAATTATCTATTATGCATAATTTACCTATGACATTACCTGCACTTTATCGACCGCATTCACCATTTTCATATTGATTTCAATGAACATCTTGGTCAAAAGGTCAATAATAGTATCCATGTTGGAGATCAGTTGATTCTTCTCCTGGTTCATCTTAATTAAAGTAGTGAAGAATGGAGTCCCGTATGATACACCACTACTACTATCACCTAAATGCCAAGAGTCCAGGACTAGTTATGCTTAATGAATTTTTTATGCAAGTTTGAAATACGAATGAATTTTTATCCATGAACTAACCCCCAACTGCATTGTTGTCCGGTGTATTGATTTAATTGATCTAACCCTACATAGAATGTTTTCAAAAGGATATTTTTCGAAAAACCATGATTTTGTGATCTCAGTAGATACAGTTTAAAATGCTCTCATCCTTCGAACAGTTACTCCCCTAGGATATGTTTGAAGTAAAGATCTTGTGTTTCAACTGTGTCTTTTTGCTTGAAGGGAGCCATTTCTTTAGAACACACTAACCAACTCCCCCATTTGTGAAGGGAGTTTGGTGGCAAGCTGTGGGGCCAATTTCTATCTTCGCTATTGAGAGATTATTTGAATATCCTCATCAAATGACATCCTCTGAGATATGACTCTTCTTATGCATTACGATCTTGGGCAAATTTATATGCCCAAGTGATACTCAAATGTGGAATTTTAGCCTTGTTTATCTAGCAATGTGTATACATTCTCATGTAATTGGTAATAGAATGTGAATTTATACTAACCAACATGATTAGCATTGTTTTGTAGGTAAAATGTAATTTCGGGAAGCTAAAATGCATGTTGGAGGATATTGGGGTTGGACTCGGATGCGAGTAAGGGACAAGGCATTGGAAAGCATAAAATAAAGGGGCTCCGCGATGGAGCTGTGTCACGCTGCCATCGCGGAGGCCTTCTGCCTGGATAGGGAATTTTCGCCCAATTTCCAGAGAGGGTACGGGATAGGTCCGTGAAACGGTAGCATGGCTCCGCGTTGCACGTCGTGCCACGTTGGGCCTTATTTCCTGGACCCCCAGTTCTAGTGAAGGTCCGCGTCGGTAGCGTGTCACGGAGGCAGTGCTCCGCGATGCACTCCGTGACACGTTGCTTGTTATTCCGGGAAAAATTCCCACTAGTATAAATAGAACACTTAGGTTCATTTTTCAATATTCTGACTTGGTGGAGCAAGAACGTGGGTTACAGGCAGTTGAGGGGACAAAATTATCAGGGTTTTTCTCTCTTTCCTTCTCCTTGTATTCAATTGCTTGTATGTTTAACACTCATTTAACGATGTTTAATCCATAATTGAGTGGCTAATTCATCTTCTTGCTGAGGTTAAGAACACTTGTAATGAAATGTGATCATTGATTCTTTGGTTTTTCATCTTTTCTTCCATGGTTGTTCTATTAATTGTTGTTCTTACTGCATTAATGTGTGACCTACGTTAATGTAAATCTAAAAAGTCCGGTTTCACTCGAGAGAGCAAGAAATTGGAAAGTTGTGAATTAATAGGATATAATCTTTTCTTAGTTTGGGAAAATTGAGAATTGATTTACTTTCAGGATAGAAATATATCTGAAAGTCGTATTAGTCAATTTAGGAATCGGGTCTGTATGACTAGAACATGAATTGCATTTAATCACAGAAATGTAGGTGGATGGTTCATGATTCTTAAGTGGGGTTAAATACGAGAGTTTTAATCTCTTGGCAATAGTTCTTGACTAGCAACCGGAGGAAAAGACTAACCAAATTATGTCGATAATTAATTTCATTACATGTTCGTTTAACCTCAACATGCTCTCATTCATAGTTCAGACTCACATTAGATAGTTGTTTTAGATTTAGCATAAAAATTATAAATCAAAATATCAAACTTTTGGTTACGCTGTTGTCTGCATTTTTAGAATTAAAATATAGTACACTTGAGCAGATTGCACTTCATCCCAGTCCCTGTGGGATCGATACTTGGCTTACTTAAGCCACTTTACTACTTGTTCGACCACGTGCACTTGCGTGTAGTTATATACCCATATAACGCGAACCGAACAAGTTTTTGGCGCCGTTGCCGGGGACTGGCAATTGGTGAATTTGTTTTAAGTGTTAATTTACTATATTTTTGTTTTCTTAGTGTTGACAACTTAGTCTTAGCCTGTATTTTGCAGATTTAATTTCTGTTGAACACTGGCAAGAGACAAGGAGCTAGTGGACTCGTATATAGAGCCAGAAAGAATATTTCATAGTAAGCGGAGAGAAGCTCTATAAAGAAAGCTGCAGTTGCTCAGACAGACGATCATGGAGCAACTATAGAATCCACCGGTAGTACGAGCAGTGTTAGTGCCCGAAGAAGTAGCAACTCGGCCGGTTCGCGAGGTGGCAATCCCACATGCTAAGAATGTCACATCTAGCATCCGCAAACCTGAGCCAGGAGGGAGGTTCGAACTTAAGCAGAATATGGTGCAATTGTTGCACACGAGCGGGCAGTTTACAGGTCTCCCTCATGAAGATCCACAGCAGCATCTCCAAAATTTTTTGGAGATAAGTGACACTTACATCCCCGCTGGAGTGTCATCAGATTATGTCCGGCTTACATTGTTCCCATTTTCACTATTGGGAGAAGCCAAGAGGTGGTTGAAAGCTGAGCCACCGAATTCTATTTGTACGTGGGATGATCTTGCAAGGAAGTTCTTGATATGGTTTTTTCCCTCCGGTAAAACAGCAAGACTTAGAAGTCAAATTCTAAGTTTCAAACAGAGAGAGGGAGAGAATTTATATCAGGCTTGGGAGAGATTCAAGTCTATGTTGCGGGATTGTCCTCATCATCATCAGTCTAATGATGTGCTGGTGCATACTTTTATAGAGGGTTTGGAACCCCATACAAAAATATTGCTAGACTCAGCAGCTGGGGAACAAGCGCTGGAGAAAACTTATGAGGAGCTGTATACCTTGTTGAACCGTATTTCGCAGGGCAATCCAGAATGGAATGCTGATTCGTCAAGAGGCGGGACAAGGAAAGCAGCAAGAGTGCTAGAAGTGGATGGGTTTACAGCTATTGCTGCACAGATAGCTGCATTACAAAATCAACTTAACACCCACTTCAGCAACATGACAATGAACCAGCCCCAAGCCCCAGTAAATGCAGTGCAGCAGATGTGGTGTGAAGTGTGTGGAAGTAGTGAGCACTCAACTGAGTGTTGTGGAGAAAATCCTGACTCGGTAAACTTTGTGGGAAATGTACAAAGGAACAACCACCAACAGTATGGCAATAGCTACAATTCCAATTGGAGGAATCACCCGAATTTCTCCTGGGGTAGCAACAACCATCAGGGGAAAAGTTTGGGTCAGGGTGTGCAAAGGAACCAAGGAGGGCAGCAGAATTATCAAGCACAACTCAGAAACAACAATGCACCTCCTCCACCACCATCACCCAGCATTGAGGAGATGTTCAAGACTATGATAGCTAACAAAGCTCAATTGCAGGCTGACTATGTGAAATTGGCAGCCGAAGTGAAAAACAACCAGTTAGCTACCAAGGCACTCGAATATCAATTTGGGAAATTTGCTGGAGCCCAAAACACCAGGACTAGAGGAGGACTTCCGAGCGACACAGATCCCAATCCCAAGCAGGTGAATGCAGTGACCACAAGGAGTGGTTTGCAGCTGAAAGAGGTGGAACCAGAAAGACCACCTCAACAATCGGGAGCAGCAGAAGTCGAGAGGGAGAAAAGTACTGAGAGGGGGAAGACTAAGGAAGCTGAATCAGAAAGACCACCACCCCCGTTCCCTCAACGATTAAAGAAACACAAGGAGGATGCGTGTTTCAAGAAATTCATGGAGGTGCTAAAACAGGTACATATTAACTTACCTCTTGTTGATGTTTTGCAGGGAGTGCCGAAATATGCCAAGTATATAAAGGACATCGTGGCAAACAAAAGTCGGTTGACTGAGTATGCTACGGTGGCTCTAATGGAGGAGTGCACTTCCCGGATTCAAAACCGACTACCCACAAAGCTCAAAGACCCTGGGAGCTTTACTATACAGATTACTATTAGGCAGAGTATCCGAGCTCGTGGATTGTGTGATTTGGGAGCGAGCATAAATTTGATGCCATCATCAATATTAAAAAAGCTGGGTCTAGGGAGTCCTAGACCCACAACAGTGATCTTGCAATTGGCGGATCGGTCCTTATCTAGACCTGATGGCATTGTGGAGGACGTTCTGGTGCAAGTTGGCTCCCTGATTTTTGCGGTAGATTTTGTCGTGCTGGATTTTGAACCAGACGCGGAAGTCCCATTTATTTTGGGACGTCCCTTCTTGGCAACCGGGAAAGCACTGATTGATGTAGCTGCGGGGTAGCTAACAATGCGAGCACACAACAAGATTGAGGTATTTGATGTGTTTAAAGCCATGAAGCTGCCATCAATACATGAGGAGCTTTCAGCAATAAGTGTGGTTGAACCGGAAGAAATTCGTCAGATTGTTGAATCTCAAGACCCACTGGAAAGAGTGTTGATGCACTCCGATCATTTTGGAGATAAAGACGCCTATGAGGTGGTCCAAATGTTGAATGAGGCACAAGGGCATCCGCAGAAACAGGATTTTCAATCATTGATGAGGTCCCTAGAATCGTTGCCGAAACCATCCATTGAGGAGGCACCAAAGCTGGAATTGAAAGAATTGCCTCCCCATTTAAAATAAGTCTTTTTGGGGGAAAATGAAACGTTACCAGTCATCATCTCCGTAGAATTGACAGAGGCACAGGAGAAAGAAGCTTTGGGTGTCCTCAGAAAAAGGAAGAAAGCAATGGGTTGGCAAATGTCAGATATTCAGGGTATAAATCCAGCTTTTTGCACACACAGGATTTTCATGGAGACTGGAGAAAAACCAACTGTTCAGCCGCAACGAAGGCTAAATCCAGCAATGAAGGATGTGGTGAAGAAAGAAATAATCAAGTGGCTTGATGCAGGTGTGGTCTACCCGATTTCAGACAGCGAATGGGTCAGCCCCGTTCAGTGCGTTCCAAAGAAAGGAGGGATGACCGTTGTCACCAATGAGAAAAATGAGTTGATTCCTACATGAACTGTCACAGGCTGGGGGATCTGCATGGACTATAGAAAGCTGAATGAAGCCACAAGGAAGGATCATTATCCCATCCCGTTCATTGATCAAATACTTGATAGGTTGGCTGGACAGGAATATTATTGCTTCCTTGATGGGTACTCTGGGTACAACCAAATAGCCATAGCTCCGGAGGACCAAGAGAAGACTACTTTTACCTGTCCTTATGGGACATATGCTTTTAGGCGGATGCCATTTGGGTTATGTAATGCACCTGCCAAATTCCAGAGATGCATGATGGCTATTTTCCACGACATGGTGGAGGATTTTGTTGAGGTATTTATGGATGATTTTTCTGTTTTCGGTAATTCGTTTGCTACTTGTTTGCAGAATCTTGACAGGGTGCTGGCTCACTGTGAGGAATCCAACCTTGTACTGAACTGGGAGAAATGTCACTTCTTAGTCAAGGAGGGTATTGTCCTTGGTCACAAAGTGTCTAAAAAGGGGTTGGAAGTCGATCGTGCTAAGATTGAGGTTATCGAGAAGTTGCCACCACCTGTGTCAGTGAAAGGTGTTCGCAGTTTTCTTGGGCATGCAGGATTCTACAGACGGTTCATCAGAAACTTTTCCAAAATTTCTACACCACTATGCATATTGCTAGAAAAAGAGGTAAAGTTTGAGTTATATGATGAGTGTGTGGAAGCATTCGAGGAATTGAAGCAGAAATTGATAGAAGCACCTATCCTGACTTCTCCGGATTGGGAACAATCATTTGAGTTGATATGTGATGCCAGTGATGTGGCTGTGGGAGCTGTGTTGGGGCAAAGGAAAAATAAAATCTTTCATTCTATTTATTATGCAAGCAAAACGCTGAATACGGCCCAAAGCAATTGCACAGTCACAGAGAAAGAAATGCTAGCGTTGGTGTTTGCATTTGACAAATTCAGATCCTATTTGGTGGGTTCAAAAGTAGTGGTGTACACAGATCATGCAGCGATTTGGTACCTATTTAACAAGAAGGATGCAAAGCCCAGACTAATCAGATGGATCCTGTTGTTGCAAGAGTTCGATCTTGAGATCAATGACAGAAAGGGGAGCGAGAATCAGGTGGCAGATCACTTATCGCTATTAGAGAGCCGTTCGCATATGACGGAAAGTGACACCATCAATGAGGAGTTCCCGGATGAGCAACTCTTGGCAGTAGGGGAAGCTGAAGTTCCTTGGTACGCAGATATAGTCAATTTGCTAGTGAGTGGAGTCTACCCACCTGAGGCAACAGACCAATAGAGAAGGAAATTGAGGTATGATTGCCGATATTTTGTTTGGGATGAACCATACTTATTTAAACAGGGATCGGATCAGGTGATGAGAAGATGTATCCCGGAGAGTCATATTGCAGAGGTGTTGAGGAGCTGTCACTCTTCGTTGTATGGGGGTCATCATGGAGGCGAGCGAACAACACACAAGGTTCTACAGTCAGGTTTCTTTTGGCCGACACTGTTCAGAGACTCTATGGCATACGTCAAAATGTGTGATAGATGTCAGCGTACAGGAGCAATTGGTAGAAGACAAGAGATGCCGCTGCAGAATATACTGGAAGTTGAGCCCTTTGATATATGGGGCATTGATTTCATGGGCCCATTCCCACCGTCATTTGGTAATCGTTACATCTTGGTGGCCGTAGATTATGTATCAAAATGGGTGGAAGCAATAGCTTGTCCCAGGAATGACAACAAGGTAGTAACGAAGTTTGTGAAAAAACACATCCTCACCAGGTTCGGGACACCCCGAGCCATTATCAGCGATGGAGGGGCTCATTTTGTCAATGCAAGTTTCAAGAAATTACTAGCCAAGTATGGGGTGCGCCATAAAGTGGCGACAGCATACCACCCTCAAACTAGTGGGCAAGTAGAGGTGTCAAATAGAGAAGTGAAGCAGATTCTCCAGAAAACGGTAAATACACAACGGAATGATTGGTCAGGCAAACTTGATGATGCGTTGTGGGCGTACAGAACTGCTTACAAGACACCGATTGGAACCTCACCATACCGGCTGGTCTATGGTAAAACGTGTCATCTTCCGGTGGAGTTAGAGCACCGAGCCTTTTGGGCCGTGAGGAAGCTAAATATGGACTTAGAGCTGGCGGGCAAGAAGAGACTAATGCAGCTCAGTGAACTTGAAGAGTTCCGCTGGCATGCCTATGAGAGTGCCAAGTATTACAAGGAAAGAGCGAAAAGATGGCATGACAAGCATGTGGTGCATCGCATTTTTGAGCCAGGACAGAAAGTCTTGCTCTTCAATTCTAGATTGAAGTTGTTTCCAGGAAAGCTGAGGTCTAAATGGTCGGGACCATTTGAAGTGGTAAGAATGACCCCGCACGGGGCAGTAGAGTTGTGGCAAGAAGATCGGAGTGCCACGTTCTTAGTAAATGGCCAGAGGTGTAAGCACTACTGGGGGGAGGACGGTGATCGAGAGAAATCGTCCATCACCCTAGAGGACAACTGAGCTTAACGACGTCAAGCCGCGACGGTAAACCAGGCGCTGCACGGGAGGCAACCCGTGAAATTTTTTTTTCTTTGTAAAGTGTGAATAGATTTTTCTTTTTCTATTTCTTGATTAACTACAAAATTTTTAAATTTTGTTTTGTTTTTATTTTTATTTAGAGTGAAACCTATAATTCTAACCAATTTCGTGTAGTGAGATGAATTTCAGGTCAAACGGAGGAAAATATGCACGGAATCGCAAATGCAAATTCGAGGTATGAAAATTAATAAAAAGTGGCAAAACAGTGAGCTAGGGCGATAGCTCCGTGTCACGGAGGAGGACCTCCGCGTTACCCTACGTGACACGTTGACGTATAAATCCGGAATTTTAAAAAAATTCCAGAACAGGCTCGCGACAGCTCCGTGTCACGGAGGCAGTGCACCGCGATGCACTCCGTGACACATTGCCGTGTATATCGCGACGGGTCACACCGGGTCGCCGGGTGACCCGCGCGATTTTTCCACTTTTAAACCCCGAAACCCCCTCACTTTTCCTTATTTTTCACTCACTCCGCGACCAAACTCCCTAAAACCCATCCCCCTTCAACGTGACACGGAATAGGCCAAGAAAATCATTGAGTTTTCTTCAATTCTTCAACTTCAAGGTATGTTCTTCGATTCCATCTCATTTCTTGTCGATTTTCTTCGATATTGAGCATGTGAGGTGAGCTAAGTTTGCCCTAAGTAGAAATTAATCATGAATTCAATTGAATTGTCGTTGATGAATGTTCGGAATATCATTATGATTGCTTGAACTTGTTAATTACATAATTTAATCGAATTTTCTTGATATCATCATTTCTAGGGCTTGTTTTTGAATTTGAAGTGGAAAAATATAGTGAACTTGTGAAATTCATGCCGGGTTGTACATGTTGAGTGAGATGAGTCGATGTGCTAGTTGTTATCATGTTAAAAGACCAACGGATTCTCAGGTTAGGGGAATATTGAAATTTGCAAGAATTGGGTGAATTGTATAGGTTCGTGTAGATAAATTCTTGTTGTTTTTCGTTTCTTTGTTTTTTTTCCTTGCTAAGTGCGATGGATTAAAAGGTTATCGATAGTAATGATTGTTGTTAGCTGTACGAAGTCTGAGTAGTACATAGAATATATACCGTCGAATTCTTCGTATGCACTAAGCATGTTTGTATAGTTGGTTGTTTATTTGCGTAAATAAAGATGATCTTGCCGGAATGTTGTAAATTTGGCTAAGGACTAAGTGTGGGGTAGCCTGGCTTAACCCGACCTTAGTCGAAGTTAATATTCATTGGCTTAACATTGATCTTGTCTACTTGGGTTGACAGGTAAAATGGCAAGCAGGTAAGAAAAAGGGAAAGGTGCATCAACATCTGGCGCCAGAAGAAAGCGAATCAGACTGGGCACAGCAGTCCCAGCAGCACCAGCGGTTCCACGCGGCCAACGCTGCCAATACGGAACCAGATAGGTGATGGATGAGGGGAAGAAGTGGTACGCAAAGCACAAAGAAAACAAGTATTTCCCCGAGGAACATATCGCACGGGAACCATTGGCACAGGAGTTCCCTAGGATTGTCCACCGGATCGAGGCAGCTGGGCTCAACTTCATCTTTGAAGAGCCCAAGGAATGCAACTTGCACCTGATTCGGGAATTCTATGCCAATTGGAACCCAACCCTAAGAAGTCACACCATAAAAATCAGAGGGCAAATAGTCACATTTGAGCCTCACCACCTCAATGCTATCATAGGGGCGCGGGACACAGACGCCCACGTGCTTTGACAGCTGAACATTACCCCATCGTATGCGGACATCAGACGCACCTTGTGTGGGACCCGATCGACAGCTAGATGGAGCAGACACAAGGAGAGGGGCTACCATCAGACTTTGCCTTATTCACAGATGAACAGGGAAGCCAGAATATGGCTAAAGATCGTCTGTTCCTGCCTAATCCCGGGGGTACATATGACAGATGTAACCTGGGATCGTGTATGCCTGGTGTACGCCCTGATGAAAGGGCTAGAGATCAACGTGGGGGCGGTGATTATCTCCGCCATGAAGAGAGCCCGGTTGCATCAGGGGCACAGATACGGATTTGGTGGGCTAGTCACCACATTCTTGAGGGGCCTAGATGTTGAGGAAGAGGCCCTTGACTATATCCCGCAGATGGAGCGGCGGGCCTTAGATGTCACTAAAACTAAGGCACCCGACACCACCCACGGGCCAGTGCTTACACTTGGCGAGCGACATGCTCGTGATGATTAGTATATGGCTCGCATGTATGGGATGCAGATGCTCCAGCTGAGGATAGGCGGCAGGCCAGCGACAGAGAAGGAGCTATGTCAGCTCGAGCTAGACTACCCTTTTGGCGAAAATGCCAGGGCTCTATGCCGAGTGGGGCCAGCATTTGTAGAGCCCACGGATGATGATGTCCCCACAGACGAGGAGACACGTCGGGAGGACTCCGATGATGACGACGGGGGTGATTCAGACATGGGAGATGAAGTAGCAGCACCTGACGAAGAAGTGGAGTACTTTGATTGATCAGGGAGTTCCACCACCCAATTTTTGTGCTATTTTAACTTTTGTGAACACTGGGGACAGTGTTCGAGATAAGTGTGGGGTGGGAGTAGTTAGGTGCTGGCTGTGTTGTTATGTATATATTCTAATATGTTGTCGTGCCTGTGAAATTTTGTTGTTCCCTGTGATTTGTGAATTATTAAGTTGTTGTTCTGTATTGTAAATATATGTGAAATTGTTGTGTGTTGCTGAATGTTGCTAGCTAATTTTGTACATATTTTTGTTATCGAATTGATCGATATTTTTGTTAATCGAAATGATCAATATTTTTAAAAACTTTTTTTTTCAATTCTTGGGTTTCTCGGTGCTTGTTTTCGGTTCTTTTACCGAGGATGGTCCCATTGAACCGAAGTCATAGTTAGTGACCGTTCCCTATGATAGATGGATGACGACCGTCTTAAGGGAAATGTAGTCGTTAGGAGTAGGTTTTTCAATTATTTTTCAGTTGTTTTTCTTTTGTGGGTTGCATCCCAAAACCTGTAGTTACTTTATGGTTGCGAAATTCTGGTTGCGTGTTGTACATGATATTTAAAATGCAAAGGTGAGTCATATGAAAGCATGCAACTCTGTAAATATATTAAGATACCTAGGCCATAGAGTTCGATTCAGTGTGATTGAGGCTTAATGTTTGAATTCCTGTAATTAGCTGATTGAAGAATCTGTGGATATATCTTGAATTGAGCATGTGCAATAAGTGTGAAGTGAGGTTTTGTTATTCCATGCTATTGTGAAGTGTCTAGAACTTGCCTGGTGTGTATACAAAACGAAATGAAGGAGGTGTATTGTAGGAGAGGATGTAGGCATTTCTTTGTTTTAATCGAAAGTTTCTATTTTTCATTGTCGTACCCACCTTGATTGTATACCCTAGTCAGCCCGTTGAGCCTTTAGCCTATTATTTTTTTCTTTTGTCAAAAAGTGTAAACCGAGCTTAATCCTTTTTTTTCATTAGCCGTAAAGTCTATACAAAACTCTTAAGCGCTTAAGAAGAGAAAATCATTTTCCCAAAGTGTCAAAAGAGTGAGAATGGTGAAAAGAAAAGAAAAGTCGAGTGATGGAGGAAAAGAAAAGGTTGAAGGTGCACTTGTTATAAATAAACTATAATGAAGGTGCACGAATAATCTTTGCTGTTGTGTCAAGTGATCTTAACAAGATGGGCCAAACTAAAGGAAAACGTCAAGAATGGGAGGATGAAAAAGAAAAAAAAAAGAAACAATGTCCATAAGTTGATGGGATGTGTTGAAAAGGCGCTTAAGGATGCTAGTGGCTATTATTGGCTAACCCAATCTAGTTCCGTAGCTTCCATTACAACCAGTTAAAGTCCTACGTGATCTTACATCACACTTCTTTATATTAGTGAAGTAATACACTAAGGGCAAGCTTATGGGTCATGACATGATGCATGTGAATTCTTTTGGGAGAGAGAGCGAAATTGTGTTTACATGCCCCTGCTAGAAATTTTGTGAGTTCATATAATCAAAAAGGGGAAAATTCTCTCGTGTTGTGAGGGCACATGCTTGATGAGAGATTAATTTTTGTGTCGGATATCTTGATCAGCTGATTTGCATGAGTTTGCCAATATCGAGAGTCGATTCTTAAGTCTAGGAGGTCTTGATGTATTGAAGGTCATTGCATTGATAGAACCGTTCATGTTTTCTTGATGATTTGCTGTATTGAATAATCGGTATGACCTTCGCCTAAATTGTCGAACCAAAGTAGTGAGGTTGGGATGTAAATTGCATGAGGTGTAGGATTGTTGTTCGAGGATTAACAAGGATTTAAGTGTGGGGTAAGTGATCTTGGGCAAATTTATATGCCCAAGTGATACTCAAATGTGAAATTTTAGCCTTGTTTATCTATCAATGTGTATACATTCTCATGTAATTGGTAATAAAATGTGAATTTATACTAACCAACATGATTAGCATTGTTTTGCAGGTAAAATGTAATTTCGGGAAGCAAAAATGCATGTTGGAGGATATCGGGGTTGGACTCGGATGCGAGTAAGGGACAAGGCATTGGAAAGCATAAAATAAAGGGGCTCCGTGATGGAGCCGTGTCACGCTGCCATCACGGAGGCCTTCTGCCTGGATAGGGAATTTTCGCCCAATTTCCAGAGAGGGTACGCGATAGGTCCGTGGCATGGTAGCATGGCTCCGCGTTGCATGCCGTGCCACGTTGGGCCTTATTTCCTGGACCCCCAGTTCTAGTGAAGGTCCGCGTCGGTAGCGTGTCACGGAGGCAGTGCTCCGCGATGCACTCCGTGACACGTTGCTTGTTATTCCAAAAAAAATTTCCACTACTATAAATAGAACACTTAGGTTCATTTTTCAATATTCTGACTTGGTGGAGCAAGAACGTGGGTTACAGGCAGTTGAGGGGATGAAATTATCAGGGTTTTTCTCTCTTTCCTTCTCCTTGTATTCAATTGCTTGTATGTTTAACACTCATTTAACGATGTTTAATCCACAAATGAGTGGCTAATTCATCTTCTTGATGAGGTTAAGAACACTTGTAATGAAATGTGATCATTGATTCTTTGGTTTTTCATCTTTTCTTCCATGGTTGTTCTATTAATTCTTGTTCTTACTGCATTAATGTGTGGCCTACGTTAATGTAAATCTAAAAAGTCCGGTTTCACTCGAGAGAGCAAGAAATTGGAAAGTTGTGAATTAATAGGATATGATCTTTTCTTAGTTTGGGAAAATTGAGAATTGATTTACTTTCAGGATAGAAATATACCTGAAAGTCGTATTAGTCAATTTAGGAACCGAGTTTGTATGACTAGAACATGAATTGCATTTAATCACAGAAATGTAGGTGGATGGTTCATGATTCTTAAGTGGGGTTAAATACGAGAGTTTTAATCTCTTGGCAATAGTTCTTGACTAGCAACCGGAGGAAAAGACTAACCAAATTATGTCGATAATTAATTTCATTACATGTTCGTTTAACCTCAGCATGCTCTCATTCATAGTTCAGACTCACATTAGATAGTTGTTTTAGATTTAGCATAAAAATTATAAATCAAAATATCAAACTTTTGGTTACGCTGTTGTCTGCATTTTTAGAATTAAAATATAGTACACTTGAGCAGATTGCACTTCATCCCAGTCCCTGTGGGATCGATACTTGGCTTACTTAAGTCACTTTACTACTTGTTCGACCACGTGCACTTGCGTGTAGTTATATACCCATATAATGAGAACCGAACACATTACACACACTCCTAGAAAATTATTCAAGTGTTGATAAGAATCATCATCTGTAGAGTTATGAAACAACCCCTTAGCAGTATGCATGTATAGATGTTACCTTCAATTTCTTTTATAAAAAAAGCAGCATCAATATGGAGTGGGACAATAGAATTAGCACAATCAATCTCCTGAGCCAAGTTTGCAAACACATTCTCCACTTTTGAAAAATTAGAATTAGTTGCCTGCAACTGCAGTGCAACAATCTCTATTGCATCCTTCACAATAGCTTGTGTGGAAATGCTTATTCTACTGCTCATGTAATCATTATCACCTGATTCACAAATAAAGCAAACGAGGTGTGATGGAATAGAAAAAATATTTAATTAAAGTAAATACCAATCAGTAATTTTAAAATCGTATTGCTCGGCAATAACGCTAAAATTTTATATGCTAAAAATTACACCTAATAGATAATGCAACAAATTTATATTTAAATATAGTAATCCAATAAAGTGGGGTTTGAATTCCACAGGGAATAGGCATGAAAATCTACATATCAATGAATGCTTGATAGACAATCTGAATTCTATTTTGTGAATATGGAGAAAATTGATTTTGAATTAATAACTAAAATCGTTGAATTAAATTGGTTGTAAACTATATGGATTAAAGAACTAAGGTTGTGACCTTTTTTATGAAATGCAACATTCTACGTTTTCATCCAGTTACAGATAATTGAGTTGTCTAGATATGTACTCAATTTTTATCAAGAGTTAAATGATTTATTTAATATGATTTTTCCAATTCTATATAAGTTATTTAGATAAGAGCAATCCATATATGCCAAATAAATTCAACTCATGTCTAAGAGAATCTATTAAATCAGGGTTAGTGCCTCGAGTTCTTACTTGATGCTTCTACCAACCCTAATTCGCTTTCCCAAGCAAGACTAGAGTATTATGATATAGGTTAATATTTCAACCTCCAACCAACAATGAATACAAGAAATAACTCGATATCTTAAACCCAAAAATTATGCAATCATGAAAACCCTCTCAAGACTACACCCGTATTAGATCCTTAACCTCAATAGAGAATTTAACTACTCATAATACAGTGAAAACAATCAGAATTTAGAGGAAAAATCATAAGTACCTACTCAAGATCAATGAATTAAAAAATTCAAGATTGTTCTGAAACACTCCACATAATAATGAGAGAGTTTATATGCTCTACTAGTCTTCTGCATAATATTCTATGAAATCTGTCTACTCTCTATGACAAAAATCCTACAAAAAATATTTGTATTGGTCCATAAATTCAGAATTCCAAAACTATGAAATTACCCATCAACATAACTCACGGATTCTAAAATAGGCATATAGTCCTTAGATCTCTTCTGCTTCATTGTAAATTTTTAAATTTAGAATTCAAGACCTCCATCGTGAAACCATCGACCGTGAAAGTGTTTTACTATCTGTGAAGTGCGCGGTAGCTTGTTTTCAGTATGTTTTCATCCTTTGATTTACGAATCATGAATGTGACATATGGTCCGTGTTTTCAACCCTGCTTTAGCAACTCCCAATTTTGAGATTTTGGACAGTGGCATCCAATTTCCATGCCAAGGTGCATGGTCCGTGAATGTGTTTTATGGTCGTGACTTGGTCCAGATGCTGGTCAAAACTTCAAATCTTCAAGTCCAAGCTTTAGGTCTTTTACATGACAATAACTACAACTTGTACATTAGAAGTACAACTCATAAATTTTCCAAATCTGGGTACTTCGTCTTATTTTTCTTGTTCTAACAAATTTGACATCAAATACCTACAAAGCAACATTCTAACATTAGAACCACATAAAACAGGTGAAAGGACATTGTAAACTCATGTAAAATACACAAAATGTGTCTTAATTTCATGACACATTGTCATGCCTACCAAAGATATGATATCACAAAAAAATTGGCCTATCAAGACAGTTCTTGTGATTATGCTTGATCATCAAGTCTGAAAGTTAAGAACCAAAGAGATAGCCTCTGTAAAGGTGTTGTGAAGGAATTAGAATATCAAAGAATATACTTCGAAATTTGAGGAAAATATAAAATCAAAATATCCACACGTATTCCTAGAATGAGAAGAAAATGCATAAGGTAATGTCCCATTCCCATTGCAATGTAATTTATGTACTCATGCCAAAATGATATCCTATTCATGTCTTATGTGTTCATGTCATGTCCATTCCTAAGTCTAAATTTCTTATATGATTCATATCTCCAATGTATTCTGAGTGTGACGATAATATTGATAATGATCCAAAGGGTAAGTTGTTCTAAAGAAAGTTTGTTTTATGTTTCATACAGCCAAAATCATCCATATGTTTATTCTTATTGATCTTTTCATTATGATATGCATATGGTGATGTTCTATAAGTTAGTTCATTCTTGAGTTGTGATTCTCATTTGAAGATGAATATTCCTAAAAAGGAGATGATGCAACGTCTCATACTTTCGAGCTAAGGTTGGACCTGGTCGACATGGATGAGTTTACTTGAACTCGAAAAATATGGTTTGTGTTTAGGTGTTAAGGTCATGGATTAATTGTGGAATGATCATGTGCAAGGTTGGAGTTAAAGTAAATTGGATGAATCAAGTTTGGCGGAACTTGCCGAGAGATGGCTAGGGGTGCGACTACATAAGCGACATGTGGAAGGCAAATTTCTAGCGTCAGTGATCAACTTGCGAAAACCATATAGAGACCACATGTCAGAAAAACGAATCACATGTTGTACCATATATGAAGGTAAGAAATTCAAGCTATAGGTGTTCACGTATGAAGCAACAAATGGACTACATATTGGACTTATGGTCCACGTGTTGTACCATATGTTGAAGCCCAAATATGGTCTAAAATTCTTAGCTACTGGAGAATATGGAAGACCATAAACAGGACGCTATGTGACATACAACCTATATCTATCATATGTGGGAACCTAAGTTTTTAGAAGAAATCTATTTATGGAAAACATACAGACGCATGTTGACAATATAGGCCACATGTGACCACCTTATGTCAAACTTGACAGTCTGTAACAATTCGTAAATCGTTACGAAGGGAAATGGACTTAGAACTTTTGAAAAAAAACTAGAATCTACAGAAAATGATTGTGAAATGAGCTAAGTGTTAAAAAGATATTTTTGGGGGAGCTACTGATTTCGGGGGACCACTGCAGCGGTGACGGTCGGAGTCCCGCCATAACGGACCGGAGAAATTAACCACCGGATCCGCTGTAATAATATCCTGACCGCTGTAGTGGGTCCGCTGCAGCGGACGACGAGAATCAAAATGTGGGTTTAAGTGTGATTTCTGGATTATACCCTATTATTTTCAAAAGCTCGATCAGAAGAGTTAGAAGGTGATTTTTTCCTCCAGAGTAGTGAATTCCTCTCTCAAGATAAGACTCTTGATCCCCTATCTCAATAATGGGTAACTGTTGACTCTAGA
Organism: Datura wrightii; assembly: GCA_035772735.1. Lineage (NCBI taxonomy): Eukaryota > Viridiplantae > Streptophyta > Magnoliopsida > Solanales > Solanaceae > Datura > Datura wrightii. The sequence goes on from JASDFA010000023.1 coordinate 54,261,885, forward strand.
ATTTATAGAGAACCTTTAATGGTGGAACTTTTGGGTTGAGGAACCCTAGGTTGATAGAATAGGCTAGATCATGGGGAGTTAATAGGGTGATGTGATTAGAAGTTTTAGGAGTAATGATCGTCCCTTGAGATTTACTTGCTAGAGAACGTGGGTTATACAAAAATTGACGCCTAGAACTAGGTGAAATGGGGATTTGTACCTTAAAAAATGCTCTAGAGGGAAGGGTTTGAACTTCTAAGACGCCTTTTTTGAAGAGTAAAGTATAACATTACACTATATTATTGTTGTAGTTTTCAAACTTTTTGAGGCGTAGAGAAAGGGAAAAGCTCCTGCGGAGTGCTGACTTTCATACCCAAAAACCGAGGTAGGTTATGGTTCAAGAAAAATAGACCCTATTTAATGGTATATGTGTTTTTTGCAATGATGATATGTGATTTGTATGCATATATTATCTGTTATGAAGATTTACTGTTGAATAAACTGTAGAAGTAATGTAGATATAATGTGGTTTGTGAACTGTTACAAAAATTGTGTTGAATGGTTAAGTGGAGTTCCTTTGCATTGCTATTGTGATGTTTGATAGCTTGTAGGTCATCACTGGAAGGGCAGAAATAAGACCCCCTAGCATGTGTATACACTGATATTGATAACGGGGTGTTTATGGGGATATGGCGGAGGCGTGTGCCTGACATGTTACCCTTTGTTCTATTTTATGATATTTTTGTAGTTTTTTAACAATTCCGAATGAGTATGTATAAGTGATAGAGTTGCGTTTGTGAATCCTGTACCTGTAACCTGAATTAAGGATGGTGGAAAAAGGTTAAGTGTGAATTGATTAACGATTATTGATGTTGATGTTGTTATCCTTATGATGAAATGCTTAAACCGCACGTGATGATGAGTAAATGTGAATTACTGTCAAAAGCTCGTGAGTCATCTGATTGAATATCTGAATGTGTGAACTGTTGAAAACTGTGAGCTGAAAAAGGTGCAGCTAAGTTGAGCTACTGTCTCGAGTAGTACTGCTGCAGCGGAACTTATTTCGCTGCGGCGAGACCGCTGCAGCGATCAAGAGACCGCTGCAGCATGAGGCCCAATCCAGTGAGAAGGACAGTTACTACCTATGCAGAGTCAGTGTACTTGAAATGTTTACTGTACTTATGTATGTTATTTGGGACGGGTTTCATATTATTGTTGCTTTACTTATATGTTATTATGTAAGGTCCGCGGATGATGCCTACTAGTACCGTGCTTTGTACTGACCCTACTCCTGCACGTCATTTCTGAGTGCATAATACGATCTAAGCAGCTCGTCTCGTCTACATCTATAATAGTAGCGAGTTCTTGAAAGGTGAGCGAGCTTGATGGCAGATGGTCCCACTCCTTTAATAAAGACGTCTCTCCTTCAGACTCTTCAACATTACTTTTTTTTCCTGTTTAATTTAAATATTTCTAGAATGTAGTTAGATGTTGAAGTGCATTAACTTTTGAATCTTGGGAAGATTTTGCTTTTTTTGGGTTTAGTTGGTTAATACAATTTTTGGATATTACAATTCATTTTATTTTATTATTGTTATTTCTTCTTGTATGGTTGATGACGGAGTAGTTGTTGGTGATCATTGGTTCTCCCTCTAGTGGGTTAGTATGGGTGCCAATCATGACTATTTGGGTCATGACAAAGTTGGTATCAGAGCCCTAGATTTGTCAATCTCATTGCACTAAGATGGGTCTAATAGAGTCTCATGGATCGATATGGAGACATCCGTAACTTATCTTCGAGAGGCTACAGGACTTTAGGAAAACTCCTTTCTTCTCTTTTCTTGTGCAATTACTTGATTTCAATTGGTATCTGGTGATCCAAATTGGTATCTAACAACTATTATTTCTTCTCCCACAGATGGTGAGAAAACGTGCTAACAGAGCCAGAGACGCAGCACCCGAGCCAGCAACAGTAACAGCAGTCTGCGGTAGAGGAAGGGGCCGAGGATACGATTGAAGGCCTGCAGTAGCCAGAGGAGGGGCTCGTGCTCATGCTCCTATCAAAGAGGTATGCATCTCTGGTACCGCCTGCAGTTCAAGAAAGGGTGGCGGTAGAGGTAGAGGTACCGATGTAGGGAGAGGTTCCCGCCGCTCCAGCATCCTCCAAGGTTCTGGCTTAGGTTCTAAATCTCTTAAGTGGCCTCGTGGGTAATGGGGCAGCTCTAGCAACTCCTGCCGGGCAGCAATCAGGGATCCAACATGCGGCTGCGGTGGCTCCTCGTATTAATGACATATCTGAGGCAGTCATGTTCCCTAGGACAATGGTTGGGCCTGTATTGACAAGGGAAGAGAATGATTTGTTCTGGAGGTTCACCAAGATGAAGCCTCCCACTTTTTCTGGGACTGAGGCAGATGACGCCTATGAGTTTATTATCGAATACCATGAGAGGCTCCACAAAATGAGGGTAGTGGAGAAGTATGGTATGGAGTTCGTAACCTTCCAGCTGATGGGTGATGCAAAGCTCTAGTGGAGAGCTTTTGTGGAATGCAGACCAGGAGGATCACCATCGCTGAATTGGACCCAGTTTTACTCCATATTTCTGGAGAAATATGTACCTCATACCTTGAGTGATAGGAGACAGGATGAGTTCACCACTATCAAGTAGGAGAGCACTTCTGCTGCAGCCTACGAGGCCCGATTCCATTCGCGCTAGTTAGGTATGCTCTACCCTTACTGCTCACAGAGGAAGGGAGGATCAAGCGGTTTGTTAAAGGTTTGAATGTAGGTCTCTAGTTATCGGCTCTTTAGATGATCTCCTCAGATAAGACCTTTCAGGAGGTAGTAGTGAATGTGAAGAACGTAGAGGGGGTGAAACAGGAAGGGTACACTAAGAGTGCCTAGAAGAAGGCTCAGAGAGTGGGTTCCTACAGTGGCCCTATTGCTAGGAATCCGGTACCACAGGGTTTCTCTAGGCGTCCTATTCAGTCGGTTATGCATGTGTCAGCCGGAGTCCGGCAGGGACAGCTCCACGACCATCAGGGTTAGTCGGGGGTACTCATCTTCTCCACTCAGACTTCAGGGCTCATCTTTTTCTGTTGTTCTGACTCAGAGGCCCATGATATTGAAGATATGCCATGAGTGTGGGGAGTATGGCCACATTTACAGATGGTGTCCTAGGTTTGGCCAGGGTGGATAGATCATCCTGCACCCAGCTCCTCGAGCTTTGGCCTCTATCGGAAAGGGAGGTAGTGCGTTTAACATTGCAGAGATCGTTCATAGCTTGGGTGAGGTAGTCAGACAGCCGTTAGAGGTTATGCTCAGCAGAGTAGAGGAGGTGCTCAGGTGGGTAGAGGTGGCACCCAGTAGGGTAGAGGGGCGGAACAGACCAACGGAGGCAGTCCTCAGGTGGGTAATCAGGCCCATTTTTATGCTTTCCCTGGTAGGCCAGTGGTAGAGACTTCAGACACCGTTATTACAGGTACTATCCTTGTTTGTGACCGAGTGGGCTATAGTATTATTTGATATTGGTTCTACTTTTTCTCATGTGTCTACTTACTTTGCTTTGGGATTAAAACTTGTGTGTGATGTGCTTGTTGTCCCTATTCATGTGTCTACTCTTGTTGGGGACTTTGTGGTAGTTGATAGAGTCTGTTGTGCATGTTCTGTGGATTTCATGGGTTGTGAAACTCAAGCTGATTTGGTGATCTTAGACATGGTAGATTTTGATGTGATTCTGGGAATGAGCTGGTTATCCCTTTACCATGTCATTCTACATTGCCATGCTAAGACCGTCACTATATCGGGGCCAGGGTCATCCAGGTTGGAGTTGAAAGGGAACTGTAGCCCTGCTCCTAAGAAACTCATTTCATATACACGTGCCCATAAATTGATAGAGCGGGGTTGTTCAGCGTATCTAGCGCATATTCGGGATACTAATTCATGAGTCTGATGAATGGCATCTTCAAACCTTACTTAGACTCCTTTGTGATTATTTTTATTGACGATATCTTGGTGTATACTAAGACCAAGCAGGAGCATAAGAATCATCTAAGGATGGTGTTGGGGTTGCTGAAAGAGAAGCAGTTGCATGCCAAATTCTCTAAGTGTGAATTTGGTTGGAGCCGGTATCTTTTCTAGGCATGTGGTCTCCAAGGAGGGAATCAAAGTGGATCCACAGAAGGTTGAGGCAGTCAGAAACTAGGCTAGACCAACTACCATGATAGAAATTTAGAGTTTTTTGGGACTGGCCAGTTACTACCGTCGGTTCGTGAAGGGTTTTGCATCCATTGCCTTGGTGCTGACCAAGTTGACTCAAAAGGATGTACCTTTACAGTGATCAGATGAATGTGAAATGAGTTTCCAAATCTCAAGACTCTTCTAATCACGACACCTATCTTGGCATTACCGACAGAAGGTAAAGATTTTGTTGTTTATTGTGATACTTTATGGTCTGGGTTGGGTGTTGTGTTAATGTATGAAGGGCAGGTCATTGCTTATACTTCAAAGGTTGTTGAAGGTACATGAAAAGAATTACCCCACGCATAACCTGGAGCTGGCAGCGGTGGTGTTCGCTCTAAAAATTTGGAGGTACTACTTGTGCGGGGCTCGTTGTGAGGTATTTCCAGATTATCGCATCCTACAGTACATGTTTTCCTAGAAGAATCTCAACTTGACGCAGAGGAGGTGGATGGAACTACTCAAGGACTATGACGTCACCATCTTATACCACCCCAAAAAAGCTAATATAGTGGCAGATGCGTTGAGTCAGAAGGTAGTGAGCATAGGTAGTCTAGCTTGCTTGGAAGCTACTCATCAACCGATGGCCAGAGAACTTCAGCCACTGTCAAATAGTTTGGTGAGGCTATCTTTGACAGAAACAGGAGGGATACTAGCTACCATAGAGGCTAAGTCATACCTGTTTGAGGAAATAAAGGCAAGATAGTTCGAGGATGAGAAGTTGGGTAAAATCAGAGATAAGGTCTTGCGGGGAGAAGCAAAGGAAGCAGCTAGATGGCGAAGGGGTCTTGAGGATACAGGGGTGCGTGTGTTTCCTCGAGTCAGTGAACTAATTAAGACTCTTTTCGTAGAAGCTCACAACTCGAGGTACTCCATTCACCTCAGAGCCACCAAAATGTACCATGACTTGAAGTACCATTATTGGTGGGGAAGGATGAAGAGTGATATTGTAGAGCATGTTGCCTAGTGTTTGAATTTCCAGTAGGTGAAATACGAATACCAAAAGTCTAGAGGAGTACTTCAGAGGATGCCTATCCCCAAGTGGAAATAAGTGAGAATAGCGATGGACTTCGTAGTTGGTCTTCCAAAGACATTGGGGAAGTTTGACTCCATTTGGGTCATTGTGAATAGCTTGACCAAGTCTGCTCACTTCTTTCCTGTCCAAGTGACGTACAATGCCTCAAAGTTGGCCAAGCTGTATGTGAAGAAAATGATTCGGTTGCAAGGGGTGCTAGTGTCGATTGTGTCTGACAAGGGTACTCAGTTCACCTCTCATTTCTGGAGGACCTTGCAGGTAGAGTTGGGCACCAGGTTAGACTTGAGCACAACCTTTTATCCTCAAATAGACGGACAGTCAGAAAGGACCATCCAAGTGTTGGAGGACATGCGCCAAGCCTGTGTTATAGATTTTGGGGGCCATTGGGATAAATTCTTACCCTTAGCAGGTTCGCTTGTAACAACAACTATCACTCGAGCATTGGTATGGCGCCATTTGAAGATCTGTATGGAAGGAAATGCGGTCTCTATTCGGGTGGTTTGATGAATTTGAGGTGAGGCCCTGGGGAACCGACTTGTTGAAAGAATCTTTAGAAAACGTTTGTGTAATGCAAGAGCGTCTGGTGGTGGATCAAAGTAGGCAAAAGCAGTATGCAGACAAGAAGGTGAAGGATATGAAGTTTATGGAAGGAGAACAAATCCTGCTCAAGGTGTCCCCGATGAGGTTTGATATGCGGGGCAAGTTTAGCCCGAGGTACATAGGACCATTTGAAATACTCCAGCATGCGGGGAAAGTATCTTATGAGCTGGCGTTGCTGCTAGGATTGTCTAGGGTACATCTGACGTTCCATGTTTCAATATTGAAGAAGTATCACAAATATGGGACTTACATTATCAAATGGGACTCCGTGCTGTTAGATGAGAACTTGTTCTTTGAGGAAGAGCTTGTGGCGATATTGGTTAGAGAGGTTCAGAAGCTGAGGTCAAGATTCCAACGGTAAAGGTCCGGTAGAAGAATCTTCCTATAGAGGAAGCCACTTGGGAGACCGAGGCTGATATGCGGATCAAATATCCTCAGCTGTTAGTGGAATCCAGTACATTCTCTTCATTGCTTTTATGTAGACCGTTCGGAGATGAACAATATTTTAATTGGTTATGATGTAACGACCTGTAAATCATTACGAAGGGAAACGAACTTAGAACTCTAGAAAAAAAATTAGAATCTGCAGAAAATGATTGTGAAATGAGCTAAGTGTTAAAAAGATATTTTTAGGGGAGCTACTGGTTTCGGGGGACCGCTGCAGTGGTAAAACTCCCGCTGCAGCGAGACCATTGCGACAGTTGAAGTCCAGCCATTATGGATCAGGGAATTGACTACTGGATCCGCTGTAATGGTGTCTTGATCGTTGTAGCGGGTTTGCTGCTGAAATGTGACCACTGCAGTGGACTACAGGAATCAAAAAGTGGATTTAAGTGGGATTTATAGAATTATAGCCCATTATTTCCAAAAGCGTGATCAAAAGGGTTAGAAGGCGATTGTTTCTTCCAGAGCAGTGAATTCCTCTCCCAAGGTAGGAGTCTTGATCCCCTATCTCAATAATGGGCAACTGTTGACTGTAGAATTCATAGAGAAGCTTTAATGGTAGAACTTTAGGATTGAGGAACCTTAGATTGATAGACTAGGGCTGGATCATGGGGAGTTAATAGGGTGATGTAATTAGAAATTTGAGGAGCAATGATCGTCCCCTGAGATTTATTTACTAGAGAACATAGATTATGCGGGAATTAACACCTAGAACTAGGTGGAATGGGGATTTGTACCTTAAAGAATACCCTGAGGGGAAGAGTTTGAACTTTTAAGATCCATTTTTCTAAGAGTAAAGTATAACATTACTCTATATTGTTGTTGTAGATTTTGAACTTTCCAAGGCGTTGAGAAAGAGCAAAGCTTCTATAGAGTAGTTGATTTTCATACACAAAAACCAAGGTAGGTTATGGTTCAAGTGAAATAGACCCTATTTAATGGAATATGTGTTTTGTGAAATGATGATATATGATTGGTCTGCGGACATTACTTGTTATGATGAACTTTAGATATGATGTGGTCTGTGAACTGTTATGAAAATTGTGTTGAATGGTTAAGTGGAGTTCCTTTGCATTGCTATTGTGATGTTTGATAGTTTGTATTTATGCAAGCGAGGGACTAGACTGTTAACTCCTGAGTGCTTAAAGAATTCACCCCGTATATTCAGTTAAATGAAAATGGTTAAGGATAGTAATAATATCCTAAGATGAGAGGCTCGTGCCCAAGGGGAGCATCCGGGCGAACAATATTGATTGAGTGTCTTGTGTCTGAGGGGAGCATTCTGATGAGCATATGAGTGGGAGCGGGTACCACATCGATACAGTACATAACTTTTTAGAGTCCCTTGCAGGTCATCACTGGAAGGGCAGAAATAAGACCCTCTAGCATGTGTGTACACTAATATTGATGACAGAGTGTTTATGGAGATATGGTGGAGGCATGTGCCCAATATGTCACCCTTTGTTTTATTTTATGATAATTTTTATAGCTTATTAACAATTCAAAATGAATATGTTAAGTGATAGAGTTGAGTTTGTGAATCATGTACTTATAACCTGAATTAAGGATGGTAGAAAAAGGTTAAGTGTGAATTGGTTAATGATTATTGATTTTGATGTTGTTATCCTTGTGATGAAATGCTTAAACTGCATGTGATGATGAGTAAATGTGAATTGGCATCAAAAACTCGTGTGTCATCTGATTGAATATCTGAATGTGTGAACTATTGAAAACTGTGCGCTGAAGAAGATGAAGCTAAGTGGAGCTACTACCTCAAGCAGTTGATGTGCCGTGATTTTAGGCACTTTCAATGCTTAAAACTAAGAAACTATGCACATTCCGGGTATGTTTATATAAATCTGATGCGTTTTGTGTTTAATGTTGCAGGAAAACAGGTTCGGAAGTAAACAGGGCAAATTAATGCTTAAAACAACTGAACAGGTAGCTGCTAGACACTTCACGAGTCATTGGCACTTAGCACGACCGTTGCTGAAGTCGTGGGAAAAGGTTGAGTTTAGAAGTTGCAAGACCAGTGTACCTGACAGGTTGAGGGAATGACTCGTTACATCTGGTAACGAGCCGTGAAGACTGGGAGAGAAATTATTGAAGAAGTAACCAGTGGAGATGACGGAAGACATAACGAGTCCTTAGTTGACTAAACGACTCGTTGGCAGATCACTGGAACCAACTGTAAGGTGATCTTGGGCAGATTTATATGCCCCAGTGATACTCAAACGTATCATTTTCACCTTGTTTATCTAGCAATGTGTATACATTTTCATGTAATTGGTAATAAAATGTGAATTTATACTAACCAACATGATTACCATTGTTTTGTAGGTAAAATATGATTTTGAGGAGCTAAAATGCATGTTGGAACAATATCAGAGTTGGACTTGGATTCGAGCGTGAAAAAGGCATTGGACTGCACCAATAAAAGAGGCTCCGCGATGGAGCCGTGTCACGCTACCATCGCGGAGGCATTCTGCCTGGAGGGTGAATAATTAGTCAAATTCCAGTGGAGCCTCGCGACAGCTCCGTGGCACGGTGGCAAGACTCCGCGTTGCATGCCGTGCCACGTTGAAGCTTTATTCTCGGACCCTAAATTTCCAGTGAGGGTCCGCGTCCACGCCGTGTCACGGAGGCAGTGCTCCGCGATGCACTCCATGACACGTTGCTTGTTATTCCGGGAAAAATTTCCATTAGTATAAATAGAACACTTAGGCTTATTTTTCATAATTCAGACTTGGTGGAGCAAGGACGTGGGTTACAGGCAGTTGAGGGACGAAAAGTTCAGGGTTTTTTCTCTCTTTCTTTCTTCTTTAACTCAATTGTTTGTATGATTAACACTTGTTTTAGGATGATTAATCCACAAATGAGTGGCTAATTCCCTTCCTTGTTGAGGTTATGAACATTTGTGATGAATTTTGATTATTAAATTATATGGTTTTTCATCTTCTTCTTCCATGTTGTTCTATTAATTCTTGTTTCTACTGCATTGGTGTGTGGCCGACATTAATGTACATCTAAAAAGTCCGATTTCACTCGAGAGAGCATGAAATTGGAATGTTGTGAATTAATAGGGTATTGTTCTTAACTTGATTTGAGAAAATTGAGTTTTGATGTGCTTTCCTGATAGAAATATACTTGAAAGCCGTATTAGTCAATTTAGAAACCGGAATTGTATTGCTTGGTCATGAATTGCATTTGATCACAGAAATGTAGACGGATGGTTTATGATTCTTAAGTGAGATTAAATACGAGAGTTTTAATCTCTTGGCTAATGTTCTTGGCTAGCAACTGGAAGAAGGGATTAACCAATTTATGATTATAATCAAGTTCATTACATGTTCTTAACCTTGGCATGCTCATATCCATAGTTTAAATTCAAAGTAGATAATTCTTAGTAGTTTTAGTATATAATTTATAAAACAAACTTTACAATTGTTAGTTACGTTGTTGTCAGCATATTTAGAAGTGAGATAGAATATAGTATACTTAAGAAATTTTTCACTTATCCAGAGTCTCCTTGGATCGATACTTGGCTTACTTAAGCCACTTACTACTTGTTTGACCACGTGCACTTGCGTGTCGGTTTTTAACCCCTACCAAACCAGCCGAGCAAGTTTTTCGCGCCGTTGCCGGGGAGACTAGGCAATTGGTGAAATTGTATTAAGTGTAAATTTACTGTATTTTTGTTTTATTTTCTTATGTGTTGACAACTTGGTCTTAGCCTGTATTTTGCAGACTTGATTTCTGTGAACACTGGCAAGAGACAAAGAGCTGGTGGAATCTTATATAGAGCCTGAACGTATATTTCATAGTAAACGAAGAGAAGCTCTACAAAAGAAGCTGCAGTTGCTCAGACAGACTATTATGGAGCAACAAAATCCACCGGTTGTGAGGGCAGTGTTAGTGCCCGAAGAAGCAGCAGCAAGGCCGGTTCGCGAGGTGCAATCCCACATGCCAACAATGTTACATCAAGTATCCGCAAACCAGAGCCTGGAGGGAGATTTGAACTCAAGAAAAATATGGTGCAACTGTTGCACACAAGCGGGCAATTTACCGGTCTCCCTCATGAAGACCCACAACAACATCTTCAAAACTTTTTGGAGATAAGTGACACTTATATTCTCGTTGGAGTGTCACCTGATTATGTTCGACTCACATTATTTCCATTCTCATTACTTGGTGAAGCCAAGAGGTGGTTAAAAGCTGAGCCACCAAATTCTATTTCAACGTGGGATGATCTTGCACGAAAGTTCTTGATAAGATTTTTTCCCTCTGCTAAAACAGCCAGACTTAGAAGTCAAATTCTAAGTTTCAAACAGAGGGAGGGAGAAAATTTGTATCAAGCCTGGGAAAGATTTAAATCCATGTTGCGGGACTGTCCTCATCATCATCAGTCCAATGAGGTGTTGGTACACACATTTATTGAGGGTTTGGAACCCCATATTAAAATTTTGCTAGACTCAGCAGCTGGAGGGCAAGCGCTGGAAAAGACTTATGAGGAGATGTACACTTTGCTAAACCGGATTTCACAGGGCAATCCAGAATGGAATGCTGATTCATCACGAGGTGGATCAAGGAAAGCAGCAGGAGTGCTTGAAGTGGATGGATTTACAACTATCGCTGCACAGATAGCTGCCTTGCAGAATCAATTGAACAACCACTTCAGCAACATGAATTTGAACCAGCCTTCAGCTTCAGTTAATGCGGTCCAGCAAATGTGGTGTGAAGTGTGTGGAAGCAGTGAGCACTCAGCTGAGTGCTGTGGAGCAAACCCAGATTCGGTTAACTTTGTGGGCAATCACAAAGAAATCAGCAGCAGTTTGGTAGCGGCTACAACTCAAATTGGAGGAACCATCCCAATTTTTCATGGGGTAGAAACAACCAACAAGGCCAAAGTTCGGGTCAGGGTATGCAAAAAAATTAAGGAGGGCAACAGAACTACCAATCTCAATTCAGAAATCACAATGCCCCTCCTCCACCACCATCACCCAGTATTGAGGAGATGTTCAAGACCATGATCGCTAACCAGGTGCAATTACAGGCTGACTATGTTAAATTGGCAGCCGAAGTGAAAAATAATCAGTTAGAGACCAAGGCTCTTGAGTATCAATTTGGGCAATTTGCTAGTGCCCAAAATACAAGGCCCAGAGGAGGACTGCCTAGCGACACGGATCCGAATCCGAAGTAGGTAAATGCAGTGACCACAAGAAGTGGTTTGCAGCTGAAGGAGGTGGAACCAGAGAGACCACCTCAAAAGTCAGGAGCAGCAGAAGTTGAGGGGGAGCAAAGTGTGGAAAGGGGGAAGACCAAAGAAGCTGAATCAGAAAGACCTCCACCCCCGTTCCCTCAATGACTAAAGAAACACAAAGAGGAGGCGTGTTTCAAGAAATTCATGGAGGTGCTTAAACAGGTAAATGTTAATTTACCTCTTGTTGATGTCTTGCAGGGAGTGCCTAAATATGCCAAATACATTAAAGACATCGTGGCCAACAAAAATCGTTTGATCGAGTATGCCACGGTGGCTTTGACGGAGGAACGCACTTCCCGGATCCAAAATAGACTGCCCACGAAGCTAAAAGACCCTGGAAGTTTTACTATCCAGCTTACTATTGGGCAGAGCATCCGAGCTCATGGATTGTGTGACCTGGGAGCGAGCATAAATCTGATGCCATCTTCGGTATTCAGAAAGTTGGGTCTAGGGAGTCCTAGACCTACAACTGTAATCTTGCAGTTGGCGGACCGATCCTTAGGTAGGCCGGATGGCATTGTTGAGGATGTTCTAGTGCAAGTGGGCTCCCTCATTTTCCCGGTAGATTTTATTGTTCTGGATTTTGAACCAGACGCGGAAGTCCCATTTATTTTGGGACGACCCTTCTTGGCAACCGGGAAAGCATTAATCGACGTAGCTGCGGGTCAACTTACAATGCGAGCACATGACAAGGTAGAGGTGTTCGATGTGTACAAATCACCCAAGCTCCCGATGGTGAATGAAGAACTCTCGGTGATCAATGTAATTGATCATGGGAATGCTAAACAAATGGATGATTCCCGAGAGTTGATGGGAAGACCACCGGAGAGGAGTGAGCACTACTGGGGGGAGGACAATGATCGTGAGAAATCGTCCATCGCCCTAGCGGACAATTGAGCATAAAGGACGTCGAGCTGCGACGGTAAACCAGGCGCTGCACGGGAGGCAACCCGTGAAAAATATTTTCTTTCTTCTTTCTTTTCATTTTGTAAAGTGTAAATAGATTTTATTTTATTTTTCTTTTTCTTGATTTAGTACAAAATTTTTGTGTTAGTTAGTATTTTTATTTTAGTTAGGTGAAACCTATTAATCTAACCAATTTTGTTTAGTGAGATGATTTTCAGGTGAAACGGAGAAAAATGTGCACGGAATCGTGAAGGAAAAGGTGAGGTATGAAAAAATTAATAAAATGCAGAGACAGTGAGCTGGGGCGATAGCTCCGTGTCACGGAGGAGGACCTCCGCGTTACCCTCCGTGACACGTTGAGGTTCAATCTGGAAATTTTAAAAAATTCCAGTAAGCTATCGCGATGGCTCCGTGTCACGGAGGCAGTGCACCGCGATGCACTCCGTGACACGTTGCCATATAAATTGTGACGGGTCACACCGGGTTGCCGGGTGACCCGCGTGTTTTCTTCATTTTAAACCCCCGATTTCTCCCCCTTTTCCCTCATTTTTACACTTCTCCGCGACAAAACACCCAAAATTCCCTTCCCCATCAACGTGCCACGGTATACAACAAAGAATTATCAAGTTTTCTTCGGTTCTTCAACTACGAGGTATGTTTTCCGATTATCTCTCAAGTTTTTGTCGATTTTATTCGAATTTAAGCATGGGAGGTGAACTAAATCACCCTAAGTCGAAATTTAGCATGAATTTGAGTTATTCCTTGATTGATAAATGTTCGGAATGTTGTAATGAGCATTTGAACTTGTCGATTGCGTGAATGATTCGAATTTGATTGCGAAATTCAATTCTAGGGCTTGGTTGTTGGAATCGAAATTGTTAACTTGTTAAATTTGTGAATTATATGCCGGGTTGTATGTATTGAATGAGATAAGTCGTTGTAGAATATTGTTTGAATGTAATAGACGACGAATTCTTGGGTTTTTGGGACAATGTTGAAAATTGTTCAAATTGGGTTGGTTGTATAGGTTCATGTATATAGAATTTTTGTTGTTGTTTTTGTTTCGTTGTTTTTAGTTGCTAAGTGCGATGGTTGAATTGCTAGCGATGGCAGTGATTGGGACTAGCTGTATGAAGTCTGAGTAGTATGCTAAAGTTATACCGTCGAATTTTTCTTTGCGAACGCACTAAGCATGAATTGTATAGTTGTTTGTTTTTGGTGTAAATAAAGTGAGTCTTGCCGTAGTATAGTAACTGTAGCTAAGGACTAAGTGTGGGGTAAACTTAGTTAACCCGACCTTAGCCGAAGTTAATTGTCATTTAGCTTGACATTGCGCTTGTTTATTTGTGTTGACAGGTAAAATGGCAAGTAGGCAGGATAAGGGTAAAGGTGCATCAACTTCAGGCACCGGGAGAAAAAGACTTAGATTGGGCACAGCAGTCCCAGCTGCACCAGCAGTTCCACGTGGCCAGCGCCGCCAATACGGCACGAGGTGGGTAACTGATGAGGGGAAGAAGTGGTACGCCAAACACAAGGAGAATAAATACTTCCCCGAGGAGCATATTGCACGGGAACCATTAGCACAGGAGTTCCCCCGCATAGTGCAAAGGATCGAGGCAGCTGGGCTCAGCTTCATATTTCAGGAGCCCAAGGAATGCAACCTACATCTAGTCCGGGAGTTCTATGCTAATTGGAACCCAGCAATCAGAAGCCACACAATCAAGATCAAAGGGCAGATAGTCACTCTGGAACCCCAGCAGCTAAATGCCATCATCGGAGCGCGGGACACAGACGCCCACGTTCTCCGCCAGCTGAACATCACCCCACCATATGCCGATATCAGACGCACATTGTGTGGGGCTCGATCCACAGCCAGATGGAGCAGACATAAGGAAAGGGGTTACCACCAGACTCTGCCGTATTCTCAAATGAACAGGGAGGCCAGAATATGGCTGAAGATAGTCTGTTCGTGCCTAATACCGGGGGTGCACATGACTGATGTGACCCGGGACCGTGTTTGCCTGGTGTACGCCCAGATGAAAGGGCTGGAGATTAATGTTGGGGCGGTCATCATATCCGCCATGAAGAGAGCCCGACTACACCAGGGCCACAGGTATGGGTTCGGGGGACTAATCACCACCTTTCTCTGGGGCCTCGACGTTGAGGAAGAGGCTTTGGATTACATCCCGCAGTTGGAGCGGAGGGCCCTTGACGTGACCAAAACTAAGGCCCCCGATACCACACACGGGCCAGTGCTGACGCTTGGCGAGCGACATGCTCGTGACGACCAGTACATGGCACAGATGTTTGGAATGCAAATGCTCCAGCTCAGGATCGGTGGGAGACCAGCCACGGAGGAGGAGCTATGGCAGCTCGAGCTAGATTACCCATTTGGCGAAAACGCCAGGGCTCTATGCCGAGTGGGGCCAGCCTTTGTAGAGCCCACTGATGATGATGTCCCCACGGACGAGGAAACACGTCGGGAGGACTCCGATGTGGAGTTCGATGACGACGATGGAGGTGACTCGGACATGGGCGATGAGGCAGCAACACCTGATGAAGAAGTTGAATACTTTGACTGATCAGGGAGTTGCACCACCCAAAATTTGTGATTTTTAATTTTTTGTGAACACTGGGGACAGTGTTCGATTTAAGTGTGGGGTTGGGAGTAGTTAGGTGCTGGGGCTGGGCTGGTTTGCTTGTATGCTTTCCTCTGTTTTGTATGTATGTTTCCCTGTGTTTGTGAATTGCAAATTGTTCTGTAGCTGTACATATTTGTGGTATTGATGTGTGTTGTGGAATGTTGTTGTTGCCAGCTAAGTCTGTAAAAATTGTGTAAATATTTTCTTAATTTATTTTTTTCTCTATCGAAATGATCGATATTTTTAAAATTTTGCGAAAATATTTTGTTCAGATTTAAAATATTTTGTAAATAATTTTTCCATCGAAATGATCGGTGTGTTGCAAAATTTTTCAATTTTTATTTTTTTGGGTTTCTGGGAGTTTGTTTTCGGTTCTTTTACCGAGAATAGTCCCATTGAACCGACGTCATAGTTAGTGACCGTTCCCTATGATGGATGGATGACGACCGTCTTAAGAGAAATGTAGTCGGTAGGAGTAGTGATTTTAATTTATTTTCAGTTTTTTTTCTTTGGTGGATTGCATCACGGAACCTGTAGTTACTATATGGTTGTGAAATGTTGGTTGCGTGTTGTAATTGATATTCAAAATGTAAAAGTGATTCATATGAAAGCATGCAATTTTGTAAATATGTTGAGATACCTAGGCTGTAGAATTTGATTCGGTGTGATTGAGGCTTAATTTTTGAATTCATGTAATTGGCTAATTAAAGAGTCTGTGAATGCATCTTGAATCGAGCATGTGCATAAAGTGTGAAGTGAGGTATTGTTATTCCATGCTATTGTGAAGTGTCTAGAACTTGCCTGGTGTGTGTACAAAATGAAATGAAGGAGGTGTAGTGTTGGAAAGGATGTAGGCATTTCTTTGTTCTAACCGAGAGTTTCTAGTTTTTTTTCTTGTCACACTCCCCTTTTTATGTGATTGTATACCCTAGTCAGCCCGTTGAGCCTTTAGCCTATTATTTATTTCTTTTGTCCAAAAATGTATAAACTGAGCTTAATTCTTTCTTTTCATTAGCCGTAAAGTCTATACAAAACGCTTAAGCGCTTAAGAAGAACAAAAATTTTCTCAAAGTGGCAAAGAGTGAGAATGGTGAAAAGAAAAAGAAAAGCAGAGTGAGGAAAGAAAAGAAAAAGGTTGAAGGTGCACTTGTTATAATTAAATGACAATGAAGGTGCATGAAAAACCTTGGTTGTCGTGTCAAGTGTGCTTGATGAAATGGGCCATACGAAAGTAAACCATCATGAATGGGATGATGAAAAAAAAAGAAAAGAGAGAAACAATGTCCATGAGTTGATGGGAATGTGTTGAAAAGGCGCTTAAGGATGCTAGTGACTATTATTGGCTAATCCAATATATACTAGTTCCATAGCTTCCATTACAACCCATTAAAGTCCTACGTGATCTTACATTGCATTTCTTTATATTAGTGGAGTAATACACTAAGGGCAAGCCTATGGGTCATGACATGATGCATGGGAATTCTTTTGGGAGAGAGAGTGAAATTAATTTTTACATGCCCCTACTTGAATGGTTGTGTGTCACATGAGCAAAAAGGGGAAGATTCTCTTGAGTTGAAAGGGCACATGCTTGATGAAAGATTGATTTTCGTGTCGGATATCTTGATTAGCTGATTTGCATGAGTTTGCCGATGTCGAGAGTCGATTCTTAAAGTCTAGGAAGTTTTAATGTATTAAAGGTCATTGCATTATTAAGACCATGCATGTTTTCTTGATGATTTGCAATATTGAATGATCGGTATGACCGTAGCTCAAATTGTCGCACCATAGTGGCGAAGGTTGGGATGTAATTTGCATGAATTGTGTGTTTGTTGTTCGAGGACGAACAAGGATTTAAGTGTGGGGTAAGTGATCTTGGGCAGATTTATATGCCCCAGTGATACTCAAACGTATCATTTTCGCCTTGTTTATCTAGCAATGTGTATACATTTTCATGTAATTGGTAATAAAATGTGAATTTATACTAACCAACATGATTAGCATTGTTTTGTAGGTAAAATGTGATTTTGAGGAGCTAAAATGCATGTTGGAACAATATCGGAGTTGGACTTGGATTCAAGCAAGAAAAAGGCATTGGACTGCACCAATTAAAGGGGCTCCGTGATGGAGCCGTGTCACGCTACCATCGCGGATGCATTCTGCCTGGAGGGTGAATAATAAGTCAAATTCCAGTGGAGCCTCGCGACAGCTCCGCGGCACGGTGGCAAGCCTCCGCGTTGCATGCCGTGCCACGTTGAAGCTTTATTCTCGGACCCCAAATTTCCAGTGAGGGTCCGCGTCCACGCCGTGTCACGGAGGCAGTGCTCCGCGATGCACTCCGTGACATGTTGCTTGTTATTTCGGGAAATATTCCCATTAGTATAAATAGAACACTTAGGCTTATTTTTCATAATTCAGACTTGGTGGAGCAAGGACGTGGGTTACAGGCAGTTGAGGGACAAAAAGTTCAGGGTTTTTTCTCTCTTTCTTTCTTCTTTAACTCAATTGTTTGTATGATTAACACTTGTTTTAGGATGATTAATCCACAAATGAGTGGCTAATTCCCTTCCTTGCTGAGGTTATGAACATTTGTGATGAATTTTGATTATTAAATTATATGGTTTTTCATCTTCTTCTTCCATGTTGTTCTATTAATTCTTGTTTCTACTGCATTGGTATGTGGCCGACATTAATGTACATCTAAAAAGTCCGATTTCACTCGAGAGAGCACAAAATTGGAAAGTTGTGAATTAATAGGGTATTGTTCTTAACTTGATTTGGGAAAATTGAGTTTTGATGTGCTTTCCTGATAGAAATATACTTGAAAGCCGTATTAGTCAATTTAGAAACCGGAATTGTATTGCTAGGTCATGAATTGCATTTGATCACAGAAATGTAGACGGATGGTTTATGATTCTTAAGTGAGATTAAATACGAGAGTTTTAATCTCTTGGCTAATGTTCTTGGCTAGCAACTGGAAGAAGGGATTAACCAATTTATGATTATAATCAAGTTCATTACATGTTCTTAACCTTGGCATGCTCATATCCATAGTTTAAATTCAAAGTAGATAATTCTTAGTAGTTTTAGTATATAATTTATAAAACAAACTTTACAATTGTTAGTTACGTTGTTGTCAGCATATTTAGAAGTGAGATAGAATATAGTATACTTAAGAAATTTTTCACTTATCCAGAGTCTCCTTGGATCGATACTTGGCTTACTTAAGCCACTTACTACTTGTTTGACCACGTGCACTTGCGTGTCGGTTTTTAACCCCTACCAAACCAGCCGAGCATAAGGTGCACTGGAAATTTGAAGGAGTTAGACCACGAGGGGCCTAACGACTCATGCCCAAGCACAACGAGTCATTAGGTGACCCGTTGCCACAATTGGATTTGATGCTGAGAACAACTGATTTTAGCAAGGCACGACTCGTCAAAGGTCCTAACGAATCGTTACCAAGCCCGTGATCACTGACGACCTAGTTTTCAGTTTTAGTTAGGAAAAGGTTTCCTTGGAACTATAAATACACTGTTTAGGTTTATTTTCGACGGACAGTTTATTTTCACTACTTTTTCAGATAGATTTTTGTGTGTTACAATTATTCTTGGTTCAAGAAAAAAGGTTTACAATTTTGTTCTTGAATTTGAGGATCAAAAGCAACATTGAAATTTATTCATCAAGTTTGCAGTTTTCCTGGGTCGGTCGGTCCTCCATTCATCCGACCGGAGGTAATGGATAACGAGGCCACCTTCACAACCTTCTCCCTTCTCTACCTATGTTGCAATAAGGTAAGGATTCAATTACTTGGTTTACTTATACGATAACTTGTAAGTTGCAATTATGACTTATTCTATATTTTTTGATTGTGACCATTCAAACATGAGTATCTAAACCCATAAATAGGGTTGTGAGAACAAAGATGAATTAACACACATAGGTGAAACACTTAGTGATTCTTAAACGAGGTTTATTGCATGTATTGTTTTTTCCTTCCTTTTTATTGATTCTTGACGATTGCAAATGTTAGGACTTGCCTTATTCTTACTTACGAACCAAGGAGGTAGTGAATGGGAAAAGGGATTAATAACGGAGATTTGAGGCTATCAACCCTCATCTAATAGCTTGAACTTATCCGGAGATAGCTAATCCGATATTAAGGGTAAGGGTTAATTAAGCATATACCCGTATACGGATCAAGTTGCGTGGTGATAATCATCTAGATAGGGGACCAACCATTTAGGTGAACATAACTTACCGATATTGCATGTTAAACACCGGAATAGATCACTAGTGTAAAAGTATTGTGGTTATGAAGTTTTGGGGAACACAATCCTAGTCAAGTCGTTAATTGAATACAAACCGAATTTGACTTAAGATTTGACTTAAGCATTTAGTAGTCTTTACTCATATTTAGTAGTTTATTTATTTCCCCCTTACGGAATAAGCAATTCGATAGTAACAGCCATTCACATTAACTCAAGTACTTTTCATATTCCCTGTGGGATCGACGCCAACCTCTAGTTGGATTATATATTTGACATCAACCGCTTTATATCTCAATTGTGAGGTGTAATTTGGGCAACATCAAAATTTTGGCGCCTTTGCCAGGGAATACGGCTAAGGATTTTGTTAATTGTGTTTGTTTTACTATTGGTTGTTATTTCCTTTTTTATTTTTCTTTTGTTATTTTTGTTTGCTTATCAGGTCTTAGGTTCGTGCATGCCCGATACTAGAAGCCAAGGAAAATCCTTGAGTTTCCAATAGATTACGAACTTGAGCAGACATTAAGAAACCTGAGAAGAATGGCCAACATCCAAGAGCAGAAAACCGTGGACCAAGCCACAGTGAGAATGTTGGCCGAGGAGCAAGCTCGGGATAGAGATCGTGAGTTAGCTAGAGTTGCTGAAGAGCAATGGGTAGTTGCAGAAGCAGAGCGAGCTAGACGACACAGAGGTCCAGAACACCAGAGACACCGGTATTTTGATGAGGAGGATGATTCTGATATAGACGAAGACGGTTCCACTGGAGCTATAGTCCTTCCCCCTTTTCTTGCTGGGGCAAAGTTTGATATTACCAGTGCTATGATCCAACTGCTCAACATGAAGGGAATATTTGCGGGTCATGCATCTGATGATGCCCATGCTCACTTGACGAATTTCATGGGTATACGTAAGGCATACAAACCACTGGGAGTGAGCCAGGATGCAATCAGACTGAGGTTATTTCCTTTCTCACTAGGGAGTGAAGCAACGATGTGGTTGGATGAGCTGCTGAATGATTCCATCACTACTTGGGGGGAACTTAAGAGAGCTTTTCTTGAAAAATTCTTCCCACCATCCAAAGTGTTGCAGTTGAAAGATGAAATATTTAACTTCAGACAAATAAATTTAGAGGTACTTCACGAGACCTGGCTACGTTTCAACAAAAAGCTCAAGAGGGTTTCAAATCATAGGATTCCAGATGATACATTGTTGGAGATCTATAGGTGCCTAAATGCTAACACCAAGGAGGTGGCTGACACCATCTCTGGCAGAACCTTTATGAGACACACTTATGCAGAGGCTGCTGAGCTACTTGACAGGATCACCAAAACCAACAGCGCTTGGCACACTAGAGAGTCGGAGATTCCGGCTTGTTCTTATGCGGTTGGTATGTCTGCAGAACAGAGAAGAAAAGATGAAGAGCGTGATCAATATATTTCTGAGATTAAAATAACTATGGGGTTGCTTGCTAAGCATCTGATGGGAGCTAGAGCTGAGAAAGTTAATGCTGTGGATTCTCAAGGAAAGGCCCCAAGGAATGATGGATGTGAATCTGAGTCTGAAAAGGAAGCTAACTATCTAAATGATTAGAGGGCGGGTTTCCGAAACAACACCTAAGGTTCTAACCAAGACTCTTGGCGTCAAGATCAAGGGAACCAAGGTCAGAACTTTTACAAGGATAATAATTACAACCGAGTCCAATACACAGATAATGGAGACTGGAAAAAGTGCGAGGAGTACAAAAACGATGGAAGTGGTCTGTATGTTCCTCCAAGAAACCGTGAGTCAGAGTCCAGTGGTTCAAGGGTTGAAGACATGCTGTCCAAAGTATGCAAGTAGATGGATACAACAGATAGCCACTTTAAGGAGCTCTGCGCTGATATTTCTGGTTTAAATCAAAAGGTGGAGTCACATGCCGTGGCCATTAAGCAGATTGAGCAGCAGATGAGTCGATGTCTGTTGTAATGAATTAGAGGCAGAAAGGCACACTTCCCAGCAACATAGTGCAGAATCCTAAAAATGCCAGTCACTGCATGGTGGTCACTACTAGGAGTGGGAAGGCGACCGTTGATCCTCCGACGCCGGTTGTGATTGATAACACAGAAGAGCCCTATCGATTAATGATGACAGGATAGCAGATTTCGACAATCAAACTTTGGTTGGAGATACTAGGGTGAAGATCGCTCTTGGTAATGCAAAGGAGCATGAATCTAACAATGAGAAGGAGAAAGAGGTTCAGCAAAAGTTCACATCGATACCTAGACCTCCTCCTCCTTTTCCACAGCGGTTGAAGAAAAATGCCGAAGATGGGAAGTATAACAAGTTCATTTTCATATTGAAGCAATTGTCCGTGAACATCCCATTAGTTGAGGCACTTGAGCAGATGTCTGGCTATGCCAAATTTATGAAGGACCTTGTCACTAGAAAGAGGATTGTGATCTTCAAACCTATAGACAACTTGCACCATTGTAGTGCAATAGCATCCCGTTCTCTTGTTCAAAAGAAGGAAGACCGTGGAGCATTCACTATACCATGCACTATTGGAGCCTTTAATTTTGCTAAGGCATTATGTGATCTTGGTGCTAGTATTAATTTGATGCCATTAGTAGTTTTCAGATAGTTGGGCTTGGGAGCCCCCAAACCGACTACAATGCGGATTTTGATGGCAGATCGTACGGTGAAGAATCTGGTGGGGATCCTGTATGATGTACTAGTGAAGGTGAACTCCTTTATATTTTGGCCGATTTCATCATCCTAGATTGTGAAGTCGATTTTGAGGTCCCCATTATCTTGGGCGACCATTCCTCGCTACCGGACGTGCTCTTATAGATATGGATACTGGACAACTCAAATTCCGGTTGAACAATGAGGAAGTGACATTTAATGTGTGAAGATCCATGAAGTAGCCAAATGATATGAGGGTGGTCTCAGTAATTGATGTTGCGGAAACTGAGTTCCTAATTTTTCCCATGGAGGAGTTATTGATTCTTGACGACCTAGCATCCGTTTTGATGGATATTGGTGCTGAGGAGATTCATGGGGTTGAGGAGATTGTAAATGCACTTGCTGGTATGAGGTCATAGACTTATGCTCCAAAGAAGATCGATCTTGATTTGAAGAATCAGGTGACCCCACCGGCCAAGCCATCTATTGAGGAGCCTTAGGTATTTGAGCTCAAAGCACTCCCGTCTCATTTACAACATGTATTTTTTGGAGCCAATAACACTTTATCGGTCATTGTTGTAGCTAACTTGGAGAAATGACAAGTGGATGCTTTGGTCTCCGTCTTGAAGAGATACAAAAAAGCCATTGGGTGGACTATTGCAGATATTATTGGAATCCCAGCCGGTATTTCTACTCATAAGATCCAGTTAGAGCCAGATTTTATTCCGAGTATTGAACATCAGCGTAGGTTGAATCCACCTATGCAAGAGGTGGTCAAGAAGGAAATCATAAAGTGGTTGGATGCAGGTGTGGTTTATCCTATTGCAGACAACAAATCGGTGAGCCCAGTCCAGTGTGTACCGAAAAAGGGAGGAATCACGATGGTCCCAAATGCTAACAATAAGCTCATTCCTCTAAGACCAGTCACATGTTGGAGATTCATGGATTACAGAAAGCTGAATCGTTGGACGCAAAAAGATCACTTTCCGATGCCATTCATGGACTAGATATTAGACAGACTTGCAGGCAGAGGATGGTATTGTTTTCTTGATGGTTATTCGGGGTAAAATCAAATTTTTATAGCCCCTAAAGACCAAGAGAAAACCACGTTCACTTGTCCATATGGTACATTTGCTTTTAAGAGGATGTCGGTCGGGTTATGTAATGCACCCGCGACTTTTCAACATTGCATGATGTCTGTATTTTCTGACATGGTGGAAGACATCATTGAAGTCTTTATGGATGATTTTTCGGTGGTGGGTGATTCATTCGAGGAGTGTTTGGCTCATTTGAGCAATGTGCTTCAGAGATGTGAAGTGACAAACTTGGTGCTTAATTGGGAAAAGTGCCATTTCATGGTCAAGGAAGGTATAGTGCTAGGCCACAAGATTTTTGGTAAGGGTATTGAGGTAGACCGGGCCAAGATTGGGGCACTTTCTAGTCTTCCAGCTCCAAATTCTGTGAAAGGTGTTCGAAGCTTTTTTGGGTCATGCAGGTTTTTATAGAAGATTCACTAAGGACTTCTCCAAAATTGCACATCCATTGTGTAAACTACTCGAGAAGGAGGTGAAGTTTGTTTTTGACGAGGCATGTCTGAAGGCGTTTGAATGTCTTAAAGAGAGATTGACCACTTCCCCCATTATAGTGGCACCTGACTGGTTTTTGCCTTTTGAGGTTATATGTGATGCTAGCGGTGTGGCCCAAGGAGTTGTGTTGGGTCAAAGCCATGAAAAGATTTTTCATCCGATTTATTATGCTAGCAAGGCTCTAAATGCAGCTTAGAAAAATTATACCGTGATAGAACAGGAGCTGTTGGCTATAGTTTTTGCATTTGAGAAGTTTCGGGCATACTTGCTTGGAACTAAGGTGATAATCCATACAGACCATGCAACTTTGAGATATCTGATGGCAAAGAAGGATGCTAAGACACGATTGATTCGGTGGGTTCTGCTGCTACAAGAGTTCAAGTTTGAGGTAAAAGACCTGAAAGGGATGGAAAATCAGGTTGCAGATCACTTATCCAGATTAGAAATTGATGCAACACTTAGAGATAAGCATGACATAGATGATGCATTCCCAGATGAGCAGGTTCTAGTGGCATCATAAGATCTCATCCCATGATTTTTAGACTTTTCTAATTATCTGGTGAGTGATGTTGTACCGGAGCACCTATCTTTTCACTAGAGGAAGAAGTTGTTGTCTGATGTGCAGAAATTTTTCTGGGATGAGCCCTACTTATTTCGCATATGTGCTAATGAGGTTATTCGAAGATGCGTGCCCGAGGTGGAGATGCTGAGTATATTGGAGGCCCGCCACTCATCTCCTGTTGGAGGCCACCACAACGGGATTCACACAGCCCACAAAATTCTGCAATGTGGGTACTATTGGCCAACCATTCACCAGGATGCGCATGATCTCGCAAAGGCATGTGATGCATGTCAAAGGCAAGGAGGCATATCACGGCGGCCTGAGCTTTTTCTTACTCCCATCATGGTCATTGAGCTATTTGATTTATGGGGCATTGATTTCATGGGCCCATTTGTGAGCTCAAACGGGATGAAGTGCATACTTGTTGTTGTTGACTATGTTTCGAAATAGGTGGAAGCAGTTGCACTTTGAAACAATGAAGGGAAAAGTGTCACAACATTCTTAAAGCAAGGTATATTTGCTAGATTCGGGACTCCCAGAGCCATCATTAGTGATGGGGGTTCGCACTTTTGTAACCGGTCGTTTCGCTCTTTATTGGAAAAAAATGGGGTCAAACACAGGGTGGCTACACCCTATCATCCGCAGTCTAGTGGGCAGGTTGAAGTCACAAACCTGGGAAATAAAGACTATCTTGGCGAAGACTGTGAATGCAAACTGGAAAGATTGGGCAAGAAAGCTAGATGATGCTTTATGGGCTTATCGGACCGCATTCAAGACTCCTATAGGTATGTCTCCATATCAGCTTGTTTATGGTAAAGCATGTCATCTTCCGGTCGAACTTGAGCACAAAGCAATATGGGCGCTCAAGAAGCTGAATTTAAACTGGAAAGAAGCTGCGAACTTGAGGCTTGATCAGTTAAATGAGCTTGATGAATTTCAGTTAAAATCCTATGAGAGTTCTGAAATTTACAAATTAAGGATGAAAATTCAGCATGACCGGAAGATTGAGAAAAGAGAATTCAGTCCGGGTGATATGGTGTTACTATTTAATTCTAGACTTTGTTTGTTTCCAGGTAAGTTGAAGTCTAAGTGGCTGGGACCTTTTCAAGTGGTCCAAATATTCTCCCACGAGGCAATCGAACTAGAAAACCATGAAGGAAAGTGGTTCAAAGTGAATGGTCAGCGAGTGAAAACTTATTTGGGGAGAAGTGAAGAACTCAAATTGGTAGACCTTTTGACCCTGATTGAAGTCTGAGTAAATTGGGGAAATTGCGTCGTGCCGCGATGTTAAATTAGGCGCTGCATGGAAAGCAAATATGGGGGTGTTTTGGTGAAGTCTGAGTAGTCAAAACACCCACGCCGTGCCGCGACGTTAAATCAAGGGCTTCTTGGGAGGCAACCCAAGGTGTAATTGTAAGAAAAATATAGTGTTTACATTTGTTAATGGGTGCATGTGATTAAGATGGAAAATTTAAAGTTGGACCCAAAATTTGGAATTTCAGTTCTGGTGCAAAATATCACGGAACGAGTCGTCGTTTGACCTAACGACTCGTTCAGTCCAATTGTGAAGACAATCGCAGAAACCAGGGGAGAAACGGTTGACTTAATGACTCGTCTCTTCTGGAAACAAATTGTGAGGTCCTCCGTCATGTACACTGGATCTAAGGCAGAATTAAATGAAGAAGGGTGATAATGACTCACTCAATGAATCGTTACATGGGTCGTCAGGTGTTTTAAGTAACTGTAATTCGACCCGACCCGTGCCAGAATTAGGGTGAAATTTTAACTTAAATTATGTTAAACCCGTTTCTTTTATTCTTCAAATTCCCACTTGAGTTTAAACCAAGAAACATTACTTTCAAAATTCCCTCTTCTTCATCTCTCAACTGCATTGAAAATCCTCGACATTGCACTTGCGACAGTAACCACGCACACACGATCGCATTCCCATCTCCGATCAAGCATCTCATGAGTAAAAATTTTCCCACTTAGTTGTGAGTGTCGTTGCATTAAAATAAGAGTTTTTGTTATTTACCCATACTTCAAATGAACTTGCAATTGTCTAAATTATTATGGTACTTGTCTCAATCTTTGCCTCGTGGAAGATTAAACAAATAAATCACGATTGAATTTCCATGGGTTGGTTTGAGAAATTTAAGTTCTGTGTTTGTAGAGTTGAACAATAGTAAGTGGATGAAGATGAATGTATAGGTAAACTGAAATTCTTGAGTACGAGCTACATCACGAGTTGTTAGATCACCAAATGACTCGCTGTGTAGCTCGTCCTGAGTGGAGATCAAATCAAGAAGACATTGTACCTAACGACTGACCTAACAACTCGTTGCCTATGGTAATGACTCGTTGGGACCAGTCGTTAAGTACACTGGCCCAACATAAAGAAAGAATGGTTTGTGACAACGAGGGACCTCACGAGTCATTGCAAGTGGCAACGACTCATTTAATCACTCGCTAGGTCCACTGAGCAGTAGTTTAAAATTGTTTTTGTGTCATCTCATCTGGTATACTGACAATGTTTCCATAGGTACAATGGCTCCAAGAGGTACACCAAGGAAAGGTCAGGAAAAGAAATAAGTACCTGAGCACAGTCAACCTTCATACCATAGACTTCGTGATGAGCCATCCTCCTCCGAAGAATCAAGTAGCTCGGAGGAAGAATATGACGTATCAGAGGAGAAGTTAGTGAGGAGATCAACCAAGGCTAGGGCTCAACAAACATCAAATCCGACAACCCTAGTCAGTGCTCCTACTCTACTGGCGAGGGATCTGCCCAGACGCACTAATGATAATTCCAGGGCTACAACTGTACTTGCTCCTGAGGCCCCCACAGCTGGGAAAAACACAGAGATAACTGACGAGTCACATGCTCAGCGAGGAAAATCCGATGATGAATTGACTAAGACCTCGAACAAATCAAATGATCAACCAAAGAATATGCGGAGATGGTGTGTTCATGGTATAAGGGCCATATTTAACAGAGATATTGCTCCTAATGAAAAAGGACATCCGAAGAGGAGCATATACGAGGAGCTGAGGCTGGTCACCACGAGACTTAAGGACCTTCCAGAGCTGCAAGATGCGTTCGACAAGTATAGGTTCAGGTGGTTGACCGAGCCAGCAGGAAGCTATAACCCATGCCTAGTCAGAAAATTCTATGCAGCCTATGCAGCCACACTACAACGTTTGGCATTAGGGGGCCAAGACTAGAAAAAGAGGCCTACCTTGATGCAGGTGTTGGTTTGAGAGACTCCCGTAGATATATCTAAGGAGACCATATCCAGGCTTCTATATGGACCAGATTATCATGCTCCGATAAATACGACCGAGTTCGACCACAGGGTCTTTGAGTTAAAGAAAGTCAAGAACAAAAAGCTGAATAGTCAGGAGCGCATCAGACAATATACTTGGCTATCTCGGATCATTGCTACAAGAGATCCGCTGGTTGAATGGTTGCACGGCACAGAATCTCAGATAAAGAAGGCCACACTCAACTTTCAGGCTAAATTTTGGTGGTCACTGGTGCGGCATAGGCTAGTACCAACCATCAATGATAACATCCTCTCACCTGACAGAGTGGCATTGGTAGCAAGTATTATGGAGGGATATGCCATAAATTTCCCGCGGTACATTGCTGAGGAGATTAGAGAGCGGGCAATCAATGACAGTACTACAATTCCTTTCCCCTTTTCGATTGATAGACTCTGTCAGGAGTCAAAGGTTCTGGAGTTGCCATCAGTTGATCAGAGAATAGTGGTACAGAAGATAACATATATCGGGTTGATTAGAGATGACACAAACCCGGTATCAAGAGCAAGGAATCAGGCAGCTGCATCCGCTGGAGCGATTATATTAGCAGAGGCATTTGGCAGCGGTATGCAAACTGATGCTGCACAGTTCACTAAGTTGGCGGCTGAGCCTATTGAGGGTAGAGAGACAGGTAGCCAGCCTAAGGCTACAGATGCAGCGGACACCTCTACACCTGCTGATGTTCCCGAGTCATCATCCACCGCTGCAGCACCTAGACCACCAATTGCTCTGCCACGAGCCACTAAAGCCGGCCTAGTTACAATTTCTCATGAGTTTTTGGTTGATATGGCTAGGCGGCTAGCTAAGGCCAAAAAGCAGCAGGCACACACGACTCTACAGGTTAAAGTTCTGATGGAGCAGGTAAATCCTTGGGTGACGAAAGAGTTGGAGGAATTGTCCAGTTCTGTGCATGGGCGGTTGGATGCTTTCGAGAGACGAATGGATGAGTGCCTTGCGCAATTACATTGGCAAAATGGTATGCAGAACTAGGAGCACTCAGAGCCGAGGTGCGGGATTTGGCCTCACGACAAGTAGCTACAGTACCTCCACCGGTGCTTCTTGTGATCGATGATGAATTTGAAAAGAGCTACCATCGGTTTTTGATTTTATTACTGAGGAGCTGGTGGCACATGATAAAGGAAAAAGGCCTCGTGAGGAGGAAAGCTTTGAAGAATATGTTTCTCTGCTCCATCAGCAAAAACAAGAGCAGAGTGAGATGGAGAGAGCGCTGCATGTATCGAGAGAGGAGGCTCGACAGAGAGCCGAGACTGAGGCAGCAAGAGCTCGTGGAGAAGGGACAAGCTTCTTTGAATCTGAAAATGGACCGGGTCAAGTCGTTAATATTGGAGATAACATTGGAGGAGTATCTACACCCTCCACCGACCAGGTAGCTGACACCTAGGTTGCATAGGTATGTTCCCTATTTCCCTAGTTTTGTCTAATATATATGCATCGAGGACGACGCAAGCTTTTCTTGATAGGGGTGGGTAGGGATACCTGTGCATTTTTTTTGATGAACATAACCATAGGGTTTTTCTTTTCGGATATCTTTTTCCTCGGGTGTTCCTTATCTAGTAGAATCAGCACGTTTAGGGTTTTTTTTTTTTTTTTTGTGTTAGTTTGTGTCAGTTGGAAGAAAGTTAGGTGAACTTAAGGCAGTCAAGAGCTTACATTGTTGATTTTTGTTGAACTGAGAATTTGATACCCCTCCTAATTTTTTTTATGTGTATGTTAAAGTTGACGAGTATGATCTTTGTGAATCTTTGCATGACATTGAAACTGTGAACATGTTTACCATTGTATGGCTGTAACTGAACTAGAAGTTTGTAGAAGTGATGATGTTGACCTGTGCTATGTGTGAGTGAGGTTTAATAGCTAAATTCGGTTGTGTGTGTCAATCTAGAACTTGCCTGGTCAGTCGTACCGAGATAGAGGATAGAAAACTAGGAAAGGATCATAGGCCATTTTTGATTTGTGAGCCCACTTTAGCCTTAAAAGACCTACCAAAAGAGAATAAAAATCCCTTGAACCAAATGTTTGAGCTTATATCGATCTTTCTTTTTGTTTACACCAATTCACCTTCCTACTTTTATTAAGAATGAACTTGTTTTGGCCCTGGTCCCTCGGTGGACACTGTGAACCTCAACTCAGGCAAATCACCTAAGTTAAGAGTAGCTATTATAGGGGTGATTAAAAAGAGTAGGGAGGAATGAAAATTTGGGTAATGAAAAAGAAAAGAGCGGGTTCGGTATGCATAATGAAAATAAAAGAAAGAAATAAAAATTGTTGTCAAAGAGCAAGAAAAGAAAAGAAAAGAAAGATATGACATCAATGAATGCTTGAACAAAGAGAACCCACACCCGTAGTTGCCAATGCAAATAAAAGAAGAAGCAAGTAAAGGAAAAAGGGAGAAAATAGAAAAAAGGTTAAAAGTGGAGTCAAGAAGTATGTAGTGCCAAGGAGGGTTAAGCTACTAATCCCATATGTACCATATCCAAACCTGAGCCTATATTGCAAGCTTAGAAAGTCCTATAGTGATCTTGGTTACTTATTTGAAAATCAAGGTATTGAAAGTAAAGGCAAGCCTATGGTATTGCATGCACACAGTTAGAATTTCTTTGTGAGAGCGAGTGAATCTTACCTAGTCCCAAGAGAAATATATCTAAATAAGCATATACACATGTGTCAGTATGGGACTTCTTTGAGGTGAGAGCATTTGGTCAATAAAATCGTTTACAAATTGTCTGGGTCAGTGTTATAGATTTATGTGTGTGGTTGCAAGTGACAGTGTTTTTCCATGTTTTGATTCCCTTGTGTCATGGTCGGCCATTTTGCATATGCATCGTGATTTGAGTTGGTATAATGAGGAAGGGATTAGAAAATTCGATTTGATGAATAAATGTGACTGCCGTAAGTTTCCTAGAGTTCTTTCGATTGAAGCATCAAAGTAGTTTAGTTTAGTTTAGTTTAGTTTATTTTTGCCTGAGGACATGCAAAAGTTCTAAGTTGAGGGTTTTGATGTGCCATGTTTTACGGTACTTCCGACGCTTAAAATCAAGAAACTATGCACATTCCGGGTATGTTTATATAGGTATGAAGTGTTTTGTGTTTGATGTTGCAAGAAAATAGGTTCAGAAGTGAACTGAGCAAATTAATGCTAAAAAAAACTGAACATGTGACTTCCAGGAACTTCACGAGTTGTTGGCACTTAGCACGAGTCGTTGCTGAAGTCGTGGGAAAAGGTTGAGTTTAGAAATTGCAAGACTGATGCACTTGACCGGTTGAGGGAACGACTCGTTACATCTGGTAACGAGTCGTGAATTCAATCATGAAGACTGGGAGAGAAATTATTGAAGAAGTAACCAGTGGAGATGACAGAATACATAACGAGTCGTTAGTTGACTAAATGACTCATTGGCAAATCACTGGAACCAACCATAAGGTACACTGAAAATTTGAAGGAGTTAGACCACGAGGGGCCTAACGACTCATGCCCAGGCACAACGAGTCATTAGGTGGCCCGTTGCCACAACTGGGTTCGATGCTGAGAACGATTGATTTTAGAAAGGCATGACTCGTCAAAGGTCCTAACGAATCGTTACCAAGCCCGTGATCACTGACGACCTGGTTTTCAGTTTTAGTTAGGAAAAAGTTTTCTTGGAACTATAAATACACTGTTTAGGTTTATTTTCAATGGACAGTTTATTTTCACTACTTTTTCAGATAGATTTTGGTGTGGAATGATTATTCTTGGTTCAAGAAATAAGTTTTACAATTTTGTTCTTGAATTTGAGGATCAAAAGCAACATTGGAATTTATTCATCAAGTTTGGAGTTTTATTCAATTACTTAGTTTTCTTCTATGATAATTTGTAAGTTGCAATTATGATTTATTCAATATTTTGTGATTGTGATCATTCAAACATGAGTAGCTAAACCCATAACTAGGGTTGTGGGAACCAAGATGAATTAACACATATAGGTGAAACACTTAGTGATTCTTGAACGGGGTTTATTGCATGCATTATTTTTCCCTTCGTTTTTATTTATTCTTGATGGTTGCAAACGTTAGGACTTGCCTTATTCTTACTTACTGGACCAATGAGGTAGTGAATGGAAAAGGGATTAATAACAGAGATTCGAAGCTATCAACCCTCATTTAATAGCTTGAACTTTTCCGAGGATAGCTAATCCGATACTAAGGGTAAGGGTTAATTAAGCATACACCCATATAAGGACAAAGTTGCATGGTGATAATCATCTAGATAGGGGCCCAACCATTTAGGTGAATATAACTTACCAATATTGCATGTTAAACACCGAAATAGATCACTAGTATAAAAGTCTTGTGGTTATGAAGTATTGGAGAACACAATCCTAATCAACTCGTTAATTGAATACAAACCGAATTTGAATTAAGCATTTAGTAGTATTTACTCATATTTAGTAGTTTATTTCTTTCTCCCTTAGGAAATAAGTAATTCGGTAGTAACAGTCATTCACATTAACTCAAGTACTTTCCATATTCCCTGTGGGATCGACCCCAACCTCTAGTTGAGTTCTATATTTGACATTGTCCACTTTATATCTCAATTGTGAGGTGTAGTTTGGGCGACATCAGCAGTACTGCTGCAGTAGAACTTATTATGCCACGACAGACCGCTATAGCGAGAGGCCCAATCTAATGAGCAGGCTGATTGTCACCTGTGCAGAGTTAGTGTACTTGAAATGTTTATTGTACTTATGTATGATTTTTTGGACGAGTTTCATATTATTGTTTCCTTACTTATATTTTATTATGTAAGGTCGGCCGATGATGCCTACCAGTACTGTACTTTGTACTGACCCTACTCCTGTATTTTTTTTTTGAGTGCAAAATATGATCTAGGAAGCTCTTCTCGTCCCCACCTATAATAGTACTGAGTTCTTGAAAGGTGAGCGAGCTTGATGCCAGGCAGTCCCACTCCTTTGATAAAGATGTCTCTCGTTCAGACTCTTCAGCATTTTATTTTTTTTTAGTTTAAATATTCCTAGAATATAGTTAGACGTTGAAGTGCAATGACTTTTGAATCTTGGGAAGAATTTGCTATTTTTGGGTTAAGTTGGTTAACACAATTTTTGGATATTACAATTTATTTCATTTTATTATATTGTTATTTCTTCTTGTATGATTGATGAAGGGGTAGTTGTTGGGAATCATTGGTTCACCCATCGAGGGGATAGTGTGGGTGTCAATCACGGCCATTTGGCTCGTGACACAGTCCCTATAAATACACAAAAGCTTATTACTATTTTCATTCTATCACTTCAAGTCAGTTGCTCTGCTTTCCACCCCCACTCATCCTACTTCAATGTTAGTGATTTCTAATGTATCCCGTGGTTATTCTTTCATTGATTATGAGATTGTAATATCGATCCTTCTTCAAAATTCTAAAAATTCAAGGGTTTTTTTCGAAAGTTTTGAGTGAAGAAATTTGGGGTTTTCATCAATTGAGGTAAGCCCAAATTCCTACCTTTATGAATGGGTTTGCACTAGAGTTCTAAGGTTTCCACTAGTGAGATATTAATCGGAAGTCAGGAGTCCAAGTCTTATTAATTACATAAGATGGATTGAGGGGTGTGTTAACACCGAATTTTGACCTCCGTATGCCTCGTCTTAGTTGCTTATTGATAATGCATATTTAAAATTTTCTCTTTTATGTAATTGTTTAGTCTGCATTCATAATATTTTAATAATTAATTATCATAATTCTTAAATTTTGCATAATTATTTTAAATTATAATTCTGAAATGTTTATTTGCATTTAATTTCAAT
Organism: Datura wrightii; assembly: GCA_035772735.1. NCBI lineage: Eukaryota > Viridiplantae > Streptophyta > Magnoliopsida > Solanales > Solanaceae > Datura > Datura wrightii. The sequence continues at coordinate 54,295,204 of JASDFA010000023.1, forward strand.
TCATCAATTTTCTTATGTTATGTAATTATGTCATATATGGTATATTGTGTATTAACGTATGCATACATATTTTCAATTAAACGATGTTCATTTAAAAAAAATATAATTTACTTAGTATATAATTTATTTATATTTAATTTTATAATAATAATATTATATTATTTTATCATAAATTAATTTATTATATTAGATATTTATTAATTTATTTTCTACAAATGTAGTAAATTAAACTATTTATTAATTTATTTTACAAGTGTAGTGTTTTTATTAATTTAATAGAAGCTAATTCAATTTTCCTCCAATCTATTTAAATTCTAGCCACTTTCTATTTAATTTCATTCAATTTATTTAAAATCGGGCCACTTTCTATTCAATTTACGTCAATTATAGCCACTTTTGATCAAATCTGGCTATTCTTTAAATTCAAAATCAGCCAATTCAATTTAATTACCCGCGACCCAATAACCCATCTGGGTGATCCGAGATTTCGTGTATGTTTAGTCAATTTCCAGCTGCATTATTTTCTTATGTAAAGTCTTGCTCAATTGATTTAATTATGAATAATTGACTGATTTTCTCCTTCCTTAAATTTAGTACATATATCTATTTTAAGTAAATAATGATTTTATTATTATTATTATTATTATTATTATTATTATTATTATTTTGATATAATTGTGTTACTACTTAATTGATTTAATTGTGTTATTTGAGGAAAATATATTCTTTGATTGATTCTAGTGAATATTTCCTCCCTTATATCCTCTAATTAACTCTATTCCTTTAGCTATATAAGAAGCATGCTCTTCTATCTTCTTTTTTTTTGGGGGTGGGGGGGTGGGGTGGGGGGTGGGTGGGTGGGTAATTCTTTAAACAATGTTCATTCAAACCTAACATGCTCTCTACCAATATAACTTTGCCCTCTCTAGCCATACAATAAAAAATTGATTTTCATATTAGCATTAGAATAACTCTCCTTTAGCAAAAAATTCTATCCTTCTAGCATTGCTTTAAAATAGAGATTTTTTTTAGAGTTCTCTTTAATCTCCTTTGATCGGTTAGTATACTTCCTATGCTATATTCTTATAATAGCATACTTAAATCAGTTGCATGTATTTTATCATTTTTTTTTACGGATTTCTCTGAATTTGGATATGTGATGTGTTTTAACTTTAAAATGTGATTCCCTTAAATCTAGAATACACATATATTTGTATATGATTGTTGTGTTTGTTCACCTGTTTAAGCAGGATTCCTTTAGGGAAAAACAATACCGAGGAGCCTCTTTGGGTTTGAGTCTAAAAGAGACGAGTTACTGTTTTGCAATTAGTTTTAAGTTTAATGTTATGTATTTTTATGAAGTTTTAATTTATTTATTCTTTCGGTTGTAATATTGTAACAAACTCTTAATAGTAAAAGGGGATGTCTAAAGAGCCTAGGGGAATTATGTGTTATTTGCTCTGATTTTTCTTTCTTCTAATCTTTTTCAAACCCGTTCATTTTTTTTACAAAAAGAATCGCTTCGTTATATTTTTATTAAAGTTATCGTCTATTCTTTTTTTTTTTTTTTAAAAAAAAGAGGTAATTTATCTTATATATATGAATACTATCCCTTAACATATAGTTAATGGGAAAGTAAAAAAAAATTACGAGGTCTAATTCCGAACTTTTAAATTAAGCCGACCCTTGTCCCTTAAAAGCAACATCAACCCAAGTTTTCAAAAGTGATTATATATATATTTATGTGTAAATATTTATTTGTTCATATTCCAAAGATTCAAATCATTATTATAACTTTAAAATATATATTACTTTATTTTTAATACCGACCTCCAATTAACTTGTTGCTAAGGTTGAAGGTCACGATTCATAATATCGTGTGGCCATCCCTATAAAGCAACAAACGTTCTTTTAGGTTTTCAACTCTTTCAAGCTTATCAAATATGAAAAGAATGTGTTCTAAATTATCACAAAAGTATTAATGAATTAGTTCTTTTTTTAATTATTATTTGGGTTAATTTAGTTTTATATATTGTGAGTTAGTAAATAGAGTATTGTTTGTGGTATTTCCTTTATCTTTTCAAATTTGTTTTTCTTTGCTTGGCTGAATAATTTAGATCCTTTAATTAATAATGTCTTTGCCCTTCTTATTGATCCCGTATTTAATAAATAAATTGATTTGTCTTAAGCACTTAGTATTACGTTTAAAAAATAAGTTTAAAATACATAACTTCTTACTTTTGAACAAAAGTATTTTATGTTTAGTAAATAAGTTTGTTGAAATTGTTTGTTATTTAAATTTTATATTAAATTAGGGTATTAATTTATGTTGAGATATTCATTTGTTTTAAAACAAATTTTATAAGTCTAATTGGAAAATATTTTTATTATTTTGTCACATAGTTTCCGCATTAATTTAATAAATGACTTAATTTTCTGTTTAATTTATTTATGTTGTGATTTAATTGTCTTGTATACTGAATATTTTATAGTATTTGTTATTTTGATAATTTTGCATTATCTTATCATTTAAATTGCATATTAATAATGAATTAGTTTAATTTTGCTAGAGTATTTATTTTTGCTGAAATAAATTTGCTCGATAAAATTTCAGCTTTATCTTATCATTTAGTTTCCGCACTAACTTGAAAAGTGTTAAATTTTGTTTAACTTATTTACTCATTTTAATATTATATGAACTTATTTTTCTAATCACTTAGTCAATTAATTAGTCCTTATTTGATAACTTAGTTTTCCTCCATAAAATGAATCCGGAAGGGATCCACAATTGTGGACCTCGAAAGGTGCCTAACACCTTTCTTTTGAGGTGACTTGAACCCTTACCCGACTCTGGTGACCTAGGCTAGTATAATAGACCCTTAGGTTAATATGGTGCTCGAACGCACCTCAAATCGTTAGGTGGCGACTCTCTTCAATTTAATAACTCTTAAGAGTTGTCCATGTTGTATCCCGCTTTCCGCGAGGAAAATGGGGCGTGACAGCATGGCGATTTCACTGGGGTATATTTAGGTTCTAGCCAATACGTGTTCGTGTTATGTGGGTATTTTGTGTTTGGTTTGCGTGCTTATTTGTTTGTTTTACTTACAAAATTTGTTTGTTTAACTTTTAGTTAAGGTTAAAATTGTCTTTTTCCTTCACATCCATTTTGTGGTATATTTTATTTCCATGCCCCAATGTTTTCCTTTTGTTGTTTTGTTGTTTTATTTGAAATATTTTCTTAGTGTGATTAATTTCTTTCTTTTTTTGTTATTTATTTTTATGATCTATTTTTATGATGAATCTCTTATTCTTTAATCTTGTCTTCCCTTGAATATTTCACACTCACACACTTGATAACGGTTGCGTGGTCTCACGGTCGTTCACTATTAAAACACCCCTGAGGATTGCCTTATGATTTGGGCAATCAGCGGTACATCGACGATCATGAGCTTCCTCACTCTCAAGTTGTCCGCTTGAGGGAACCGTGTCTAAACTCATTCTTATTCTCAGATCTTGACCGTGTATGCCTTTGCTAAGGTTTACGCATCATCTCCAACCTAGACAATTGCGACGTCCAAGGCACGTCAAGAATTTAGTGAACTTACCTTATGTCCCAAGTCTTTTTACAATCCCGAAAAGAATGCCTTCTTTATTTATGTGAATTTTGAGTGCATATGTCTAAGTTAATTTGTTTCTTTCTATGTAAACTCTTTTCCTTATTTCCTCTATTTGCTTTCTTATTTAAATTATTCCCCCTTATTCCCTTTATTTGTTTCCTTATTTAGATTATCTAATACATGTTTAATCTCCTTTCTTATCTCCCTGTATGTTTCTTGACTAATGTTATTATTTAACGTTAATCCCTTCCAACTCTTTCTTTATGTGAAATCACGTATAATGTGTTTATTTATTTTTTATTGCTTTATTAAATTTTTATTGCTCTTCCTAACTTTTATTGTCTTACCCTTTTTTTATTATGTGCTAATTATTATTGCTTAGACTTGTCATTCCGTTCTACTTTCCCCACTTGGAAATCTCTCACTATCACACACTGTACACGTGAGTCGTGCTTTGCATTTCTCCAAAATTCGTTTTAAAAAAACTCATTAGAAAGTAGGCATATACGTGGGGTGAATGGATAGTTTTACTACCATGTGACCACGTGCCTTCTCGCATAAGAATCTTTAATTTTGTGTCCATCTTACTCTTAGAAATATATGTTAAATCATGCATGCATTATCCCTAAGAGGTTTCAGTATCCTTGGTATCTTGAGATCATTAGTTTGACTTTGCCCAAAGTCCAAAGAGATTTACAATCTCGAAAAGGACATTATCATGCTTATTTGCATTTTTTGAGAGGCAAATACGTCTAAATATGTGGACTATTTGTTCCTTAGGAAGAAAAGACAAAACTAACTTTTTTATAATGCCGGTTGTAATGAACTAATTTCATGTCGTTTAAGCTATGATTAAACCGAAAGACGAAGGAGCATTTTACTTAAATTATAGTTTCATTTCTCTTGTAATTTTTTCTTGTAATATTTCATTTTGAAAAATTAAAGAAAAAATTATTCATGTTGGATATTTTAGCGAGAGCAAATAGAATGATAAATTATGGCATATTTGTCTCTCAAAATCCGTTAGGCCTACCTCTGGCACAAAGAGGTCACAATACATTAGGACGCACGAATTATTTGTTACATGTTAATTTGAGATATAGTTGTGTAATTGTTTCTTATTTTATTTCTCTTCGTCCGTTGATTCCTAATCTTTATATAATTCTAAAATCATCTCATGTTCACACTCTCTCAGTCTCATATTCCATATAACCCACACTTTTAAGCCTAAAGCATACAATCCTGTAACCTTGCCCAAATTTTCTTTCATCAATGTTGATTTATGTGTCTTCCAAAATAGCCTCTTTAGGATTCATAATTTATTTGTTCAAATTAAATCCTATAATATGCATTAGTTTACCCTTTTGCCACTAAGGTTTCGATATTCTCTTAAAGCTCTCACAATTTCGATTCATTTTTTTAATAAGCATAAATCGCTATCTTTATTTAGCATTATGTGTCGCCTTTCGCTTAAATATCAAAATCTGATTGTCCGGCATAAGTCGACTTTGCTCATTCCATCGACTTGCTAAATCCTTTAGCAGTATCACCATCTACTTATTCAAATCTTAACTCTCTAATAGTCGTTAATATAATTCGTCTAAAATTGCGAGTTTTGTCACCCTCATCCGCATGATGCCATAAATTTTTGTTGTGTCAAAGTTTAAATTTACTTATCTTGCTTGAAACTCTTTAACAAGATCGTTATTTTGATGTAATTATTAATACTTTCTATTTTTGTATGCTAACCGGATGTTTGCTTTTGATATGGTTATTTTTCTTAAAGGTTGTCAAATATTTGAACATCAACTCAGCGAGAATCTGCAATTCTGACAAAATGTCCAACATCCCAAACAATTCTACTTTTATTCCTGACACAAACTTTGGTTCTCTCCCGACACAAAGTCTCTTCTCGACAGTATCTCTCCGTCCAACCCCATCTCTTACACTTCCTCAACAAATTCCTTCATCGCATACCCATTTTGGCCCTTTGCAAGACATGACAATATTCGAAAGGGAGATCATCACACTATGGAGAGATTTCAATAACTTGAAAAAGATTTTGGATGAGAAGCTACGCTCGAAAAATATTTCAGATTTAAGGTATAAGAAGTTGTTCCTACACCCAAGTGTTAATTACCACTGGGATACAAGATCCCAAAATTCAACACCTTCGATGGGCATGGAGACCCAATCGAACATCTGAAGGACTATTGCGGTAGATTAGTCGGAATTGGACATGATGAAGCTCTCCTAATGAGATTATTTATGCAGAGCCTGTCAGGAATGGCATTAAGTTGGTATGTCAAACAAGATTTCAACAAATGGCATACTTGGGAAGATATGACTCTAGATTTTGTAGAGCAGTACAAATTTAACACCAAGGATGAACCGACATTTCTAGATTTACTTGAGATAAGGAAAATGATTCACGAATCTTTTGAGGAATACGTGACTCGATGGCGGAGGGAAGCTTCTAAGATCCATCACTCACTATCTGAAGAAGAATTAATCCAATATTTCATCAAGTCACTAGACGGTATATACCGCAAATACTTATATTTCACAATCATTCATAGCTTCGCAAGTCTAATTTGGATTGAGAATGAATTGGAATATGACATTCGAACAGGGAAAATTATTGATATTTCCACAAGTTTTCAAGCACAAGAAAGTCCTCCGAATAAAAGAAAAAAGGATATCTCAATCGCTATTTCTCCACCACAACACCATCAGGATGTACAACAAGTGTGTACCATCTTAGACTCTGGTAATGAGCAGAGCTCTCAACATCAAATTTATCAGATATCACCTGATTCTGACCAACCTAATTTTCAAAACCAGGCTCATCTAGTACAATCCAATTTTGTGAAGTCTCGTACATTTACTCCTCTAGCTGAATCTTTGGCAGGCATATTTGAAAGGTTGAAGACCTAAGGAGTTTTGAAACCGAGGAGAGGGTAGATTCCTAAATACCCATCTTCAAATTTTGATCCATCCAAGAGCTGCACATACCATTCGAATATTCAAGGACACAATATCGAAGAATGTACAACTTTGAAATACAAGATTCAGGATTTGGTTGAGAAGAGGAAGATAATATTACATCAAAGACCGATGAATTACAACCTCCTTGCTTTAGGAGTAATCGTTATCGAAGGTGATCCAATAAAAATAGTTCCAAGACATTTGACAAGAAAGCGCAAAAGGAACTGATGAAGACGAGACCATCATAAGCAAAGCGCTTTCGTTCACCCTTCGTCCACTCTATAGTTTTCCCATTTCATTCATTTTCTTTGTACTCTGAACTACGTCTGACCTGATTCCTTTTGGATACGTAGGTAGCCCACTTTTGGGTTCGGTCTCAATCAAATAAAATTTTCTTTCTCCTCGTATCCCAATCAAATATCTTCCTCACATCCAAATATGAAATCTTTGGCAATTTCATTCGACTCTTAAAAGGCAAATGTAGATTCAAAAACTGAATTTTGATGTTCAAATATATGACAGCCATTCCTTTTGAACTGATAAATTTGTTTGAAGTGAAGCAGGAATACAAAGCCCTTAAGTCAAACTGGGGGCAGAATTTTTAAGGGAACCTCAAAAATTCCACAAGCAGGAAACAAGGAGATTTATGAAAGCACTTTGCATTCTAAACTGGGGAATAAATTTTTGAGAATTCCTCAAAAATTTCATCAAAATGCAAAGTCTATAGAGGATCAAAACAATGACAAGGAACAAAGGGCATACAAAGGTACGCATTAACCTTGCCTTTAAAACTCACATTTTTTCTTTGAGTATAGGCACACCCAATCAAGAAATATTCTCGTGGTCGAGAAGAAACTATTCCTTTCTCTCCCAAACGAAGGCTGGACTATTCAACTCTTGGATCATTTGTTATTTGGCATATGTTGCGCTACTTTCAAGTTATCATTACGCCTCTAAATTCAAACTTTATCGTGACCCTAATCTGCTATTATCAAGATATTACTGTGCCTTTGGATTCAAGATATTGTGCCACAGGTCAAGCAACCATTTCTAAGTGGTTATCATGCTACTGTTAATCGAGCCTATATTTTGCTACTTTCAACCTAATTTCTAAGTTATTATGCCATGCCATTGTTGTATTATTTATTAGGCCCTTTATGATATTATTCAAGCTATTATTGCGTCACTAATATGCTATCTTCGAGCCACTATTTCACAGTTCCCCAGGCTATATATTTGCTCCTATCAAGCTACAATTATGTTGGTATTATTATCGTACTACTTCAAGCTATCATTGTGTTGCTTCTGAGCTACTACGTTGCTATTATTATTGTATTACTTCAAGCTACCACTATGCTACTCGGAGACACTATTATACTATTATTATCGTGCTACTTCAAGCTATTGTTGTGTCGCCGGCAAGCTACCATTGTTATTATGCTGCTTCAAGCTGCGTTTGTGCTACTGTTGTTATGCTACTTTTGAAATACTACTATGCTACTCCAATGCCACTATTTTATTACTTCAAATTGCTATTATATTCGAACTACTATTAAGACATTATCGTGCTACCTGCCATGCTATTGTGAATTGAGCTACTATGATCTAAGCCACTGAGATTATGCTACTGTCATTGGGTCAGCCCGCCCTAAAAATGGACAATTGGGTCAGTCCGTCCTAAAAATGGACAATTGGGCTAATCCGCCTTAAAAATGGATAATGCGGTCATTCCGCCCTAAAATAGGATATTCCGCCCTAAAAGGGGACACTGGGTTAGTCCACCCTAAAATAGGACAATTGGGCTCGTCCGCCCTAAAAAGGGACACTGGGTTAGTCCACCCTAAAAGAGGACAATTGAGATTGTCCTCCCTAAAAATGGACATCTTGGGTTCGTTCGCCCTATAAATGGACAATCAAAATCGAGTATTATATTTGATCCCTATAATTATTATTTGCCCTATGATTTATAGTTTTGAGCCCGCAACAATTTTAAGCCCTACAATTTACATTTTGAGCCTTGTGATTTACATTTCGAGCCCATTATTTGTATTTGAGCCCCTTAGTTCTAAATAAGATGATTGGGTTTATCCACCCTAAAATGGGATACATCAATGCTAAATAGTTTTATATGTGTATTCGAGCACTAATAAGCTTGTTTGAGTTTTGCAGGTATTCGCTTTGGAAAATCGAAACTGGGGCAGATTTTCTGAGGTTCCTCAGAAAATTATATATTTTTCCCTTGTCGCTATTTCTTCTGATGTTGCTTTAATATTATTTCATATCTTATACATATTAACCATTTTTATCTAATAGTGTTAAAGTATGCAGGTGCAAATGCAACACTGGTCAAAAGAAAAGTAGTATTCGCTTTCACCCCGCTTTTTAACCTTCTGTCGTCAATTCGCAAGATGATATTTAAAATTTTCAATTTTCATCTCTCATCTCCTATTCTTATCACCTCGTCTAATTTCCGTCTTTATTCCAGCCTTGTTCTATAAATTTCTTTTAGGGATTTCGTTCGTCCCTAAATCTAGAACTACACACGACCTGATTCTCGTGAAACCCAAGATATGTAGGCGACTTGATACTGAAGTCTCGGCCGCAATATCTTCATAATTCCATCTTCTTTCATTCGACCACATCGAAAATATTTCTTTCGGTCGGACAAAATTGGCTACTAGGTCAACGTTCTTTGCTCGACAACTCATCCTTCATTACCGAGCAAAGAGGGGCAGTTGTTGGCACCCAATTTTGATCTCCCTACGCCTCATCTTAGCTGCTTATTGATAATGCATATTTAAAATTTCCTATTTTACGTAATTGTTTAGTCTGAATTCATAATATTTTAATAATTAATTATCATAATTCTTAAATTTTGCATAATTATTTTAAATTATAATTCTGAAATGTTTATTTTTATTTGCAGTTAATTTCAATTCATCAATTTTCTTATGTTATGTAATTGGGTCATATATGGTATATTGTGTATTAACGTATGCATACATATTTTCAATTAAACGATGTTCATTTAAAAAAAATAATATAATTTACTTAGTATATAATTTATTTATATTTAATTTTATAATAATAATATTATATTATTTTATCATAAATTAATTTATTATATTAGCTATTTATTAATTTATTTTCTACAAATGTAGTAAATTAAACTATTTATTAATTTATTTTACAAGTGTAGCGTTTTTATTAATTTAATAGCAGCTAATTCAATTTTCCTCCAATCTATTTAAATTCTAGCCACTTTCTATTCAATTTCATTCAATTTATTTAAAATCGGGCCACTTTCTATTAATTTACGTCAATTATAGCTACTTTTGATCAAATCTGGCTATTCTTTAAATTTAAAATCAGCCAATTCAATTTAATTACCCGCGACCCAATAACCCATCTGGGTGATCCGAGATTTCGTGTATGTTTAGTCAATTTCCAGCTGCATTATTTTCTTATGTAAAGTCTTGCTCAATTGATTTAATTATGAATAATTGACTGATTTTCTCCTTCCTTAAATTTAGTACATATATCTATTTTAAGTAAATTATTATTATTATTATTATTATTATTATTATTATTATTATTATTATTATTATTATTATTATTATTATTATTATTATTATTATTATTATTATTATAATATAATTGTGTTACTACTTAATTGATTTAATTGTATTATTTGAGGAAAATATATTCCTTGATTGATTCTAGTGAATATTTCCTCCCTTATATCCTCTAATTAACTCTATTCCTCTAGCTATATAAGAAGCATGCTCTGAATTTGGATATGTGATGTGTTTTAGCTTTAAAATGTGATTCCCTTAAATCTAGAATACACATATATTTGTATATGGTTGTTGTGTTTGTTCACTTGTTTAAGCAGGATTCCTTTTGGAAAAAATAATACTGAGCAGCCGCTTTGGGTTTGAGTCTAAAATAGACGAGTTACTGTTTTGCAATTAGTTTTAAGTTTAATGTTATGTATTTTTATGTATTTAATTTATTTATTCTTTTGATTGTAATATTGTAACAAACTCTTAATAGTAAAAGGGGATGTCTAAAGAGCGTAGGGGAATTATGTGTTATTTGCTCTGATTTTTCTTTCTTCTAATCTTTTTCAAACCCGTTCATTTTTTTTTACAAAAAGAATCGCTTCATTATATTTTTATTAAAGTTATCGTCTATTCTTTTTTTTTAAAAAAAAGAGGTAATTTATCTTATATATATGAATACTATCCCTTAACATATAGTTAATGGGAAGGTAAAAAGGAATTATGAGGTCTAATTCCGAACTTTTAAATTAAGCCAACCCTTATCCCCTAGAAGCAACATCAACCCAAGTTTTCAAAAGTGATTATATGTATTTATGTGTAAATATTTATTTTCTCATATTCCAAAGATTCAAATCATTATTAAAACTTTAAAATATATATTATTTTATTTTTAATACCGACCTCCAATTAACTTGTTGCTAAGGTTGAAGGTCACGATTCATAATATCATGTGGTCATCCCTATAAAGCAACAAACATTCTTTTAGGTTTTCAACTCTTTCAAGATTATCAAATATGAAAAAAATGTGTTCTAAATTATCACAAAAGTATTAATAAATTATAGTTTTTTTTTTAATTTTTATTTGGGGTAATTTAGTTTTATATATTGTGAGTTAGTAAATAGAGTATTGTTTGTGGTATTTCCTTTATCTTTTCAAATTTGTTTTTCTTTGCTTGTCTGAATAATTTAGATCCTTTAATTAATAATGTCTTTGCACTTCTTATTGATCCCCTGTTTAATAAATAAATCGATTTGTCTTAAGCACTTAGTATCACGTTTAAAAAATAAGTTTAAAATACATAACTTCTTACTTTTGAACAAAAGTATTTTATGTTTAGTAAATAAGTTTGTTGAAATTGTTTGTTATTTAAATTTTATATTAAATTAGCGTATTAATTTATGTTGAGATATTCATTTGTTTTAAAACAAATTTTATAAGTCTAATTGAAAAATATTTTTATTATTTTGTCACATAGTTTCCGCATTAATTTAATAAATGACTTAATTTTCTGTTTAATTTATTTATGTTGTGATTTAATTGTCTTGTATGCTGAATATTTTGTAGTATTTGTTATTTTGATAATTTTGCATTATTTTATCATTTAAATTGCACATTAATCATGAATTAATTTAATTTTTCTTGAGTATTTATTTTTGTTGAAATAAATTTGCTCGATAAAATTTCAGCTTTATCTTATCATTTAGTTTCCGCACTAATTTGAAAAGTGTTAAATTTTGTTTAACTTATTTACTCATTTTAATATTATATGAACTTGTTTTTCTAATCACTTAGTCAATCAATTAGTCTTTATTCGACAACTTAGTTTTCCCCACATAAAATGAATCCGAAAGGGACCCACAGTTGTGGACCTCGAAAGGTGCCTAACACCTTCCCTTCGAGGTGACTTGAACCCTTACCCGACTCTGATAAACTAGGCTAGTATAACAGACCCTTAGGTTAATACGGTGCCCTAACGCAACTCAAATTGTTAGGTGGCGACTCTCTTCAATTTAATAACTCTTAAGAGTTGTCACATGTTGTATCCCGTTTTCCGCGAGGAAAATGAAACGCGACAGGTTGTTTTAGATGTTGTGGTGTTTTGGGAGTTATTAGCTGGCCTCGTAGGAGGCTTATGTGACATTTTCTGTAAGAAGAAAGGACGGATGTGGAGAAATACCATTGTTGGAGGGCTTTGGAGGTCAATGCTCATTGGGTGTTCGATTAATTGTCTAAATGGCTTGGGCTTAATGTACATGTTGCTAATATTAGTTTCCACTATTATGCTCTTGTAGATTAGGCCTTAAAGGAGAATTGGTTCATTGTAATCTATGATATATTAAAAGCATGAAGGTATCTAGAAATATTGATTAAATTTTTTGTCTTTCATCAAAAAATTTTATAATAGATAAAAATGTTATTTATTATTTTTTTTAAATTATTATTTAATTATATTATTAATATTTTTAAATAATATAAAATTATAACTATGTTATAAACCTAAAAAGATTTCCTGCAAAAAAAAAAAAAAACTTACGTTAATAACCCTAAAAATATCCAACTAAAAAACTTTCCTAAAAATAATTTTCGCTCCTATAAATATTTTTCCTAGAATTTTTTTAGAAAAAGAAGAATTCTCCTAAATAATTTTCCTTGCACGAATAAGTACCATAAAAAGTTTTCCTCCTCCTAAAAAAATTTTTCTTTCGTTTCAATAGTGGTGTTCTAATATTATCACACTTTCAAATTCTTTTTGATTTATGAAAATGTTGTCCTGAGATTCTCACACTTTCAAATCCTTTTTGGTTTATGAATGCTTCCACTTTGATAAAAGAATTTATAATTGCATAGTTTTATTCATCCAAATCTTCTTCATCAATAACTTTGTCTAGTCTAAACTCTATCTTTTTTGTTTCATCTTGTGAATTTGAAGAAGACAGTAATTTATCTTTCTTTTTCATGATGTGGATTTAAAGAAGAAAATAATCTATCCTTTTTGTTTTATGTTGTGGATTTAAAAAGACAATAATCTATCTTATTTTATTTCATATTGTGGATTTGAAGAAAACAATAATCTATCTTTTTTATTTCATGTTGTGAATTAAAAAAGACAATATCTATTTTTTTGGTTTCATGTTGTGGATTTAGAAGACAACAATAATTGTTATTCCAGCTCAAATTTCAAAATAATTGAACTTAGATTATCTCCTTTAGTTGAGTCTAATATTTATATTATGTTATCTCCTTTAATTGAGTCTAATATTGATATTATGTAATTTAAAATATGTTTTATTTGTAACTGACATTCTTTATCTACTCATATATTCACAAGTTCACCAGTTTCATCTATTCAGGTGAGGAATCTTCTAATCTCATAAAATAATATTTTTACAAAATTATAATTTTTCTTCTATACTTTAAGTGCAGAATTCTTGTAAAATGGTGTAACTACTATGTCAATTTAAGTTGTTTATCTTCAAAATAATTTTAATATAAAAGAGTTAGAGATTTTTATCAATTATATCAATCTAGATAAATATGATTGACATATTGGTTAAGATAAATATGTAATTAGTAGTTATAATATTTTATAAGTATTAAGAGTTATAACATGCTAAACAAAGTTCATAATTCACTTCAAATAGTAATTCATTAAACTAAGTCAACTACTATTTGTTAATAATCTTTTATATATATATATATATATATATATATATATATATATATATATATATATATTTTACTAATTAACACGATATACACGTGCAAAAACACATACTATAAATTAGATATGTAACACCATACCCTCTTGTTTTCCCTCTATGGCAGGACTTATTCAAATATTATCTTCTATGAGTCCATGAAATTCCTAACTAAATGTTATAAGTTTTCCATGCTATATTCTCTCCATGACTTATATACTTTCTTAGTTGATGCTTCTATTAATACATCTTCTTATTGTGTTCATAATCCCTCTTGTGGAGATGTCTATTAACATGAATGCTAAAACAGAATACTTTTCAAATGCTATGATTGATCATGTGCAAAGTACTAGTTGTTAAATATAATAACCCAATTAGGTAGGGGTCGAATCCCATAGGAAATATCACAAGAAATTATTCGAACGTGAGTATTCAACCAGTAGTTAGTATTTCAAATGGAGGTTTGCAATAAAAAGAAGTAATTTAAACTATGATATTTGTGAACTTGTTGATTGTGATCAATATATGTGAATAAATTAGGACTGTGTTCCCCGTGATTTCATAATGTAGTAGGTTTATTTTATTAGTGATCTATCCCAATTAATTTCATGCAAAACTAACAATTAATTTTATCTAACGTCACTTGACCTACATAGATGAATGTCACACTAAATCCTCTCAGACTTTAGGTGTTTATCTTTTGCCCTCGTAATTAGTTTTGGACTGGCTATACTCGGTTAGAGCTCAATTCAATTAGATAAGATTTGGTAGCCTCAAATTTCCATCGTTATTCTCTTTTTTCTAACTTCAACCTATTTGGTCAAACAAATTTATGATACATGTGAGTCTTAACATTTGTAACCACTAAAAACAAATTAAAAACGAAGAAAATAATAATACAATTATATTCACGGTTCAAGAATTAATATTTTATTTTACCTACTTCCGTTAATCCATCATGATTTTCACAGCCCTAGGTATATAATTTAGCTACTCATGCTTGAAGAAACAATGACAAAATATAAATAAGAAGTCATAATGATTACTTATAATAAGATGAAATTATTTGACAAATCTTAAAAAGTTAAATAGATACACAAGAACTTGATATTTTTCATTAAATAATAATATGCATTAATCAACATATTATGCTTGAATCCTTAATAAAAACGTCCTGTGGTATTTATAGTAGTAGAATTAGTTTGTCTCCCTCATGCTTTGACTAGGGTTGAATTTTGCATAGACTTGCCGGATTACACGAGTTGCGCGACGCGAGGCTCATCGCGATAACACTGTTCTGCGCGCAAGGCTAGGTGTAGAGTTTTAGCTCCGCAACACGGAGCCTGGTGCTGACCTTCTACCAGATTCTCACTCCTTTGAAGTTCAGCCAAGTATGTGCCCCGGAGCTCATTGCTGAGGTACGGTTCCGCAGTGCCAACCTCCAGTTTGGTCCAAAAACTTCTCCCTTTTGAGTCCCAGATTGTCGACACTTGCTTTTAATGTGAAACTAGCCAAATCTTAGCACTTTTCATCCTGAAAATATCTAATCATGTATGTTAGCATTTTTTTCATAAATAACGCAATATTTATTCTCAAAACAAAGCTAAGTATGCGCAAAATACGATAATTATGTGTGTAAACACGCTCAACATCACCACCCAACACTTAAACTATTGTTCATCCTCGAACAGTCTACTACTCCCTACTAAAGATTCAAACACAAAATTCACTTCACAAACAGGTCTATTTACACTCAATTCCATTAGACAAGTTAATCATGCTCAACAGCTTACTCAATATGCATGTAAATCATCACATGTAAAGTTCATATGTTGAAACCACTTAACCTCTAGAACTAACTCAACAAGATAGATTTGGACTAGCATGAACATGTATAATCTAACAATCAAAGATGCACCAAAATCTAACTATTTTATGCCCTTACCATTTAGAGAGATGGCATTTCACTCACATCATGAATCACATAGTTACTTCGGGAGGGGGGGGGGAATATAAAAATATCACTCACTCTCTCAATGAACTTCTCATGCATGTAAATTGACGACCCATAGGCTTGCCCTTGTTCTAAATACTCCACTAATACAAGACATCAAATCTAGAATCAATTAGGACTTTAATTGGTTGTAATATTGGCAAAGGGACATGTAGAGATTATTTGACCAGAATAGTGACTATTCTCCCTAAACACTTTAGTACTTCACAACTCTTTCAATTTTAGCACAATTCTTGATCTACTAGTTTTACTCCTTATGCCTCCTCTTTATTGAAATTTTTCCAACTTGGGTGACTAGTAGAGAATTCTTGACACTATTTATTCTCTTTAGCTCATTCAACTTTTTTCTTTGCTTTTCATTCTCTTTTTTTTTTCTTTCCCTACTAGCATTAACGGTTTTGTTCTCACATTTTTCACCATTTACCTTTTCTTCTAACTTCCACTTTATCCTCCCCTTTTGCTTCACTTGTACTCCTTTTATTACAAAATTTTTTTAATTTAATGTGACCTAGGAGTCATTTGGATCAAACAAAGATCAATAGAATAAAAGGGATTCATCTTTTAACGTGGCCATCAAAAGAATAGACTTAGACTCAAAATAGCTAATTAAGAAGATTACATTCAGCGCAGGTAATAGCAGGATAAAAATAAGCTAACAAAGAAATTTATATATCACTTTCTAGATTTAATAACTTCATTTCGCTTAGCACACACACCAGGCAAGTTCTAGACATCATTATGCAAGTATAGAATATATACAAAAAGTCTTACACGCACATGACACAAATGGTTCAATAATGGTGATAAAGATTATATAAACACACATATACATATTGAATGTCTCACATTATTAGGCCTATTTTTCAAATATAGGAGTCAAGTCCAAGAGCCTAAGTGTCTCTACCTTTCTATACAGTGAACTATTATGAATTCTTAATATTTTCTTAAGTGAAGCACCTAGCATTCGGAAGGTTTCAAGTTCTTATTCTCATATCAAAGACTAATTTTTTCTTAAGACAGTTGTCATCCATCCATCATTGGAAAAAGTAAAGACTATCACTAACTGACTCAATCCTAAAAAAAATCTAGTTAGTTCTAAGGGACCATCCACCGAAAAAGTACCAAAAATAAAAATTAGAGGACCAAATAAAAACATATCAAACTAATATAACAACAACACAAGTCATAGGATTTAACAAATCACAAAATAAGAGCACCATACTAAGTTATGACACTTTTAGCAAGCATGGGCAATTAACTACCTCCACCCCACACTTAAGACTTAGCATTGTCCCAGTACTTAAACAGTAAAGTGGAAGTAAAGGGTGAATGAATGAACCTCCTAGTCCTACTCCTCCTCATTTGTGGGGGAATAAGCTGGATCTCCCATCTCTGAATCCTCTCCCTCATCATCATCTGAATCCAAGTCTAAGTCGACATAAGCCTGCTCATCATCTGTGGGCTTATCATCATCGAGGGGCTCCTCGAATATCATACCAACCCTGCACGGGGATCGAAAGTGCTTACTCAATGGATAATCTGCATTCAACTGTTGCAGCTGCTCCTCATTGACTCCGCTCATCCTAAGTTGGAGCATTTGCCTCTCATATAGATGGCACAACACATTGTCAAATTCGAGCATTTTGCGCGGCAATAAACAACACTAGACCGTACTGACCCTCGGGCTCCTTTGTATTTGTTATGTATAGCCCCTTTGGATCACATATAGGTCTACAGTCAGCATCCTCCTCCTCAATCTGTTGACCCCTTAGAAATTGGGTCAAAAGACAAACATCTGCCCCTTTTTGATCTTTGCCCTTCTCAACACATTCCTCAAGATTACCCCCATATTGGCTAGCATCCCAGTCATCAATTCATATACCAGACATACTCTCTCCTGTATAACATATGTCAAAAGCTTCATTGGAATAAAACAGTAGCACATAATCTTGAGCCATATTCTGGCTTCTCTGCTCATATGTGTATTTGGAAAAGTCATGTGGAATTCATATTGCTGGTGACGGGTCCATCTAATAATAGAATTTGAACCACTGAGAGTTTGTTGTATATCCCTGTATGGGGCCTTTAAAAGTAAGTCAGGCATTGGCTAAGGGTCCATATGTGGCGTGCCAAGCAATTAGTTCAATGCGGAGGAAGTGAAGTTCACAACTTGCCCCCGAATTTTCACTTGATTACTCCTTTATTTTGGCTCCTAATTAGTCAAAAATTATCTAACCATGTTAAAATTACATTCACCAAGATCATTGAAAACAAATTCTAGTCTAAGAGCTTGCAACCTTTGCACAGTATGAGGGAATTTAAATGTTAAGCTATCTCTATCAATTCTCATTTCATGCGCATACTAGGACTCCTTATGGTACTTAAACCATTTCTTACATTCTTTCTCTATAATCTAGCGAAGTCTAAATTTCCTAGCCGGTGGTAGCACTATGGCAGCCTCGGCTTGGTCTTGAGAGCTTTCCCCCGCTCTAGACCTTTTGTTTCCTTTCCTTTACTTGATTTTGAGGCCATGTATAATTGATTTTGTGGGAAAGGTTAGGATTTTGGAGTTTGGTGGAATGATGGGTGGAAGAATTGGAAGATTTTTGTTGAGAAGATGAAGTTTTCAGAACTTTTTAGGAGAAGACTAGGGGTGTGTGGCGTGGCTCTTGTGAAGAATGGGAATTGTTTTTAGGTTTTAGCTTATAAAGCATGCCCATAGGTCGGGTTTGACTTATAGGTTTAAGACATTATTTCGCTTAGGTAGACCACTCCGCATTGCGGACCTCTATGCAGAGGTAGCACTCAGTTTTGTGGACCTCCATGGGCGGATGGCTTCCATATCTCGCCTCTGCCTGTGTAGTTTTGCCTATGCATCACAATGCTCCATGCAGAGCTTGGTCTACTTATCGCGGGGCTCCGTGTGGAGCTTCGCCTGCCCTTTTTTCCCCGTTTATTTCTCCACAATGCAAGGTTTCCCCCAACCTGTGATTTGTCTCCTGCACACTTGAACACACACATTAAGCCTGAAAATTTATAAAAGCAAAGATAAAAACTAAATTACCTTGGATTGCCTCCCATGCAGCGCCCGATTTAATATCGCCGTGCAACACGGGTATCTTGATTACTTAGACTTCATCAAGATACTCGATTTCACCTCTCGAGTATAACTCAGCTTACACCCTAACATATTTTCTGACGCGGTGGCTATTTGCCTTGAATCTCATACCATTTTGCATCTCAAGCTCTAAGCATCTTCACCACTCTAAACAGACCTGACCAACTTGATCATGGAAAGCATGAGAACATATTGAGCTTGATTTTGGATAGTAGCACCAGATCGCCTAGGCTGAATTCGATCTGCTCCAACCCCTCTTCAACAACGTTAATCACTGATACAACCTTCAAATCTCTTGGTTGCTTAGAAGATCTTCAGACTTTGAATATGACTTCCTCACTATTCATCTATAACTTCAGCTCGCCATTCTCCACATCAACTAGTGCCCTTTCGGGGGCTAAAAATGGGTGTCCCAGAATGATTAGGAATTCAAAGTCAAACTCGCAATCCAAAATTACAAAGTCTACTAGAAAGATGAAGTTATCTACCTTTATGACGACATCACTTAATATGCCACTGGTATTTTCACTGTGTGGTCAACCATAAGTAGCCGCATTGCCGTCTTTGGCCATTCCCAAGCCCATTTGCTAATAAATTTCCAGCAGCATTAAGTTCATACTTGACCCTAGGTCACACAGTGCCTTAGCAAAATTAAAAGCCCCCAACGTGCATGGAATAGTGAAATCTCTGGGATCCTCCTTTTTCTGAACTAAAGAGTGCGAGGCTATAACACTATAATGACACAAGTTATCTATCGGCTTGTAATTCACAACGCTCTTCTTCATCACTAGTTCTTTCATAAACTTAGCATATCGGGGCATCTGCTTGAGCATTTCAACTAGTAGGATGTTCACTGATAGTTTCTTTATAATGTCCATGAATTTTGGAACTTACCATTTTCAGCCTTCTTCTTAAACCACAAGGAAAAGGAGGTGCCTCAGAATAGTAGTGCATAGCTTCGGGTCTTCCTTCTCTTCTCTCTTATCAGTGATGGTGGTTGGCTTCTCGGTCTCAACCAGCTTTTCTTCCTTTTCACTTCATCTATCAAGACTTTTGAATTTAGAGTAACTTCCTTTCCTACAATATGCTCCACTTTCTTCTTAAAGAGGTGGGGAAAAGGAGGAGGTGGCCTAGAAATCCGCGTATATGCTTTTGAGATCTCCCTCTCTTTTTCTTTCTCTGCAATCTGTAAGTTTGGAACAACTTCCTCTCTTTCATTATTGGCGACTAGATTGGGTTCTTTAGCCATCACCTTCCCGCTTCTGGTAGTGATAACTATAAAATAAGCATCATTCCTCGAATTAAGTACAGTATCACTAGGCAAAGTACCCTTTTTCTGCTGATTTAAAGCCGCAGAAACCTATCCTATCTATTGCATGGATGTGGAGTGTGATTCTACCAGCAGAATCAAAGTTTATAACTCTCCACGGATTTCCTTGACACCTGCATATGTGGATTCCACCTTTTTCAGCACTTGGGTCAGCATGTCCTCCACCTTGGAACTCGAAGCATCATTACCAACTTGTTCCCTGGCCTTAGGTGGAGCATAAACGCCATTTCTATCATTTCACTGCCCATCTTTGTTTCTTTATATACCTTGATCTCTGTCTCTATACCTTGAACGGTCATAATTCTTGTTCTCATAATAGTTCCAACCTTGATTCTTTTGACCTTGACACAAAGATTCTTAATTAGACCCTTGGGTGTTGGTCGGGGAATCCCTCATTTGATTGTTGATGAAGTTGGCCTCTTTCTCCAATTTTGGGTAATATTCATCATATCTTGCTTGCACTTTCTGAGAGCACAAACCTATTAAGTGTTAGGTGATTAGGTCTAACTAAGTCTTCATGTGGGCTATGTCCTGATCACTCTCCTCATCTCTTCTTTTTTCTCTGCAGTTAATCCCTTGGAATAATTAATGGCTGCAACTTATGACACCCTTGTGTGTCGTGCTCTGTTAGTTTTGCTCATCTTATCTAGCATCTCACTGACCTCTTCAAAAGTATGCGCCATCACAGAGCCATTAACAATACTATCAGCAATTGCTTCATTTGTAGCATTCAATGACCTGTAAAATATTTCCAGAAGAACCTTTTATGGTAGCGTATGATTAGGACATTGCTTCAACTTCTTCTTGACCCTCAGTTAAGCTTCATGCAAGGCTTCACCTGCCAGTTTTCTGAAGTTGTTAATCTCATCCCTCAGCTAAATCATCTAGGAAGGAGGAAAAAATCTCTCCAAGAAAGTTGTGGTTAATTTCGCCCAAGTGGTGATCGACTTATCAGGAAACTCAGTTAGCCATAGTGTAGCTTCTCTTGTGAGAGAGAAGGGAAATAACATGAGTTTGATGGCCTCCTGAGATACCCCTAGTAGTCAATATGCCTTGCAGATACCTGTTAAATTTGTCAAGTGTTGATTCAAATCCTCGCCAGCTGACCCATTAAATTACCCATTTATACTCAGCAACTGCATCATGGTGCCGATAATGTCACCTAAATGGTAGAGGGGGTGTCATGATGGTACCTGTAAATCCGACCTCTTTAAGTTCAAAGTACTCCTCATATAGCACATTCTGCATGGCTTGTCGCCTATAATGACGTGAAGGGTATTATCAATTTCTATCTGCTAGAACTGCAACAAATTCTGCAGCTTTAGCCACTCTAGCTACATCAATTAGTCGAGCTTCCTTCTCTTATCGCACAGCCTCGGCTCGCTGTGCATCTGTCAATTAGATATTACACCCCATAAAAAAATGTTAACACTTAGTAAGCATACGTGTGAGTGGTGGTGAGTAAGAAGAGCTTGTTACATGTGGGAAAAGCCTTGAAAGTGGGCACAGACAGGACCAGTGCGTATAGGGCCAGCATGACGTGCCATCCAGCAGTGCATTGGCCAGCGCGGCGCGCCAGTCCTGCTTGCACCTTGATAGGCGAGGCGCGCCAAGCCCCTAGCGCAAGGAAGGACACGACGCAGGGGTACTTCGGCGTGTTGGGCAGCGCGGGGCACCCCCCATTCCACCGCCCTTAAGTATATAAATACTCTTCTAGTTCAATTGTAAGTCATTTCCAACATAGGCCTCGTCCAGATAAAGGGCAATACGCAACTTTGCCACAATTTTCTTTCGATTACGCTGCCATACGCCGTCTAAACTCAAATTAACTTCAGGTATCGAGTTCTAAGCCTATAGAGAGCATTACTACGGAGTTATTTTCTCGAAATATGCTCGGTAAATCAAAACCCTGTTGAGAAAAAAGTTGTCAAAATTTCTCCAAATTTATTCCTATATGGCCACAGGCTTTAGGTAAGTATTTCTTCCTTCTGAACTCTTGGGAAATTGAAGGTTTTCGGTCGCATTTTGTGAAGTTGAAGTATTATGGTTATTAGTATCAAAAGTTATCTTTTTAAGATAAATTTGGTATTGAAATTAGTCTTTCTCCCAGTATTATGGTTACAACTGAGAAGAGCTGATGAATACGAGTCGAAACTAGTTGGTTATTCGGGAAACAACAATCGAGGTAAGTAAGTCTTATTCCTCGGAAAGTTATTCTCGTCGTACAGTGCTATGAATTATGTTCTTGAATGGAAATAACGGTCCCATATGTCGCAAATAGTTGCTACCAGTAGATTGTGATTAGACATGTTGTGGTCAGCTGTTGTCTGTAGACTATGAATATATATGTTGTGGTAGCTGATGGAAAACGTGTATAGATTATACCGCAGTATCCCTTGTCGGGAAAGAATATGCTAAGTGTGACATACGCTAGAAGCATCATAGAAACTCTTTTATCCTCTAGTTCATTGTGTTAGTAGAATTGTATGTTTTATTGTCAGACCTAGACCTTAGAAGCTCGCAGATAGTTATTGGGACTGAGTTAGTAAGTTGAACAGCGTAGGCGCAGCTAGGCAATATAACTACCAGTTTGGCGCCATATTGTCAGTGAAGCACGCCCAGAGGCCATTGGCGTACCCTTACGCCTCAGGACCAGAAACTTAGATAGGATGGCCATACTTTAGAGTCAGCAGCACTAGGGTTGTCGAGTGAACTGAGTGACAGTCTGCCATCTAGTTAGCTACTACCAGTGACTTTCAGTTCCAGTTGACTTAGTATTTGTCATACAGGTTGCCCAAAAAGCCATCCCAGTCGATCAGGTCAAATAAACCCGTGGGTACCCTAAGGAAGGGGACCTTATTAATAGTTAGACGCGGGGCCAACGCCCCAGCCTGCTTCTATGAGATACTCAAGTACAGGTTTCCGTAAGTGGCTAAGTTCGTGTAAACTTAACGTCAAGATTAGGAGTCATCCAGAAGAGTCATAAAAGATCTAAACAGACCAAGTTAAGGGCTAAAGAACTAGAACCATGTTCGCACATTGTTACACTCAGGCTAAGAATTTCAGTAGGCTACCTGTGGAGGATTAGAGACCGACGCTCAAAAGCATATCCAGTCAGTAGCAGTCATACAACTGTTCTAAGTAAAGGGACTAAGTAATTAGTCGTCTGAGACCCTACAGTTGCTGGTAAGTTATAGTTGCCCGAATAGGACATTCAGAGTATTATTAGGCCACTCCAGATCTCGCCCTATTCGGTCTAGACCGTTAGAGATTATGATCACCACCAGGATCCTCTGATCAGATACAGGTGCACGAGGTATGCCTTCTAGTAGCCATATAGATTATTCTAGGGTCGAGCAATGATTGTGTTAGGCCCCGAAGGCCAGATACGCTTTTCGAGTGGCTAGATTGAGACCCAAGTATAGCACCTCTGGTGGGATTGCCCTTACTTAGGAGCCTGCCATGACCACCCCAGGGTTACTAGCTGTATCGTCACCCGCTAGGGGCTAGATGAAGTTGCTCCAAGGAGAAATATGTCGTCCCAAGTGACTTATACAGTTCATTCCATGACTAGAATATTATTTCTATGTCGTATCGGCATCACACCCTGGTCGAGCCTGGTGCCTGGGGTGCAATTATTAGGAGTCCACTAGACTCAGACACAACTACAGATCAAGAGCCAAGCAGGATTAGTTGCAGACTCAGGGGGACAGGTAGGTTGGCTATAGCACCAATAGAGTCATAGAAACCTGGATAGGGGTATATAGATTGAAGTATACTTGTCAGGGCTTATGGAGGTCCTGGTTTCTATGTTGTATGTACCTTCCAGGCTTATGGGGGCCAGGTTAGGTTCTTGTTTGTAATCTTGTTTGTTAGCTATAGCTTATGAATATATGATTGTACAGTCGTAGCTCATATATGGTGTAGTGTTTTTCTAGATACAGATTACGAATAAGTTAGGTTACAGGTTAATCATACTGCCCCTTCTCTCTACTTACTTTCAGTCTTTAACAGCTTACTTACTGCCTTACATATTCAGTACATATTGTACTGATGTCCATCTCCGGGCGCTGCATTACCTGCCTGCAGATTTAGACAGACAGAGTTCAGGCTCTCCAGTAGCAGCTGTTCAAAGTCAGCAGTTTGGCCAGCTCCCTTCGTTCGGAGTTATCAGGTTGTAGAGGTTACACTCTTTAGTTGTATAGTATTTGGGGTAGAAGTAGGGCGTAACATTCTTCCCCCTGTAGAAGGTCAGGCTGTCCATTTGAATTTGTCATAACTTTTGAAATAAAACAAAAATAAAAAAACAAAAAACATTTATGAAATAAAGACTATAAGAAAAATTTAACCACTAATTCAACTAACTCTAAATCGCATTCCCCCGCAACACGCCAAAATTTGACCACGCCCAAATTACACCTCACAATAAAGTACAAAGTGATCGTTGTTAAATATAGTAATCTAACTAGGTTGGAGTCGAATTCAACAGATAATATGGTGAGAAATTATTCGAATGTGAGTATTCAACTAGTAGTCAGTATTTGAAAGGGCTTACAATA
Organism: Datura wrightii; assembly: GCA_035772735.1. Lineage (NCBI taxonomy): Eukaryota > Viridiplantae > Streptophyta > Magnoliopsida > Solanales > Solanaceae > Datura > Datura wrightii. The sequence goes on from JASDFA010000023.1 coordinate 54,320,095, forward strand.
AAAAAAAGTAATCTAAACTATGAAATTTGTGTACTTGTTGATTGTGATCAACATCCGTGAATAAACTAGGACTGTGTTCCCATAATTTAATAATGTAGCAAGTTTATTTTATTAGTGATCTATCCTGGTGAATTTCATGTAAAAACTAACGGTTAAGTTAATCTAATGTCTCTCGACCTACATATATGAATGTCACGCTAAATCCTCTCAGACTTTAGGTGTTTATCTTTTGCCCTCATCATTAGTTTGGACTAACTATCCTTGATTAGAACTCAAGTCAATTAGATGAGGGTTGGTATCCTCAAATTTCATATGTTTTCTTTTCCTAACTTCAACCTCTTTGGTCAACCAAGTTGATGATACAGGCAGGTTTTAATATTCGCAACCTCTAAAAGCAAATTAAAATGAAGAGAATAGCAATACAATTATATTCACTATTTAAGAATCATTATTTTATTTTACCTACTTTTGTTAATCCGTCATGGTTTCCAAAACCCTAGCTATATAATTTAGCCACTCATGCTTGAAGAAACAATGACAAAATATGAATAAAAATTCATAATGACTACTTACAATAAAATGAAATTGTTTGACAAATCTTGAAAAGATAAATAGAATCACAAGAACTAAATGTATTTCTCTTAACAATAATATGTGTTAATCAACGTCTTATGCCTAAATCCTTACTAAAAACATCCTGGGAGGGGAGGGGGTATTTATAGTAGTAGGATTAGTTTGCCTCTCCCCTGCTTTAAGTAGTATTGGATTTTGCATAGACTTGGCCGGATGCGGATCACACGCGCTGCGTAACGCGAGGCTCATTGCGGTGACACTACTCTGCAACGCGAGGCTACGTGCTGAGTTTTAGCACCGCGACGCGGCGCCTGGTGCGGACTTTTTGCCATATTTCCACTCCTCTGATATTTGGCCAAGTATGCCACACGAAGCTCATTGTTGAGGTAAGGTTCCATACAGCTCATTGCTGAGGTGCGGTTCCGCGGCGCCAACTTCTGATTTGATCCAAAACTTTTCCCTTTTGAGTTTTGGAGTTCGACACTTTCTTTTTAATGCCAACTAGCTAAATCTTAGCACTTTTCATTCTGCAAACATCTAATCATGTGTATTAGCTCTTTTTTATAAATATCACACAAAACCAAGGAAATCACATAATATTTATTTTCAAAATAAAGCTAAGTATGGGTAAAATACGATAATTAAGTGCGTAAATATGTCTAACATCAATGATCACGAACAAACTATGCATAAGGTATCCTAAAGCTCTAATTTAATGTAATTCGAGATAATAATGTACATGTTTACATCTTTTATGAGAGTTGTATTTCTGCACAAAGGCCTAGATTACGATAGGTAGCCTCACGTGCACGTATATCATAGTCATGCTAAGAATGAAGGACAAGATACGAAGGATAGCATTCACTATTATATTATTGTCATGCTAAGCACAAAGGCCTGGATACAATAGATTGTATCTCAAAGACTAAGGGAGATAATAATGCATAATGAACCATAATGATGTTTCCTAACTTTCATATGCTACCATTATCATGTTGCATGCCTTTCCCTTCATGATTTTTATTGTCTGTCCTATGTTATTTTATCTACTTTATCATACAAGTGTGATTCCATGGTACTTATGTCCCTTTTATCGGAGGTGCTGCATTTCAAAATTTAGGTTCAGACATTCAAGATGCTAGGCATCCCCTCTGACGCCTACTTCACATCTCATCTATTGTTGGTGAACCCCACTTATTACCTGGGAAAGTTTCTAGTGATTTTGTATTGTACATAAGTATTTTGAATATGTGATGAGTTGGTAATTTACCAATTCGTTAAGTTTTAAAGCATGAGCTTTACTTTATTTTTACACCAATTAGGAAGGTTTTATGCCTTTTCTTTTTGATTTTTGCAGGTATTGGACTTAGACAAGGAAAGCAAAGGAATTGAACAAAGCGCAATTTGCTTTGGACATGCTTTTGCATCTGCTGTAGTGGATTTGCATCTGCTGTAACGGATTTGCATATGCTAAATGTAGGTGTAAAGCAGATGGGACTGCCTTGCACCTGCCTTTGCATCTGCTAAACGCAGATGTAAAGCAAATGGGACTACCTTGCACCTGTTATTCACCTATGAACTGCAGATTGGCATCTGCTAATTAAAAGCAGATGCCCCTACAGTTGCACTTGCTATTCACCTGTGAACTATATATTAGCATCTGCTAACCACATGTGAAAAGCAAGTAACCTATTTCACTGATTCAATGACAAAAACGTCTAGAAAGGCTCCCAAGTACCTAGAAACTTTCAAGGGAATATGTGGAAAGTTGTGCACAAGAAAATTACAAATTTTTCTCACTCTAAATTGTACACACCCATTTTTGAATAGTACACATCATAGAGAATTAAATTGTAGAAAGAAGTTAGAGTTCTTTCTTCTTCAAGTTCTCTAGGGCAAAACCCACCATTGTTGCAGGTATAAAAGCTTGAATTTACTATTCATTATGATGACTATGATGATTTATTTATGAATATCATTGATATATCTTCATATATAAGCAGCTAATTTTCTAGTTAAGGGTGTATGCTTGATGGATGTTTAATTTAATTAGGTATTGATCAATTATTCATAATTTAAATCTAAATGAATGGATATATTATTTCCTCTTAATTTTAATTAAAAATTAGTGGTTGAAAATACTAGTTTTTAATTAAAAATTAATGGTTGAAAATACTAGTTTTTAATTAAAAATTAGTGGTTGAAAATACTAGTTTAGTTTACTTGTCTTGCTCGAGTTTGAGAAAGAATAGTAAGATATGGGTGAGGAAGAAATAATGGGGATTTGGAGTGTAGATGTGTGGGGTTGAGCTAGAGATAGTCAAAATCTACATGCTCACTCCATTAAAATTTTAAGATTAGAGATAGCTTAACATTTCCTCGATTGGTGTGGCTGATTTTTTATTGGGACCTTGGGGTTTGAAAAAATCCAAGGCAAAAACATCCTTGTGGTTGAAAAACAAGAGGATGTGCTTTGATCCACGCTATCTGATCTTGGGCAGAATTGCATGCCCAAGTGATACTCAAACGCTTCATTTAGTCTTGTTTATTGATTGTTATGTGTATATTCTCATGTGATTTTTAGTAGAAATGTGAATTTATGCTAACCAACATGATTAGTGTTGTTTTGCAGGTAAAATGAAATTTTGGGAAGCTAAGATACAAGTTGGTAAAATCGGGAATGGACTTGGAAACAAGGACTGGAAAAGGACATGGAAGATCAACAAAAACAAGGGCTCCGCAATGGAGCCGTGTCACGTTGCCATCGCGGAGGCACTCTGCCTCAGATGAAATAAATTTGGCAATTTCCAGTGGAGGTGCGCGATAGCACCGTGTCACGTTAGCCAGGCTCCGCGATGCAGGTCGTGGCACGTTGAGGTTAAATTGCCTGGGAGGCCGACTTCCAGTGAAGGTCCGCGATACCTCCGTGGCACGGAGGGAGTTCTCCGCGATACATTCCATGCCACGTTGCTTGTCATTCCGGGAAAAATTCTCAATAGTATAAATAGCACACTTAGATTTTATTTTAAACATTCTGACTTGGTTGAGCAAGAACGTGGGTTACAGGCAGTTGAGGGGACGAAAATTCTAGGGTTCTTCTCTATCTCTTTCTCTTTTATTTCACTTGTTTGTATGAATTATACTTATTTGATGATGTTTAATCCACAAATGAGTGGCTAAATTCACTTCTTGCTGAGGTTAAGAACAATTGTAGTGGAATGTAATTGTTAATCATTTCAGTTTTCATCTTTTCTTCAATGGTTGTTCTATCAATTATTGTTCTTACTGCATTAATGTTTGGCCAATGTTAGTGTATATCTAAAAAATCCAATTTTGATTTTAAAAAGGAAAGAAATTGGAAAGATGTGAATTGGTAGGATATGATCTCTTCTTAGTTTGGAAAATTGAGAATTGATTTACATTCAGCATAGAAATATATCTGAAAGTCTTATTAGTCAATTAAGGAATCAGGAATGTATGGCTAGAACATGAAATCCTTTTATCACAGAAATGTAGATTAAGGCTCATGATTCTTAAATTGGATAGGAGTCGAAAGTTCCAATCCATAGGCAATAATTCTTGACTAGCAACCGAAGGAAAGATTAACTGAATTGTATTGATAAATTAATTTCCTGCATGGTCGTTTTAACCTCAGCTTACTCATTACTATTGTTCAGACTCACTTTATAATTTTGTCATAGATTCTTATTAATTAGTAAACTCAAACTCTCAAAATATTATTTATTTGGTTGTCTGCATTCTTAAAGGTTTAGTTCATTAACACTTAAGTTAATTAGTACCGTAGTTCAGTCCCTGTGGGATCGATACTTGGCTTTACTTAAGCCACTTTACTACTTGTTCGACCACGTGCACTTGCGGGTAGTCACCACAGAAGCCAAGCAAGTTTTTGGCGCCGTTGCCGGGGACTGACAATTGGTAAAATTATTTTCTTAGTGCTAGTTTACAAATTCTATTTAAGTGCTGACAACTTGATCTTAGCCTTTCTCTTGCAGATATTGAATTCTTCTGAACACTGGCAAGAGACAAGGAGTTGGTGGATTCATACATAGAGCCGGAAAGACAATTTCATCGTCAAAGAAGGGAAGCTCTAGAGAAAAAGCTACAGTTGCTCAGACAGGCAATTCTGGAGCAATAACAGAATCCACCACTTGTGAGGGCAGTGTTAGTGCCCGAGGAAATGGCAGTTAGGCCAGTCCGCGAAGTGGCAATCCCACACGCTAGCAATGTTACATCAAGTATTCGCAGACCAGAGCCAGGAGAGAGGTTTGAGCTTAAACAGAACATGGTGCAATTGTTGCACACCAGCGGGCAATTCACAGGTCTCCCTCATGAATATCCACAACAACATCTCCAAAACTTTTTGGCTATAAGTGATACTTACATTTCCGCTGGAGTATCATCCGATTACGTAAGACTTACATTATTCCCATTTTCATTACTGGGGGAAGAAAAGAGGTGGTTGAAAGCTGAACCACCTAACTCTATCACCACTTGGGATGATCTTGCAAGAAAGTTTTTGATAAGATTCTTTCCATCCGGGAAAACAGCAAGACTTAGAAGTCAGATTCTAATTTTTAAACAAAGAGAGGGGGAGCATCTGTATCAAGCTTGGGAAAGGTTCAAATCATTGCTAAGGGATTGTCCTCACCATCACCAGTCAAATGATGTGCTGGTGCATACTTTCATAGAGGGTTTGGAACCCCATACAAAAATTTTGCTAGACTCAGCAGCTGGAGGACAAGCATTAAAAAAGACTTATGAGGAGCTGTATACTTTGTTAAATCATATTTCACAGGGAAATCCAGAGTGGAATGTGGACTCTTTAAGAGGAGGACAAGGAAAGCGGTAGGAGTCTTTGAGGTGGATGGTTTTACAGCTATCGCTGCACAGATAGCTGCATTGCAAAATCAACTCAACACCAACTTCAGCAGTATGAGCTTGAATCAACCACAAGCCCTAGTTAATGTAGTGCAGCAGGTTTGGTGTGAAGTATGCGGTAGTAATGAACACTCAGCTGAGTGTTGTGGTGCAAATCCAGATTTAGTGAACTTTGTGGGGAACGTCCAGAGAAATAATCACCAGCAGTATGGCAATAATTACAACTCAAATTGGAGGAATCATTCAAATTTCTCTTGGGGTAGTAACAGCCATCAAGGGCAGAGTTCGAATTCGGGTATGCAGAGAAATCAAGGGGGGCAACAGAATTATCAGTCTCAGTACAGAGGAAACAATGCACCTCCTCCACCAACCAACAACATTGAGGAAATGTTCAAAACAATGATAGCTAACCAAGCTCAAATGCAGGCTGATTATGTGAAATTAGCGGCAGACTTGAAAAACCAGCAGTTAACTACAAAGGCGTTGGAATACCAGTTTGGGCAACTAGCTGGAGCTCAAAACACCAGGCCCTGAGGAGGACTACCGAGTGACACTGACCCGAATCCCAAGTAGGTCAATGCAGTGACCACAAGGAGTGGATTACAACTCAAGGAGGTGGAACCAGAAAGATCACCTCAGCAATCAGGAGCAATGGAGAAAGACAGGGAACATGATGATGAGAGGGGGAAGGAGAAGGCAGCTGAGGCAGAAAGACCACCACCCCCGTTCCCTCAAAGATTAAAGAAACACAAGGAGGAAGCTTGTTTTATAAAGTTCATGGAGGTTCTTAAATAGGTACACATTAATTTACCTCTGGTTGATGTTTTGCAGGGAGTGCCTAAATATGCAAAGTATATCAAGGACATAGTAGCTAACAAAAGCAGCTAGACGGAGTATGCTACGGTGGCGCTTACTGAGGAGTGCACTTTCCGGATTCAGAACAGGTTGCCAACAAAGCTCAAGGACCCTGGGAGCTTTACAATTCAGATCACAATCGGGCAAAGTATCCGAGCTCGTAGATTATGTGATTTGGGAGCAAGCATAAACTTGATGCCGACATCGGTGTTCAAGAAGTTGGGGCTGGGCAGTCCTAGATCAACTACAGTGATCTTGCAGTTAGCAGATCATTCTTTGGCCAGACCAAATGGCATTGTGGAGGACGTGCTGGTGCAAGTGGGCTCCCTCATCTTCCCGGTAGATTTTATTGTCTTAGATTTTGAGCCGGATGCGGAAGTCCCATTTATTTTGGGACGTCCTTTCTTGGCAACCGGGAGAGCTTTGATTGATGTAGCTGCAGGCCAGCTAACCATGCGAGCGCATGACAAAGTGGAGGTATTTGATGTGTATAAGGCCATGAAGCTTCCGGCCATCTATGAGGAGTTTTCAGCAATCAATGTGCTAAACCAAGAAGAAGTTCTTTAGATTGTTGATTCTCAAGATCCATTGGAGAGAGCGTTGATGAGCTCCGATCATTTCGGAGGTAGAGATACTTATGATATGGTGCAAATGCTAAATGAATCAAAATGGTATCTCAGGAAGCAAGACTTTCAGCTGTTGATGAGGTCCCTAGAACCATTGCCAAAACCATCTATTGAGGAAGCACCGAAACTGGAGTTGAAGATATTGCCTCCACATTTGAAATATGTCTTTTTGGGGGAAGATGACACCTTGCCAATCATCATCTCGGCAGAATTGACGGAGGCACAGGTAAAGGATGCATTGGTGGTTCTCAAGAGGAGGAAGAAAGCAATGGGCTGGCAAATGTCAGACATTCGGGGTATCAATCTAGCTTTTTGTACACACAGAATTTTCATGGAGGAAGGAGCAACGCCAACTGTACAACATCAGCGGAGGTTGAATCCGATGATGAAGGATGTGGTTAGGAAGGAAGTTATTAAATGGCTTGATGCAGGTGTGGTCTATCCTACAGCCTCGTTCAGTGTGTCCCAAAGAAAGAAGGGATGACCGTGGTCACCAATGAGAAAAATGAGTTGATCCCTACACGCACAATCACAGGCTGACGGATTTGCATGGACTACAGAAAGCTCAATGAGGCCACAAGGAAAGATCACTATCCTATCCCGTTTATTGATAAGATATTGGACAGATTGGCTGGTCAAGAATATTATTGTTTCCTTGATGGCTATTCTGGCTATAACCAGATAGCCATAGCACCGGAGGACCAGGAGAAGACTACTTTCACATGTCCTTATGGGACATATGCTTTCAGGCGGATGCCATTTGGGTTATGCAATGCACCCGCCACATTCCAGAGATGCATGATAGAGATCTTCCACGATATGATGGAAGATTTCGTCGAGGTATTTATGGATGATTTTTTTGTTTTCGGTAATTCGTTTGCTACTTGTTTGCGGAATCTTGACAGGGTGCTAGCTCATTGTGAAGAATCCAACCTTGTACTCAACTGGGAGAAATGTCATTTCTTAGTCAAGAGGGTATCGTCCTTGGCCATAAAGTGTCTTGCAAGGGGTTGGAAGTCGATCATGAAAAGATCGAGGTTATTGAAAAGCTACCACCACCTGTGTCAGTGAAGCGTGTTCGCAGTTTTCTCGGACATGCAAGGTTCTACAGACGATTCATCAAGAACTTCTCTAAAATTTCTAGACCAATATGCAGGTTGCTAGAAAAAGAGGTCAAGTTCGAGTTTGATGAGGATTGTGTCAAAGCATTCGAGGAGTTGAAACAGAAGTTGATAGAAGCACCTATCCTCATTTCTCCGGATTGGGAGCAACCGTTTGAATTAATGTGTGATGCAAGCGATGTGGTTGTAGGAGCTATATTGGGGCAGCGGAGGAATAGAATTTTTCATTCTATTTATTATGCAAGCAAAACACTGGACGCAGCCCAAGTCAATTATACAGTCACAGAAAAGGAGATGCTAGCATTGGTGTTCGCATTTGATAAATTCAGGTCCTATTTGGTGGGTTCTAGAGTAGTGGTGTATACCGATCATGCAGCAATTCGGTATCTGGTTAAAAAGAAGGATGCAAAGCCCAGGTTGATCAGATGGATCTTGTTGTTACAAGAGTTTGACCTAGAGATTCGGGACAGAAAGGGGAGCGAGAATCAAGTGGCTGATCACCTATCGCGATTGGAAAGCCAAGCGCATGTGAAGGAAGGTGACAGCATCAAAAAAGAGTTCTCGGATGAGCAGCTCTTGGCAATAAGGGAAGCTGAAATCCCTTGGTATGCAAACATTGTAAATTTGCTAGTGAGTGGAGTCTATCCACCGAAGGCTACAGCTCAGCAGAGAAAGAAGTTGAGACATGATTGCAGGTATTATATTAGGGATGAGCCATACTTGTTTAAGCAGGGACCGGATAGCTAGATTGCAGAAGTGTTGAGGAGTTGTCACTCTTCATTATATGGAGGGCACAACGGAGGCGAGCGGACAGCGCACAAGGTACTACAGTCAGATTTCTTTTGACCTACACTGTTCAGAGACTCTATGGCATACGTAAAAATGTGTGATAGATGTCAAAGAACAGGCACAGTTAGTAGAAGGCAAGAAATGCCGCTGCAGCAGATATTAGAAGTGGAGATCTTTGATGTATGGGGTATAGATTTCATGGGCCCGTTCCCACCGTCATTTGGTAATCGTTACATCTTGGTGGCCGTTGATTATTTATCAAAGTGGGTTGAAGCAACAGCTTTCCCCAGGAATGACAACAAGGTGGTAACAAAATTTGTGAAAAAGCACATTTTCACCAGGTTCGGGACACCCCGAGCCATTATCAGTGATGGAGGGGCTCATTTTGTAAATGCAAGTTTCGAGAATTTGCTAGCTAAGTATGGGGTGCGCCACAAGGTAGCAACAACATATCATCCCCAAACTAGTGGGCAAGTGGAGGTGTCGAAAGAGAAGTAAAGTAGATTCTACAGAAGACAGTGAATGCACAACGTAGTGATTGGTCAAGCAAACTCGACGATGCGTTGTGGGATTATAGAACTGCATACAAGACACCAATTGGGACTTCTCCGTATAGATTGGTCTATAGAAAGGTGTGTCATCTGCTTGTGGAGCTAGAACACCGAGCTTTCTGGGCCGTGAGGAAACTGAACATGGATCTAGAGCTAGCGGGGAAGAAGAGGCTGATGCAACTCAGCGAACTTGATGAGTTTTGTTGGCATGCCTATGAAAGTGCCAAGTGCTACAAAGAGAAAACAAAGAGGTGGCATGATAAGCATATGGTGCATCGGATCTTTGAGCCGGGGCAGAAAGTATTGCTATTCAATTCAAGATTGAGGCTTTTTCTAGGAAAATTGCGGTCCAAATGGTCAGGGCCGTTTGAGGTGGTAAGAATGACCCCACACGGGGCGGTGGAATTGTGGCAAGAAGATAGAAGTGTCACGTTCTTAGTAAATAGACAGCGATGTAAGCATTATTGGGGTGAGGACGTTATTCAAGAGAAGACGTCCATCACTCTAGAGGATGATTGAGCATTGAAGTACGTCGAGCCGCGACGGTAAATCAGGCGCTGCACGGGAGGCAACCCGTGAAATTGTTGTAATAGATAAGTAGAAATATTTGAAAAAAAAAAGAGATAAAAATTAAAAAAATATATAATAAAAATTTTGTTTGCGTTGAAACCGAATTCTAACCAATTTCTTGTGGTGAAGTGATTTTCAGGCGGAACGGAGGGAAAAAATGCAAAGAAATGCAAAGGAAAAAATCGAGGTGAGAAAAATAAAAATTGACACATTACAGTGAGCCTACGCGATGGCTCTGTGTCACGGAGGGGGTGCTCCGTGTTACCCTCCGTGACACGCTGAAGAGTGTTTCGAATTTTTTAAAAATGCAGAACACTGGCGTGATGGCTCCGTGTCACGGAGGGGGTGCTCCGCATTACCCTCTGTGACACGTTGAGTGTTATTTTGTGTCGGGTCACACCAGGTCGCCGGGTAACCCGCGCGAAATATCACTTTAAAACCCCAATTTCCCTCATTTTTTCCATTATTTTCCATTCCCTCCGCGACCAACACCCCAAATTCCCTTCTCCCCCAACGTGACACGGACCTGGGCATCGATTTTCTTCAAGTTTTCTTCAATTTCATCGGATTAAAGGTATGTTCTTGAACTTTACCTCATTTTTGCTTGAATTTTCGATTCTTGAACATGTGTAGTGTTTGAAACTTGCCCTAAGTGAAAATTGAGCTTAAATTCATTTAAGTTATGATTGATTGATGTTCATAGTATCGTTGTGAGTATATGAACTCGATGAATGCATGTTTTATTGAATTTTTGTGAAATTGTTAGCTAGGGTTGGAAATTGAATAGAAGAAGACTAAAAATTGTTTGAAATGTGGAACAAAATTGGGTTGTGCATGTTGGGTGAATTGAATTATGTTGTGATTAATGTTGAATATGCTACGTAGACAAGGGGTTTTCGGGAGAATGAAATTGGTGAATTGCATAGGGTGTTGAGAACAAAAATTTGGCTAAGTGCTATGATGTTGAAAGTGAATCGATGGCGATAATTTTATTCATGGTACGAAGTCTGAGTAGTACATAGTAATTGTTTCATCGATTTATATGAATGCACTAAGCCGGTTGAATGTTAAGAATGAGAAAAATCATGAATCTCTTGTCGAATTGTTTTGATTGTGGCTAAAGACTAAGTGTGGGGTGACCTAATTAAACCCAACCTTAGTTGAAGCTAATTATGACTTGAATAACATTGGGATTGTATGTTCGATTGTACAGGAACAATGTCAGGGAGGCAAGACAAGGAAAAAGGCGCATCCACATCGGGCACCGGCAGAAAAAGAATAAGATTGGGAACAGCAGTTCCAGCAGCACTAGCGGTTTCGAGAGGCCAACGCCGACAGTACGGAACCCGATGGGTGACTGACGAAGGGAAGAAATGGTATGCAAAACACAAAGAAATCAAATACTTTACGGAAGAGCATATATCAAGGGAGCCGCTGGCACAGGAATTCCCGCGGATCGTACACCGGATTGACACCGCTGAGCTTAACTTCATCTTTGAAGAGCCCAGGGAGTTCAATCTCCATCTGATTCGGGAGTTTTATGCCAACTGGAACCCGACCCTCCGCAGTCACACTGTCAAGATCAGGGGGCAGGTTGTCACTTTTGAGCCCCATCACATGAATACTATCTTGGGGGCGCGGGACACAGACACCCATGTACTCTGGCAACTGAACATCACTCCACCTTATGCGGACATCAGACGCACTCTATGTGGAGCCCGTTCAACAGCAAGGTGGAGCAGGCACAATGAGAGGGGCTACCACCAGACGTTGCCCTACTCGCAGATGAACAGGGAAGCCAGGATCTTGCTTAAAATTGTGTGCTCATGGTTGATCCCGGGGGTGCACATGACAGATGTCACCCGGGACCGAGTCTGCTTGGTGTATGCCCTGATGAAGGGGCTTGAAATAAATGTTGGGGCGGTGATCATCTCCGCCATGAAAAGAGCCCGACTGCATCAAGGGCACAGATACGGGTTCGGTGGTTTGCTTACCACGTTCCTAAGGGGCCATGATATCGAGGAGGAGGCCCTGGATTACATCCCACAGATTGACAGGCGTGCCTTGGATGTCACCAAAACCAAGGCACCTGACACTACTCATGGGCTGGTGCTCACACTAGCCGAGCGACATGCTCGGGATAATCAATATATGGCCCGCATGTACGGGATGTAGATGCTGCAGTTGCGCATTGGCGGGAGGCCGGCAACGGAGGATGAGCTGTGGCAGCTCGAGCTGGATTACCCATTCAGCGAGAATGCCCGAGCTTTATGCAGAGTGGGGCCAGCATTTATGGAGCCCATAGATGATGACGTCCCTACCGATGAGGAGACACGCCGGGAGGACTCAGATGTTGAGTCAGATGAGGACAGCGGGGGCGATTCTGATATAGGAGACGAGGCAACGACACCTGATGAAAAAGTTGAATACTTCAATTGATCAGGGAGTTTCACCACCCACCTTTGTGATATGTTAAAATTTTGTGAACATTGGGGACAGTGTTCGGTTAAAGTGTGGGGTGGGAGTAGCTAGGTGCCATCTGCTTCATTTTTGTTATGTTTATGTTTTGTGTTGTTGTTGTGCCTGTGAAAAATGTGACCCTGTGACTTTGTATGGTGTGTCTGTAATTAAGTTGGTATTGTAATGAATGTTAAGCTGTTGTGTGTTGTGTTGAGCTATTGTTGAATGGTTTGTGGAATGGTTGTTGTGTAAATATTTTTGTTTTCTATCAAAATTATCAAAATTTTAAAAAAAAATTTTGTTGAATTTCTTTTATGTTGGGTTTCTCGGCCTTTGTTTTCGATGCTTTTACCGAGAATAGTCACATTGAACCGAAGTCGTAGACAGTGACCGTTCCCTATGATGGATGGATTACGACCGTCTTAACGGAAAGGTAGTTGAGAGGAGTAGTTTTTCTTTCTTTTCTTTCTTTTGTTTGTGTCCCAAACGTGTTGTTACTTCATGGTTTGGAATTCTTGTTACGTGTTGTACATGATATTAAGATGTAAAGGTGATTCGTATGAAAGCATGCAAATGTGTAAACATGTTGAGATACCTCGGCCATAGATTTCGATTCGGTGTGATCGAGGCTTAATAGTGAATTCTTGCAATTAGCTGATTGAAGAGTCTGTGAATATGTCTTGAGTTGAGCATGTGCAATGAGTGTGAGGTGAAGTTTCAATTATTCCATGCTATTGTGAAGTGCCTAGAACTTGCCTGGTGTGTGTACTAAACGAAATGAAGGATGTGTATTGTAGGAAAGGATGTAGGCATTTCTTTGATTAAACCGAAAGTTTCTCCATTATCATACCTACCTTGAATGTGCATCCTAGTTAGCCCCATTGAGCCTTTAGCCTTTTTTTTCTTTGAAGAGGTACAAACCGAGCTTAATCCCTTCTTTTCATTAGCCGTGAATTTGATCAAAAACTCTTAAGCGCTCAAGAAAAATAATTTTTCCCATAGTGTAAAGGAGTACAAAGTGTGAAATGGAAGGAAAAGCGGAAGTGGTGAAAGTTAAAGAAAAGGTCAAAGGTGCACTTGCTGAAATTAGATAAAATAAAGATGCATAACTACTCTTTGCAAGTAAGTCGAGTGTGCTTAAAGAAATGAGAACAAAAACAAAGAAAAAAATTTCTTCAAGGATGGGAGGACGAAGGAAGAAAAAAATGGTCGTAATGATGGTGGGATGTATTGAAAAGCGCTTAAGGAAGCTAGTTGCTATTATTGGTTAGCCCAGTATTTGCTAGTTCCTTGGCTTACATTACAACCCGTTAAGTCCTACGTGATCTTACATCACTCGTCCTTATATTAGTGGAGTAATACACTAGAGGCAAGCCTATGGTTCATGACATGATGCATGTGAATTCTTGGGGAGAAAGAGCGAAATTGTATTCATATACCCCTACATGTAGTGCTTTGGAAATCATATGATAGAAAATGGTGTATTTTTCTTGTTTTGTGAGGGCACAAGCTTGACGAGAGATTACATTCGTGTCGTATGTCTTGATCAGTTGATTTGCATGAGTTTGCCAAGATCGAGAATTGATTCTTGAGCTGAGGAGATCTTAATGTGATGTACTTCATTGTATTGATGAGACCATGCATGTTTTCTTGATGATTTGCTATATTAAATAATCAGTATAGCCGTAGCGTGAATTGTTGAGCCAAGATAGCTATGCGTGAGTGTCAATTGCATGAGATATGAGAATATTATTTGAGGACGAACAAGGTTTTAAGTGTGGGGTAAGTGATCTTGGGCAGAATTGCATGCTCAAGTGATACTCAAACGCTTCATTTAGTCTTGTTTATCGATTGTTATGTGTACATTCTCATGTGATTTTTAGTAGAAATGTGAATTTATGCTAACCAACATTATTAGTGTTGTTTTGCAGGTAAAATGGAATTTTGGGAAGCTAAGATACATGTTGGTAAAATCGGGAATGGACTTGGAAACAAGGAGTGGAAAAGGACATGGAAGATCAGCAAAAACAAGGGCTCCGCGATGGAGCCGTGTCACGTTGCCATCGCGGAGGCACTCTGCCTCAGATGAAATAAATTTGGCAATTTCCAGTGTAGGTGCGCGATAGCACCGTGTCACGTTGGCCAGGCTCCGCGATGCAGGCCGTGGCACTTTGAGGTTAAATTGCTTAGGAGGCCGACTTCCAGTGAAGGTCCGCAATACCTCCGTGGCACGGAGGGAGTGCTCCGTGATATACTCTGTGCCACGTTGCTTGTTATTCCAGAAGAAATTCTCAATAGTATAAATAGCACACTTAGGTTTTATTTTAAACATTCTGACTTTGTTGAGCAAGAATGTGGGTTACAGGCAGTTGAGGGGACGAAAATTCTAGGGTTCTTCTCTATCTCTTTCTCTTTTATTTCACTTGTTTGTATGAATTATACTTATTTGATGATGTTTAATCCACAAATGAGTGGCTAAATTCACTTCTTGCTGAGGTTAAGAACAATTGTAGTGGAATGTAATTGTTAATCATTTCAGTTTTCATCTTTTCTTCAATGGTTGTTCTATCAATTATTGTTCTTACTGCATTAATGTTTGACCAATGTTAATGTATATCTAAAAAATCCATTTTTGATTTTGAAAAGGAAAGAAATTGGAAAGATGTGAATTGGTAGGATATGATCTCTTCTTAGTTTGGAAAATTGAGAATTGATTTACATTCAGAATAGAAATATATCTGAAAGTCTTATTAGTCAATTAAGGAATTGGGAATGTATGGCTAGAACATGAAATCCTTTTATGACAGAAATGTAGATTAAGGCTCATGATTCTTAAATTGGATAGGAGTCGAAAGTTCCAATCCATAGGCAATAATTCTTGACTAGCAACTGAAGGAAAGATTAACTGAATTGTATTGATAAATTAATTCTCTGCATGTTCGTTTTAACCTCAGGTTGCTCATTACTGTTGTTCAGACTCACTTTATAATTTTGTCTTAGATTCTTATTAATTAGTAAACTCAAACTCTCAAAATATTATTTATTTGGTTGTCTGCATTCTTAAAGGTTTAGTTCATTAACACTTAAGTTAATTAGTACCGTAGTTCAGTCCCTGTGGGATCGATACTTGGGTTTACTTAAGCCACTTTACTACTTGTTCGACCACGTGCACTTGCGTGTAGTCACCACAGAAGCCGAGCACTATCCATGATAGAAATTGAAGTTAAGACAATTGAATCAATCCTAGTTTAATTAACACTTCATCTATTTCACATCCCTAGCCCTTATTTTATTGCTTGTAACAAATTCTTTGCTCAACTTAGTTTTATAAATTTAGATTCAATATTATTTTCCCCTTTTTCTCCCAAATTTTTATTTTATTTATATTGATAATAGTGCTTTCTAATTTGAGTTAGTTTACAACTCTTGGTTGATCTATCTTGATTCCTTGTAGATTTGACCCCGACACTCATTGAGAATTTTATTTTTGACAACGATCGCTGCCACCTTTCTTAAATGGGAGAGTTGTATTGAGCGTGATCAGTACGCCAGGACCCTTTACCGACACTTGTAATGTTCTTCGATTATCATAGAGATTTCACAGACCTGTGTTGATAACTCCGTGTATATGTAGATATTTTGGCTCACTTTCTATTTTAGGCTTTATGGTAACCTCATGTTTTGGACCCAACAACCCTGTTATGTATAAAATAAGTTCTCTTATGAAATTATGTCTAATGTCTCATTGTTTTCTTACATTTCATGTCTATGCCATGTTTCATAATTCACATAAAGTTGATCTACTTAGTCAAGTTAAGATAACTAGTGTCGATTTGCACTGTCAAAGTTAAGTGTGTGACAACATCCACCAGAGTTTGAGGGCAGAAAGTGTTAATCAATCATCAATATGTTGATCTTTACTATTGGTATCTTTATTAGGTGCGCCGGAGAATGTTAATCAATTCATCCACATATTGATCTTTACTATTGGTATCTTGTTTAGGTACACAGATAAAATCTTCACTAGACACTGAACTTTCATTATCCATATAGTTTGCATCATCAAAGTTATCATTCTCTTCAGTATCATTGGCATGCCCAATATCACGGCTAGTGGGTTGATTGTTATTATAAGGGTCAAAAATTATAGGAACATGAATAACATCATTCTTATGTAAGGAATTTTAATTGGATTGTCTCTGGTTGGTGCTTCTTCTGTGTTATAAGATAGTTCAGCTTATGTATTAGGTTCGGTATTGTCATGGTCAAATTGAGTAGGGTTAGGTTTGATGTCACTACTTTGTTGTATACTCTGAGAGGAATCTATATGAGCATTGGTCTTTTGGAAGGCTTGCTCCTTCTATTCCATAGTGTCAGACACCTAATTATTAGATGTATTAGGAATAGAGGGTATATCAGTTTGATGATGTCCCTGCTGATCCATAATGTTCATCTTTTCTTTTTTAACTACTTGGTGTTATCTGAGACAATGTTGTTAGACTACTTTGTATCATGAACTAGATTCTTATTTTCCATCAGCTTTTCTTTACCTTTGCTAGGAACATCTTTGACATAGGAAGAGTTTTCACAGTATTAAGATCATTAATAATGATGCCCTTATTGCTTCTATTGAAAGTGTTGACAATCATAGGCTGCTTAGTAATTGCATTACTAAGACCTTCTCCCTCTTGTAGTTGTTTGGCATGACATATTCTATCTTTTGTGAATTTTTTTTCTATTCATAATTTGAAATCTATCATTCAACTTGTGAGTGATTGTCAAG
Organism: Datura wrightii; assembly: GCA_035772735.1. Taxonomy (NCBI): domain Eukaryota; kingdom Viridiplantae; phylum Streptophyta; class Magnoliopsida; order Solanales; family Solanaceae; genus Datura; species Datura wrightii. Next base: position 54,337,322 of record JASDFA010000023.1, read on the forward strand.
TTCGGCTTGTTCTTCCTTTTGGGTCTTATTCTTTCATCTCAATCGTTATTTCTACACTGACTTTTTGTATGATCTTAGAGCTTGCAGTTCAAGTAGTAGTTTAGGAATTTCTCATATTCTATATCCAAGCATTTACAACTAGAAGTACCATCCAACCTATCAAACCCGAGCAAAATTTA